>JACGCM010001530.1:0-691766 GCA_014058105.1 Kingdonia uniflora | reverse complement strand
GCACAGGGTAGAGAGCGAATGTAGAAGTCGTATAAGGGATTGTGGGAAAAGAATTTGATTGTCGAGAATGAAAAAGCTAAAAACTATGTGGTTTCAAAAGGATGAGAGAAAATAGGTGTCTGAAGAACCAACTTCTAGATCGGCGCCACATTGTTAGAGGATGACGAGGAGAAGTTGAGAGCTGAGTGCACCTCGGAATGTGCAGGTAGATAGGCCAAGGAGAATCGGGAGATAGGAGGCTCTCCTCTCGTAGCTCGAGGGAGCAAAAGTAGAGTATTTATGTTGTCAACATTGCATAGCATCAAACATTGGTACACTATGGTGATAAATAAACTGTGTTATGTTTTATGATATATCTAATAGGAGGTGTAGATTGGTTTGAGGACAGGATTGTATTATGTAAGATCGATCGGACACAACTCGTTCTGAGTAAATTATGATGTTAATATTGAAACAATTTTGATGAAGACAGTTATGTATGTGAAAGTAAACTGTTGTTGTATGTGGAGTAGCAGAAGTGCAAAGTCAAGTGAAGTGTTGTTATTTTGAAATGGAATTTGAACACTGATTTGCACTTTATCGGGAAGTACTAAAAAGTGCTTTGAGGTAAATGATAAGATGGAGTTGAGGGTAAGGAAGAAACAAGTGTGGTTTGGTAGTTGACCGGACAATTGGAAAGAGAAGGAGGGGGAAATAGTTATTGTGCATAAAAAAAAGGAAAGAATGAAGGAGGTTGTAAAGAAAAAAAGAGTTGGACATTGAAAATTTTCAACGTCATACAAGTAATATCTCGGAACGAGTAACCCTGCACGAATTAAAATGAAGAGGTGTTGGCGATGTTGGGAAGAAAGAAGGAGGACAGTGGGAAAGCTGCAAGTTCGGATAAATACGCTGAAGCGGAAGTAGTTGGCATACGAGTGTTGGAGGAAGGCCGAGGGCGTGCTTCATAAGTTAAGGAATCTGTCATGTTGTTAATCTTAGGGTTAAAACGTTAAAAAGGAGTGGGGTATTTAATAGAAGAAAGAAAGAAAGAAGAAGCAGAGCAATATGAACATAAGAATTAATAAAAAAACATTGGCCTAAGATAGGGACTATAGAGGACGTAAATCAAGTACTAGAATTAATGCGCTCTTGAGTTCCAATGGCGATTGAGGATCTGCATAGTTTTAAAAAAATGTTGGAGGCGGCTCTGTGATGGCTGAACAAACATCCTGAACGCAGAAGGAAAGAAAAGTTGTAAAGAGGGATCATAATCAGTGTTATGGAGGAAATTCAAGGTTGTGGTGAGCAAAATGGTGAATTCCTGATGGTAATGGAAACACGTAATACATTTCTATGGATGAAAAAGGGTGAGGAAGATCGCTGTAAAATTTTGGCAAGCGATGCTGAATGAGGCTTAAGGAAAAAATTATGGAGCCGTTCGTCCTGACAGGTTAAGTACGGAGGAAAGTGACATGCATGACAGATTAAATGATTCAATTACTTTCTTTTTTGGTCCGTGTTTAAGAGGTTGAAAAAGAACGAGACATAATTTCAGACAGGCCTGATCGGTAAATGAGTGTAACGTGTCGTGTGGACATGAGCTTGGCAGACCGAGAATCTAGACGTATTATGCCCAAAAATTGGTATTCTACTAAGAGTGAGCTTGATGAAAGAAGATAATTAGTTACTACAAGGGTACTAGAATAGAGCGTCTGCGACTTTCGTAGCGTGAGGAAAGTTTGCATGGTTATGCGCTGTCTGAAAGTTCGAATGATTGAGAAGGCGTTATTAAATGAAAAAAGAAATTATTAGTACTATACCAACTTAATATAGTAGATAGAGTGTAAGGTTATGCAGCAAAAAAATTTGACTGATAGTAGAATTAGTGATCCGAACCTTTTGTACTGACCTGGTGAACTAAATGTTGTTTTGAAGTCTGTTGTCTATTAGCCCAGATTGGGGAACCAATAGTCGACCTGTGACATGATAGAGGATCGAATTGTCTAAAGAAATTTGCGATCTGTTATAGAAGATCAAATTGGCTGAAGCAACAAACAATCTGTAATATAATAGAAGATCGAATTGGCTGAGGCACAAACGATTTGTTATAGTAAAATGGGGTGAACCCATTGGTTATCTGTGATATTATGAATGTGCTTTGTATATAGACGTACTTGTATAAAATAGTAGAAAGTACTGTAGGGCAACCAAACACAAGTATTTCATTGGTGTAAGATCGACGTACAAGATATAAGATATAGTATAAGGTACTACATGAAATAGTATAAAGTACTCTGATATAGGTCGATTAAACAAAGTATTTTATTGATGTAAGAATGACGTACAAAATGATAGAGATAGTAGAAGAGTACTGTATGAAATAGTAAAAAAATACTCTGATGTAGGTCGATCAAACATAAGTATTTGATTGATGTAAGAACGACGTACACAATTGGAAGAAATAGTAGAATAAAACATTGTGATAGAATATTATCTGCAAATAACATTAATCTCCTTGTGTTCCAAGGATTAGGGACTCGATCTACATTTTTTATGACGAGGTTGTAAGAGCCAAGTCCGCTTTTGCCAACAACGATAAAATGTCCTTCCTAATTTCTATGAGTTTCCCATCATTGAGTTCCTTTTTAGGTTTTGGTATCTCTTATAGGACAAGATCTTTAATACTGCTTCTCTATGACGAACTCGCTTGTTATATGATCTTACTAAAGCCTGATGATACCTTCCAAAGTTCATGACTTCTCAGTCTCGTGTGTTTCGTCGATCCAGTTCATATAACATGTCAACTAGAATTGTTTTCTTCATTAATCATGGTATGATCGCGTAGTGGGTGATGATATTGAGTGGAGATGATTGCTTTGGTACCATATGCCAATAATAACGGCGTATATCCAGTTGATACCCGAGGTGTTGTTCGGTTTGCTCATAACAGGTGTGACAATTTTTGTAGCCAATTACCCTTCATTTATGACAAACATTTTTGATTCTGTCGACTATAGTTCGATTGGAGATTTTCGGCCTGTCCATTTCCTTGTGGGTAATACGGATTTGAAGGATAGTGGATGATGTTATGCTGATTTAGAAAGTCGTTGACCTTGGAACCTACGAACTGTGGTCCATTGTCTATCCTGATAGGATGGGGCAGCCAAACTGTATTATAATATTTTCTCATATAAACTTGATGACTTCGTCTTCACGTGTTCGACACAAAGGAACTGCTTCTACCCACTTGGTAAAGTAGTTCATTGCATCTAGGAGGTGCTTTCGTTTCCTGGTGCAGTTGGGAATTCTCTCACCAGATCGAGGGCCCATCTTTAGAATGGCTAGACAACTTTGCTAGAATAGAGTTCCAAAGCCGGGGCCCGATTTTGGGTTCATGTCGTTGGGGCATCACACTTGCTCGCATATTTGATGGGCTTGAGCTTTAATTTTAGGCCAAATACTCCTTGAGTAAGAGCTCGTTTGTTAAAGACCGTCCTACTGTTTGAGATCCGCAAGTGCTTTCGTGTAAATCGCGCAGGAAGGCCTGGGCCTCTTTATTCGGATAAACATTGATGATAGGGTCCTGTAACCAATATTTTGAAAAGGAGGGTATTATTAATGACGTACCGTTTAGCAGTTTCTATCAAATGCCTCCTTTCATTAACATCCTCGGGAGTTGGCCATCAAATGTGCTTTTTGGCCCGATTATATATGAGGAAAGGCCGACGCCAATCGTCTTCGGCCTCTTCGTCACCCCCAGTATTAATGAATATATGAAATGTTAATGTTAGGAGTGGATACTACTTTGATCTTCGGTTCTAAGGACTCCAACAAGATAGGTAAGGGAGCCAGAATGTTTGTTTTTTCCACGAGGCAAGTGTTTGATTGTAGCCTTTTTAAACCTGCTCATTTTGTTGGCTACGGCTGCAGTGTAGTCGACCATCTTTCATTTTTTTTGATATTTGTCTATATAGTGGCTTACGATTAATAAAGAGTCCCTGTACAAAATAATTCAGGCACACACCAATCTCTAGAGTCATATCCAGTCTGTTGATTATTGCCTCATATTCGGTCTCATTGTTGGTAGCTTCGAAGTTGAGTCAGATTAATTTCTCAATTCTACTATTCGAAGGTGTGATAAGAACTATCCCGATACCTGACCTAGCTGGTTCGGCAGAACCATCAGTTAAAAGACGTCAACCTTTCTTGGATATCTAATCTGATTTCACTTCGAACTGTTCTTCGTTTGTCTCAATAATATCCTCTTCCCAATAAGGGTCGTACTGAAAAATCTGCGGGGAAATCTGCTACTGTTTGTCCCCTTCAGAATGGTGTGACTCAAAACGTATATTGTGCTCACCAAGAGTAACCGACCATTGCTAGACTCGTCTGGATTTTTCTCGTTTAGATAAAATTTCGCGCAAGGGGTAATTTGTCATTACTCGAACTAAATGAGCTTAGAAGTATTATTTTTATTTCTACAACGTATAGACAAGAGCTAAGAGTAGTTTTTCAATCTTTGTCTACCGTGGTTCTGCTGGAGTGAGAGTCTTGTTGATAAAGTAGACATGTTTCTCTGCCTTCTCTTCAAGTTGGATGAGAACTAAGCTTAGCGAGTTGCAAGTAACTGCGAGGTATACCGTGAGCTCTTCTCCTTCCTGGGTGTACTCATTACTAGTGGTTTTCCCAAATAGCTTTTGAGCTCTTAAAATGCTGCTTCACATTCTGAGGTTCATTAGATCTCGGGATGTTTTTTAGGTTTCTTTTTCTTCGTCCCTTTACGTAGTAGATCGAATAACCATCGACACCGGTCTGAAGACTTGGAGATAAAACGATTTATTGATACTATCTTGCAGGCTAGCTTCTATACGTTTTTTCTTTGTTTTTCGTGAAGGCATGGATAACAAAGCACGGATATGATTTGGATCAGTTTCGATACCTTGCTTGTTAATCAAATATCCCAAGAATTTGCCAGATTGTACTCTGAATGGCACTTGTCAGGATTTAGTCTTATTTTGTAGGATCAAAATTTTTGAAGGCCGTGTGCAAATCTGCGAGATGGTTCTCCTTCTTGAGGCTTTTTACACAACATATCGTCAATGTAAACTTCCATAATTTCCCAAAATGGTCTTTGAACATCTGTGACATCAGCCTCTGATAAGTAGCTCTGTTATCTTGAGGCCGAAAAGCATGATTTTGCAGCAATACAGTCCCTGTTCAAAGATGAAAGCTAATTTTTATTAATCTTCGGGCAACATAGGTATCTGATTGTACCCTGATACAACATTCATCATGGATAAGAGTTCTTGCCCCGCAGTGGAATCGAGCAGATGGTTGATGACAGGAAGGGGAAAACTATCTTTTGGAGTATGTTTATTGAGGTTCGTAAAATCCACGCATACTCTGATCTTGTCCTTTTTTTCTTCGGAACTGCTACTATATTTGAGATCCATTAAGGGTAGTTGGCTTTTCGGATAAAACCACTTCAATAAGTTTATCGATCTTTTTATAAACTTCTTCTCGTAGCCTTTGTGCTAAAGTTCTCTATTTTTGTCTGACTGCCTCAACTAATATCTTTTAAACCAGGTTGTGGCCAGTCAATGCCTGGCATTTTATGGAATGTCCATGCGAAGATTACTGTTATCTTTAAGAAACGAATAAGTGCATGCGCTCTGTCATGGCTAAAAGAGTCCCAATGTAGGTGCCCATTTTTCTCCACTTATTTTGACATATTCTGTAGCCTCTGCGTTTGCAGCTGGTTTTTGTAGAGTTTCTGTAATGTTCAATAATTGCTATCGAGCTGTGTTATGATTGAACAAATGCATCATCGAAATGAAGTGATAAGAACAAAGGCAAAACAAGGTTGCACAGAAGGGCATTGGCAGCATTGCAGACTTATGCATAAATGAAACTCAACTATTAAATAACTGATGTTTTACAGAGGAGACATCCAAACTTTGAGACCCCAACAAGTCCAACAAATTTAAGCAAAAACTGGTATCACCTGCACATTCTCACAAGTTATCCAAGATCCAAACAAAGCCTTCTTGAGCAAGCGGTCAATATAGGAATGATGTAGATCAAATCTTACTGCACGTTTCATTCATTCGTTGCATATATTCATTCATTCATTAATATTAGACTTTGGACCCATATAAGTGACCAGCTTTGGGCTTGCCCCCCACATAAGGCATTTCTTAGACTTTGGACCCCAAATCCAAATTCTGGCCAAAGTCAGACCAGAGTCAACTCATTGACTCTGGAAGACAAAGTCAATTTTTTTAAATGTCAGAAATGCCCCTCACGTGCATTGCACACTCCTCTTTAAGTGAATCTAATCTTAACAAAAATTTATATCTCGAGGAATAATCTAATGGTCCCCATTTAATTTAATTATAATAATTTTGTTATTTACGATTTCCCACGTGGCATTAGTTTATATTATTTTTTTCCCACCCTACCTAGCCTATTTGGGGAGGGAAAATTGGTGAGACTCTAATCAATTCTGGACAGGTTCTTCAAAAATTGAAGGAAGTGTTTTCTGGCAATTGCTACAACTTTATGGAACCAAGGTAAAAACATATTTAAATTTTGTTCTTTGAATCTAATAAGGGGTTTATACTTTATAGTTTAAAATTTAGGGTTTTATAGCTTGAAGTTTAGGCGGTTGGGAGTTGGCATTAGTGTTTAAACTCAATGGCATTAGGGAGAGAGTTGGGAGTTATTGAACATTGGTTTGGTTATGCCTTGGGTTGCGTCGTTTTAGTTATTTCAGCCGTTTGAAATCATAATTATGAACCAGCCTATTTATGTATTTATTCCAAGCACAAATCTTTTGTCTTTCTCTCCATCTCCCTCTCTAGAATTCTTGTTTTCTGCAACAATGGCGTCTCTCAGACCTCATCAACCTCAGTATTTTTCTGATGAAGAGCATAATTGCGATGATCCTTATGCAATATGTGGCACACATTGCCCATCATACCAACCCCATCCTTCAGACAACTCTGACTCCTCTAATTCTGAAATCAACTCTTCCGAGAAAGAAGAAAGAAGGCTTGAAGAAGAGGAGGATTACTCTGAGGAGGAAGAGGAAGATAACTCTGAGGAGGAAGAGGAAGAAGAAGAGACATCAGTGGAGGATGGTGGGGATGGGGATGGTGATAGTGATAATGGTGGGGATGGTGAGCCAGTACCCAAAAGGCCAAGGTTGGATGGTGGTGTGGTGGGATGTGATGTGGTGGTTGAAGATGTAGAGTTTTTTTTGGGTTTATATATCATACTTCTTTTTGTTAGTTGTTTATAATGGTGCCTTAGGGGCTTAGATTCTGAACTTTTTGGGAAGTTTTTTGTTGATGACATTGTCTTTTGTTTATACTTTTGGGAACTTTTTGGGAAGTTTTTGGGTTTATACTTTGGGAACTAAACTTTTGTTTATGATGTGTGAATGAAATTGTCTTTTGTTTCCTCAAATTGTTCTTTATGAATTATGATAGTTGTATGAAGTATGTTTTGTTTCCTTATGAAATTGTCTTTGTTTCCTCATATTATAGTTGTATGAAGGGTAGATTTTGACAGATATTTTTTATGTAGAAATTATAATAATCCCATGATCCTTAATGTTTGAGGGACTTGGGTGGAAGCAGGGAACTATGGATATAGCCATGATAACTATGTTGGCGGGGAAGAGTTCATCATATCTGGAAGTTCAAATGGATCCCTAAGTTGGCCAAAATTCTTAAATTTCACAGAGCATACCATGGGAACAATTCCTAAAGGATTCATGATCCAAGTATGTTATATATTTCTTGGAGAGAAGATTGTAGTGGATAAGAAAAATGTTTTCAAGGATATGTGTTGTAATAGTGACAGTGTTGCCCAGGGAAAGGTCAATTTTTATGCATCATTTGTCATGAAACCTAAAGATGTCCAAGTGCTAAAAAGGAAGAGACCAAGTGACTTGTCTGAAGAGGAATTGGATGTGATCCCAGATTCTAGTGATAGTGATTGTGATGATGTGGGAAACACATATAAAAATCTTTTTAATTTTTTTGAATATGTGGATGAGTATGTTGTTGAATCTGGTGGTGAAGAACCTGTTACTCTACAAGTAATTAATGTTGTTGAAGAACAATATTTTGAAGAAAATTAGTTTGAACAAAATAATATGGAGGAGGAAGTTGATCCAAATTCAAAGAATGATATTAACAATTTGGAGCCTGAAGATGGTTACTACAGTACTCACTCTTCACAAGATAGAGATGGTATACCTACCATTGTGGATTTAACAAAGCATGAAGAATTTAAACAATATGCGATGGAGACTACCAATATATTTGAGGCTGAAGAAGAAATATAATTTGGAGATAGTACTCAATACTCCAATAACTTAGACCCAATTGTTGTTGGTATGGAGTGGCCAACTGTGTATGAGGCAAGAAACTACATTAAGACATGGTCCATTATGAACAAGTTCACATATATGCAAATGAAAAATGATAGTTATAGGCTAAGGTTCAAATGCACATATGAGAATTGCAGTTGGATGCTATATGTGATAAGATTCTTTGATGGACATACAATGGCTGTTAAGGGTTCAAGTGTCTTGGAACATACATGCGACGGCAATAGTGATGATAAAAATCAATTAGCAAATGCTCTCTGGGTTGCCAACTACTGTGAGGATGGATTGAGGAATAACAAGCAGTTTAGGGCTCTTGATGTTGAGACAACAATAAGGAAAAAATTTGAGATTGATCTTTCATATTGGACTTCATGGAATGCATGGACAATATGTATGAAAAGGATTGTGGACTCATATGATAAAGGATACTTTAAGATGCCTGCTTTAATTGATAAGCTCCTTATAGCAAACCCTGGTAGTGTGATTGGTTGTAGCTCAGATCCATCAATATTGCAGTGGACTGGTACTTTTGTAATGTTCAAGGCTTCATTGGATGGTTGGCTAAATGGTTGTAGGCCAATTCTTGGTCTAGATGGGTGTTTCATGAAGGGAAAATATGGTGGTGTTTGTCTGTCTATTATAGGCCTTGATGGAAACAATGGATTGTTCCCAATTGTAACATATTTATGCAAAAGTGAGTGTTATGACACATGGAACACATTTTTAAAAAATACTACAGCCACGGCTTGAACAACATAAAGCCAAGTTGACATTCATCTCTGATAGGAAAAAAAGGTTAATTAAAGCTGTAACAGATAACTATTCACATTGCAATCATAGGTTTTGCTTTAGACATATGTACAAGAATTTCAAAAAAACCTTTAGAGGCCACACATTTGGAGAAACTATCTTGGAATACAACAATAGCTTACAGAGTGGTTGACAAAGATAATTTCCTTGTACAACTTGAAATAGACCATCCTGAAGTAATGAGATGGTTAGAGAGGGAAGCTCCTGAAACTTGGTGCAGGCCCCATTTTGACACAACTGTAAAATGTGAGCACATAACCAACAATTTCAGTGAGTCATTCAACAAGTGGATTTTGAAGATTAGGGATAAACTACTTCACAAGGCAGTGCAGAAGCTCAATATGATGATGATGGCTTTCATGTATGAAAGAAGGAACAAGGCAGAAGCTTGGGACCAACAAGGCTTGGTACCTAGGGCAGTGACTCATATTGAGAAGATGAAGAAGAGCTATGGCAAGTATGATATTGCAGGTGTATCTAAGAAGAGGTACACAACATCAAAAGATGGGCAACAATGGTCAATGAGTTTGGATAACCAAGAATGTGAATGTAAACAGTGGCAAATCTCTGGACTACCATGTGTTCATGCAGTGTGTGTTCTTGTTCCTATGAGGAGACCATGGAAAAAGTAAATGCTATAACTACCTAACTTGTTTAAAGTTATTTTCTTTTTTATTTTAAAATTTTGTTTAGTAATGCCTACTGAATGCCTATATGCAGATATTGTAGTAAATACAATTGGGCGTCTTCTTATGTTGCTACATATGTTGATGCCATTTATGCTGTAGAAGATGAATCAAGTTGGGGGAAGGTAATTTGAACTACATAGTAAATACCATTATATTTTGTTTCAAATAAAAAAAAAGTAGTCTTTTATTTGAATTTTGATACTTATTTCAGCCCCCAAGAGAGGTCAGACCACCACCACTTATTAGGCCAGCTGGGAGACCAAGAAAATAAAGAAGAAAAGATATTGATGAGATTAATGGAAATGGAGGGGAAAGAAAATATGGCAAGTGTAGAATGTTTGACCATAATGAGAAAACATGCAAATGTCCACCTATATTGCCTCAGCCTCCAATAAGAAGGCCTATTTCCAGACAAGATACACATGTAAGTCAAAGAGGAGTAAGAGCTAACATGGGCTTTAATATTACAAATGATGAACCAAAGAGCACTGGAGGCAGATCAACTATAAGGGGATGAGGGAGAGGAAGTGGCAGATCAAGTATAGCCCTAGGTGGTAGATCAAGTGCAGCCGCAAGTGGTAGATCAAGTGCAGGTGGTGGATCAAGTACAGTTGCAGGTGGTATATCAAGTACAGTTGTAGGTGGTAAATCAAGTGCAGCTGCAGGTGGTAGATCAAGAGGGAGATCAAGTAATAGTCAATCTAGAGGGAGGGGTTAATATAATGCTTCTACTGGTGAATGGTTTGAATGTAGTCAAGGTAGTGGCCCAAGGAGTACAATTGATATACATCCCAGTCAGACCAATCAATCAAAAATTGCAGTTCCCGCATAGTCTAGCCAGACACATGTTGTACCCCCAAAAAATCCCTACAAAAAGGCTTATAAACCACCTAGACCAAGCTGGAAGATCTAAATTATGCATTGTTGTAATTTTTGGGGGTTTCAGAGATATGACTCTAAATTCTGGTTACAGTTTTACTTTTACAATTGTGCATTCTGTACTATGGTGTGTATTATGCAGTGTTGAAATTTATGAATTAATCCTGCATTCAGTCACAATGTTGCATAATTCCAAACATTATTTAAGTTGACATTTATCCAAACTGGTTGTTACATTAATAAAAAAGTATAACATCTTGAAGTACATTTATTACACTACAGCTTTTCCTTTAAAGTCCCTAACAAATTCATCTAGACCTATTGTGATATTCATCTTAATATTCATACTTGCTTTCTTCTCAGCTTCACTAAATCCCTCCTTTGACTCAGACTGTGTATGGCATCTCTCAGCCATATAAACTCTTTGCATTCATCATTTTGGCACTTCAAGTACTTTTCCCCATTACTTTTTGGTTGCATAGATGTTTTCAATTTTATAATTTTTGTAAATCCCTTCATGTGATAATGTGTTTCTCTCCATGGACATGATCTCCACCAATGATCAGTCTTTCCACATCCAAAATAACTAGTTTGAGTCTGATCTTTTGATGATCCACTAACACCTTCAACTTCTTTTAATGCATGATTCAACCACTGGAATAAGCTGCAAGAAGATAGATGACACTGCAAGTATTTCCTGCCATAATTTTGGGGGGTGTAAGATGTAAGCAACTTCCTTAAACCATTGCAGGTAGGTTTTTTGCAACTTGTGTAGACCCAAAGACAATCTTTTGCACCGTGAGTATTAATAAAACACATTTCACAAAAAACTTGCAAGATGAATTTAGGGTTTTACAACACAATTTCAAAAATTTAGGGAGGGTTTTCTTACCTTAGGGGATTTATCACCGCTTTGCTTACCTCCACCCATTGTCAGAAATCAGATAATTGGAAGCTTCGATCAAAGAAGAGGATAAGAGAAATGGGTTTAGAGATTCAAACAATAGAGCTTCAATAGAGATTCAAAGATACTTCAATTGAGGTTTAGAGATGTTTAGGGTTTGTAATTATGAAATTTGGGAAGTTATGAAAATTAGGGTTCTTCAAGTGGTGATTAACAGAGAAGAAGAAGAATCTGAATGTATACAACGGTCAAATTTTGAACAAATTTTAGCCGTTCAGATTAACCCACGTGTCATTTGTTTGAGTGTTAGATGTCTAAGGGTATTTGAAGTCTTTCTCCAGATCTTGATTTTGTCTTCCGGAGTCAATGAGTTGAATCTGGTCTGACTTTGGCCAGAATTTAGATTTGGGGTCCAAAGTCTAAGAAATGCCTTATGTGGGGGGCAAGCCCAAAGCCGGTCACTTATATGGGGTCCAAAGTCTAATTTACTCTTTTTCTAACTTAAATTCCCACGACTTTTGGACGTGACTGCAGTGACCTCTCTCTCTCTCCAAACCTCTATCTACAACGGTACAACCCTAGATCTTTTTATAGGGAACCGGTTGATTTTTGAAACCATGGACATAGAATTTGGGGACTCCATCACTGCTATGAATTATCTTATGAAGAAAGAGGCACTAATTGTGGGTACTTTGAATAGTCGAATATTGCAACTAAAACTAGATCATCTGTCTCTCACACACTGTGGGATTTTTTATTATCTTAGACTGGGTACCTTTTGGCTATGTGACGATACGTTGCAGGGGGTATTTTCTGAAGTAATTGAAGAGAATTTTGACCAGGGGATCATGAGGTGCGTCACTTTCAAAGGTCCAACAACATTTCTCACTAATATATTTTTCTTAAGATTTTGTTCTGTGTCAATTGCAATTGTTTTTAGCACAATTTATCTGTAAAATGGGATTAATGAAATGAAGTTTATGAATAAATTGAAGTATACAACTAACAATATTGTATGCATAATACACTCTTGAAGAAGTCATTTACCAATTTGGGGAACATTGTACATTTTAATCCTCAAGTTGGGAGCAACATAAAAAAAATTCATCATGTTTACAAAAGATTTCTAATATTGTTGTAAAAGTTAATGTTTGAGGTCGTTAGATCCTTGCTTTCTTGCCTCCTCTTCCTGTATAAATTTCCTCCTTGAGCATTACCTTTGGGTGTTACTTCAACTATCAAGCAACCCCCTTCAATAAGTGGATTAGAAAAGTCTGATAAAAAAGTTACTTTCTCCAATAATGCCCCGTATTACCTAGGATATTCTTTAATGGTACTTTGATTTTGTACGTAGTCCCGATGACAAAAAAATCAAGAACAAACTTCACCGATTTTGACATTCTAGACTGGGGCAATAATTTTGAGTAATAACCTTTATCTAAACATATCATATGAATTTGTATATACCATATCTAAAAAGGGGAATTGCACGTGGTAGCGCGTGCAGCTACACTAGCTATAATAACCAACATGTTCTCGAATTAAAACTTTAGCTAATAAAATTTTAGCCAATACAACATATCATATGGACTAGTATTATCAACAAGTTGGGAACATCGTACCGGCAATAGTTGAAGTGTTAAAATGTGTGAAACACATTGGTATGTGTAACAATAAAGTCAAGCTACTATAGGAACAGTAGTCTACCATAGGAAAAGTAGTCATAGTAGGTAGCATAGTACAATAATGTTTGTATTTCGGCTTTACAAGCCAAGTTGGATTTGTGCTCTAATGCCTATATAAGGCTTGCCATATGTTGTAATCAAATCATTTCATCCCAAGTTTGATCAATAACATTTCTTCTTTAGAGTTTAGAATTTTATTTTCAACATCTGGTATCAGAGCGAGCACGGTCTCTGGCTCGACAGCTCGAAGGCAACGACGTGAAGAAAAGCATGACCTTTTCTAGTATTCCGTTGAGATATCGTTCATTCGGTCGAGGTTATTGATTTCGTCTATTTTTCCCAAAAAATGATGAAAGGCAATTCCTAAATTCGATAGTCACTACGACCATTGGAGTTTAATTATGGAAAACTTCTTGAGGTCCAAGGAGTATTGCCACCTCTTTGAAGTTGGTGTTTCTAACCATTCAGAAGAAATAATGGCCGCTCAAATATCCAAGATCAAAGAATTATGATTAAAAGACTTGAAAGTCAAAAATTATTTATTTCAAGCTATTGATCGTAACATCTTGGAGACGATTTTATGCAAGGACACATCCAAAGATATTTGGGATGCAATGAAGAAGAAATATCAGGGAACCGCTAAAGTAAAGCGGGCACATCTACAGGCACTTCGTATAGATTTCGAGACGCTTTGTATTCAGCCGACAAAGTCTATTTCAGAGTATTTCTCCAGAACCATGGCGATTTCCAATAAGATGAGAACAAATGGAGAAAAAATGGAGGACATTACGAGAATAGAGAAGATTCTTCGATCAATGATATCAAAATTCGATTACGTAGTATGTTCGATCGAAGAGTCAAAAGATCTTGATCAACTCTCGATGGATAAACTAATGAGTTCATTGATGGTTCACGAGCAACGAATCAACAAACATGTAGCAGTGGAGGAAGCGCTACAATCTCAGCTCTCAATCAGCAATCAAGCGACAAAGGGAAAAGATACAAGTCGAGAAAGAGGTAACTGCGATAACCGATTCACAAATTATCATGGAAGAGAGAGATGAAGCGACAATCAACATAGTGAAGGCCAAAAGTCAAAGCCGTTTGATAAGTCAAATATCAAATGCTACAAGTGTAACAGGTATGGTCACTTTTGTTTTGAACGTCGTTCTCAATTTTATAAGGAAAGAGGCAAAAAATCTAATTTTTTAGAAAAAGATGATGAAGTTTATCTTTCTTTGGTTTGCAAAACTAAAGAAGAATCTTAAACCGAAAAAGATTTTCATCAAAACATATGGTACTTGAACACAGGAACAAGTAACCATATGTGCGGTAAAAAATATATATTTCACAAAATAGATGATTCTTTTCGTACCTTGATAAAGTTTGGGGATAGTTCTACAATTGCTGTCATGGGAAAATGCGATATCAAAACTCAGGCCAAAGATAATACTCATCAGACTATCTCAAATGTTTTCTATGTCCCAAACTTGAAGAATAATTTGCTCAGTGTGGGGCAACTTCAAGATAAAAGATATATGATCATCATCAAGAATGGAGTCTGTCGGATTGAAGATTGAAAGAGGGGATTGCTAATTGCACAGGTACATATGACTCCAAACCGAGCGTTTCTTCTAAGTGTCACGCATGCCGCTCTTCCTTATTTTTCAAGTATGATGAAAGATCAGGCTGGATTTGGCATCGTTATGGGCACTTGAACTTCAACATTCGAGAAGACGCCACATCTACAGCCACAAGTCCTGGACCTACTAAAAGTAATCGTTGCGCCTGGTCAAGAAAGAGTCGTTAGAGATCTGCGAAGTTCGCCCACTACCCCCAAAATAGGGGACTGTTTTTCTTTTTGTAAATTGTCTATATCTACTATAAGTACAGACAGAGAATATATTATTCAGATCCGCAACTTGACCATTCGTTCTTCCTTATTTTACTATTACACCACAAATTGTAATAATTAACAACCTATTGGATTTTACGTTAAAACCCTCATCGAGGTCGTGGTTTTTCTCAGCCTTTGTTGGGTTTCCGCGTAAAATCTTAGTCGTTTAGACTTGTTATTACTCCATCCTTACTAAAAGTATTGTCGAATATTATTCTCCCATTACAACACCGTTTTGCGGTATACTAGTATATAGGTTATATAAGTAGTATTATTTGTGGTGAATTATTTTACCTAGATTTGTTATTCTTATTAAAAACCCAACTTTTTACTTCATTATTTTAGAGTATTTTACGTCTTTGAAGCACAAGAAAAATCATTTTCTAATCTGTTTGGATTGGAAGTGAATAGCATTCTAACTACAAGATTGGATTTTGACCGTTATCAGAGTTCTTCAGTAATGCCTAAAGTTGGAGCATGAAATACAGATCACCATCTCAAATTTTCCAACCCGGCCTGATAAAACACCTCCCTGCAAAAAACTGCATAAAAACCACTCAAAAATACACCGTCCACATAGGCGGCACAGGGGTTTTTGCTGACGTGGAGCTTGAAATCTTGAGTTGAAGCACAGGTGGAGATGGTCTTAGACACAATTGACTGTAGTGCGTTGACAGTGGAGAACTGAAAACCCGCCAAACAACAAAAACAACTCTCTCTCTCTCTTGCTCTCCTTCAGATATGGGTTTGTACTCTGGCTTAATGGAGACGATTGAGTCTTATGCAGGTCTCTCTCCAGTATGGTTCTTCACAATCTTAGCTCTAATGTTTGGGGTTTATCGATTGGTTTGTGGGATGTTTGTGATTCCAGAAGATATGAAAGCTTTGAGACAGAACTATCTTCATCAAACAATGGGGTCTTCTTCTTTGATCTCAGTTGCAGCGGAGCCAGTTCAATTGGGAGATGAGGTTACAGAAGAACAACTCAGAGCTTATGATGGCTCTGATCCTAAGAAACCCCTTTTAATGGCTATCAAATACAACATCTATGATGTTTCAAGATCAAGGTAACCTCTTTATACTACTACTACTACTAGTGATGATTATGCTCATTAGGGTTTAGTTTGAATTATGCTCTTATTAGGATTACTGGATTAGGGAGTAAAGTATTTGTCTTTTTATTGCAAGTTTATAGATGGATTAGGGAGTTATATGCTTATTAGGATTACTGGTATATGCTTCGATATTTTTACAAATGAAAAATCTGTACAAAATATGTGATAAACACTATCATCAATTAGTAAGCTTTTCTCAAACAGTGGAAGCATGTATTATAAATGATCGAAGACTCCGAGAGATACGCTTCATTGAGGCTCTCCTCTCATGGGTCGTTTGAAAGCAAGCTAAAGCTGTTTCTACTAAACCCAATACCTTCATTTCACAACCAGACCAATCCAACTCTAATTACAAGAGAGAAATGAAATCTGTAATGGAGGGGGGTTTGAGTGCGAAAGATGTATCAACGTTCGGAGGGATTACTACCATTTTGCTCCACTCTTTCATTCCTACGCATTGGCTCCCATTCTCCATCGTGGGCTGAGCGTAGAAATGGACTCTCTCTCGCACTCTACTCGTCAGTAAGATCTCTCTATCTCTCTCACTAGCTATCAACTTGCATTTACTTTAGAGATCTAAATATCACGAGTTTCATTATAGTCACTGCTGAAATATACAATAAAGCAATCCTTAACCCCTATTTTAACTCATTACTCAATCAGTTAGAGGATCATCCACAATACTAATAAGTGTCGAGAGGAGTCCCAAGCAGATCTCCAGTAGTGGGTAGGGAATGGGAAGAAAAGACGAGCAATATGTTAGGGGCTAGAGGCACTGCCCATTTCTAATCAATGAGTAGAGTTATCTAAAATTGTCAGATTATGACCCCAATTTTGAGCACTACTATACTGATCCACAATGAAACTTCCTACACCTCAAATTGAACTGGAAAGTATTTAGGACAACTCCCCAGTCAAGTGTATGTTCTTACAACTATATTTCCTAAGATGTTGTCTCTAAGGGAGCCATAAAATGGTACCCAATGGTTTGATTGACCTGTAAAATTGAAATCAATGACCTTTTGAAGAATCAATTAAATGCTCTAGGATAAAAAGGTGCCATGAACAGATACACGAAATACCCAATACCAAGATGGAAATGAAGAGCTGCTCACCTTTTAAGAAAAAACCGATGATGGTCATTTGCCAAAAACCGTCATTTGCCCTTTCTTCCTGGATTTGAAGCCATAACACAAGGTATCATGTAGTTCTTTGTTTCTTTATTCCCCAATTAATATCCATCTTTCTTTAGTCACCTCATGATCCCGGAGCACTTTCATGTAATTGGAGTTGGATTGTGAAAAGCCACATATTCTTCCATCTACACATATCGTTCCATCTACTCATATTCTTCAATCTTACACAAAGGCCACTGTTTCTACTACTCGAGAAACATTTCAAATACAACCGTGTGTTTGTATCTGCTGCCTGCTTCAGCATTGGAGCTTGAACAGACAAATTCAGTGATTCCCAAGTCGAGTGAAAATCTTCATGCATTTCCATTTGAAGCCAAGAATTAACTGCTCTTTCATAGCGAGCAATGAAATCTGAAAAAGAGTACGCACTTTTCACAAGCGTCTCCATGAACTTGCTTATAGTTTTACCATGTTGAGTAGTAGTCATATTTCCATAAAAGTTTCACGACCATAGACTAAAGCCCATTTCTCATCCACCTTGAACAAATCACCCAACCACTTATTTCTCTGCCAGCCTATATTTTGTAGTTTCTTGGGCCACCCGGATATGAAGTCTTCTTAGGTATCGTTAGAGTATAGACACTGAATTCATGCTAAAATTCGGCCAGTTTATACAAAAAGGGTGATTAACACCATTTCAAATATATGATACAAAGAAAGACGATGTTGTGTTTCTGGTATCACAATAGAAATGGTCTCTTTAACTGCCTCATAGTGGTCTGTGAGGATAATCTTTGGCTTGCGCCCAAGCATTGCTTCATAAATGTCTCAAACAACTGTACGACAGATTCAGTGGTCTTGTCTAGTACAAATGCCCCACCAAGTAGCAGGTTTTGTTTATGATGATTGAATCCAATGAACGGTGCAAACGGCTAAGCCCTTTCTGCTAGTTAGATCGTTGTATCGAAAGTAATTCATCCCCGAAATAATTGTAGTTCACAATCAACCTTGCATAGCCCAAAAAAGATTGACCAACTTATTTTCCTTGTCAACTATCACTGAATAAAAGAATGATCAATTCTTCGATTGCTTCATTTTGAAACAGTATACAATTGCATAAATATCCTCCTTTCAAAGTTCTTCCGCACGCGTAATTCCCAGACCATTCTATACAACTT
Source organism: Kingdonia uniflora (assembly GCA_014058105.1). Lineage (NCBI taxonomy): Eukaryota > Viridiplantae > Streptophyta > Magnoliopsida > Ranunculales > Circaeasteraceae > Kingdonia > Kingdonia uniflora. Next base: position 673,090 of record JACGCM010001530.1, on the reverse strand, counting down.
CAACATCCTCACACCTTCTTAACTCTTGACACACAAAATCAAGGCCTCCAGCTAGTGGAATCTTCTTTAAGTCTTTAGCTTCACCAACTTGTTAACTTGACTGCCTACTATTTCTTTTTTGACCACTATGTATATGTGGATGGGGTTGTAAGAAGGTGAAAATGTTAACAAATAATATTAGTAACGACCCATGTATTGCCCTTTTCAAATTTGATAACCATACGTGCCATGCGATTCGTTCATATTGATATCAATAATCCTTTTTCCGGTACCTTGTTTAAAACATACAAACACCCGTTTCCTCACTGTCCCGTCCGCTATTTTGACAAGGCCTTTTTCAAATTTGATAACCATACGTGCCATGCGATTCGTTCATACTCGTGGACATTCCCTTTTCACATATTGATATCAATAATCCTTTTTCCGGTACCTTGTTTAAAACATACAAACACCCTTTTCCTCACTGTCCCGTCCGCTATTTTGACAAGTTTGTCTCTTCGAACAACAAAACCCATTTTCGTGCAAATTCATAATATCTATCAAATGCTTTTTACTTCCAATTCAAGTTTGATCAACACTCCCTCTAGAGTTTGTTTTGCAATTCTAGAGGAATATTGAGAGTTTTGCAACTTGATGGTCTTAACCTACAAACACAAGGAAAATCTAGTTTCTTGTGTTTGGATGGGTAGGACTTTAGAGAATTAAGAAAATTAATTACACATTCACCCTAAAGGGAGGAAAACCAGATATATTTTTTTTTCTCGTGAATTTGGAAGTTGTTTTTCCCTTTTTTGCTCTTTCTGGTATCTCTACACCAAATCCTGACATTTTTCAAGCTTGAAAATATGACAAAATAAAGGAGAAAATCTAAATAGGTAAAATAGGGAAATATTGAACGGGAAACATACAGAGGAGACGATGTAAAAAATACGGATATAGCGAATTGGAAGTTTAATGCAATTGCCTTCCAAATAGCTACTTTACAAACCTATTCTACTACAAATGATGAATATATAAATGATGTAATGCTTACAAAAAATAAGGACACTTCATCCTCAACCATAATTAGAGTTAACTTTGCAATCCCCTCTTTCGGTTTGGTAGAAATTCACTAGAAAAATGGTTTGCTGTATTCAGTTAATAATGGAAGACAACCAAATTCCTAGTCATTTATCTAAAGTTGGTTCCCTTTTACTCTCTGTCAATCTCTCCATTCAAACTCGTGACAGAAAGCTCTCTAAGCTCATAAATGTGAGCAGCTGAGGAGAAAATCTAAAATTTCAGGCTTATTAAACTGGAAACATCTTTATAAAATTTTCTTTACAAGTAGTTACAGACATTCTTGTGTAATAGTTAATGCATAAAGCAAAGCATTTGATTTTCATTTTAGAATCCTTCTTTTGCAACGTTTTCTTGTTGTTTTGATTCTCTCGCCAATGGTTATTATATTTTCTTGTATTTATTTCTAATTAGTAATCACATAGTGGTGACGCGTGAGATACATTTTCTTTGTGCAAGACGTCTAAATAGTAAATTATGAAGATATTTTTTTCAATCAGAAGAACAAGCAATATCAAGGCATACTTTTTAGGGAATCTTCTTGAAGGAGATTGGGAGACATTATTATTTCTTGAATAGAAGTGGAAGAACTGTTAAGGCAATTTTTTTCAGAAATCGACTTAAAGGAGAGGAGAAACATTATTGACCATATTATAGTATAGTAGAAATTGAATGATATTTGCCAATGTGTTGTAGAATTGTAGATGCGAGGCAACTTACTTGGAATGGATTTCAAATCTGAAGATGAATTAAATTAATGTTCTAATCAATATTCCAGGACTAGAATAGTGGGATTTAGTTGCAATTACATTGGAGAAAGATGGATAGGAAACACAAAAGCATTCTTGCAAGGACTAAGTTTTTTCCTCGATTTTGTTGTTGTTGAAAGTGAGCATTTTTATTTTATTTTATTGACAGTAATAATGAGGTTATTAGGGTTTGTAGGATTTACAAACCTACTAGGTTGGCACCCCAATAGCCCCTCAAATTATTTGCAGCTACTCTTATTACATCTGAAATCTGTACTATTCAACAAAGGTAAGCTCAATATCAGTGATAAAATCAGGCTGCCTGCATATGACACTGAAGCTCTCCATTCCCAAGCTTTCTCCTTCTTTGCACCTTCATCAGCACTGAAGTTCTGCTCTCTCCATTGATGAGTTAGTCCGAGTGTTGTGAAGGTTCTATGAGAGTTTCTTACTAAGGCTTTAATCTCCATGGTCTATGATTTGTATTTAAGGCCTTCACAGCTGCGCTAGTATCAAAGACCACCGATATCCATTTATAACCCAAAATAAAAGCCCTAGCCAGAGCTTCTATGATGAGATATACTGCATTATATGATGTAGTTTGAAGCAGGTTAATAGTAAAACTCCAATAATTTTAGTCGCTTCCTCGAAATACTGCACCGCATCCCCCCTCCCTGGATTGCCCAAGAAGGATCCATCGCAACAAATTCTTATCTCATCAGGTGCAGCAGGGGAAACCAAATGCTGGATTTAACAACTGGAGCCTCATCTGTATATTCAATCTTCTAAAAATGACCAGGTCATTTATAGAGTTATTATTAGTAGTTTCTGTCAGAATAGCACTGTTTTGCAACTCCATTAGGACCTTCCTGTTTGTTTTTTTGTAACTGAACAGGCTTGTCCTGAAAAAAATCATTTCTACTTCTCCAAATGAAGTATGGAGTAATGAGCAGAAAAGCTCTTCGTGGTTCCCTGATCAGTGGACTGGATTTGTTCGCAAGTGTAATAGAATCTTTAACATTTAAAACCTGAGAGCTGCAAAAGTTGAAGAGATCATCCCCCCATTCCTTAATTTGAGTAACCCAAGAACATTTCTAGAAAATATGAAAGGATTTTTGTACATGTTCTTCACAGAAATGACATCTTGTAATAGTTGGAAGCCCATTTTTTAAATCTCTGCAGCTGTGGGAAGAACTGCATGCATCTTCCTTCATTCGAAGTTGGATTTGTTAGGCTCAACCAGTGTTTTCCACACCCAGCTAAACTACCAAATGAGTGACAGTCTAACGTAAACTCTCAATGCGGAAGCAAGATTGAGAAGTCTTATTACGCTAATTCAAACCTAATTCAAGATTAGGGTTTTCTCCAACTCTTAAATACAAACTAAAACACAAACTAAATAAACTGAATCTAATTCTTAACTTCAACTTCAACAACTAAATAAAATAGAGAACCTAGTATCCCTTTTATAGAACACAAGAGGGTAGAAACCCTAATTAGGAATAATCTAGAAACTGGGAAAATACATTTTTAACCTTGTGTTGGTTAATTAGTAACTCCCTAAAACTTACTAACCAGCTCTAGCAGAGAGGCTTAAACCAAAATAAAATAAACGTAAATAAACCATAGACGGTGAGAAACGACCATGAGAGAACGATTCACATCACAGTCTGTCTCTGTATTCATGGTATGCCGACCTGGCAGTAAATACACCCTTTTTATCTTTCTTCCAAACACACAAGTCTTCTTTGGAATTATCTGGAAAAATACTGAACAAAGAGATGTTAGAAGAAGATAATTTGTCAATAAATTTTTCTGGTATAAACCAAACCCCATTAGAGAAGATTTGTGCAACAATTCTCAAGTTGAACCTTTGAAAATCATTAATGCAAATATCTAAAGGGCCATTACCAATCCAGTGATCTCTCCAGATGTCCACTGTGCTACCATTGCCAATCACACAAAAAATATCATTTTACATAATCAATAATAGATTTTTTGACCCCAGACCAATATGTGATTTTCTGTAGAATTTGATGAAGTTTCCTTTTAAGCGTAGAACTTTGCTTTCATGAACTGACCCCATAGGCTTGTTTCATGTACGACCTCCCATCATAGCTTTATATGGAGTGAGTTGTTTATCTCCTTTAATCTTCTTAGCGCAGCCCCACCCACCTCTAGAGGCTTGCAAACTTTGTTCCACTCAATTGTGACGTTCTTTATTTTGTCTGTATTCCCACTCCACAAGAAATTTCTTATAGTAGCTTCACTGTCCTTTATAACTTTTTGTTGGCCATTTATTGATGGACATGCTGTATATTGAGATGCTGAATGCACAAACTTTGTTAGAACAAACCTTCACGGATAAGATAGGAGCTTACTTGCCCATCCAGATGTTCTTTTTCTTATTATGTCTACCAAAGTTGTCATGTGAGCTGTTTGATCCTTCCCTTTTCCAGTGGTACACCCAAGTAGCTTTCTGGAAGACTTCCCTCATTGACGCCAAACATGTTTGTGATCCTTCTTCTTCTAGCTGATCACATAGCTCCAAAGAACATCTTACTTTTGTCAACATTAACCTACTGTCCATATGCTTTTTGGTACTGCCCCAAGAACTTGAATAGTGACTATTGGTTCAACAATATTATCTTCCCTCTTATTTATACCCCTTCTTAATAAGTCTCTCTCTTTCTCACTCTCCACAGACATACACACTAGAAATTAATAGGAGGGAGAAAATATTACTCTTAAATTAATTAATTAGATTGCATTATACTCTCTCTTTATATAGGAGAGGAAAATGATCATTAAACTACTTCTATTACTGCCCAATGTGGGGCTAAAGTAGTAGTATATGGTGACATATACTATCTTAAAGGAAAAATTACCAAGGCAAATGGGTCTGAAATTTTGGATCCTCATGGCATTTTTTATTTTTTTTAGGAACAAACACTATAAAGTTAGAATAGCTTTTAGGTAGAGTATTATCATAGAAGAAATATTTGATTGTTGTAAATACATCAAATTTAATCAACTCTCAGAAATGATGATAAAACATACCTCCAAACCCATCAGCCTGTGCTACAATCTGTATCAAGGCTACAAACTGCTTCTTGGATCTCATTGTCACTTGGAAGGGTAGGGAATTTGTTGTTTTCCTCAGTGGTCACCTCAGGTGGTATCAAGTTGAGTAGCTCTTCATGTATCTGGACCTCTCTTTCACTGAACTTTTTGGTATAAAACTCCACAATGTAGTCTTTTATAGCTTTTTGTTTAAGTAAAGTTCTATCCTCTTTTGTATTTATAGCTTCAATTTGACTCTTTACCAACTTAAACTTGCCATAGAATGGAAATAATTAGTGTTAATTACTATGTTGCAGAAGCACAAAATAATCTATCTAATTGCAATTCTAGTATTTCAAGAGTTTACCCCAAAAACTCTAATAAGAGAACTGACAAATAAAATAGCTCCTAACATCTATATAAAGAGAAAATAAAAGGTACGTGGCCTCGTGGGTAGACGTGTCACAAGGCGATCTATAAACCCTCCCCTCCTAACAAGAATTCGACCACGAATTTTGTAGCCGTATATAATCATCGTAAAATGTCGGATCTATCTGTGCGACCGACTCCCCCGAAATCTATGAATCCTCCTCCTCTGAATGACCAACCCATCGTACCAAAAACTCAACATGTCCTGCTACATCTAAACGACTATCCAATATCTTATCAATCTCGTCAGTCAACTTAACGTCAGGTGAGGTGCGATAGAATATCACCATAGGACTGTGTCAGAAGTTTGACATTTACAACCTTAAAGCGCGCTCCAGAAATGTCAATCTCATAAGCATTGTCACCAATGCGATGAATGATGCGATAAGGCCCCGATTTACGCAAGAGAAGTTTAGACGCCACTCCCGTGCATCCTCCCTTCTCTATATAAAGCATAATCAGGTCTCCTAGGGAAAATATAACCTCTCGCCGATGCCGATCAACCCATTTCCTTTACTCCTGCGTAAACATCCGCTAAATGTCGCCGAATTTCTATATGTATCGAACGAATGGACTCAGCAAACTCTGCTGCACTGTTAGAAGTAGGTACTAACTGGAAAATAGATGTTAAATCCAACACAATATCTGGGGAACAGCCGACACGATCTGAAAAGGAGATAGTCTCGTCGAATTGCTAACAGAACTATTAAAAGCAAACTCAGCCTATGAAATGGCAAAATCCCACCCTGTCGGTCTATCCCCTGTAATACACCTTAGGAGATCACCCAAACTTCTGTTAACCACCTACCACCTCTGTCTGTCCGTCTGCCTAAGGTGAAAAGTTGTGGAAAAACGAAGCTTGCAGCGTAGGAGTCTCCATAATGTCTTCCAAAAATGCCCTGTAAATCGTCGGTCTGTATCAGAAGTAATTGACTGCGGAACCCCATGTAAGCATACCTCCTCCCAGAAGAACTGTCGAGCCACACGAGCTTCATCTCTCGTCTTAGTGCATGGTATAAAATGTGCCATCTTGGAGAACCGATCAATAACTGCAAACACAGAGTCGAATCCCCGTGTCTTCGTCAATCTTGTAACACGACCACGAGTAGCACGTTTCGTGTGTCATGTGCGCACCTTTTTTATTTAGTTATTGCTATTTACTTTGACTCCCTTGAATAATAGGACTAGTTTCCTAATTAGATTAGTATTAGGGTTCTATTTGTGCTAGGTCCCTTCTCCTATAAAAGAGAGCTTAAGCTTAGTTTATTTCTAATGTTGGTTTGAGGGAGCGAAAAGGCTTAGCCTTAGAGAGTTATGTAGAGTTTAGGGTAAAACTCATAAACCCTAGGTCTCTAACCTTTATTTTTATGCGATTAAGTGAGTTTAATTCTAAGGCAAGTTTTAGGTTAGTTTAATCGTGTTGAGTAATTGCTTCCGCGTACGTAGAAACTAACACCTTCATTTTGGGGTTTGCCACTCCTCTCCCTCCTTGGTTAGTCTCTTTATTCTCCATCTGCTGGGTGTCAGCTTGTTCAATCTCTTGCTCCTAATCCTGCTCCATTAGGTCATACCACATATTATGTAGCTGCAGACTAGTATGGCCTCCTTGCCCCGGCAGTGTCACTGTATTGTTTAAGGTTCCATTCTCAGAATTCTCATTTCTGTTACCTGAGCCAATTAGTATTCTTAACCTCTGTGAGTTATATGGAGTTGTTACATTAACACTTCTCCCATCAGATTTATATGAAGCCCCTGCACTTAGTGCTCCTTGTTGTGGTTTTTACCTTGTGATGATTGCCTTTTGTGCTTGATGGATTATCTGTAAGTTGCATTTCCCCATAAGTTGTAATACGTTGGCCTGTTCCTGAGATCGAATCTCAATCCCTTCATTAGCCTGTGTAATTTGGGAATGAGAATCTTTCTCATTAAATGTCCGGTTTTCAGTTTCCGTATGCTGTTGAACTAATTGCTTCTGTGAGTTATATTATGAATCCATAGGGGCAAATTTCTGAAGATCACATGTATGTGCCACTTCATTAAGGACCTGGGCCTTGGTGAAATCGTCTTGGATTAACCTGAAAGTCTTGCTTGCCCCAAGATATCTAGCAGCTCAAATAGTCCAACCCTGAGAACATTATTAAAGGTGAATTTTCAGATAGAGGGGTTTTCTGAATATCTTTCTCCTTCCCTTTTCCCACCACCAAAGTTTTCATTACAGTCTCTATGGGCTCTCCTTGACATCTATACCTTTCTGTTGGGGCAGGACCTACTTCACTATAAGACCATTTTTATTCATTTTCACTGTAACTGTAGTTTTATTACCATTGGGTGTCTGAGCTGGCTTCACCTAAATAACCTTTTCATCTTCCCTGAATGTTCTCTTACCAAAATTCCACTCCCTTAGCCCTTGTAGTGATTTTATTAGGGATGGCTTGGGACATCTATGTCCACCAACACACTAACAGAAAACCCATAAGCATGGTTTCTTGTAGCACCATTCACCTGAACTGGGTTTCCAAATGCTTTACTAATGTCATTAGTGCTTGAACATCAAAATATTCAAGGCTTGAACCAGGATGCCTCACCCACATCAGGGCATTGGAATTCTTTTGATTATCTGGGTTAAAATTTGGAGTCCGAGGCATTAGTCTGATAGGGCCATCATCTAAGATCCATGGACCTCCACTCCATTCATACCCTTAGTCCTCCTCATTTTCAAGTTTATTGTAAAATAACCCTTCCCAAGAGAAATAATAGAACAATTACCTCTTAACTTCCATAGCTTAGGCACTCTGGCTTTAATATCAGCATCTGCGAATCTTTGCAAATCCAGCCTCACCAAACTGAATATTAAGCTAGCCAGTCCCCTATCAAGTGCAGCATCAGGGATCTCAATTAAGGGAAATTTTCCTGGGGCTGGAAGATCTTCAATGTTAAAATAGAAGTGTGATTTGGAGTTGCTATCTTCCTTCAGCTTATCAGCATAAGTCTGCTTATCATTAACTCCTTGATTTGTTGGTTTCTGGTTATCTGCAGAAATGATTTCGATAACCCTAGCGCCCCCTTCGATTGATTTGCAATATGAGCCATGCTATCTTCCGGCTTTTGATTAGTTGCAGCATTCGATTGTCTCATTATCTAAATGTGTATTTAGAATGGCAAGCGATTTACCAATTATTCTGTCCATTTGTGTATACAAAGTATACATAATTAAAAGTGACCATAGAATAATTAGTTTTCTACCAATGAAGTACCAACAACCAAGTGCTGTTTGAGTTCGTTGAAAGCTTACTGTGCATCTAGTTCAGTTCATATTTGATTAAAACTTGGGATAAGGTATTTTAGCTCCCTCCCATAGTATTGCAATAAATTTGAACTCATTCTCCAGCATAAATATTGTGTGATGATATAACCTTATTTCATATATGATGATGGGATGAATTCAATGTAATAAAGTTAACAAGTTTGTATGTTTTTCTATGAAGAATGTTTTATGGTCCCGGTGGGCCGTATGCTTTATTTGCGGGAAGAGACGCAAGCCGAGCCTTGGCTCTCATGTCATTTGACTCCAAAGACCTTACAGGAAATCTTGAAGGTCTGAGTTCATCCGAGCTAGAAGTTTTACAAGATTGGGAGTATAAGTTCATGGAGAAATATGTTAAGGTTGGGCAGATTGTTAAAGAAAGAACAGTCTCTGAGAATGAGGGCAGTGAGAGAGAAGCAGTGGATGTTAGCCGAGATTCAAACGAGAAACATGCAGAAGGTGAAGGTGTCCTACTTCAGTAGGGGCTGGGCTTTGGAAAGCATTGGATTGAACTTATAAGAATGTTATAATCGGGTATCATTTCTTCACCAAATTATCTTAAGGAACTTTTATGCTTGTACTAAGAATCCAATGTTTATGAATCCTGGTTGATTCTTACTATGTACAATGAATTTGTTCAAAATGCGAAAAACAAGAACTTCTGTTGGTGCTATAAGATATTAGAGATCAGATACATTAGTCCTCTTTTCTAGAAAAGAACTAAGTGTCAGATATCATCTTAAAAACTCTTAAAATTGAAGAGGAAACCAATAGGGTAAACACAACCCAAACGCCAGAACCAAATTGGAAGAGAAACTGTCTATTTCTACACTGCTAATAGTTGTTAGGACTATATCCTGGGACGGCTGTTACTTTTGAATGTTTGGGGCAGAATTCAGACTTTCTTGATATTTATTTGCACCGAATATTGAAAAATTAAAATATATCAACGGAAGAAAAAATTCCTTAAGGCCACAAGGTTCAGAACCAATGCCAGACATAGAAAATATGGCGTAGTTGGCCCAACTGATGGAGGGTTGAGGCTCTAGGGGGATTTGGAGAACAAGACCTGCTTTGATCTCTGATGATTTGGTTATGTTTGTTTGTATGGATCTAGAAAGGCTATGTGAGGGAGTTACTTGTTTTTTCTTAAGTACATATGCAAACAAAAAAGAAAGAAAAACTGAAAATCCATGCAAACCACCCACAACTGTAATAACGCAATGCTTGCATTACCTATATGAATATATTTGTAAAAATACAAGCTTTTCAAATCAGTAAAACCTATCCTCTACTGATTCTCCTATACATCATCAATATTTTCTGGATAAGGGAGAGACAATGTCTGATAAAATGTGCATTTTTATGGCAGAATTAATTGGTGTTTGTTCCTATAAAAAGACTTGAGCACCACTGATGGTGAGTATATAGAGGGTGGGCCATGGGAAGGGCATAGAGAATAAAAAAAATGTTGCAAACTAAAGGAATGCGTTTGCAAAACATTTTAAAATATGAAATTGTTTCTCATTCAATAAGATATATTTATATATGCCTGGTTATTCTTCTGCTTTTGATTATAAACCGTCATAATATAATAATGTTCTTAGATCTTAGAGTTTGCGAGTTTCGATTTTTTATGGTCAAGTAGAAATTCAAATTCACATAAATCAGAGTAAAATAGACAGACTTTTCTTATAGTATGCTTTAGAGATTCGGATTATGTAGATATTGGCCACCCTTCCATACACCTTTAGGATTTAGGATTTAGGATTATTGGCTTCAGCATAGCTGATGAACCTGTACATATATAAGCATAATCCCCATACAAGTTATGGTTCGAACCAGGACTACCCACGTATAATTCATCAAATCCATCTCTCCCTACAATAACCGAATTTCTTTTACCCTGTTTCATCATTGAACAAGAGAAAAGGAAAAGAAACGGTCAAACTCCTATCCGTGTTTAGACTGAACCGCAAAATAAATAATGACAACAAAAACATTGTTTCCGGATAACAAACCTTTAGGAATACGAAAACTAATATGAAGTCTGAACTACAATATTCTTGGAACTATATATAAACACATACAATCTGATTATCTTAGCCATATGTTGTTACTCTAAGAGAAAAAAACAAACAAGTCCCTAGAATAAAATTATAGAAATGGTGACATGGTTGTTTTCTTCAAAACATAAGCTCCATCTAAGTAGTGGGAATTTGTTGAATATGTAGCAAATGGAACATGCAGACAGGATGGGTTCTCCATTCCTATTATGATCCAAGTAGGGTTAGAAAATTTTGGCTTACGATGCATTGGTCTTATATATGATACACTGAATAAAACCTCTGTATATTTATCCCCTATAAGTTAATAACCTCTCTATATTAAGAAAAAATCATTGGTCCCAATTTGGTACCAAATGATAAGTTAATAACATCTCTAAGCTTTTATTTAATACTTTTTCTTGATAATCCTATACAAAAATTAGGTCCCAATAATTTATATATTAATAAAAGAGGTATTTTACTGAGAAATCCTATTAGTTGATATTTATAATTCAATAGCCCTCTGGGATATTTAGTTATTCGAAGAATTTTTATAAATCCCCATCTCTTAAGCATGTTCTCTCTACAAAATTTTTCTCTCGTGTTTTCGTCTCCTTTCCCCAAAAGGAATCCACTCTATTTATATGCACTAATTTGACGGCGATCGGGAATTTTTTTTATAAACATCTTTTATATTAATAACCTTTTTATATTAATACCGCGGTATTAATATATAGAGGTTTTATACTGTGTATCTTTTTTTGCGATGTAGCATAACTATGTACCAAATTTATAAATTAGGACACAACATATTTTGATCTGTAGCTGATTTATATAGTTAGTGATATTAGCAATATCAGACCATTATGGCGTATACATAAAAAATATTGTGTACTATCTATGTCTCAGTATTTTGACCATGGATTCAAGTACTTATGTAGAAGTATAGTTTAGCAAATTTTATTTTTCTTCTCAAATCTCATTTGAAATGGAATAATTACCCTGTCAATGATAGTAAATTTCCGAGGTGCGCTGGTATAAATTCTGCTCATTTTGTCAGTCAACTGTGCATAATTGTCTTCCTCTTCTCCTTCATTTTCTCTGATCTTTATTGAATTTCCCCTTCGGAGATCTGGAGGAATGATGCTGAAATCTGAGGTGAGAGGTGGCTTGTTGAAGTAATTTGAGCCTTCTAGTCCAACGGCATAAGTCGCATCAGGACTACTTACAGTTAAATGACTTATAAACGACCCCATCAACTGGATGGATGAAGATTGTGAGTTAGAAATTACAAGCTGTTATTGTAGGAGGTCTGGTTGGAGGGTCACAATGTATTTCATCTCAACCATGTTCTTTGAATTGCTGTTTATTAGCTCTACCTGCACCAAAAAGTTTCATTATTTTCTTGACCCATGTTGTGGTACCCCTTATGTTTCAGTTCACAAATATCATCTTGTAAAGCGTGCTTGGAAGTCTTTCTTTTCCTGATGGCTGATTAAAAAATACATGAAATTTCTAGGACTTAAAAGAATAAAAGAAATGGAGAATTGGAGTGAGTTGGCAGTGCAGATATACTATACAGTATTTTATTACAGAAGATCAGCTTGAAAGCTCGACCAGAAGGTTGTGGATGACAGTAGGGACATGAGTATTTGAGGATTTAGAGAGTTAAATAAGAGATGGAGAAGAAAAGCGTGATTTGTTAAGGAGCTAAGTATAATGGGACTGAACGAGTAAACATGCAAAAATTTTAATTTGAGTATTTCAATTGTTGTTGCTATTAATCAGAAAACTGATGTGAAGCATAAGGGGAAGGAACATGCGGAAGACTGAAAAGAATAATCATCCAAATATGAAATGTTCTGAGGACTTTGGAGTAACATTTGTAAGGGTTCAAAGTTGAGAAGGAGACAAGGTACTACAGAAGTCATTGAAATCTCATATTTTGTTATCATTTCTTAATGAGGCTCTGAAGTCGATGGGATTTGATCTTCATCAATGATAAGAAAAAACTGTCAATTAACAACATTGACTTATCACGAGGGGGTACAATCTCCAAAAAACACGATGAAAATGAAAACATAAATGCAGACCAACCTGAATGAATTCCTCAAGAGTCTCTTATATCACGAAGAACCCAACTGCTTGGAGACCGCAAGAAACCACTTTCAGTCCCAATCCTGAAATCCATAGAGACCACCTTGAATGACAGCAGTACCATCTTCCCCTTCCTTGAATGTTGTGTGGAGCACTTCAATTGTAGCCCCATGCCACATATGTGCCTTGTATGATGTAATCAAGCTGCTTGAAGGCATCAGGGTGGCAAAGCTTCCGTTCTCCAATCCCATCTTGACAACACAACTGTCGCCAAGTTCGGAGAAGCTGACTCCATTAGTATTGAATTATTTTCTTATTTATGAAGGGGATAGAGCCTGAAGCTAATGCCAGAAAGGAGAAGTCTCTCTTGTCTTTGAGGTTATGAGAGCTAAAGAGGATAGATGTGTTGATGGTATTGAGATGTTTTCTTAGGTTGGTAGGGGTGAGAGGAGTGAAGTTGGGAGATAAGAGAAGTGAAGTTTTTGCCATGGCTATGCCTTATTCTAATTGTAGAGGGGGAGAATATTTTGTGTTTGAATAATATTTAGTCTGCTGCACCTTTAGATATTGTTCTGATTTTAATTTTGATGGGAACTGGGACGAAAACAGATATTATATGTGTCTGGCTAAGGCAGACTACCTTATCTTTGGATATTTTCATTGAAGAGAAACGAAAACATACCAGTTGTAGCATTTAGGAAATATTTCCTTAACAGCATACTCTTTCTTACTTTTTTATGTACAAGACATTGAAGCATGTCTCAGTTTTATGCCTGCCTGAGTATGTGTAGCAACTTATTATACTTAACATAGTAAACCTCATATAAATCATTTTATCTAAACAGCTTAATAAAGACTCCCCGGGTAAACCATTTTACTTTTCCAAATAAATCCTGCATTCATTCAAATATTGGATTACAATGGAAATAGATTTTAACAATGACATCTCCTGCAATCATTTTGGTATATGGAAAGAAGTCCAATTCACCTCTGCCAAAAAGAGAAGAAAATAATCTATTTTATATATATGTTTAACAAATCTATTTACAAATTATCAGCCTTCACCGGGGTTCACAACTACTGGTACAAGCATTGATGCAGGTCCAGTGCAGATGAAATAATCTTCTCCTTACTTTTGAGAGGAAAAGCCAGGGCATGATACATAAATGTCATCGTAACCCATTCGTATCACCCTGAATACAAGCTCCCTTCCCTGAGAAAAAGGTAAAACATAGAGAAAATTAGGGCCTCTATGTAAAGAACAGACACACATGACATATTTTCTTTTGCAAATAAATAGAAGAAATTTGAAATCTGTCTAGGAACCTTTGTCACAATTTCTGTAGTACAAAACACAGAAATTTTGATTCCAGGATAATACTTTGATAAATCTGTGCATGTCGAAATGGGATACATGTATGGATCTTTTAATTACTTTAAATATCAATTTTCTGAAACTTTTTGCGATGAATATTTTGTTATGATAAATTATTACCTAATTGATTGTTTCGACTTGGAAGGTAAGGTGTTGCATATTCTCTTTAATCTTTCCAGTGGGGGAGCTGTGTAAACTCTGCTAAGCCTATTCTTTAATATGGTAGACTTCATCTTGTACCGTCCATGAACCTTGCTTTTGCTCGGGTTCAGAACCGAAGGAAAACCAGCTTAAATCTTCGGGTTTCATGGCATCTGCAGGGGACAATATTCCAAAACTCGAGGATAAAGGTGGGCGTGTTGTATAAGAGCACCCCTTGAGTCCCTAGATTCCTGTTCCACCTCTACTTTTAAATTTCAAATGGCTAAGAATTGCACTGGTTAAGCTCACGGGTTTGCGTCCGTTGTTCTGCACTGTCACTGCTGTTGCCATACTGAGAGGATAGAGTGAGATGATGTAGTTTATCTCAAGTGTTACACAGGTGCAGCTCAATTCAACCTACAAGAACAAGACTTGAGTAATTATATTCTGAGACAAATTGTCGATATTCTGTAGCTCGGACTATCAAAGATTTATTAGCTGATTGTCGATATTCTAACATTTTGGATTCTGAATAAAAGAAGAAACTTTGTACGAAAAAGCCATGTTTGATGCTAATTATAAGAGTACCTGCAGAGCATCAATGGAGTCGGAGTAGACATCCTTCACAACCCATTTCGAAGTACAAATCTCGGACCCTTTTGAACTTGAACTTGCTCCTGAAACATCATTAAGAACTAAACCAATCCCACCTTTAACGAAATCAGAGGAACCAGCAACAGGAATAGTATAAAGAACCTCCACGAACCTGTCTTCCTTCCAGTATACTTTAGGCTTATAAGAAGTCACAATGCCATCAGGTATTCGAATACAAAGAGAACTCCCATTTTTAACTGTCAATTTAACCGATGGAACATTACCGGATTTTGTAAACACTATGACTTTACGACCAAACTTCTCTTCAAGTGACGGTGAAGCGCGGGATGAGTTGTTGTTGTAACAGTAGCTGAAGAAGAGGAAGCCTTGATTATATTAAGATTGGGTTTGTTGAGAGAGTAAGAAAGGAGAGATTGCGTTGTTGTTATTGCAGAAGAAGAGTAAGAGAGCTTGAGGCTAGGTTTGAGGAGAGAGAAAGAGTGGAGACTGACAAAAGCTCAAACTCAAAGCTTGGGAAAGAAAGTTAAAAATGTTTCATATTACAAAGTTATTCTCCTTTGATGATTTCTGCGACATCTTGTTCATAGTCCTTGGCACTATAGGTACTGCTGTAAATGGGGTGGCCATGCCGCTATGTGCCTTTTCCTTGGAAATCTTACAGATGCTTTCGGGGAAAACAATGTGGTGCATGAAATTTCTAAAATTGCACTAAAGTATGTCTATATAGGCATGAGTGCCTCCATTGCGTCCTTTCAGGTAGCTTTTTGGACGGTAACTGGAGAACGACAAGCTGGAAAAATCAGGAGTCTGCATTTGAAAACCATATTACGACAAGATATTGCTTTCTTTGATAATGAAACCAATGCTGGCGAGGTTGTTGAGAGGATGACTGGTGACACTATTCGTATTCAAGCAGCCATGAGTGCAAAGGTACTAACTATTTCCTTTTTTCTTGTATAAACTTAAAACTTTAGTATGTAGCTTTATTAATTGTCTTAAACATAAGAGATGTTCATACCATCTCTGGAATGCTCCTCCTAACTTTTCAACACCAGTACCGGGGAACTTTTTCTTCGCATTCTAAAGTTGTTACAACGCCCCACCTTCCAAGTTCGAAACCATCTATCAGGTAATATTTTGCCGCAAAAAGTTACAAGGCATTGATACATAAACAGAACTAAATATTGATACCATTATCGCAAATAGTTTATACATTACGACTCATACGTGCATTTTGTTGTTGTCTTTTAGTCAAATATAATAGTTTATACATAACAACCCTAAAGAATTTGGGTTTGGGCCGAGATTGCATACGGAGAAGCTACAAAGAGAAGGAGAAGGAAAGCAAGGAGTTGCATAAAGTTGTTACAAGATTGCAAAGGACTTACAATGAACAAGATAAGACAGTAACCGGGCTGCGGCAAGGACTGAGTGAGGAAATAGAAAGGAAAGGTTCTTCAGAGAAGACTCTTCCATTAATGGAGCAGGCAAGGTTGACAGGAATTGAGCAGAAATTGAGAAAAGAGGTGGACACTTTTAGGGCCGAAGTTGAGTCCCTCTGGCGTGAGAACATTAACCTTTTAGCCCGACTACGTGATAATGGAGGTGGGAGATCAACTTTTATGCTTGATCAGGAGCTCCAGGACCGGGTTGACTACCTAACAAATCTAGGGATGTCATTGATCGAAGAGAGCAGCGATTTATATTCAAAGTTGTTGGAATATATCAGAAAATCAGGTCACGTTTCAGAAAATGATCAACATCCTAACAAGAACGAGTTCGATGGATATTTTCTAGTAGAATCAGATATGAAAGTCCAGTCTTAAAAGAGGATTCGAAAATATAAAGAGAGGTCTGGAGAAGATATCTTCAGTGTTTCATGAGAAGTGCAGACAAGAACACGAAGAACCAAGGGAACACAACAGTCAGATACTAGAGGTAAAATTGGCAATTGAATCTATCACTAGTTTTTAAGTTGAATGATTTGTTTTGGAACTTATGTTATTTTTTTCCCCCTTGTATAGGATGATGTAGAAGTAAAGCTCAAAGCCGAAACTTTACTAACCAGTGTTTTGCGAGAAAAGTTATTTTCCAAAGACCAGGAGATTGATCAACTACAAACAGAGGTGGCAACAGCAGTAAGAGGTCATGACATCCTCAGATGTGAAGTTCAGAGAACCCTAGATGCTCTTTCTTCTGTTTCTCACAAGATGAAGGACTTTGAACTTCAGGTGACCATGCAACTGAAACCATTTACTATATCTACATAGTCTGTATGTTTATACAACTAATACATTTTTTGACGTGTACCTATTTATTTCTCAATTCTCATAGTACACAGTCAATTAAGTGTCAGCTGTGAAAGAGTTTAGTAAATGTTAATTCAGCACGATATATACGTAAACAGCGTTTATATTCGATCTTAAATGGTCTATGGTACCAACTGAGGTTTGGTCAGTTGGTAGGGCTAGTGCTTGAAGTATATGCATTCACATATCCTTGTTGATGATTTACATCTGTGATGCTAAAAGAGTGCAGATATTGGAAAGTTTCATGATATCTGATGATGCATATTTTTGCAACGACATTATTTCTATTGTTGGCTCTAAATTAACCAGTAGAATGAGTTTCTATTCTTATGCAATTTTATGGACTAATGATCAAGTCCTATTTCATCTATTTCTACTCTTGGGATTTAACTTTTGACAAATTAACATGGCAGATGATGAGGAAAGATGAGAAGATAAATCAGCTAAGAAGTGATTTGCAAGAATGTTCAAAGGAGTTGAAAATCACAAAGAGTATACTCCCTAAAGTTTTGGAAGAGAGAGACTTGATGTGGGAAGAAGTGAAGCAGTACAGCGAGAAGAACATGTTACTTAACTCTGAGGTGAACTTGATGAGAAAGAAGGTGGAAACTCTAAACGAAGATATACTCCTCAAAGAAGGTCAAATCACAATACTTAAAGATCGTCTTGGGAACAAACACTTTGATATTCTCTATAGTCTGAACGACAAGTCTATGCAAGAGTTTGTGCTAAATGAACTTTGAAGAAGGGTTCAAACCCCCATCATTCGTGCACCTGTTATCTTTTGATGGGTGTGGAGTTTAAATCATAGAAAATTGTTTTGTAGCTAAATTTTAGATGGAGTAGGTAATTTTTTCTTATACACAGTTTTTTCCTTAGATTGGAACAGGGTTATAAGTTTTTTGTAAAGACATGTTTGTTCTAGCTTTTTCGATTTAAGGTGTTGATAAATCCTTCTCTGTGATTTGATACGATTTGTGAAATATATCCTACATCAGTCCAATAGTATTGTGGAGACAGAGAATAGATATTAGTATGTGAAGATACTTTGCAGGATTATCTGTAGAGATTTTAATGGTTAGTTAATAAGACAGAAATTAGTATGAAAAATTATAAATGAGTCTGAAGGTTGTAAACTCAGTTGGTGATAGGGCAAGGGGTACTTGAACAGCTGAGTCCAGTTCCAAGATTCTTGAGTTTTCTTATGAGAAATCCGTATCGATAAAAGAATACTGCAGGTTTGTTGGAACATCATCAGGACTATTGCAGGTTATATTTCAGTTCTAATGTAAACCATTGCAGAAGAAAAAATGCAATAGAAGCCTCATGGAGATTACTCACTCGCGTTTTAATGTAAACCATGTTTGTTCACTTGTGGCTTTCTAATTAAACTAAAGTGTCAATACGGTTTATGAAAAAGGTTCATGTGGATTTAAATTGTAGTATATATGGTGAATTTGTTTAGGCCAATACTTTGTTGGAGTCTAGATGAGTACGATGTGTAACGTTTGATGTTTTATCTTGTTTGGGCCCAACCCTCTAAACCTCCTTTTCCTTGCAACCCTAGCCCCTCCCATACTGTTATTTCTTTGGCCTCCAGTAACATCTTTCATCATCCAATGTTTTGTTCAATCAGAAAACTTGGTTTCTCTTGTTTTCTTGGAAAGCCAAAAACCAAACTCTCCTACTTACCAACGAGGTCTTATTCAGTTGGCAAAAAAAGAAAAAACCCCTCCTACTTGGATATACTGCGTAATTGTGACTTAGATTATGCTACTGCAATTCATGCCAAGCTATTGAAAAACCCTTTGATCTTCTCTTCAACTATCCTTCAAAACCAACTACTTCGTGTTTATGACAAACATGGTGGCGTTCCCACTTGTATTCAAGTTTATACCGATATGTACAACTATGGCGTGATATCATGCTCAGATCTGTATCATCTATCCATGTTTTTTTTCCAAGATGGATCATAAAAATTCAACTCGTGAATTCTTTCTCCAACTTCATGGGTTGGTTGTGCGTTTAGGATTTGATAATCACTGATAATCACGCATATGTCAAAACTTCACTGTTTCGTACTATATTAAGTCAAGATAACTTTATGCTAGAGATGCATAAGGAGGCGCTCAAAATATTCGATACGTGTGTGGTTAGAGATACTTTCCTCTGGAATACGTTTAGGGTTGTCAATGGATTGAATATAATCCGAAATTTGATCCGAAATCCGATTCTTTTTAGGATATGGATGTCATTTTTTCCGATCCGAATCCGATCCGATCCCAATAAGGAACATCCAAAATTATTTTGGATTGGATTCGGATGGTGCCTAGTCTAATCCGATAAATATCCGATCCGAACTTATATATATATTTATATTTTATCAATGTTAATGTTATATAACTATTAGAAATATATTATATACAATAAGAAAATATATTATAACACATTTAGCTTTGTGGCTAAGTGGTACTTAGTTCTTAAAACCCATGAAAGGTTATGGATTTCCTTTGCATCAAATAAAATTATGGTCGGATCGGATTTCGGATTCGGACCTCCGAAAATAGTTTCGTAAAATAAAATTATGGCTGGATCGGATTTCGGATTCGGACCTCCGAAAATAGTTTCGGACTGGATTGGATTCGGATGTTACTTATAAAGTTTCAGATCGGATTGGATATGGATGTTACTTATAAAGTTTCGGATCGGATTTGGATTTGCATCAATCCGACTCCAATCCGATCCATTGACAACCCTAAATACATTGTTTATTGCTTACTTGTGGTTTCCTTACGTAGATATCCCGTGGTTTTGGCGCATAATGATCCACAATGGGGTGAAGCCGGATGAGACTAGCTTTTCCAGTGTTCTTTTTGGTTTAGCATTCTCGACTAATCTTAAATGGGGGATGCAAGTTCACGCTCAGCTTCTTAAATATGGTCATAGGAATGATATCTCGGTCGGGGATTCCTTGGTGGATATGTATTTCAAGAATAGATATGTGTTTGGTAGTGCAAACACTTTCTACGAAATGCCTTGTAAGGATGTTGTTTCTTGGACGAATATAACTTCTGGCTACTTATACTGCAATAGACCACGAGCAGCGTTAATGACCATAGAAAACATGAAAAATGGAGGCTTGAAACCAAATAAGTTGACACTTGCGATTTTGTTTCGTGCTTGGTTTAGCATGAAGTCTTTGGAGGAAGGTAAGATGATACACTGTTTAAAAATCAAATTTGGGAATGTTGTTGACGAGCACTATGGTATTTGTATCGAGGATGCTTTGCTTGAAATACATGTAGATTATGGATACATAAGAGAAGCGTTGTCTATTTTTTGTTTGATAAATAAGACGGCTATTTCATGGACAACAATGATTAGGGGGTTGGCTATAGGGGGAGACATTATAGAAGTTATGGAGTTCTTTGAGAGAATGATAGATGAGAATGTGAAGCCAAATTACTCAACATTTGTTTGGGCATTATATTCTCACACTGTAATGCCCCGATAATTTTTGATTATATTGTGGTCATTAGAGTGATTTCTTTAATTTATATTAGAAGTTATATGATCATACATTAGTGGTAGCCTTTTTAGTAGTTAACAACCATAGTATGAAATCTCTCTTTAGGAATTTGGTATTTTAGGACTTGTGTTGTTTAAACCCTAGAGGGTCAGGATAAGTGAAGGAGGTTGTCGAATAGTACCTACTTGTGGAAGACCCATTAAACCCTAGCCTCCACCTTATAAACAAAGAGATATAACATTATACTACCTAAAATAATTGGGAGAAAGAGAGAATTTGTGAGAGCATCCACCAAACTCTATCACAAGTATTAGATTGGGAAGATCAGAGAGAAAAGGCCAACATCAAAGTGGATCGGCAGGAGAAGCAACTGCGCTAAGAGAATAAAGGCTTTTGTTTTCGCCTTCGTTCGCGGCGAGTTGATCGAGCGGTTTCACGCCCTATTCTGAGTTGGTTCGTCGTTGTATTTTTTCCACGTACATCAACCAAGACAAGTACAACTTCTCTCTTCTCTTTTATGATTGTCTACAATTAGAATAGACGAAGATTTCGTTATGCTGTAGATCTAGGTTATCGAACCATGAAGATATTTAGGGTTAGTGGAAGCTACTTATACTCGTTATATTTGGATGTCATACTACGACTTATTAAAGATGGGATTGTTTAATGCTTGCGTAACAACCCAATATATATTTTGGACCAGGGACCAATATTTCATATAATATAGCTTAAAATTTTATAACTCCTACAGTTACTGTAGCTTGGTTTAAAAATAAGGATATTGTACTAGATGGTGGACCACTTACTTGTGTTGATTTTGACAAGCTTATGATGACATATAGTAAGATAAGAACTCATATAGTATTTTAAAGAATAATCTATGATCGAATAATTGAACGATAATGGCATGAAGTTTAGACTATTGCATATGCAAATTAGATTGGCTATTATTTTGTCTAAGGCTAGTACTTGGAAGCCTTGAGTTGAGTAGAGCTACTCGACTAATGTACCATTTATGAACATTGATTGCACACTAGAGTTAGTGTTAGGGTATATCTTGACTAATAAAGTAAAACACAATGTATGACGTAACAAGAGATATAAATTTATATAAAAATTCTTATGAACAAAAACTAGAAGTGATTGTACATAATATGGGTTTCTTATCGGTCAGGTCTAGTGGTAAACCATCGACATCTCCATGGGTATAAATCCCTGAAAGAGCATTGGTCAGGTCAGAAGAATTGGAAGATTCTATGGCATTTTCATGGGTACTAATCCCTAAAAGATATTGGTTAGGTCGAAGAGCTCTACCTTAGGCATCTCCATAGGCATTAAACCCTAAAAGAGATATCCAAAGAGTTGTTGGATTATTATTTTGTACATAGGACGAAAGAGCACAACTACAAAGAAAATCTATGTGTACACAACGCTCCTAAAATGATTCTTCAAATTATAGTTGGCACCAACATCTCATACACTTACATCATATCATCTTGCATATTAAACTCGTATATCTCTTAATGCCTTAAATTTTGTAATTATTAGATATATGTTCCTTATTGATTAATGGCTAGTATTTTATAGAGTTAGTTCTCCTATTTTACTTGGAACATATTATAAATGCGTAGAGAGTTACTGTACTTGCTTGGCTATGGCTTGCTGACGCCTTGCGCGATAACATTTCAGGACTAGGTCATTAGCCAGCATTCAAGATTACGAGTAGTAGCTGGGAGCGTGTTGTTGAGACGTCCCTCTAGTTTATTTCGTTTCATTCTGTTTATGTGAGACTCTTTATTATAGTTGATTGTAGCCATGTTCATGGCAGAACTGTAGGAGTTGTTGGTCAGACGTTTATTTCTATTGATTCTTTCCGCTGCGTATATCTGTGTGGATGTAGTATTATTAAATGTCATTTATTTACTACATCGTTGAGGTCATCCTTTTGGGGATGCCTGACCTGTTCACGGCTTCGAGAGGCATATTCTGACAAGTCTCAGAATATGAATTTTGGGGGGTGACACACACCAAAAAGTATTGCGTGGATCTTGATGAATTAGTGATTTGGATATCGGTAATGAAGAAAGAGTTTTTCATATCACCGGGAGAAGATCACTATGCATGTATGATGAATATCATGGCCCGGCCAACAATGGTTGTAGAGGTTAAAGACATTGAAGGCATTATTCAAACTTTACCTTATCTATTAGGTTTTCTAGTGTGGGAGACCTTAATCGGTGCATCCCCGGAACATGAAAATCTGGAGACATGGAAACTAGCCGCAGAGAGGGGCCGTGTTCTTCATAAAAAAATACCCGTTTGCTTATGAATTGTCAGCAGACATGTTTACAAAAGATGATGGCATGCACAAAATTATTATGATGTGACGCAATATTTATGGAAATATATTTGGGCTTTGAATTGTCTTTTGAGCTATGGATTGAATATTTATGTTTTATATTTTATTTTATTTATTGGTAAACCATAATTTAACTAACGGAAAGAGTTACAAACGTGGTCCCATCACTCTTGAGCGGCTCCTATAGCCACTCGGGCGGGGAACCAAACCAAGAAAAACATACGTTATCTCCCGTAGGCCTACCACTAATACAATGTGCTACAGAATTAACGCTCCGAGGCGCATAGTTAATACAAATAACCTCAAACTGCTTAAACAAAGCTAAACATCATGCAAAATCGCTTTAGAGGACTAAAAGATAGATGCAGCGCCCGTCTGACAAAAAAAAATATTGCCTCAACATCCGTTTCCACAATCACCCGTCCTAAACCTTGCTCTCGTTCCCAGGTAACACCACCCAGGACCGCTAATGCTTCGCCTTCGTCATTGTTCGTAAATCTACATGATGAACTTCGAGCTACAACAAAGGTATTATGAGCATCACGGATAACAAAACCAATGTGATTATAATATTTATCTTTATAGTAAGAGGCATCAACATTTCTTTTGGCCTATCCAAGGGCCGGGGGGACCCAAGAGACCTTGATAGTCAAACGGTAAAGGCGAGAAAGCGGTTCATCATATAAAATTTTATTAATGGTCTCTGAAAGCTGAGTCAGATCCAATCTAGTCAGTTGAAAAACTCATGCACACCGGGCCTTCCAAATCAACCAGTTGATAGAGCATACCATCCTAGCCCAGACATCCCTGTCTAAAGGCCAAACCAAAGGTGTCTCAAACCACATCGTGATTCACTCTAAGGAGGAGAGATGTTCAAACTTGTGAATCAAGCCCTCAAACAACGTTCCAAACCAAACCACCCTCGTAAAGGGGCAGCCAAGAAGAAGGTGATGAAGGGTCTCCTCCGAGGCCAAGCAAAGGGGGCACGAGATATTGGTTAAAGCTAACCTCTCCTCAATCTTAGCCCTACAGGGGACCAGATCCTGAAGGCATTTCTAGGAAAATAACTGGGCCCGGGGGGTCGCCTTATTATGCCAGACTTTCAACAGGAGAGAGGGGGGACCCACCACTGGTTTGACCTTAGTACCCGCCAAAATCGCACGATAAGCTTATTTGATCGAAAATTTCCCATCCTTAGAGGGGCACCATTTCAACTCATCTGCCTCACCTTCCTGAGGAATGAAAACCTGGGATATAAAATTGGCGGACTCATCTTCACACCAATATAATAACTCGTTCCTACGCCAGGTGCGCCTAATAGGGTCAATAAAGTGGCTAACCCATTGGGGCCGATTGGCGAAAAAGTGCTTATTAGTTCCATATATGTGTCAATGTTTTATTCATTTATTCAGTCTATGCAATTGAATATATATGCACTAATGTAACATATAGAAAATATAAATTGTTGCGATAACAATTGATTTATCGAGCCACACCGAGAATAACAAAAGAATAGCAATTGCATTTGTTCCCATAAATATCACTTTCGAAAAATAACTCAAGCAATAATAACTAATTATTACTAAAAACAATTGTAGGCAATTACGAAATTCCCATGAAAATTCTTGGGGGGGTGTTGCCCCCCCAAGAATTTTGTTAAAAAATGCCTATATAGGTATATACAAAAAAATTAAAAAATCATATGTACATTTTTCTTTCTTCTAATAACATCAAGGAAACTTAGCTCAAGTGGTAAATAGTAGAGCTTCTACCCTAAGAGCTTAAGGTTCAATTCTTGATGTCATCAAAATAAGAAGCTTATTTTGATATATTTTTTCCACCTTATGTTGACCATGTCATTGCCGCAAAAAGCGTAAAAAAAATTTAACGAGGGGAGAGGTGAATCTGGATAACTTTTTAGTCAAATATAATGTTATATTTGATTAATTTTTAAGCTTAAAACACCGCTAAATGGCCAATTTTTTTTTGGGGGGGGCCGGAGCCCCCAAACCCCCGATATCCTAATATAATTCATCGCACTACCTTCGCCCCCCCCCCCCCCCCCCCAAAAAAAATGAAATTTTGGCTCCGCCCCTGCCTTCCGACTCAAGTTTACTGGGAGACTACCTTGCCCAAATAGTTATGCCGAAAGCTCTTCGTGTAAGAGTAGGTTGTTAACGTTATTGTAACGTACTCTCACATGAAGACCTTTTGGCATCGGTGTGTGGGGGCAAGTAGTCTCGCAGTAAACTTTAGAAGGTGAACATCATGGCTAATTACCACTTCAAGTTGCATTAACACCAATAAATAGTTACATTAGGGAGTGTTAGATTCAGAGAAGATGGGACAATTTATAAGGGTTTTAGTATTCAGGAAAAACATAAAAAGAGTCTTCAAATAAATAAATTAGTATTCATGCAAAAGTTGTTTGGGTTTCTTATCACACTCTTTGTATGTTCTCAGTTTCCTACAAGAGAAAGGATTTAGAGACGCTCAAAAACCAAACACTCAAGTCTCACTCAATACCAACCACTCATCTCTATTAGATGAGTGGAGTGGCTCTCAAAATTGGTGATTTCCTATTTAGGAAATGAGGTGGAAAACCAAATAGTGTTTCCTGCCCCACTTACTCTCTCTTCAGTCACGTCACATTGGAGATTTGAAACATCGCATAGCTGTCTTTCCCCCTCCCTCTCTTACAAACCACCTTCCCTCTCTCTTTCTCTTACAAACAAAACTCTATCTTTCCCTCTCTTTACAAACCACCTTCTCTCTCTCTATCTTACAAACAAAACTCGGTGAGTGTAATTCGAAATCAAACAATCCAAAAAGTCCTTCCATTAAAGCTCTTTCTCTCTCTCGAATAGTTTTTCTCCCTCGGACAATTTCTCTTTGTTATACTCACCATTTGAGACAGGGGAGACAAGTTTGTTATCATCTTTTCTTCGTTAGAGACATGGGATCTCCCTTCATTTTTTTCCCATCATTGGAAAACAAAGAGAAAGTGGAAATTGGCATCTAGTTGAAGGTATTGGAATTCTCTGTTATACCTTGACAATAATCGCCCAATAATTATAGTAGTTCATTCATTTAACCCCAGTAATTATAGTTTCATTTACAATCGAATAGAAATTCCCCTAATTCTTTTGCCTTTGTGCATTGTACCCCTATTTCATGTCCCCTCTGTGCATTGGATAGGCGAAATTGTTGAATTCAACAATATGACAATGGGATTAGAGATATGGAAGAGTGGTATTGTCGAATTCGACAAAATAACTATGAAATTGGACTTAGTGCAACTATAAATTGTCGAATTCGAAAATTTAATTATAAAAGTGGTCTAAGAAAAATAGAAATTGCTGAAATTTTACAAATGTAATTGCAGTTGTGAAACAAAATATTGTCGAGATCGACAATTATTATAATATGCATAAAGCATTGTACATATAACATTGTCGATTTCGACAATTTCTAAGTACAATTTGAGTTAAAATTAGTAGTACATTGTCGATTTCGACAATATTACCCTGAGACTTAGATTAATTCCTATCAAATTGTGTACAGGTACACCATGAAAGAGAAAGTCCCTCCTACAGCTTCCAATAGAAGAAAAAGAGAGTTGGACAGAGAAGACCCGAAAGACCCGAAATTTGGAGATCTAGTTACATATAAGATAAAGAGAAAAAATGTTGAGACGACAACAGTGGTTCCTCCAAACACTGTTGAAGAATACCCTACAAACACTGTTGAACAATCCCCTCAAAACACTGCTAAAACTACAAATGAGGGTGCTTTTAAACACAGAGGAGCTCACATTGAAGATGGTTAGGAGGTTCGAGTGACTGGGGGTTCTGAAATTCAGAGTGAGTCAGCCCAAGATGCTTTGGGAGCTCAACTAACACTCCCAAGAGATGGTGATGTTAATATAAATAGTGTTGGGGAGAATTGTGAGGATAGTTCTAAGCGTAATTCTGTTGGCGAGGCGGTTGCAAACAACGATGAGGTTGGCCCAATTGATTCTAGTTTGCTCAGGAGCTTCAAGTTTCATAAAGCGAGGTCAATTGCGCTAGGGCAGGTATAGTACTTAATTATCCCTTATTTGTTATTCCCATTATTTATTAAATTTTATTTTGTAATCACCAATTTTTTTGATATAATCGATATTATTGGTCAGGAGAAGGCGTGCCTTCGTGTTCACCATCACCCGTCAACATGGGATCTTACAAATGAACCACAAATGGTTTAAGATTTGGTTAAGTTGAAGGGTTTACATAGGATTGGGGCCATATCCTATGATTCGTATAACTCTGGACTTATTTATGCTTTTGCCAAACGTTGGCAGCCGGAAATTAACAGTTTCCACTTCAAAGGGGGGGGGGAGATGACTCTAACTTTGGATGATGTAGAGCAACTGATTGGTTTTGCTGGAGAAGGTGATGTCACTGTAATTGGCAGGACTTGGGGATTCCCCGCGATTCTTGAGGTATTCAAGAAGAATCTTTTGTTATATTTAAAGGGATTCAAGGCATTGAAAGCTGGTGGTACTGGTATTTCTTTATCACTGAAGAAACTAAGAAATCATTATGCCTACAAATTGGAGAAGGTTCTCAGTGACGGTACTGCTACGAAAGCCAAGATGAAGGGGTTAACAACCAAATCAGTTGATCGTGCCTATATGTTATACATACTTGGATCATTCTTATTCCCCACAAAAAAGGGCACTGATGTCAGTGCATATTATCCAGACTTGTTTGCCAAGGAAAAAGTGGCAAAGAAGTGGTCATGGGGTCAGCAGTTCTGGTGCACATGTATCACAATCTCAGTGCAGCATCTCAAGATGATGAGAGGCAATTTGCATGCTGTACCACGCTACTCGAGGTGATTCCCCTACTCCTTTAATGTGTATACATATGCATCCATCTATGCTTCTTTACTAATTTGATTTTGTTTATCTACATAAATATAGTCGTGGATTTTTGCATATTTCCCTAAGCTTTCTGGGATACCGATAGAGATGGATTTTGACTAATACGAGCACTATACTTGTTAAAAATGCGGCGGATCTGTTACAGATAGATACGGTGGTCCGGCTTTACTAAATTTTAGGGAATTATTGGACAAATACAAACTCGATGATGTAAGTTTTTTAGATGAACTATCCCATAAATTTTTGGTAGTATACACAGGTCTATAGGTCACTGCTATTCACTTAGATAAACAACCAATATGTAAGTATATATTGTCGAAGTCGACAATATTGATAGTGTATATGGAATCAGGCAATGTGTAATATTGTCGAGTTCGACAATATTGCCAATGTAGATCTATTTTTGCATGTATAATATTGTCGAGCTCGACAATTGTTGCAATGTAGTTCTAGCTATGCCTATATAATATTATCGAGATCGACAATGATCTAGTCCATTTGGAGTTATGCATATACTATATTGTCAAAACCGACAATATAGTTATATTACTGTAGTCATACTTGGTAAACATACAATTTAATGCTTTTATCTTAATTTTTTTGTCTTTTCAAAGTTTTTTCTTTAAATGTCTTTCCCTTATATTTTCATGTTATTAATATAATATATTTGGGTCATTTTCCCTATAGTTGTATGGGACCCGTATAAAGATAAAAGGGATTATGCACATGGGTTCAAGGAGATCATCTATTTCTATGGTGCACTAGCAAGTCCATACCATGTTCAGCCCTACTACCCAAATAGGGTTGTGCGGCAGTTCCCACGGGAACAAGGTATCCCCAGAAAGCCTTTGTGTCTAGAGGTGTCCAAGCTTTGGATCTCCGAAGAGCTGAAGAAATACAACCCTAAGTATGAGTGGGTTGATTGCTTCTCTGAAAAGAAGTGGAAGGATTAGATTGTGAAAAAAGCCAAAAGGGGGCGGAGGGTACGAGAGGGGTCTCCAGTATGTATGAAGGGATACTTGGAGTGGTTTGCCACTGTCTTGTAGACGACAATTTGTCTCGTTACCATTGACTTGGCTGCAGATGATGATGATGAGATGTTTGGAATTCATCAAAAAAACCAAGCTCCACAAAGCAATGAGGATGGTGACACCCCCGTGGACAACTATGAAGCTGGTAGTGAACAATATCATGCATCGGTTAGTACATCTTCCCTTATATTCTGTTCACTCCTTTCCTTTTTGCTTCAAATATTTATTGTCTAATATTATGTTCACAAAATTTTAGCTCAATGAGCATGCCACTCTGTCTCTAAATGCCCATGATACCATGCCAACACGAGCTGAATCTTGCGGGGTGGATCAGCAAATTAAGGCATTAAATGATAAAATTTAAAAACTTAAGGAAGATAAAGATCGTCTGAAACCAACATAAAGCTAGCAGAGGCCCTGAAAGAGATGGTCGGTGTTTATCCATAATTAATGTTAGTGTTTATCGACAGTTATCCTTATGTCTAATTGTCAAGTTCGATAATTATCTGATATATGTGAAGTTAAAAAAATATCATATTGTCGAGCTCGACAATTATCTTATTGTTTGTGAATTCATCTATATGTAATATTGTCGAAATCGACAATAACATAGTGAGACACATTAGAAAATTGTCGAATCCCCCTCAAGATCGACAATTTAGAAATTTACATGTGCAGTGCTAATTGGTTTTGTTTCATCTTCTATTAAACTTAGACAAGTGAGTGTAATTTGCTAAGATAAAGCATTGATCAAAAGTCTGAAACCAACATAAAGCTAGCAGAGGCCCTGAAAGAGAAGGTCAGTGTTTATCCATAGTTAATGTTAGTGTTTATCCATAGTTATCCCTATGTCTAATTGTCGAGTTCGATAATTATCTGATATATGCAAAGTTAAAAAAAATCATATTGTCGAGCTCGACAATTATGTTGTTGTTTGTGAATTAATCTATATGTAATATTGTCGAGATCGACAATAACATAGTGAGGCACATTAGAAAAATGTCAAATCCCCCTCAAGATTGACAATTTAGAAATTTACATGTACAGTGTTAATTGGTTTTGTTTTCATTTCCTATTAACCTCAGGCAAGTGAGTGTAATTTGCTGAGAGAAAGCATTGATCAAATGAAGGAAGACATGCAATTGAAGCGTATACTTGACGAGCAATGTGCACTAACATACGCAGATCTACCGGCCCAGTTAGATGTGAAGGTAGGCAGATATCATTATCCCCTCCATTGATTGTTTTATTCCCTATTTCAAACCATGATGTTCGTAATAATATATTTGTTTGTAGATATTGGAGTGCAAGAATTTATAAGACAAAAATGCAAGTTTAGAGCCAGAGCTAAGGCAAAAATCTGGCCTTGAAGAATGTAATGTGAGCTTATCCATTGAGTTGAATAAGAAGGTAATGTGGTGTGTAACAT
The DNA here is from genome assembly GCA_014058105.1 of Kingdonia uniflora. NCBI lineage: Eukaryota > Viridiplantae > Streptophyta > Magnoliopsida > Ranunculales > Circaeasteraceae > Kingdonia > Kingdonia uniflora. The sequence goes on along the minus strand of JACGCM010001530.1, from coordinate 642,626 downwards.
TATTACTTATTGGAGTCCATTAATCATTCTTGCATGGCGTATAATTATTTTGCAAATGTGTATAGTCTAAAGAGAATGAGTCACTAAAAATGGGCAACGCCATTTTGATGGAGCAGATAGACTTGCAACTTTCACCCGCTACACCTGTGAGTTTACCCACATTTGTATAGGATCTATTGGTTTGTGGCTACATTATTTCTAACTCTGGTAACATTTTTTATAACAACTAGCTATCCTCCGATCACATCAGCCTATGACAGACATAAACCTAGCAAAGCAGTATGATGACTTGTTGTCTACGCATGAGGAACTTAAGAAGAAGTTGATTGCAAAAGAAGATTTTGTAAGTCATTCAAAATGAATGATATTAGTTTTAGTTAGTGAATTAGAGTTTGTTATTGATAATCCAAAAGGGAATGGGATGTCTTGGCTAGGCTTCCTTTGATAGTATTGACTTTATTTAAGTTTTATTTTGTGGAGCACTTGAGTGTATTATTTATGTTATATGTTAGGGATAATCAGATGTTCCATTCAACTTGTTAAACATGGTCAATATCTGTTTGGTTATGGTAGCGGTAATGTGTACAAATTGTTAAATAAACCAATGTATCGACAATAATAACTGAAGTAATTGTCAATTTCGACAATTTGTCATTGGTTATACAACATAGTATTGTCGAAATCGATAATTTGCATTTTGTTAGATAACATAAAATTTTTGAAATCAACAATAATTAACTGTCAAATCAAAATACATGAACTGGAGTGTCATCTTCTTTATGTCTTTGGAATATATACTGAATTGGACATTCAAGTACAAAAGAGAAGCTGGAAGAGTTACGGAGGAAACTAACGATCTAGTAAGCCCCCCATCTCCATATTTATTTAATATAATGTTTATTTCATTGTTAATCCTAATGTTGGAGTTTTTTTTCAGCGTAAGAAGTTAATTAATGCTAAAGAAATGAAGAAGTCTTTAGAAGTAAATAACAATGAATGGGTATGATCTGTTCATAACTCTTGTACCTATGTCACCCTATGTCATGTCGTTATTCATAAACTTTGGTAATGCACATATTAGTGTCTACTCTAATATCTAGTTGTTACTGTAGGAGGTTTGGCGTCAATCATTGAAGAAGGCACTGACGAGTAAAGGGATGGGAGACATGGGGGACCCAACGTTTAAAGAACTTTTTGGGCAGAATGAAAGATTCTTCATAATAGCACAGCAAGGATCCAAAGGAGATTATCAAGAAGACTTGGTTTCCACGGCGGTAACCCTTAAAAATGTTATCATTGCTAGGAGGGAGAAAATGGCTAAGAAGAAGAAGTTACAAGAACTTTTATTCCAACCGTGGACGAAGTATCTTGTAGATATTTGTGGCGTTGAAATCAATGATAACAATTCTGGTTTTAGGGTTACCGCCGCGATTTAGCACTAGAGCCAACATAGATTCCCAAATGTAATGAAATCATTGAAGACTTTTCTCTACAAGGACCCCGTATTCTGGAAGAGTGTCTTCAGCCAAATATTAGATATACAATTCACTCCAAACGGTGATAACGCGTATCAAATTCTGTTACAGACGTGTTTTTATGGTCATCAACATGTAGAGTATAGGTATATGGCGCATTTACTATCCACTTACTATGAGAAGGTTGTGGTCTTCATTAGCCACACTGAAGCATATATATTCTTACTCCTCTTTTGGGTACGTAAAAGAAATACTACTTTAAATGAGAAGCGGTTGCAAAACCTTCTTATAGATACTAGTACGTATTGGTAATTTGGTTTGGGGGCGGACAACCATTACGTTCGCTTGTTTCCAAGGTTTGATGCAGTAATACTCCAATTTCTACTATTTTCTACGGTCATGAAATTCTGGAAATTCCTCTGGCTTTTCTGAAAGAACAACTGACTAGGTATTTTGATGTGAGGACTTTCAAGGCATTACATAAAGAGCACAATGTAAAGGGGTATAAAGTTAATGACATAGTTGTTGTTGGTTTGTCGACAATCAAATAAGGTTGTCTACCAAATATTTGTTTATCACAATTATGTTACCATTGTTGATTATCCATACATGGTTATCCATTTTTAACATTTTGTATATGCCAGTTCATTTAGTTCACTGTTTGTATATCACAGTATATAATTTTTTGTAAAAATGCCCATTGTTGATTTATTTTTGTACTATATGCATTTCTGTTAGGTCATCTGAATCTCATTTCTGACTATTCAAAGTATGTACACATTGGCTCTGAAGAATATTTTAACAGTGCACTTGGATCTAAAAAATAAAATATTGTCGATTTCAACAATATTTGTAGTTTATGTGGTTACTTGCAATATATAATATTGTCGAGTTCGACATTTTTATACATATATTTCGAATTATGCATTTGAAATATTATCGGACCCGACAATTACCAAGTGTAATCAGAGTCAGGGGTATATAATATTGTCGAACTCGACAATTTAGCTAACTTATAGATGATCTATTACATAATCCGACAATTTAATACAGTATTTTTGACAATCTACAAATTCATAGAGGGTGCATAAAGCCACACAATCCCTAAATTCCAAATAATTCATTGTTATTGTCCTAAATTCCATCTTAAAACCAAAGTTAATGTTGAATGAACCACTACTATCCATCGCCAAAAGTAATTATGAAATATAGATTTACAATTAATTACAAATCGGTGCCATGTAGACTCTTGTTTTTGTAGATGTCTTGGTTGTCAGCATTCCCTTGCAACGGCTGAACAGAATCCCCATGACTGTCTCCTACATGGAATTAATTCTGATTGTAAATACGGGATAAATACATGGGAAACACATTATAGAGAAATCACAGAGAATACAACGTTTATGCATAGTTTCCAATATGTACTTGATTCTACTATCTTCATTTTGAGAAGTGGGCATGTCCGTTTGTCACGGTTGCCGAGTACTCTACAACTTTTGCATGTTCTCTTCTTCTTCATAGCAGCCTCTACCATCCACCCCTTCCATCTTGCCCCTTTCTTGTGATCAGTCTTTGCTCGTCCTTTTGTTTGAACAATGAAAGGGTTTAAAATGATAGTTTCAAGCATCATAGAATCTACTAAAGAAGTAGATATGTTTGGTTGCGATGCATCTGTCTGTGTTAATAAATCATCGTAGTTATCAAGGTACACTACTAAAATTATCGTCAATGGCCACTGCTCTGGCCGTGGCTAATACTATTTGCCACGGGTACACTCGTGCCTAGGGTCGTGTCAACTGGTGGTGTGGCTAATGCTTAAGGACAAACTTGACCGTGGCTAATGAATTAGATATAGCCACGGCTAGTACTGTGGCTATTAATGTAAATTGGATATATTATAAATCGTGGCAAATGGCTCCATTAGCTACGAACTTTCCCACGTAATGTCCCGTGGCTAATACCTGTCAATCACCACCATAATATATATGGCTAATGCTTGTTAATTACCACTGTTTTGTCCATGGCTAATACTCTCTATTTACTACAAAACTAGCCGTGGCTATATATATATATATATATATATCATATTTATCATTATAAAGCATTGGTTAAAGAAAGTATGTTAACCCTTTCTTTTGAAGACCTTAAACTCTATCAGGATGCTTGGGGTCTCAAAGAACATTATTTTACAAATCAGAACTATATGGTCCAAGAAGGCCGCTATCGGTATATTTATGAGGCCATGTTAATCGAAACTGCTTTTGTTCAACTTGAACACCATCATTTAAATCCGAAAGATCTGAAAAGCTCTATAACACATTCTAAGTGTTATGTTACTAGAGTTATGCACCTATCCGAATGGGGTCTTGATCTTACCAAATCAAGGACTCTTAAACTAAATGGCCAAAAATATAATTATTGGGATTATATTCAAGCCTGACATTTTACTTTTTACTTTCAGAACCCTATCAAAAAATATACTTGGTTTTTCTGCCTTAATCCGGATTTATCAAAAGATCTGGTTTCCCCACTTGGTTCCTCAATTGGTAGGAAAAAATGGGACCAGACTTTGATGTTTTACCAAAAGCACTTCAGAATCTCTTTACCCTTTGGTATGAATTTCATCCCAAGATCAAGTGTAAAATAGTAACTAATCCACCTATCGGCAGAAATACCTTATGGTATTTTACTAAATTCCAAATCACATAGATCTGGAAATGGGACATCGAAACATGTTTCGATGATCTGAAACTACCTATTCTCCAGCGCACCTTATTTTATAGATGGTGGGATGGGTTTGAAACAGAACAAGTTGTTGCATTAGTCAACGAAACAACCGAAGAATATGTTTTATCTTCTAAAACAAAACATCAGAAAATAGTTGGTACATTTGTCTCTTCGACTAATATATTCCAGCTTTTAGTGGATTCCATTAAGGATCAATATCCTAATCTAACCGAAGAATAACGCTAGGTCAAGGTCTAGTTTGTAGCAGCCACAACATCACAGGTATCACAAGCGGCTACAACATCACAGGCATCCGAATTACCCGAAGGTAACTCCAATCAGCAATTTTACCAACTAGGAGAATGCCAAAACCTCTATACAGATGAAGACATGACCTCTGTAAAATCTTCCGAAGCCACTATGGAAGATTACTGGAATGCCATGATAGAAGTAGGGATGGCAATGGGGCGGAGATGGGCTGGGGGAGCTAATCCCATCCCCATCCCCGCCCCGATCCCCGTTTAAGTTAAACAGGGATTCCCCGAATCTGCCCCGCCTTACAAGCCCTAATCCCATCTCCGCCCCGTTTAACTAATTTTTTTTCGTACTCATTAACCATATTTCAGAGTTTAATGTTTCATAGTGCTAAACACCTTAGTTATCAATGATATCTCTGACTAGAATTTGCTGGTTGGGCTCAATGTTCAGCAGCACTTGCAGTTCTCCCTCCCTAGACCAATTATCAGTTGGTTGGACATTCAAAACACAATGGAGAAAAATTGAAGACCAAATTGAGTAGATCATATTTAGTCATATGGTGAACTTTTCAGCATACCAAGTAACAACAACCAACAAGAGGATATTACGCCTTAATTCCATGAAAAAAATAGATTTAGTCATATGGTTCCTAAACCAACATTATAAGAAAGAACTTTAACCTAAACCATGAAAAAAAAAACAGATTCAGTCATATGGTTCCTAAACCAACATTACAAGACATCACGACTTAATTCTATAAAGCAAATGCCCGACATCTTTAGATCTTCTTAAATAATCATTTGGCATCATCTTAAGGGTGGTATAACAGAGGGAAAATCCTAACACCCAAACACGCAAAGTCAGGTGGTATAACAGAGAATAAAGGGAAAATCAATAAAAGTAAGCTGTAGAATAGAAGGAAAATCACTGCCTCCTCTATGCCATTTCAGAATAGAAGGACAAACTGAAAATCCCCTTTTAAAATCTTACTCATCCCCTATCAAACTGAATAGAGAGAAGAATTACCTAATTCAATTCACGGAGTAGAGAGAGAGAGAATATACCTGATTTTGAAGAATTGATTCAATTGAATGAGAAGAATTTGTCTGTTCAGAAGAATTCCTCAATTGCCATTTGTCATTAATTCTAGGGTGAGAAGAATCAAGAATTGGTGATTAATCAAGAATTCTAGGGTTTCGATTGGGGAGGAGAGTGGAGACTAGAGAGACAGACGATGAGAGTTGAAAATGAGAGTAGGGTTGTGATCTAAATTTTTATATATACAGGGGTATATTTGTAATTATAGTAAGATTTATTATATGCGGCGGGGCGGGGCGGAGAACGGATTTTTTTTATCAGCCCCAAATCCTCCCCGATCCCCGACGGATTTAGACAAGGTCATCCCATACCCGCCCCATACCCAATATAGTTATCCCAAATCCTCTCCAAACGGGGCGGGGCGGATCCCCACCGGGGTGGGGAAAATTGCCATCCCTTGATAGAAGTCAAAGAACAGCAACTCAAAACTACAGTCAAAGGAAATGCCAAAACTACGAGCATCGACACTTCTTCAGCAGTAATTTTTAGACAACCAGGATAGTTGATCACAGCTTCTTCTCTTGAACAACAGTAATTCAACACTCAACAGCAATTCAGTAATCAGTATGCCAACACAAGCAGTAACTATCAGCCAGCTCACAACAGTACTTCAGCAGTCAGCAGAAACTAGCAATATCCTATTCTTGTGGGACCCGTAGAACACTTCGCCAAAGAAACGCACTCAGCAAGAACTCATAACGCACTACGAATATCTCCGTCATCAACTTTTTTGAAAAGTCAAAAGCAACCACTATGTGGGATCCACCAACCACTATGTGGGACCTACCAACCACTTTGTAGGACTAGAAAACCACTTTGTAGGACCCGACAACAACTTTGTGGGGCCCAACGACCACTTTATGGGACCCGACGACCACTTATCTCGGCTATATAAGGAGCTAGAAGACTCAGTTTTAAAAAACAGAATTTAAAAGGAAAGAAAATTAGAGAATGTTATCGCCAATTCCCTTATTATCACAGACATAGAAAACGAAAGAAGTATAAAGATAAACTGCATAACAGTTCTTCAAACCAATATGCAAACCGTATCTACAAGAATTCTATACAACATCATAAACTTTAGTCCAGAAAACTATTACCCAGTTTTTCTGACCAAACAATATCAGTCAATCAAATTGACTACTATCATCTTTCTATTCCAGAACCACCTAGTGATGAATATTCATAATCCATTTTTAACAAAAATTGGAAAGTCATTAATAACATAAATAACTTACAACTGAATACTCTTACTACTACCCAGAATAAAATTATATCCATTGTGGATACGATTCCTAATCCTGAAAATATAACTAAAATCTTAAGTATCTGTCTCCAACAAATGCTCCAGGATAACCGAATATCTGGTACAAAACAGTTACTTTTGGACATATCTGATAAATCTCCAGAAATCCTCCAACAAATGGAAACTGAAAAGCCTATCACTATTCAAAATCTTCGAACATAAATTAATATCTTAAAATCTGAAATTAAAAATTTGAAAATCTCTGAACAAACACCGGGTTCTAACATTACCCATTTATAGTATTTTAAGAAGAATAGACAAAAGATCCTATCAGAAAAGACTGGTCATCCTCAAGAAGAAGATAACCTCTGTATAAATCCTATTCAAAAGGTTATTGCCTAGAAATGGTATATCCAAGTTACCATTGTTATTAACAATGAATTTACCATCCAAAATGATATTTCCCTTGTGGATAGTGGCGCTGACCTTAACTGTATCCAAGAAGGATTGGTTCCTACCAAATACTTTTAAAAAACTATCCAATCTCTTATCTCTGCTAGTGGTAATACACTATAAATCTATTATAAGCTTCTTGAAGCTTTGATCTGTAACAAAGGTGCTTGTATTCCTTCTACCTTTCTTTTGGTTCGCAATCTTCAGCAGCAAATCATTCTTGACACTCTTTTCCTTAGCCTCCATATGCCTTTACATAAGGTTGATCAGAAAGGGATATGGTGTAATTATCAAGGCCAAGAAATTAGTTTTGAATTCATTAGAAGTCCTGAAGTTAGGATAATTAATGAACTTAAGACTATTATTGATTCTAAAATAAACCATCTGAATTTTCAGCAAGAAGAATGTCATGTCATGGACATTTCTCATAAGCTTCAGTCCTCTGAGGTCAAAACTAGAATTAAGACTATTGAGCAACAATTCATTAATGAAGTCTGTAGCAACATTCCTAATGCTTTCTGGGATCGAAAGCAACATGTTGTTTCCTTACCCTATAAGCAAGATTTTGATAAAAAAAAACCCAAATTCCTACTAAAGCTAGGCCTAGTCAAATGAATTCTGAATATCTTATACTATGTAAAAAAGAAATTCAGGATCTTCTTGATAAAAACCTTATCCGTAAGAGTTACTCTCCTTGGAGTTGTACAGCTTTCTATGTTAACAAAAATACTGAGAAAGAAAGAGGTGTTCCCAGACTTGTAGTTTAACTATAAGCCTCTCAATTGGATTCGTTACCCTATCCCAAATAAAAAAGACATTTTAAATCGTTTTTATAACGCTATTATCTTCTCCAAATTTGACTTAAAATCAGGATACTGGCAAATCCAGATTAGTGAGAAAGATAAATATAAAATTGCTTTTACAGTACTATTTGGCCATTTTGAATGGAATGTCATGCTTTTTGGATTAAAAAATGCTCTATCCAAATTTTAGAATATTATGAATGATATTTTCACCTCTTATTCTTATTTATGTATTGTATATATTGATGATAGTCTTTTATTTTCAAATACTATTGATCAACACTTTAAACACCTTAAAATCCTTAAGGAAGTTATCCGTCGCAATGGTTTGGTAATTTCTGCCCCTAAAATCAAACTGTTCCAGCAAACAGTAAGATTCTTAGGACATAACATTTCAAAAGAACAAATTATCCCTATTGACATAAGTATTGAGTTTGCTTCCAAATTTCCAGACGAAATTAAGGATAAAACCCAATTACAATAATTTCTTGGCAGTCTCATTCATATTGCAGACTATTATCAGAATCTTGCCCAGGATAGTGCGATCTTATACAATAGACTCACTAAGACTCCTACCCCCTGGACCTCTGAACATACCCAAGTTGTTTAATGAATTAAATTACGTGTTAAACTGCTCCCTAGCTTGGGTCATGCTAATCCTCACTAGCCTAAGATTGTAGAAACCGATGCCTCTGACTTAGGTTTTGGAGGAATATTAAAACAAAGAAATCTTTCTTCACAAAAAGAAGAATTACTTTGTTTTACATCTGGAAAGTGGAAGACAGCTCAAAAGAACTATTCCACTATTAAAAAAGAAATGTTCGCTGTTGTCAAAAGTATTTCTAAATTTTAGGATGATTTATTAAATCAGTCATTTTTACTCATAATTGATTGCGGCTCTGCCAAAGACATCATTCAGAAAGATGTTAAAAATCTAGTATCTAAGCAAATATTTTCCAGATGGCAATTTGAACTATCTGCTTTTGATTTCTCTATTGAGTATATTAAAGGCAATCAGAATTCTCTTCCTGATTTTCTTACCAGGGAATTTCTACAGAAAAAATCCGAACAATCCGAACATGAAACCTCATGAACGAGGTCAAAACAGTAGAAATAAGATTATGTTAATAATATATACATTTTTTCATATTTGTACAGTTACTACAAACTGGTAGTACCACCTTTTATTTGCATTTAACAATACAGTATACAATAGCATCCACTAAAGGAACAGGAAAAAGATCTTCACCAGTTGCCTCAAGGTCTTCACCAAAAGACCAGGATTGCGATGAATGCCAACCCAGCAACCATTGACAAAAAATTTGGCCGCTTGATCAATAACTGTAGGGGAAATTTCCTAGATGGAAAAAGAAAGAATGTTGATAAAATAAAATAAAAAAAAGAGTATATAATAAAGAACAAGAAATAATTAAATCAGTATACGCATATCTTTGAAGTACCTCAAAATTTGTAGTACTCCACAATTCTAAGAATTCTAAAATTGGATTTACTGCTGATCCTAATGTTACATAGACCATCAAAGTAAGGTTCTTCACCATTCCACAAGCCTATCATTATAAAAGAAACAAAGACAACACAAAAGTTAATAGAAACATATAAAAAATAAAGGTAACCACATATGTACATATTATGCAGAATACTACTTGTCCTTCTGGTATCTCCGCAGGGCACATCATTCCCCACTGTTAATTATGCAGCTGATGAGGTTTTGCCAATTTTCCTAGTCGAAGAGAAAAAAGAAAAAAAGAAAGAAAAAAAAGTAAAATAGGGCAGTGAAAGTGTAAAACAAAACTTATTGAAACAAGATATCATGTGAGTAGAAGAGATTTTACCTTCACGGTTTATGGATGAGCTTAACCTTCTCAAGTGGGACAGAGTAGATGCATATGTTACGCGATTCAACACCTATCAAATGGTAAAAATATTACATGATTCACATTACAACAACAACCATTGTAACATGCATGTTCAAAAATATCAAGGATCAACAAATTCAAAAGCAAAATCAGCAATCAACTCGCATACCTGTGAAACTCCAGCTCGTGTACCTGCTGCATTTGCTTGTCCACAATTTCCGGTAGCAAGGGAATATTTAAGGTCACTCATAATTTCCTTTGAAATAATTATGTTATACAAGTTCACAGCTTGTCCATTATCAACACACTTTTCCACATGAGAAAATGATCAGCCATGACATGAACCATTAAACAAAATATAATAAAAATCTAGACTGAGTGGTAGCTAAACTTTTGGAGTCTTGCTCTCACATCCCTTTGTAACTTTCTAAATAGTTGCATACATGAAGTAACAATCACAAATACAGATAGAGTACAATAAACAAAAAGAAAGTGTCCATGAAAAACTCAAGATAACAAACCATTCGGAAGTGACCAACTGGCAAGATCCAGTCACTTATTGTCGTAATGGTTCCTGTCGTCTTCAGGCCTTCGGCCAAGCGCACAAAGCAAAAGCCGATGGATGATATATCTAGTAAAAGTAGCATAAGTAAAAGAACATTTAAAAAAGTTTTTGATTTTATTTTTTGATTTTACCACAGAGCTTATTACCTAAGGGAAAATTACTTACCCAAAGTAGTAAACTTTCTTGGTTTCACAATACTCCCTCATGCCCACATGAGGAAGCATTTCCCTTTAAAGTATCTTTTTCGCATATCTGCACAGGAGAAAATGCAGTGGTCCTTTCTGATAATATATTTGGAAAATAACAAAAGACAAACAATAACAATATCCAAAAAAACTCTAGAGAGAGAGAGTCTGGCTTTCTACAGCAAACTTGTCCATTTCCATTACCAAATTTCTCCCCCATCTTCCATTTTATCCATCGCAGTGAGAGACGCTGGGTGGGATCGTTGGGTGCTTTGTGTTATCGGCTGGTGATCTCTGCTTGTGAGAGAATGGCTGGTGGAATTGATTCCTTTTGATTTTCATCCCTTTTTTTCTTTTTTCTTGCCTTTCGCCTTGATTTTATCATCTCTGTTTTGGGTTTGAATCAAGTCCATGTTTGTAATCCTATCTTGGGTTTTTGTTGATTGGTTGTGTTTGTTTCTATTTTCCTGCAGGTGATGAGCTCGGTGGGAACTTGGTTGTGTTGGAGAGAGTGGAAGGGTATAATAACGTCGTCGAGGTCGCTATCAGAATTGCTGTCCATGGCAAGGGTGTGAAGTGGTTTTTTGGTCGATCTTTTGGCATCTTTTGGTCAAGCTGGAGGAGGGTTTCAGTGGTCGGTGAGAAGTACTGTTTGGTAAAAACAAAAAAACAAAAAATACAAAAAAAATTCCTGATACTTTGTTTGGTTTGGACTTGGCAGGAGTGGCCTTTTGGGCTTAGGCTGTCTGTAGGAGGGCTCATTTTTTTTATTAGTTTAGAGTGGGCGGATTTATGTGGGCTGAGCACTTTTGGTTTGGACTAAGAATGAGTTCCAAGTTAATAGGAGTGGACCTTTTAAGGTGTCTTTAAGTGGTTATCATTTGGTAGGGCTGGGCCTTGGACGAGGTTGTGGCTTATGGGTCCGTCTCCTGTTATCTGGCGAGGAATCTGTTGGAGAATATCTGAGCGCGAGCCATATGTGTTTGTTTTCACTTCTTCTATTTTTGTCTAATTTCATGACAGCTGGAGAAGTTTAGACACTGGCTTGGTCTTGTAGCCCAAAAGACTATTCCAACCATAAAATTTCCCTTGCTTTGAAGGAATGCAGGTTGATCTCTGACGCGTGGAAGGATTTTCTTGCTTTTCTCCATGCTTCCTGAGGTATTTGCTTTTGGTGTATGTTTCTTCTATTGGGAGGCTCAAAAATCTCAGGTTCTCTCTTGTTAGATTCTTGCTCTTATCTCGGAGTTTGTGTGTTTCGGTGGGCTGGTTGTGTTGTATAGTTTTCTCGAATTTTTGTTTACTTGGGCTGTGGAAGAACTGTTTTGGTAGGTCTGTTTGTGTAACTTGGTTGGGGTTTTTAGTTTGAGATGTGTGGATAGGTTCGGAGGGCTTTTGGGTTGAAGTCTGGTGGTGGTTTTAGGGGTTTTGTTTGTAAAACAACAATCAGAGCTTTGGTGCCTGAACATGTGGGGTGGTATGGGGTTTGTATCTGTTTGGTTTTGTTTGGGGTAGCTAGGACTATTTTTGTAAGAGTCTGGTTTTTTCATGCATGATCAGTTGGAAGCTCTTATGTTAAGATTTTAAAGTGGTTTCAGTTTAGTGGTCTTTCAATGGTAGTATTTTAAGTGAATTTTCTCTGTCTGGTTTGCTGTGCGTGGTGGAACTCTATGCCATCGTTTTCAGTGATACAGGACATTGTAAATAACATGGAACGCCTTACGAAAAAACCAAGAGGGTCGATGTTCGTGCAGCTACCTATAAAAAGTATTAAAGTGGAAGAAAGCCGGTGACGGTTTGCATTGATTGGTACCATGTCTTTTGAGACGGATAGGGGTTTTACGAAAATTGTGTCAGCTCTCAAAAGTTTTTGGAATTTGGATGCATCTGCGAATATCCAATTTTTCGAGTGAGTGATTAGTGGTAAGGTTTTCTTCATTATCAAGTTTAAGAATGCGTATGATTATAACTTTGTGTTGTTAAACCAACCCTGGAACCCCTATGGGCATTCCATTATTTTGTTACCATATGTGGCACGAACTCCGATTGCGCTGATTATTTTTAAGCATGTGCCATTTTGGGTGAGGTTTATTATCATGGACCCTTTCTTTGGAACACCTGAATTTCTTAAAGCTTTCGGGGCGCACCTGGGTCAAGTTATGGTTACGGAACCAAGTCTGGAAAATCGGAAAGTGACAAAAAAGGGTATCGAGCTAGAGTACTGATGGATATTTATGGGGTGTTTCCTCCGGTAGTCTGGACGGAGATAGAGGATGGCCAGATATTGTTTGAAACGATTTATGAAGGGCTGTCCGTTAATTTCTGCGACAGATGTTGTAGAATGGGACATCGGGTCCCGAGATTCCCTGCTTCTCCCGAGGAGGACAATGTAGGGGAAGGAGAGAGGGTCCGCACTCAGGAGGACTCTTTGGTCCAGGTCCCTGCTCCTGAGCGGAAAGGGCCAGAGCAGGCACCTCGACAGACGGATTTAGTTGCTACCGATCCGACAAAGAGAGGGGAATGGGGGATTGCATACACGATTCCTCGCTACAGTAGACAAGCGAAAGGGAAGGGTCAAGTGGTGACAAATCAGACAGGTCAGCAGTTGTCTCCTAGTTATAGGGGGCGACCTGACCCGGAGGGAGATGTGGGGGCGATGGCGGATCCATCTGGCTGGCCTCCTATTTAGAGAAGGGTTATTTTATCTAATTTTGAGGACCTTACTGATCCAGGATTGGGAGGTCCGTCAGGGGGGCCGATGTTCCAATGGACAGGGGAGAATGAGGAGGATACACTTGCTGGCCTGGTCGAAGGTAAACAGCCACGACATATGTTTTTCGAAGAGGAACGAGTTACCCTTCAGGTAGCAGGGTTGCGCCTTGATGCAAGAAGATATCCTGTTGAGACGGAAGAGGTTTGGGGCAGACTAGAGATAGCGATGAGGCGAGGGCGGAGAATACCTTATCAGGAGGGAATGGGAGTAGGTCAGATAGTGGAAGGGACGGCCTGATCCAGATTCGAAGTGGCAGAGCGGAGAAGCTTCAGATTATCCCTCCTCACCCCCAGACAGCGAGATTTGATGGTAGTCCAGGTGATTCTAGGAGATCGTCTACCAGAGGTCAGGGTTCACAGGGATTTCGACAGGCAACTGGATTTTCAAGTGATTTTCTTCTGTCATCGTCTTGGGTAGCTCGTCGTCATATGCGTACTGCAAGTTTTCTGACAGAGATGTATATACCCTTCCATACTCCACTGGCTAGTTCTCGTAAGACTCCCTCACGATCAGGTGCACAACTCATTATCTCTCTCTTTTTCTCGTATCCGTTGTACGTACCTCATGTTTGATCAGGTTACTAAGGTTCGGGTGGCTCCTCGGAGACCACCCGGGCTATTATGATTATTATCTCTTGGAACTGCCGGGGGTTGGGTCGACCAGCGGCAGTTCGGCTTCTTAGAGAGCTTATAAGCTCCTTTAAGGGGGATATCATTTTCATGTCTGAAACCAAAAGTTCCGCTGCAGAAATGCAAGTTTTGGTACGAAATCTCAATTACCCTAACTGGATAGATGTACCGGCCTCGGGCGTCCAGGGTCACTCGGGGGGTATGTGCGTTATGTGGAAGGATAATATTAGCATATAAGTTATTTTTAGTAATAAGTTCATTATTAATGTTCTGGTGACGTCGGATCCGGTTGACAAGTCGTGGATGATCTCCTTTTTCTATGAGAGCCCGTATCCACGGGATAAGATTGAGAGTTGGAAATTGGTGGAAACTACTGCCCAGGGATATACTGGATCTTGGCTTATTTTGGGGGATTTTAATACCATTTTCGATAGCTCGGACAAGATAGAGAGGATTCCTTTTCGTGCGACCTCTAGTGCTTTCGCCAAAGAGGTTACTCAGAAAGCTGGCCTTATAGACCTGGGTTTTGCTGGACACCCTTTTACTTTGAACAATAGACGACGGGGATGGGATAACATCAAGGAGCGGTTGGATCGGTGCATGGCCAACGCTGATTGGATGTTTATCTTTCCTAGAGCTATGGTTGTTCATTTACCCGCTTTGGGCTCGGATCATACCCCTCTGTGCCTTGATACTCTTCCTCAATTTGCGACTTTAGATAAATGTTTTCGTTTCCAGACTATGTGGACTCGGGAACCTCAGTTTCCCCATATGATTAGGGATCTCTGGAACTATTCTGTTAGAGGTTCCCAAGCCTAACTGGTCAAAGATAAACTTCTAAACACGAAAGCGGAACTTAGGCACTGGAATAAAAATGTTTTTAGCATGTCTCTAACAAGATTTTTGCGTTAAAATCGGAGATCTCGCATCTCCAGTCTCTTCCCTTTGTTGAGGGAGTGGCCTCTCGTGAGAGGTCCCTGATAGCTGAGTTAGAGGAAATTCATGTGAGGGAGAAGATGTTCTGGCGGCAGAAGTCGCGGATTTCGTAGTTGGCTGAGGGAGACAGAAATTCAAAATTCTTCCACTTGCAAACCCCAGCGAGGAGGAAGAAGAATTCTATTGACTGGATTAAAAATGAAACAGGACTTTGGATTTCAGATTCTGTGGAGATTGGTAAGATTTTCCTCCGCAATATGAATGTGAATTACCAAACCTCCAATCCCGAAGGAGTTTCGGCTTTCCTCCAGAATTTTAACCCATGCATCACGGAGGAGAATAATATTGCTCTGGTTCGGGGAGTCACGCCTGAGGAAATTAAAGCGGCTCTTGATAGTATTGGTTCCCTCAAAACACCGGGTCCTGATGGTTTTCCGACGTTGTTCTTTCAACAAGCGTGGGACGTTGTTGGTCCTGATATTTGTAACCCGGTTACCAATTTATTTTCCTCTGGCTTTATGCCAAAGTTCATTAATGCCACCTATGTGGTGATGATCCCAAAGAATGATTCTAAAGCGCATCCGAGGGATTTTTGGCCGATTAGTCTCTGCAATGTGAGGTATAAAATTATATCCAAGATCCTCTCTATTCGCCTCAAACCTATTCTTGACAAGATCATCTCCCCTTTCCAAGGAGCCTTTGTGCGAGGACGGCAAATCTCGGATAACGTCGTAGTTGCTCATGAGATTATACATACGATGAAGAGGAAACAAGGACGGTCGGGTCTGATAGGGATAAAGATGGATATGTCAAAAGCATATGATCGGATTGAATGGAGCACTCTAATCCAAACGCTGAAAGCCCTAGGGTTCAGCCCTCTTTGGTGCCAATGGATAAAACAATGTATTTCGACGGCCAGATATTTCGTCCTGATTAATGGGTCGGCCCATGGTTTTTTGACTCCGACCAGGGGACTCAGACAGGGGGACCCTCTATCCCCCTTTCTTTTTATTATCTTAATGGAGGGTCAGTCTCTCACCTATTGTTAGCGGACGACTGCCTCATTTTTTGTCAGGCTGATCTGGACAAAGCGAATGAAATTATGGAAACTCTTGATGGATTTTGTAGAGCCACTGGGCAGCAACTGAATCTCGACAAATCTGGAGTATTTTTCAGTAAGAACATGCCTCTCCGTTTTGGTCGTCTTATCACTCGTTTCCTTAAAGTGAAAATGATGCCTCCGGACGAACGATACCTAGAGACCAACCTGTTCTTTGCCCATTCTAAGGCACAGATTTTCCATCGGATTATTGAGCATATTTCTAGCCGCCTTCAGACGTGGAAAGGTAAACTCCTGTCCCAGGTTGGGCGCACTGTCCTTATTAAATCGGTGACCTCGGCTATTCCGGTGTATCAAATGTCCTGTTTTGCACTCCCTAAATCTAAGTGTAAAAGTATTAATAGGCTTCAACGGGATTTCTGGTAGGGAAAAAGGGCAGAGGTGAAAAAACCTTTGTATCTTAAAAAGTGGAAAGAGGTTTGTCGTCCGAAGAGAGAAGGGCGTATAGGGATCCGAGAGGCGGAGATGACAAACAAGGCACACTTGTTCGAATTGGTCTGGCGGCTCCATCAGAAAGCGGATGACCTCTGGGGACGAGTTTTGAAGGCCAAATATTTTCCGAGGTGTAGTGTTTTGCAGGCTTCCCCAAAAGCAGATGCATCTTGAACTTGGAGAAGTATTTTTTCTGCAATCGATATCATTAATGCCAATTCTTGCTGGCAGGTTCGTACGGGTTCCCAGATTCATTTTTGGAATGATTCTTGGATTTCGGCGATGCCTGGTTGGAGACCTACCCCAAAAGCATATGCATCTTGAACTTGGAGAAGTATTTTTTTTGCAATCGATATCATTAATGCCAATTCTTGCTGGCAGGTTCGTACGGGTTCCCAAATTCATTTTTGGAATTATTCTTGGATTTCGGCGATGCTTGGTTGGAGACCTACCCCTAGGGGGAATGTCTGTCTGGGGGATCGGCCTGTTTAGGTTAGCCAGTTTATTGACCCTATTAGGCCTACTTGGCGC
Organism: Kingdonia uniflora; assembly: GCA_014058105.1. Taxonomy (NCBI): domain Eukaryota; kingdom Viridiplantae; phylum Streptophyta; class Magnoliopsida; order Ranunculales; family Circaeasteraceae; genus Kingdonia; species Kingdonia uniflora. Next base: position 625,518 of record JACGCM010001530.1, on the reverse strand, counting down.
ATGGATGAGTTAAGCCTTTGGTGTGACGTTGAGTCGGTCAATGTAATATCCAAGGTTTTTATCCCTCAGGAGGGTGAATCGGATGACCTGAAATGGTGCCCATCAAATTACAGGAAATTATCGATTAAATCTGCCTATCGAGCGATCATGGCGGGTACCGTGGTTGAACCGGTGTTGGGCCCTCCCTCTTTGTTGTTGAAAATTTGGCACAATAGGGCGACACCCTCGACCCAATTATTTGCCTGGAAGTGTTTTCGAGACCTGGTTCCTTGTCGGGACAAGATTGGGGAGCGGTTAGGTTTAACTGATATATCTTGTCCACTCTGCTCGGCCCCTGAGGAGACTTTACATCATCTCCTTCTTGAGTGTCCCTTCACGAGGGCAGCTTGGTTTGGCACGTCTCTAGGGGGGTATGATCCACCATTTTTGAAAATCTTTCTCCGTTGGAGTGGATCACAATGTGGTTCGAACCACCTTTGGTTTGGCCTTTAGACAGGGAGGTTTGGTCTAGGGTGGTGTGCTCCTTTTACTGGTTTATTTGGAAGGCCCGGTATGATTGGGTATTCCAATCGACTAGGTTGGATCCGACTCAGCTATCAGAAAAAATTAATAAAATGTTATATGATGAACCGTTTTCTCGTCTCGATCGTTTGAATATCAAGGTTTCCTGGGCTCCTCCAAGCTTAGGATGGGCCAAAATAAATGTTGACGCCTCTTACTGTAAGGATAAGTATTATAATCACATTGACTTTGTTTCCCGTAATGCTCATAATATCTTTGTTGCAGCCCGAGTATCTTCCTGCAGATTTACGAGCAGCGAAGAGGGGGAAGCATTAGCGGTCATGGGTGGTATTGCTTGGGCTCGTGAGCAGGGTTTGGTGCAGGTGATAGTGGAAACGGATGCTGAGGCGATCTCCTCTTTTTGTCAGACGGGTGCTACTTCTATCTCCTGGGTTTCTAAAGCTCTAGCTTTGTTTAAACATTTTGAGGATATTTGTATTAACTATGCGCCGCGGAACGCTAACTATGTTGCACATGTTATTGCTGGTAGGCCGATAGGCGATAATTTATGTTTTTCTTGGTTTGGTTCCCCACCTGAGTGGCTACAGAAATCGCTCAGGTGTGATGGGACAAGTTTTGTAACCCCTCTGAATTATTAATATATGGTTTAACAATAATAAAAAAACAAAAAAGCAAAAGGGATTACAACACATACTTAATTCTCTTTTCTTTTGTAACACCCACAGTTAATCCTGTTTTGCCAATATAGTTCAATGTAACCTACAACACCATGGGAAGCACATAATCATTGTAATTGAGCTCATCTCCTATCACAGAGTGAACATTGTGAACAAACAATCACAAAAAACAAAAGATCTTTACAAAACTAAGAATGGGGAGGCAGCATACCTATTTTAATTAAGCTCATTTAATACTCATTTTAGCTTACCCTCTACCATATCCATACTAAGAAAATCCCATTGTACATAGTGGCAAAGACCGGATGACATGATTCCACAAGGGTTACGTTTTATGTACAGGCAACAGTGCAGATATAGCAACACCCAAATCAAAAACCTCGACCAGAACATATAAACATGATAGGTACCTGTTGGTTTTGTATCACAAATGCTTCTTCCAAAGAAGGACGAAGTAGCTCCATCATCTGAGTATCTAAAAAGTTGTAGCATATATGTTCTAGAATATCTTTGTCAGCAACAAACCCCAATGCCTGAAAAACAATAACTATAGGGATTTATGTTCGTATATATGGTAGAGTAGCCCGGATATATTGCGCTGAAGATCCCTGGAGAAATAAAAAGATACATGTAAAGATAATTTGAAGGGCATGAGAAGAAAAAAAGTTGAAACTCTAGAGAAAATCATTATTACCCTTTTGGCACTGGCCCGAGAAAGCAATCTCACAAACATGCTGCTGGGTGGCCTATTTTGATATTCTGCCATAGAACGCACCTCATCCACATACGCATACTTGTTAGGCTACCTCTTCTTAAAGACATATACATGGTTGATGCTCATCTTCTCTTGGGTAATGAGAACTTTCTCACTTCCATTGATGATGAAGTACCCACCTTGGTCATAGGGACACTCCCCACGATCAGTTAAATCCTCTTCTGACATCTGATATAGAGTGCAATAACTTGAATATCTTGCAAAATGGTAACCAATGTGCCGTGAAACGAGAAGTTTCTAAAAGAGCGTAAAAAGTAAGATCCGACCTACCATCATCAGAGAGATATGCACTCAATTTTTCAGGTGGGTAGTCATGCGCCATTACGGATAATACTGTATTAATCACCAACATCGGTGGCTCCATTGTAGGATCTGCCGTGCAAAAAAAAAATATCCACACATGATAATTTGTTTCCATATCTGTTTCATAGCATCATACTGAAGAACAGTCAGTTCCAGAAAAAAAACGATGATAGTCATATTTTATACTTGTAATTTGTTTCCATATCTGATTTTGTGCGCTTGTTCGGGTATTATTTCGAGCACCCAAATTTTAATGCTTCTGCATCAAATAGTATACCTGTTTTCATTTCTTTGGTTTTCTAGTTGTTTTTTTTAATTTTTTTCAGCTTGTATGTCATCTTCATGCAGAAACAACAGCAGGGTTCTCCAGGTGTATTCAAGAGTGGCTAATGTCAAGAGCATTTTTTTGCCATCCTATGTGTTTTCAGTGGCGTTTTTCAGGCGAATTATTTACTGATGAACTTAGCTGCAACTGTTTTTCACAGTGCGGGCCTTGATGTGCTTACTTTCCAGGATATACTTTTCTTTATGGATCAGGTTTCTACTTTCTTTCTTATTAGGAGTAAAATTTTGCCAGTTTAAAGGTTTCGTAGAATCTTATAGAGATATTAACTCCTTTTTGTTTTCCTATTTTAACTTGTTTCACAGGTATTTAGGAGTCCTATTGCACCTTTAATCTTTTTTCTGGTCCTATTCATATCTAGCCAAATAACAACCTTAACTTGGATTCTCGGGGGGCAAGCAGTCTTGCATGATTTATTCAAAATGGGCATACCTGTTTGGCTTCATCGCGCAACAATCAGAATCTTTGTTATTGTTGTGTCTGTTTGCTGCACATGGCATTCTGAGGCAGAGGGTATATATCAACTGCTTATTTTCTCTCAAGTTGTAATGGCATCGACATTGTACTCCTTACTGGAACCCAACTCTTCCAGAGTTTTGTCATCACCCCAGAATCGTTTCCACAGCTAGAATTCAGGAAAACAACAAAAAGATGATTAATACATGTATATTGTGTTTTCATACACAAAGGCATGTGCAATGCATATAAATACCTACGTGAGATTAAGGGAAGTATTCACCACCATAATAGTCATTCCTATCCATATGCAGTACCTGTTTCAAAATAAATAAATCAAAAACTAGCTAAGTTGCAATTGAGGTCGAAAACCGTAAAACAATTATAAAACCGTAAAACAAAGTTATGAATTGATATCCTTTACAAAAGATAATTGTTGCACATGGAAACTCTATTAGCTCCAAATTTAAATTTTATACATGGGAACTTCATTTACTCAGTGTTAAAAATGAATAGGTTTAGTGTTATCTTTCACAGGAGCTCCTATACAAATATGTTGCACAAGCTCCCCTAATATCCAAGTCTGGAATAGATACAAACATTTTTGGTCGGTCTGATAGACTAATATGCAAAACTCAAATAGCTTGCATACTCAGGCAATTCAGCCTCAACTAGCAAATCCATCAGACTCTATCCAATCTGAAGCTTTTCAGGCTATTCAGCACTATACAAATTCATATATCCAATAGATCCCCCTTCTCACCAAAGCCTATGATATACCAGACTTGTGCCGTCGTGCGTATGATCACATAACACGTACGCTGCTATATCTTTAAGTTTCTCATCTTATTCTTGTTTCTTATTTATATGGTAACAAAAATGTACATGAGATAGATACATTACCCATCATCATTCCCGTAATCTTCTATTTTACTTCTTTCCAACGATAATAACACAACGGATATATCTCTTCTTACCAATTGTGCAGCGGAATTTCGAGAAAAACATCATCTAAAGGCAGTGTTTGGTTCACCGCAAGCGGCTGCATTTTGCAAGCTGGTGCAAAGTGTATTGTGTTGCATTGCATCACGGTGTAGAGCTTTTGGGGCTACAAGCTATTGCGCTAGATATATGAAGGGAATTTAAACTTGCTGCATCAACATGCATTTGTGCCACAGTGCATCACCCCTAACCAATCACAGAACTGGCATACCAATTGCATTTGGTTGCAATTGCAGTAACGTGCTGTGAACCAAGCACAGCCTTAAGACTTCAACAATGTTGAACTTTCTCTCTCTCTTTATCTCTGCTGGAATGCAAAATGAAACAGAATATATCAAAATTTCAAATATATTCTGTTTTTGTCCAGAATACAATAAGATTTTCTACATTTTGTCCTCATGTTTTTGTCCAGCAAAATATCATTTTTGTGGCCACTCTCAAGTTGAAGTTGCAGGTCACGAATCTTTCATTCAAAGAGGTAAAGTTAAGCGCACATCTATGTTCCACTGTTTTAGAGGCCCTTTTAATTTCTTAACACAAGGGAATCACCAACAATATGTCCCTCATAAGGTGAAGAAGCCAGACTTACATGAATCTTAAGCATATTGCCTTGGCCAAATAAAGTTAAGTCCAACCTACCATTCATAACCAAACAAGTCTATATATATAAGAATCCTTCTCATACCCTGTTGGGCCATCACTCAAATTACTCGAATTGTACTATAACCAAGGTTCAATAGAGATGTATTACAAACCAAAACGCAGGAGTGCAATCACTAATAAGTCATTATAGATAGCAAACAAAGAAGGAAGCGCTGGAATCTAAATCTTATGAAAAACAAACAAGTGTTTTTCAGAACTATATAGAAAATGTTAATGGATCACCCAACAATGTTATTAAATAAATTGCAGTTAACATCAAACAAACAAATCTCATAAATACAAATTAATTGTTTTCCATACTATAATTTGAGATCGAAATTTAAATACCTTACAAACTTTATCTCTTTTTACCAAGGCTTTGGTGTAATCCATAGTGGGGGACAAAACTCAGAAAACATGCCAATATCGAAATCAATGAACTCAATAGTATTGTCCTCAAAGTTGAATATTCCCGTATGACGACGAACACAATTTCTATCGTAGAGCTCATTGTTATCATTAGTAAAGTATATGCAATTTCGTTTTAGATCTGGATAATCAGAAATAGAGAGAGAAAACGAAGCATTGTTACCTACGAAAATAGAATGGTCACCATGACCTGCAGACTGCTCCCAAGTTAAGAAAATCGCGGAGATCATGAGCCATTAAACATTTTGCTATAAGGCCAACAAGGTCCTCTGGGAGCTGGGACCAATTCGCCATAGATATAAAACCAATCCTCTCTTCTTATTTTAATGTGAATCAGGAAAACATATAGCGAGAATTAAACATGAGTTGGGATTGTATATTATGAGTAAAAACTCTATTTCGTTACAGAGAAAGGATTGTTATAGTTTACCGGTAATAGATTTTAGGTTTTCTATTTTTCGGGTGAGATAATTAGAGTTTAGATTTCTTCCCGCATGAGTTTAAGAAACACACGTGACAAGAAGGAGATACACCCAAAATAATACCGGATAGGTAATTCCACTAGTACACGACAACGGACAACGGACAACGGACAACGACTAGATATATCTGTTTATTAAATCGGGGCGGTGTTTTTGCCGTTTTGGTCGAGTCTCCCTTATGTCCAGAGACAAAGAGGGGCCGAGATACGATATAGGTGCCTCCAGATTCACAAATTTACTACTCTTTTGGGATTTTTTGTTTTTTAGGCGAAAAGACTAAAAAACCAATTCTTTTCTCCCTGACAAAATACTTCGCCCCACTACAAACTTCACATTAAAAAAAAATCGTTCTCCTTAAAAATAAAATAAAATAAAAATCGTGCGAGCTTTTCTCTCTCTGTAATTCCTCACTCTCAATCGTATTCAGAACTCCAAACCATCACCATTTACAACTTAGACATATCGCAATCTCAAAGAACCTAAAGGTACTCTCACTTTTCCTCTCGTTCTCTCTTTCTCACATGTTATAATCATTGTAATTAGATCTTATGATCTTTGCTTAGTGATTGCCTATAATTGCATTAGTAAACCCATCATAAAATCTAATTACAGTGATTGACTATAATTGCATTAGTAAACCCATCTCTGATCTAGGGTTTGATTGGTTCCAATTTAGTATAATTAGTTATGTTTGCTTAATGCTATAATTACTGTAATTAGATTTTATGATGTTTGCTCAGTGATTGCCTATAATTGCATTGACAAACCATATATAATTCAGGGTTTCATTGGTTCTGAATTAGTGTAATTAGTTATGTTTGCTTAATGTCATCACCATATATATCAATTTCATATTAATTTAGTGATTGCATATTGTTGAATTCGTAAAACCATCTCTAATCCGTGGTTTGATTTGGTGAAAATCAGTGTTTTAGAGCAATCCTAGCATTTAAAGAATTTAGGTTTTTCTAGATTTCATATGTATGATTTTAATCTCAATGTACTAAACGATTCTCTTAAGTACTTATTCACTATTTAATATATTCTATATTACATCCGGTAGAGTTTTCGAGAATTACGAACGTTAATATCTCTTTTGCTTTCTATTTGATGTTAATGCTTATAAGAAAGTCCATGCTTAGTGTTCTAATAAAGTATTGGTTGCATTATAATGGGGAAAAAATTGGTTTGGTCGAGACTGCGGATATTCTCTGAACCGTTAGAGAGAGTTACAACCATACATCGCTAATTCTTTTTGCCAAAAGTGAAAAATGCTACAACTTACAAAAAGTTTTAGACCTTTAAGTTCCATCCCTTTTATTCTTGGCAGGTTGTCTCATAGCTTTCATTTATGGTTGTTATATATATGGGCCGACATTAGTTAGATCTATGTTTACTTAAGCTTCGATGTCACCATATCCAAGGTCGCGAACCTTGGAAGAGTCTAAAGCTACATTAGCCTCCCTTTGCATTTTATTTTCCAAAAATAAATAAAAAATAAATAAATAATCCAAAAGCTCCCAGTGGAAGCTTATAAATTTTAATAAAGTTTAATTCATAGGTGATTCACTATGGGTTTTATGTTATACTGTATGCTTTGCATAGAACCTTGGACCTTCAGTTGCATACCATTGTTGGTGTTGTCAATGCATATTAAGCTTTAGGAGTCACTTTAAATCGGTACTAACTTCAAAGTTAGGTTGTATTCAAGATGGTAGAGCTAGCCAAAGAAATAAAGTATCTTCGGATGGAAGTTTTAAGTTTCATTGGTGAGTATCTTCTGTTGGTTTTGATTCTTTAAATTATCTTTTCCCATGATATTTAGCCTTTGCTATATATAGTGATAATTTTCTTTTATAATTCTAATATCCAGGAAAATTTAGATCTACGAAAATAAAGATATTGATCAAAATTTCATTGCATATTTGCATCAATCTACGAAGCGGTGAGTAGATCGCACAATTCTAACATTATTCAAGTATATCACAGTAGTATCTTTTGACTATCTAATGTACTCAATCCCCTCTTAAATCTTTTTTATCATCAAGTAAATTTTTTTGTAGTTGTACTTTGATTTTTTATTTTTTTTAGATTGATGATGGTTCAGTAAACAAAAAAACTCCAATGAACCAACATTAATAGATATTTGGGATTGAGAAATTAATATGTAGTCTTATGATGTCTCATTATACATTCCAACTATAATGGCACCCCGGATCCCTCAAACCAATCATCCATCTCAATAAAAATTGTTTCCATACTAAGCAATTATTAAGAGTTGTTCTTGCAATTATATTGTTGTAGCACATCTAAAGTTAGTCAAAGATTGGTTAGGTAATCATCTCTTCAATCTTACTTTATCTACCTTATATATGCAGGTATCTTCCTTGAGAAGCGAAAAGCGAATATTAGCAGCAAAAGCGGGAAAGAATGCATCTATAAACTGTGGATCAAAAGATGAATGAGAACGTTAGAGAATTCGTCGAGAATAATGGTTTGTATACCATCACTTAAACAATGGCATCCAAAGCAGTAATGAATTCCTCAGCTCAGTTGATGATGTTACGTGTTTTTTTCTTTTTCAAAGCTTGCTTACACAGTGAGAATTACTGAAAAATGCAATGTGTACAGCTTTGGAGTTTTTAACATTTTAAGTTTTAATGGAAAAACATCTTGTTGAATTCATCTCATCTCTAACATCATTGTCATCATCGTCAGTTGCTCAAAATGTCCTCTTGAAAGAAATATTGGATAACTGCCTCCCCCTCCTATTCTCCAAGTTGCCCAAGAACTAATCTTTATTGCCAAAAATACTAAAAATGGATCAATATGGGGATTCTGGTATTTGGTATAGTTAGAAGTACAAATAAACTAGACATGTAAATGTTATCATTTTATTTTTTGTATTATGTTTTTCAAGTAATAACCTTTATGTGTCTTGGTCAGGTGAAAATGTTGCACAGATTGTTGCAAGATTGAAGCGAGACTTGCTTCCCACATTTAAAAACTGTCTTCTATATTCGCCAATGTGTGATTTTATCACATTCAAATTCATCCATGTCCATCTACAGGTAATTTTGTTTAGTTTTTGTTTTTAAATTGATCTCTTTTTGTTAGTATTAAAAGAGTTAATTTCTTGGAATATTACGGACATGTATATCCAATTTCTTATGTTTTTTTCCCTTGGCGTTTTATTTTAACAGCCTCTGATAAGCAACTCATTTGCATATTTGTGGACCATTTATATTACATATATGGCAAGCTTAAAGAAAGCAGGCCCGAGTAGCATTTCAATTAAGAAGCCTCAGTTAATAGCATCTCAGTGAATTGATTCCGCCTGGGGGAGTTTCTCAGTTTTCTCTGAATCACGCTCTTTCAATGTCTTCTCCTAGGATAGATGTTACTAGAATCTTTTGAGCGGTATACTGCATTACCAATATCGCATAGTATCAAGTTCAATAAGAAAAAAGAGTAAAAATAGTGTTTTGACTGTCTTTATCAAGCCCCACAGATCAGACTCGATTTAGCTCTGCACTGAATTTTGATACATTTTTATAGGATAACATGGATGAAATTATCTATTTATTCTATTTATCTTAGGGCGAATGTATGAAGTTGAACCCATTACTGAAAATAATATCTGCCTTTCATATATAATGAAATGTCTTAGTATCCCCTACAACTTATCTATTTCCGCAGATGACAACATTCCTTATGTCTAGAGTTGAAGAAACTATGTCACAGTCTCTCAGGGTTTAATGTGGAGTTTAGGTTCTTATATATGGCTTCACCCTAGCTCTTTGTTTAATTTGACAGAGCTCTGTATGTATTCCTCCTTGGATACTCACATAGCTTCATTTTATCTCTCTGCCTGAACGTCCTAAACATCACATGAACATAAAAAAAAGCTCTTTCTAAAACTCTGTCCTCAAGCAGCATTCCCATACTTATGTTAATCGATCCATGATCAGTACTATCATACATAGAGCAATGAGTGAAAATGGCAATTTAAAAAACATAGTGCTCCGTTTGGAACACCGAAAATGTTTGTGATCAGAAACATTTCGATAATTATTGACCATTGGATTAGCTAAGCTTTCCTCTCATACTCGAGTATATACCGTGCCCCGGAGTTGATCTATCTATCTCTTCATTATTACGGGGCGATGTTTTTGCCACTTTGAACAAGTCAGCCTTATGTCTAGGGACAAAGAGGGATCAGGATGCACTGTGGACGCCTCGAGATTGAGATGAACAAGGGAAGTTTTGGAACTTTATATTTTAAACCCAAAGCCTAAAAAACTTACCCCCGACCAATAAACTTCACCCCTCCTCCCCGACTCAAAACTTCACTTCTCAAAAACAAAACTAAAAAATATGCAACCTCTCTCTCTCCCTCCCTCCCTCCCTCCCTCTATGAGCTCTACATCTCTATCTTTGCTTAAGAATTGTACAATTTAAGCTTTGATGGTGATTCATCAGCTTCAGCATTTGATCGTTCTTTTCATCTTCACAATCACGTCTCTCTACTTCATCTCAAGAACGATCTATGTCGATTCGTTCAGCATTGAAGCTTTAATAATAGCTTCAGTCTTCTAGAGATCTTCTGCGAGATTTCCATCATGATCACTATCTCATATGGCGGAAATATTCTATCTCCCTGACCCTAAATTGAGATCATGTTGTTTAATGCAGGCATTGAATCAAGTTGAAGATGAGGTTAATGCGTTGGATTAAGTGAGAATTACACCAAATGCTAATAATTTTATTATATTTTATGTGTATTTTATGATAGTGATGATTGGAAGGGTATCATACAAATAAGATGAGGGGATTGATTATTATCACTAGGCCAAAAACTATAAATAATGACACTTTTGGAGGTAGATTTACGACTTGGTTGCTCTTTTGTAACAATATGGCTTCCATTAACAGTCGCTATTTTAGAACCACCGTCGTTTTTTACTTTCCCCCTCTTATTTTCAACTAAAAAAAATTGACTCCTCCTATAGTCGAGAAAACCATTTAATTTCGACTTTAGAGACTGTCGTTTCTCGTTTCAACTCTAAATCCCTAATAACTCCAAACCCTTCGAATCGAAATGAAAGAGTAACAATTCTTTTCACCAATTCTTCTAACTTCAGATGCAATTCTTCTCCAGATGCAATTCTTCTCTTTGATTTTATTTTAATTGGAGAATCAACAAAATTGAGGAACCATTACCAAAAAATTGAGGAATCAAATTGCAAGTTATACAACGGATATGCTCTCTCCCTCTCTTTTTCTCTCTCTGAATTGAATTATAATATTATGTTGAAATTCTTTCTTGTTGGAATCAAATTGTTTTCGTCGAATTTTACGGAACAAATTTTTTCGTCGCCAATGTTTTCGAAATGATTATGCAAATTGAAGATTTCTCAAATGATTACAAAAAAATGGTGCTATTGTGATTATTATCTTTTTACCCAATTTATTATTGCTATACTCAATCTACAAGTAAGTATCCTAATCTCAAACCCCTAATTCTCTTTCTGATTTTTTTAATCAATTCCTCAATTTCAAACCCCCAATTAATGTATTCTTAACTGAAAATTCCTCAATCCCCAAATTATTCATTTACAAATTTTAATTTTAATTTATGGCTTTTGTTGAAATCACTGATCGATGGTCGTAGTTTCTATAAAAACCCTTTTTCAGCATTTTAATCATCCACTTATCTTTGCTCTTACTCAAACTCTTACTCTCTCCTTAAACCCTATTTTTAAAAGCTTCATTTAACCATTCTCAACTTATATCTACGAGGGAATGGCATAGGGATGTGATTAGGAATGTTAATAGGTTGAATGAGGAAAAAGGGTTTTGAATTTCGATGATGATTGATACACAGGGTATTCAAATGCATATGGTTGATCATGGTGGTGCTTCTTCTATCAAAGCCAAAGTATATCTTAGTTTAGTTATATCGTCAGAATAATTAACTATGAACTGCATTAAAAAAAGTTGCAGTGGTAGTGCAAAATCGCTATGATATTCATTATAAAAGGAATAAACGACTAAGAAAAGGGCGGGACGGAAACAAAGTAAGACTATTAGTCTATTACAGTGACACAACAGATTTAACCAATTTTTTGTGGACGAAGCTCGTACACATGCGGTAGGATATCCTATTTCATAGGAGCACACCTCCTCTTACCATTAAAGTGTAAATGTAAAAGAGCCTAAATTTTAATACGGAGGTCTGAGAAAAAATTGTATTATCATTATAAAGGCTCTTTTGCTTCTTAGACCTCCATTTTCTTTATGTAGTTTTTATTCCACCAATGAGATATTCTAGCTATTGAGATAGTAGGAACAGAGGACTAAAGTAAAGTACGTATGTATATTACAAACATTCTAATGCAATTTGTTCGATTCCAAAAAAGGTGCAGTTTTAATGGTTTTTATTTACATATGGAAAAAAGAGGATGGCTTAAACTGGTTGTTTACTACATAGAAGTTTGATGGTTCTCGTCCATTTATACTCTAAACAAATTATGAAGGGTTTTCTGAAGGTACAAAACTAATATATGGTTGTGAATCGTGATGGACAATGTTACCCAATTGCTATTTTACTTATTTTCTTCTAAATGAATGGGTGGCAGGTATCATAGTAGGTGATGAAATTGTTATTGATGGCGGAATGGCGAGTTTTGAAGTTATTGAAAAAGTTGGGAATGACTTACATTGCAAATTCATATATTCTGGCCTACTTCTACCACGAACCAAGTTGAGCTTTTGGAGAAACGGGGAACTTGCCAACAAGAATTTTGATCTACCTAAATGCTTGTTTCCTATCTTGTTGCTTGAACTATTTTGAGAGATCTGTATTTTAAGGAATCACTAGCAACTAGAAAAATCATAATTTCAAAAGGCTAGCCTTTAGCTATGCGGGTCATGTAATGTTTAAATGTCAATTCCATCGATTAGTAGAATGATGATTTTCTTTTCTGTATTATGAGTTTTAATTCTCTAGCACACTAGGTCGGGTTAAAAGCCACATTTAGCCCTTTCATAGGAGTACATATTAGTCTGGACACTCAGTAACTCGCAACCTTCAATTGTGAGATAACGTGTCTTGTTCAGGTGGACCTTTGACCATAAGCAATTGTTCCCCCATGTTTCAGTTCGTGCAGGATCACAAGCTACTGATAAGTGCATCTTAATGCATTGTTGTCCCTGTAATCCTATTTGTTTGGACCTCTTTAGGCGCCCCCTTTAACTATCTGCAATGCTTTGTAACTTTCTAGTACAAGTGATGGTAGCTAATGAGATTCGGCGTTATGGGTTTTAACGGTCCCTTTCCATTGGATAGTATGGCTTGATTCAGTTAGGCCTATCATGGTAAAAGCAAATGGTGGAAGCCAACGGCCAAAGCCCGTTGGGAAGGAAGTTTCCCAAGCTAACGCCACTCTTCCTATTAGAAAGGATGTTGAAGTAGGAGGTTCACAGGTTACAAAATTGCTTTAACACAAGTTCAATGAACGATCAACCTGTTCAATGGTTGTTGAATAAATGCAACACCACTGATGTCGGAGCTGGTAGTAGACCACTCCGAACATGTTGACAAAGGTTTCGCGAGTGTAATACACTAAGTTGAGGATGTAATATAGTAGGTTGAGGATGTAGAAGATAATGATGAGGATGTAGAAGCTAATGATGGTTGTTGAATAAATGCAACACCACTGATGTCGGAGCTGGCAGTAGACCACTCCGAACATGTTGACAAAGGTGCCACGGGTGTAATACACCAAGTTGAGGATGTAATACAACAGATTGAGGATGTAGAAGCTAATGATGAGCATGATGACTTCATATACGCAGAAATTTAAGTGGATACATTGTTTAAAAAGGTACATGTGGTTGTAGTTTTTAAGGACCAGTAGAGATTGAAAGTTGTACTCCAATTATCTCGACTGATGGTAGCGCTGTAGTTATGACCTCAGAAGATTTTGTTACCTCAGAAAATGCTACAGCTAAAGATTTGGCAGTATTGGTTGATGATTGTTGGTTAGAAAATCATGAACGTGGTATATCGTTAGAAGATGGTCCTACAGAGGTACTAGTGGTGGATGCCTCTATGAAGGTAACATAGATAGATTATTTTATGAAGATAGTGGATGCTTGAAAGGAAGTGCATGCTTCTAAGGAGGTATCTGAGGTAGATGCTTCAAAGGAGGCACTAGCTTGTAAGGGGGCACCTGTGATGAATGCTCGAAAGGTGGTAGTAGTGAATGCTTCAGAGGAGGTATCGGCTTGTAAGGCATTACCAGTGGTAGATGCTTGAAAGAAGGTAGTAGTGGATGTTTCAAAGGAGGCACCGACTTGTAAGGCATTACTGATGGAGGATGCTTGTAAGGAGGTAAAGGTAGATGCTTCTAAGGAGGTACCGGTATTGGTGGATGCATGTGAGGTAGTGGTGGTTGTAAGGAGGTAAAGATGGATGCTTCTAAGGAGGTACCAGTACTGGTGATGCATGTAATGGTGGCATGTAAGGGTGGTGGTGAATGCTTCTAAGGAGGTGATGAATGCTTCTAATGTAGTGGTGGACACTTCTAAGGAGTCAGCAATTCAAAACATATCAACGGATATTTGTAAGGGGTTATCAGTGCACGGGAGTAAAGTTTATGATGCGGTAGGAGATTTAAACTATAAAAAAGGGGTATCTTGTTAAGATAGTCATGGTCTTTAAGAATTAAAAATTACCTAGAATGTAAGAAATATATCCATACTACTATTTTCATTCATTCATACTACATTTACGTTGTTAAAAAAAAAAATTGGGCCTATCATGTGGTATCTACATTACATGCTCTGTGTAACAAGGAATGGTTTAACGATTTCTTTAATGACATAAAATTCAATCCAAATAAAAAGGGCATTACATAAATATCCGCGTCTGTCCAACATTGTATCAGGTCATATCATATTTATTGTACTTTCAGTAAGCTTTGTTAAATAGTGGTCGAAGCTTTGCCATGGAACATTTGGCTGGTGAAGATTACAAGGGCTCTAGATCTTGATGTTCATATAGATTTTGTATTTCTCTGTTCGATGAGTACCAGCAGAACATACTATGAATGCAGAAATCAACTAATACTGTTATTCTTGATATTGTTTGTAGTAAGAGTCATTGTTATTTTTCTTCAAGGTTGGGTGAGTACTATAAAGTGGTACACTAATGCTTTGTGCATCTATTTATGTTTTGCCCATCGTCTTATGCTTTGTCCATTTGTTTATCAGTTTAGCTGTACCATCTGCCTAGAATGTTGTTTTGTATATCTGTGCAGTGGTACCAAATCTATTGACCATGCTGTTCTGTTTATCTGTTACAGTGGTACCAAATCTGTACAGTCAAGAAGTTAAAGCTAGAGGTGCACAAGCCAGAGGTGCGAAGCTGTAACAAGAACTCATAACATTTTTAGGTAAGACATTCTTATTGTGATGCTTTTCTTGTGATGTTTCTGATCCTAAAGGTGCATGTTTGGTATACCTTAAAGGTGCTCTCCTTTCCTATCTCTCTCTCTATATATATTTCTTTTGAAAAATGAAAAATGAAACTAAACATGTAAACAATAATAAATTTTCTAGGGTTAACAAGTTTGGAGAGCTTGAACTTGGATTCATGTAAGAATGGCGATGAAGGGATGATTAACTTGGCAGGTTACCATTTTAGACCCACTCCTTTTTGTTGATTGCATATTTGTATAATGTAGAACAGTAGAAGTATATACTTTTCCCAATTCATAAATTCAGTTTGTCCATGTAAGCCTAGCCGAAGAGTAGCAGTAATTGTCTTTATAGTAAAGTTTTATTTCTTTCAATTTGTTGTGGTACTGATATTTACATATTTAATGTTGGGTTTTGAAGCTCCGGACTTGTGCACTTGAAAATTTTGGAGTTGTCTGATACTGAAGTTGGAAGAAATGGGCTCCGTCATGTCTATGGTGAGGAATCTGACTACTAATTCATTTTGAAGGATACTGTGAGAACTTCCATTAAGATATAATTTATTTTATTTTTTGACTGACTATCCCAAGTTGTACTTGGTTATCTCGCCAAAAGACATCAGTTTTTTGAAAAGAGTGAGAAAAGTAATGAAGGCTTTTTCCTTACATTTTTACTATATTTATACCCTACCCAAGAGAATTATACCATGTATATAGATAATAGCAATTAATACCTACATAATGAATAGTTATTCATGGAAGATGCCGCATTATTTCACTAGCTCAGCTTTAAAGATTGAAAATGATGTCGATAATATAGCCCTTTGCACCTACCCTTTGCTAAGTACGATTCTCCTTGGAATTTTTGTCGTACTGCTCACAACTCTTTCTGGCCATATGTAGATGAACCAAGGTTTGTTTTTTAGGGTTTTTAGTAGAATAGGGTTTGTTTATCTCTAGCTTTTATGTTTTTATTATGTTTATTTTATTGAAAGTAGCAAATTTTTTAATGTTATCTATGACCATCAAGCACACATTTTACTTCATTCAAGCCAAAGCCATATCTACCTATTTCAAAGTAACAAATAAAGCATTGCTTCTCTTAAATGAATTTCAGTCATTAAAGACTACCAAGGTAATAATAGTTATACCCTTTATTTTATTTGAATAATTAAAAGCATGAATGGATTTAGTAATTAAATATTAATAGTTATAATGACAGTAATATGATATTCGATTATAGGGTTTCTAATAGGATAAAAGAAAAAGGAAGAGATGATAATCACGCCTGTAGTCTGGATTCCAAAGAGGGAACTCGATGTCAAGGACCAGACATTCCTTACAGTACCGCACTAGGAAGCCAAGTTTCACCAAATCAGTTCAATTGTCTCTAAAGTTCCTTGCAACCAATAAATGTAAATCTTTCTGAGCTGAGAAAAACTTAAAGCTCTTCGTTTGCTTTCGAAGTAAAAGAAACACCTTCGGTGCTTGTCAAAGATATAACTAAAGTAAGTGATTTGTCTTTCTTGTTGTTCGTAAATTTATTTCATCTTGATATAGCTTAAGGAGCCCTGTCTTTTGATTCTTGCAGTTTTGCTGTATGCAGGGATGGATGACTTCAAAGATCCATTTAAAGGGATCACAAAAGATGTGAACAGAAGAAAAACATGTTATAAGCAAGATTGGACTACTAGAATTTATTCAGGCTTCAGGTAGCGTATATTGTTATGAGTTTTATGGGTAAATCTTTTATATTTGTATGTTAGGATATTGGCTCCGACCACATACATCTTCTTTGCTTTTGCCCTTCCTGATATTGCATTTGGGGAATAGCTAAGTAGAGAAACAGGTATTTTCATCTTACCCAGCCTCAAATAAATTGGATTTACAAATGACTGGTTTGGATTTACAGTAGTTAAAGAGGCTGG
This sequence comes from Kingdonia uniflora, assembly GCA_014058105.1. Classification (NCBI taxonomy): domain Eukaryota; kingdom Viridiplantae; phylum Streptophyta; class Magnoliopsida; order Ranunculales; family Circaeasteraceae; genus Kingdonia; species Kingdonia uniflora. The sequence continues at coordinate 608,474 of JACGCM010001530.1, read as the reverse complement.
GTAAGATGAAAATTAAAGAGGAAGGATTACATATTTCACAACTAGCACTAGATGCTACTCTGGAATTAACCTACTATACTTGTATACTAACTCATTATATGTTAATACAACAGATGAACGTATAAGTTAACTGGAGGAAGGAGTTGTGATAGCAACAGTACTGGCCCTCCATGCACAGGGTAAAGATTTGCAAGCCTGCTTGTCCTATGCATTATACTTATAATTTTTGTTTATTTCATTGGTATTCATCTTCTCATTTATCATCACATGTTACAAATTCATCTATAACAAGGATTATATTTCATAGAATTGTTATCTGGTGAAGGTGGGCAGAAATGATGGCACCTGTTTTCTCAAGAGAAGTTTGGCGTTGTATGTGGTATATAATCCATGTATAACCCGTTGATCCAGGGGGTTCTAGTATGTTTTTGAAGAATTGTCAATGTCGTTCGAACGAGTTGGAGTATCGTTCGAACGAGTTGACATGTTCGCTGGAATTTTAGCCCAGAGCCATATTTCGTTCGAACGACTTTCAGTGTCATTCGAACGAGTTGTCATGTCCTCATATTTTTGTTCGAACGAGTTTGGGTTCATTCAAGCGAGTTATCGAATGACTATAGTAATTCCAGTTCTAGTTTAAGAGTTTTAAATATCATTTAGAGTTGGATTAGAGTTGGATTTCGAGTTGGATTGTAACTAGGACTTATAACCTCTATAAAAGGGCAAGCCTAGGCTAGAGTTAATTATCTAGAGTTTAAATCATTGTTCTATGTTAGATCTAAAAGAGTTCTGAGGGAACTTAGGGTTTGAGAGTTTTTCTTCATGTAATTACTTTGTTCTTGAGTAATTGAATTCTCTATTTTTCCAAACCGATTGGTGTTCTTCGTATTTCTCTTTTAACTCAGGCTTCTCAATCGTATTGAGGATTAAGTGGTATCAGTTTTCCAGTTTCGATTCTCGGGGGGTTTATCGTGGTGTATGGTCTCTACATGTGACCGTCTCAAGCAAACGAAGGAGAAGCTCGTGAGTCCGTTGACGATCCATCACAAACCTAATTCGAAGAAGAAGGACGATTTGGAGATGGGTGATCCCAACGAGAGAATCACAGTTTTGGAAACGATAGTTTCCACCCTAACTTCTATTGTAGGGGAGTTAGTAGAACAATTACGTCTCACAAACCTCGTATTGGATTCCGTTTTGGCGAGTCGGCGAACCCGTTTGAAAAAGAAAGGGGTTATGGAGGTAGATGGTGACGAGGACATTCCGATATTTGATGATTCAAGTGATCCCGAGTCCGTCAAGGAGTGCCTAGGTTCTAGTAAGTCAACGAATCCTATGCGTAATCTTCGTATTGGCTTTAAGATTGAGATTTCAGTTTTTGATGGTTCCATCAATGACGAGAAATAAGATAATTGGTTAGATAGGTTGGAGACCTATTTTTCCATTGATGAATATTCAAACGCTCAGAAGATTTGTTTCTCTTCTTTGAAATTCACAAGTCACTCACTAACGTGGTGGAAATTCTATCGGAAACGACATGATATCGGAAGTCTGAGTTGGAAGGAATTCAAGGTTTTGGTGAGGAAGCAATTCTATCCGATTGGGTATAAACAAGAGCAGTGGTATAAATGGCACAATTTGTGCCAAAAATTTGGGCAATCCGTAAAACTATTCATTACAAAATTTCATAACCAAGCGTTGGTTTTGGATATTAACGTAGATGAGTACGACGTGTTCATAAAGTATACGGGGGGTTTATTAGAGTCCATTAGAAGAAAATTAAAGCTCTTCAAGGTAGAAAATATTGATGACGCTACCGTTAAAATAATTGCAATTGAAGGTAAGTACTTAAAGAGCAACAAGAAAGAGGACAAGAATAAATCGGGGTACAAGACTAATTGGAAGTTTGATCAGAAAGGGGAGTCCAAAGGAGAGGGGCCTTCATTCAAAGGGACTATCTGTAGTCATTGTAGGGCTAATGGGCACAATTCTGATACATGTTGCAAACTTTACCCAGAGCCTCGGCCAAAGGAGGAGAAGGGCAAGAAAGAGAAATGTACACTAGTCGCAGCGATTGTGGATCTTCGGAATTTAGATAAGCCCAATCCTAAGCTTACTCTAATGTTCAAGCAACCTCTAGGTATCGACGAGGCGAGTTGGGAAAAGCTTTACTTTGTCAGCATTCAAGTGAAGGAGAGCTTAGTCGAGGCCATTATTGATCTGGGTAGTCAGAAGAATTTAATTTTGGAGGCGGTGGTAAAAAAGATGGGTTTGGCTACTGTGGTTCATCCTAAGCTATATGATTTGGGTTAGATTCAGAAAGACGCAGAGTTGAAGATTACTAAGCAATGTACGTTCAAGTTTGCGATTACTAAAAAATTTATTGACGAAGTGACATGTGAGGTGGTTCCGTTGGACGTATGTCAAGTCATCTTGGGTAGCCCTTATCATTGGGACCGAGATACAATCCTTTACCACCGTGCTTGTAAGTATCGTTTGGTGAAGGATGGGACTGAGTTTTATATTAATGCGTGCAAGGAACATATTACTACCAGTAATTTGGTAACGGCGACTCAGGCGAAGAGGTTGGTTAATGCGAGTGGTTAATTTGTTTTGTTGTTGGTGCGACCGGTTCACGAGGGCCCGTCGGCTACAGTATTGTCTACTTTGACAATGTATCCTAAGCAACAAACCTATATGGGGGAGTTGCAAGAGGAGTATGGAGACTTGTTTCGGGCATAGATGGGATGCCGCGCAAGAGGGATGTGGAGCATGATATCACCTTGGTGAATGGTGAGCCACTACCCAATATTGGATTATATCGGACTTTTGTTACTGAGTCTGATGTGATCAAGAAAAAGGTACTCAAACTCTTGGAGCAAGGAGTTATTAATCCGAGTTGCTCGCCTTGTGGTTCGCCAGTGTTGCTGGTGCCGAAGAAAGATGGGTATTGGAGGATGTGTGTGGATTATCGGGTGTTAAACAAGATCACGGTGAAGAATTGTTATCTGCTTCCACGGATTGACGAGCTTTTAGATGAGTTGCAGACAGCTCGGTTTTTCACCAAGTTGGATCTTAAGTCGGGTTACCATCAAGTTCGAATCCGGGAGGAGGATACTTGGGAGACAGCATTCAAAACCAAACAGGGCTTATTTGAGTGGTTAGTGGTGCCTTTTGGGTTATGCAATGCTCCGACGACATTTATGCGGCTAATAAATGAGGTACTTCATGCGTTTATTGATGATTTTGTAATTGTATATTTGGATGATATCTTAATATATAGTCGTACATGGGTGGAGCATCTTGGGTATTTACACAACGTGTTGGGCGTGTTACGATCACAACAACTTTTTCTTAACGGGAAGGAGTTCGAGTTTGGGAAACTGAAGCTAGTCTATTTGGGTTTTATTGTTGCTGGCGGCGAGCATAAGGTCGATCTAGAGAAGGTCTCAGTCATTACAAATTATCCTAGACCCCTCACATTGACGGAGGTAAGGAGTTTCATGGGTTCTTGTCAGTACTTACGGATATTTATTCAGCATTTTTCACAAATAACCTCACCGTTGCATTCTTTGACGAAGACCGGGGTACAGTTTATATGGGAAGATCACCATGAGAAGACCTTAATATTACTGAAGCGGAAGATTATGGATGCACCAGTGTTAGCATTGCCTAATTTGTATCGGCCTTTTAAGGTTGAGACAGATGCGTCAGACAATGTTTTAAGGGCAATCCTTTTATTGGATGGGAAGCCGGTTGCTTACCATTATGAGATATTTACAGGAGCAGTACGCAACTATCTTACCTATGATAAGGAGTTCTACGCGTTATATTAATCAGTGAAGCATTGGCGGAGTTACTTATTGGGGAAGGAGGTTGTGGTACATTTTGATCACAAACCGTTACAGTTCTTATCTACGCTGTCCAAGGTTCAGCAAGCTCGCCATATGAAGTGGATGTCATACCTTCAGCAGTTATCTTATTGATCAAATATAAGAAAGGAGAGGATAACAAGATGGCTGATATGTTATCTCGACCCCCATTACCAACTATTTCTGCTTTGTTGGTAGCTATGCAAATCTAGCCAATTGTTCCTTTTGAGTACGTTTCAGGGTATGACGACGACAGGGAGCTCAGTGTGATTCATGAGAAGTTACTGCAGGGCAAGATGCGCGAGTATGTTTTGAAGGATGATTTGATTTACAAGGGCAGTCTACTATGTATTCTTGAGGGTGGCGACCGTTTACAGTGGATTCGAGAGGCATATTGTTCCCGGGTGGCAGGTCATTTCGGGATTGAGAAGACTTTTTTGAATTTGAAGCGTTATGTCTTTTGGCCAAAGATACAGGTGGATGTTGCTCGTGTGGTTTGTGGTTGCATGCTATGCAACACTTCGAAACCTTCAAATAGGAAGATAGGACTGTACTTACCATTGCCAGTTCCTAGTCGACCTTGGGAGAGTATTTCGATGGATTTTATGGGTGGTTTGCCCATGACAAGGTGTAAGAATGACTATTTGTTTGTGGTGGTGGATCGATTCAGCAAGATTATTATTCTTATTCCATGCCAGAAGACGGTCACAGGGGAAGAGGCAGCGCGATTGCTTTTTAGAGACGTCTGGAGGTATTTCGGGCTTCCTTCTTCTATTATTTTTGATAGGGATAGCCACTTTTTGGGGCATTTCTGGAGATCGTTATGGGGAATGATGGACACTAAGTTGAAGAGAAGTACCATTTTTCATCCGCAGACGGACGGGCAAATAGAGGTCGTTAACCGCACTTTGGTACATTTATTATGGGGATTCCATTCTAAGCATCCTAAGACTTGGGATGAGAGTTTACCGTATCTTCAATTTGCGTTCAACCGGGCGATTCATGGCTCCACATTGAAGTCTACTTTTGAAGTTTGTTTGGGGTACTTACCGCAAAGCCCATTTGATTTGGCGCTTAGCCTTGGCGATAAGACGGTATCAGGGAAGGAGGAAGAGGAGCAGGTTAAAGCTCAGTGTTTCATTGAGAAGATCAGCAAGGTTCATGAGGTGGTTGAAGCTCAGTTGAAGAAGACTCAAGCGAAGTATAAGGATCGCCACGACAAGCATCGAGTTGAGTGTACTTTTCTTGAGGGCGACCTCGTTTGGTTGCGTTTGGGTAAGGAACGGCTTAAGGGGGAAGGTAAGAAGCTCAAACCTATCCGTTATGGTCCGTTTTTGATACTCAAGAAGATTGGTGATAATGCATTCCAGTTGGATTTGCCACTTTTCATGAAGATGTATTCGGTGATTAATACCGAGCATTTGAAGCTGTTTGAGCCGTCTCTTTTGGCTGAAGACTCTGCAATCGATACTCACCTACCGTCCGTTGATGACTTATGGATGGAAATAGAAGATCCATTACCGGAGGATGGTATTCTAGAGCGGAAGATTCATACTACAAGACGGGGTGCTATTGATTCGCTCCGAGTTGGGAAGAAGGGTCAGCTGCCGAGTAAGTCGAAGTGGTACAGTAAGAAATTGGGCATCGCCACTTACCCACATCTCCAGTTCTAGCTTGAGCGGGAGCTCAAGGTTCCTAAATGGGGGAGCCATGATCCTGGGGTATCTAGTATATTTTTGAAGAATTGTCAATGTCGTTCGAACGAGTTGGAGTGTCGTTCGAATGAGTTGACATGTTCGCTGGAATTTTGGCCCAGAGACATATTTTGTTTTAAAGACTTTCAATGTCGTTTGAACGAGTTGTCATGTCCTCTAGAATTTGGCCCAGAGGCATATTTTCGTTCGAACGAGTTGTCGAATGACTATCGTAATTCCAGTTCTAGTTTAAGAGTTTTAAATACCTTTTAGAGTTGGATTACAGTTGGATTTTGAGTTGGATTGTAACTAGGACTTGTAACCTCTATAAAAGGGAAAGCCTAGGCTAGAGTTAATTATCTAGAGTTTAGATCTTTGTTCTATCTTAGATCTGAAAGAGTTCTCAGGGAACCTAGGGTTTGAGAGTTTTTCTTCATGTAATTACTTTGTTCTTGAGTAATTGAATTCTTTATTTTTCCAAACTGATTGGTGTTCTTTGTATTTTTCTTCTAACACAGGCTTCTCAATCGTATTGTGGATTATCCGTCTACAAACCTATAATCTACTCTATTTTAGAATTTATATACGTGGTCATATATACTATTATTTTCCCTTATTAATTTACCTTGTTAAAGGAGGTATACGCATTGAGATATTCAATCTCTTACTGAGGAATACAAAAATAAATATTAACTAATCTTCTTCTTATTCTGCAGCTCAACTAGGAAGGACACGCTCTCTAGTTCAGAGATGGGAGAAGAGAGAAACTCTAAACAATGAATCTTCAACCACCAGTGGATCCATCGACACAATACCTTAAACTTGTACACTATTCCATTGTCGGTATGTCTATATTCGCTTGTTTATGTCATTATGATTCTTGATATATCCTAGTAAACAATATGTGGAAATCGACTACTCCAGAAGAAGTCCTTTCTATTTTTCCAGTAGATTTAAGGGTCATGGCTGAGCTACAACATAAAAAAGCCGTACGAAATGTCGTACTCACTGTTCCTATATCATTTAGTCGATTTCAGTTGACTCGGATAGAGCGAGTATGTGCCATGGCAGGGCTGTTTATACTAAGGTTAATGCCTGAACCAACAGCTGTGGCTCTTCTCTTTGGACAACATCAACAACAGATGGTGCATGATAACATGGGGTGCGGAAGTGAGAATATTGCCATGATCTTCAATATGGGTACTGGTTATTGTGATGTTTGTATAACAGCTACTACTGGAGGAGTTTCACAGATCAAAGCTCTGTCAGGTAGTCACATTGGAGGAGAAGATATTGTTCAGAATATAATGCATCATCTCTTGCCCAATATGGACAGTCTTTTCTTGAGCCACAAAAATAATGAGATGAAAGCAATGGGGTTGCTCAGAGTTGCAGCTCAAGATGTAGTCATAAAGCATTCCTCATAGGACACTGCCATGATAAACGTAGATCTGGAAAATGGCTTGAGAATATGTAAGGTCCTGAGGCAACCTGAATTCGAGGAGGTTATAAGCGATGTCATACTTGTGGGTGGGTGCTCCAATATCCCCAAGGTAAAAAGCCTTGTTTTGGAGTTATGTAAAAAGGATGAGGCGTATATGGGGATGGACCCCTTGGAAGCTGTGGTTTGCAGTGCTGTACTGGAAGGAGCAGTGGCTTCTAGAGTGAGTGATCCACTGGAAAGCCTGGACCTCTTAACAATGCAAGTAGCACCACAAAGTCTTGGCATTGAAGCAGATGGACATACTTTTGTGCCTATCATACCTTGGAATATGATAATGCCAGTAAGGAAAGAGATGTGGTTTACAACTGCACGTGATAACCAAATGGAGGCGCTAATTGTTGCTTATGAAGAAGGCAAAGGGAAGGTAGTAGACGAAAACCGTATTCTGGGTTACTTTAAGATCATAGGAATACCGTCAGCACTAAAAGGGATTCCAGAGATTAGCGTCTGCATGGATTTAGATGCGCCTAACATCCTGAGGGTATTCGCTAGAGCTGTTTTGCCACAGACCCATCAGCCTGTGATGCCGTTCCTTAAAGTGAGGATGCCAATAGTAGATGATGGGCATGAATAGTGTGCAGAAGCTTTGGTAAAGATGTATGGATCGGCTTTGGACTTGTCTATTTTACAGAAGAAGATGCAGCAGTAAGTTAAAAGCTGCATGTTTCTGCCTAGTCTTCTTTACACAGAAGACGACTGTAAGATAATGTTACTGTCACCTGGAGGTTTATAAATATGAGGTGTGTTCCCTTAAAAATATAACCCCACAATTGCTACTATTATACACATTGTCTTTTTATGCATCTTTATTGATAGAACTATAAGCTCTAAATGCCAAGAGCTCTCATGAACTTGAGACAATGATGGTTCAAATCCCTCTAGTTCTAATTGTAAGAATATAGGAAAGACTCTTTAAGTAAACTAATTTATTTAATAAAATTTTGAAATTTATAATTTAGAGAAGCGACTAAAATCATCGTCAATAATTGTGTCTAATTCGTCGACGTTTTTACGTGACTGATAGCACGACTAGTTTGTATGTCAAATTTTTTTTAAATTATGAAAAATTAGATGATTTTGGCATCATAAAATTACGACGCATAAAATAATGGATAAATAAATTCGAAAATGAAACAAATACGATGAAAATATCGACTAATACTTGTGTTTTTTTTTTTTGCGACTCATAAATGTGTAGCAATTTTAATTAAAAACGACAGATATTACGACATGGTTTACAGTCATAATATTACTACGCATTTCAAGTCGAAAATATAAAACTACAGCAAAAAGAACGACGCTTTTTTCGACTAAAATGGAAGTCACTTTAGCAAAATAACGACTGACCTGTCGCGTCGTTTTTTACTTATTTTGGCCTAGTAAACATGTGCTGAACTATTTAAAGACGTTGTATTGTACGACTTTTGTTTCACTATATAAGTTCTTGTATGACCTAATGTCCCATTTCTTTAAATATAATTATTATCGATCAATTTTGGCTCTAACTTGAATTTAAATGGAAATGCAATTGCAATTCTTAAAATAGTAGTTCTACGCATGAAATTAAACTAAAAACATATACAATTAAAACTGAATTTAAAGACTTCCTATGCGTCAAATTCATTCGGTAATCAAGAATGATGTAGGGATTAAACTCGGACCATTCAATAAGGGGGGCGGATCCCGTCCATAATTTTCTAGCCGATAATTTACAGGAAGATTAGGTGGGACATAGTTCCGGTAAAAAATATCGTATAGAGTCTTGAACAGGAATGGCTGGTTGTATTTCTTAGACCATTCGTCGCTGGCTTCGTACAAAATATAGGCTAGTGGAACACCTCTGACCCGTCTATCAATACTCTTTCGTATCATACAAAACTCATCACATTTAACCATAAGTGCATTCTACCTGTTGTATAAATTTACAGGAGGGTATCAAAGTTTTGTGTGCTCCTTGAATCAGACATGAACTCAGTCTCATAAACCATCAAAGTTGAGTTGTCGGAGAGGCAGATTATCAACAAATCCCTGCCAGGACTCGGCGAGGGCGCAGTCTTCATTCTGGCCTAATACTACTGATAAATCAACTATTAGAGCTGAAAAACTCGGCATTGTTGAGTTGAAGTGGAGGGACTGTTGTTAAAGAGCACTACGTAAAAAAGAGTAAAAAATGACTTTGCAAGTCAATCGTTCTTTGTCTAAAGCGACTTGTTTTCTTGTCGAAATAAGAGTCGCATTTTTTGCAGTAGTTTTTTGTTTTCAACTTTTACTTGAGTCGTAATATTACGATTGAAAGTTAAGTTGTAAAAACAGTTGTTGTTTACAATTTTTGCGACACATCAAAACGTCGTTTTATGCGTTACAATTAAATAACATAAATAAGAGTCGTAATATTCGTCGTATTTACCGCAATTTGCAACTGATATAGTTATTGTTTTATTGGTCGAATTATAACGACTCTGCTATAAGTCGTCAAATACGTAACAGTTTTTTTTTTTTTTTTCATTTTTACGACTAACATGAGAGTTGTATTAAGCATCATACAAAACAAGACATAAATAAGGGTTGTTACAATCATTGTTTTTGATAAAACTTTGTAACACATAAGTACGTCGTATTATGTGTCACATGAAAAAATGACTTAGATATACGATGTAGGTACTGCCTTATTTTTTGCATTTTACTAATTTTTCCGTTGTTTTTTACGTCTCAAGCAAGCCCTAACGAATTTTAAATAATCAAACAACACAATCAACTAACATATAAAGTAATAATGACAAACAATTTTCAACAAAAAGAAGATAGTGAAATACCAATTAAAAGATTATGTCAAGCAGCTTACCAATATCCAAAATAAAAATAGAAATGTCAAACAACTTACCAAGGTTGGTTTTAAATTCTAAAAAAAAAAAATACAAAACAAATCTTCACTCGATAATGTAAAAATCTTGAGCCAAGCTACGGCTTTACCTGCAGAGACATCACCAAGGGTACGACTCTCAACATACAAGCACGCCTCTTCGCGAATAACTTCATCGATTATAACACTGTAAACCCTTCAGGTGCCATTGTATTAAACTGCACAGTTCCGTAAGAAACATTAACACCAAACATATCTTTTAATATGCATGAATTGCCGTTCGATGACTCGGGAGGTGGTGGTGAACATCGTCTTCCCTACAAGTAAATTGAAATAGTACGAAGTTAACATTAAATAATAAAAACTATAAGTAAAACGTAAAGAAAAAGTAGATGAAGGAGGACAAATTGAGTTTTACGACAAAATTACAAGGTCTTCCGCAAATCACGCACAAATAAATTATTCAGATGAAGGGTAAGTTGGGGTTGAAAGCAGACCCCACTGCTCTATAAACTAAAAGAATGTACAAATGAGAGCTTCACAATGAAGGGGAAGCTTTAAAGAAAAACAAGGATGTACAAAGAGCTTCTACACTAACCTATACAAAACCTAAGACACAATACAAATCCAACTAGCTCTCCATATTATATTCTCAGGTAAAATTTCCCAGAAGCATCCTAGTAGGACTCAATCTCGTTTAGCTTCAAAATTGCGAATTCAAAAGTTGATTTCATCTTCGAGACCCTTTCAAATAATTTTGATGCACGAATGGATAGGTGGTTATGGAGTAAGGGATGTTGAAAGTTTTCTCCTCACAATTGACTTTCATCATACGACCATGAAAACTTGTTTGCACCAATAGTCCACCTTGTCATAATGAAAGCTTCAGCTATTTTTAGAATGTCATATTTTGAGAAAAACTTCAGGAGGTGACAACATGGGAGTCCAACATACTCAAATAACTTGCATCCATAATTACCAGTTAGCTTGTCTAAGTCTATATTTAACTCAAATGACTCGGTACGACCACTATGGGACTTCACCGTAAGTTGTCAAAGGTTGCCTTCTATGTTTATTTTAATGGCAATGAAGTAGACAACCTGCTCAAACTGATCCTGAAGTTTGTGGTACATCATTCTTGTGTAAATCTTTACAACATCTTTTAGTAGAGCTTGACGAGGACCAACTTGACGATATCTGTGTTCTGATGCAAAGTCTTTTGAACTCTCTCAGTCGTATACCTCTAAAAGTACAGTCTCATACTTGGTCACAAAACTGTACAACGCGGTTGTTACTGGAAACCAACCATTAAAGATGTTATTTGTGGACTCACTTCGTCCTGTACTACTCATGCCTGCATAGAAGTTTGAACGATTCCATAATGGTATCAATTTATGTCTAATATTCAAGATGTCTTGCATCCAAAGGTTATCATCCAATTTATGTTTCTTCATTAGGTCCATCCACCTTGTTTCAGACTCCACTACAAGAAAAATGACTTTTAATAACACTTAAAAGATATCATTTTTTCTAAGTGCTATTAAAATCATCATTTTATAGCCTTCTCCAAATAAACGCCATGAAAGGTTTCGCATATTGTAAAGGCTGAACTTTTCATGGGTCTAATTCTTTTCATAGCGTTTGCAAATGCTATAAACTATTATTAGGGAACCGTGAATAAAATTTTACTCCAAAATCTTCCGTAAGGAAAATATGTATTCCAATCTGCATGAAAAAACAACACATCTTAAGGAGATGATCGAGTCTAGTGTATAGACAGTAACTCCTTAAGATAGATACGCACCTGCCACAGTGATTTATAGGAATGTAGGCCCCTGTCTCTCAGGATACAACGATCAGTCGCAGAAAGAAGAAAACACTTCTATCTTTCTGCCAAACGAACTTTGATTGAGTCAATTTTCTCTTTGTGAAAAGACTCAAGAAAACTCTGAAAAAACTGATAATTATAAATGAAAACGAAATTGGGTTATATAGAGCATAGGTGACTCTTCACCAAGTGTCACACCTCAAGTTAGTGCCTCTTCACCAAGAGTCACACCTTAAAGTACGTCTGTTGGAGACACCCCAACTCACACCTCAAACCCAAAAAATGACTAAGTGTTTAAAGGAATCCCCATGATCCCATGACCCCAAGGCCGAATCATAGGCTTACAATAATAAGTAAGTTTCCTAGGTCGAGCAAGCCCATGGGTATCCCATGCACCCAAGGTAGTTTGTACACATGGGTCGCACATGTCGCACATGCGCGTGTGACCCACCAACTCTCACACATATTACAACAAGGTAAGTGTTTGATTTACTTATATAAGAGAGTTGGGTTTCCCTCATATCCAATATGGGACTAAAACCACTTAGTTCCACCATTTAAAGGAATCCCCATGAGCCCATGGCCCCAAGGCCGAATCATAGACTTATAATAATAAGAGGGTTTCTTAGGTCGAGCATGCCCATGGATAGCCCATGCACCCAGGCAAGTTTGCACACATGGGTCGCACATGTCGCACATGCACGTGTGCCCCACCAACTCTCACACATATTACAACATGGTAAGTGTTTGATTTACTTATATAGAAGAGTTGTATTTACCTCATATCCAATTTGGGACTAAAATAACTTAGTTCCACCATTCAAACTTTAAGGAAAAACATATATCTTTTGTATTTTCCAACAATCCCCCACATTTGAATGGTAAAAGACAATCTCAGATAAAATAGAGAAAATCAGGGAATGATCCTGCATCGAGAGAGGTGTCTTGTGGAGTTGAACCTTCTCTAGTAAAAAACTATTGGATTTACGCTGATTAGTGAGCATATCTCTTGAACTGTCAGCTTTAGTGTAAACCAAGATAATAGTCTTCACACAGTTCTATTCCAAACGCAACCGGCTCTCACAGTTGTGTTTAATTTGGCCCATAATATACATTAGACTGCAGTCTAATGTATATTATGAACTGTCAGCTTTAATGTATATTATGAGCTGCACTAAACCGGATTCATGAGTACTATTAAAGAATTTTGCCCTATAAAATTCTCATAAAAGCGACCCCACCTCATACTCACATAGGTGATTGCCTATTAAGAGTACCCTGTCGTACCCCACTTGTAAATACAAGTCATAGGAATCATAAAAAGTTCAAAGAACTTACCCTGAAAATTGCGATAGGTTGCACTGTTCACATCATGTAATGAGCAGGAGTTAAAATCTCCTCAGTGCTCATGTTGAGTAACACACAACTAGTTATCCTATTGAACCTAGATCATGGGATCTCCAATCAACTAGGTTAAGTTTCCGCTGAGGTTAGCTCGTAGTTAAAGGCTTTAAGCCCATTCCCCTAGATGTGGAAAAAACTTGTATTTTTGCCAACCCTTTTCTAAATGGATCCACTAGATTGTCACTGGACTTCACAAAGTTAATGGATATAACTCTACTTGTAAGCAATTTCTTTACAGTATTATGTCTACGACGTATATGTCATGACTTACCGTTATAGACATTATTATTTGCCCTTGCAATACCTACTTGATTATTGTAATGGATACATAAGGCAGGTACTGGCTTTGGCCACATAGGAATATCCTCTAAAAACTGTTGAAGCCACTCAGCTTCATCTCCCACTAAATCTAGAGCAGCAAACTCTGATTCCATAATCGATCGAGCTATGCATGTTTGTTTTGAGGATTTCCATGAGATAGCTCCACCACCAAGTGGAAACACGTATCCACTTGTGAAGTATGACTCGTTAGAATCTAATATCTAGCTTACATCACTGTATCCCTCAAGGATAGCTGGATATCTTGTGTAGTGTAGCCCTTAGTCTATTGTATGCTTTAAATACTGTAAAACCCTGATTAACGCTTCCTAGTGGATCAGTCCAGGGGTTTATAGTATACCGACTCAGTTTGTTAACTGCATAAGCAATATCTGGTCTAGTGCAGCTCATAATATACATTAGACTGCCTATGATACGTGCATACTCTATTTGAGAAATAAGTTCACCTTTGTGTTTAATCAATTGACGCATATTATCGCATGGTGTCTGAACACCATGGCAGTCAAATTTATTAAACTTCTTAAGTACATTCTCTATATAATGTGATTGAGACAACACAAGTCCCTGTGGTGTTTTGTTAATCTTTATGCCGAGAATAATATCTGCAACACCTAAGTCCTTCATATCGAAGTTCTTGGACAATTTTTTTTTTTGACATAATGACATTGATGTTAGTCCCCATGATGAGCATATCGTCTACGTAAAGACACACAATGACATGCTCACCATTAATACTTTTAATATAGACACATCTATTACATTCATTAATTTTAAAGCCATCCTTCATCATGACTCCATCAATTTTATCATACCATTGTAAAGGTGCCTGCTTCAATCCATAAAGAGATTTAACCAACCGGCATACTTTATTTTCTTGGCCTCAGACAATGAACCCCTCTGGTTGGTTCATATATATTTCTTCATTTAATCCACCATTCAAGAATGTTGTTTTAACATCCATTTGATGTATTTTAAGCTTATGCACTGCTGCAATAGATATCAACATACGAATAGAAGATATTCTTGTCACTGGAGAATATGTATCAAAGTAGTTCAAACCTTCCTTTTGCCTATATCATTTGGCAACAAGTCTGACTTTGTACTTTTCAATTGAACCATCAGGTCTCGATTTTCATTTGAAAATCTACTTACAGCCTATAGGCTTGTTGCGAGGTGGAAGATCTACCAAATCCCAAGTATGGTCGTGCATTATAGAGTCTATCTCACTTTGTACAGCCTCTTGCCAACTAGGAGCTTCAGGTGTAGCCATGGCTTCCTTGAAGGTTCGAGGCTCATTTTCCAACAAAAATGCTATAAATTTTTTTCCAAAAGACTTAGCAACTTTAAGTCACTTCCTACTTCTTGGTTCTACATTAAAATCAGAACTTGTAGGAGTGATACGTTGATCACTACAAGAAGCAACATCAGTTGTTCTTTTAAGAGGATTCACATTATCACTCTTTTTATATGGAAATATATAACATCTCATGATTCAATGATGGTATTCACATGCACATCATTTATTTCAGATTTGTATACGAGAAATCTATATGCACTACTGTTATTAGCATTGCTAATAAAAATACAGTCAATAGTTTTAGGTCCTAACTTAGACCTTTTTGGCAATGGTACTTGTACCTTTGCAAGACAACCCCACACTTTTAGGAACTTATAGGAAGGCTCTCTGCCTTTCCAGAGTTCATAAGGAGTCTTTTCAATCTTCTTGTGAGGTAACTTATTGAGAATATAATTCGTAGAAAGTAACACGTCCCCCCACAAGTTTTGCGGCAAACCATAACTAATATGCATAGCATTAAGCATATTTGTTAAAGTTCAATTTTTCCTCTCAGCAACTCCATTTTGTTAAGGAGTGTAAGGTGCAGTAGTTTGGTGTATAATACCAAACTTAGCATAAAGTTCTCCAAACGTAATAGAGTCGTATTCCCCACCTCTATCATTTTGAAGAACTTTTATCTTTTTGTTGAGTTGAGTCTCAACCTCATTTTTGAAAATAATAAACACTTCTAGTACTTCATCTTTGCTTCTGAGCAAGTAGACATGACTATATCTTGTACAGTCATCTATGAAAGTAATAAAGTACTTCTTTCTGCCTCGCATTTGAATAAACTTCAAATCGCAGAGATCACTATGAATCAAATCTAGTAGTTCAATTTTGCATTGTTCAATTGAATAGAATGGCTGTTTAGCAAATTTTGCTTCAACACACATGACGGTCTGTCTAAGTATTGAAATGATATATGTCTGGTAAACACATATTGCAGGACACTAATAGAAATGTACCAGTACATCATTAAGGTGTACATTTTCTATTGAGATGCTAAACTCTACCATTAAAGAAATTGTACTTGAAAGTTATTGAGGTTGCTAGTCCGACGTTCACGCTATGAATTAGGCATGTGCACAAAGGCCTGACCAATATTTGTCTGTGAATCATGTTAGCCGTCTTTTTAGTCGTAGAGAGATAGTCAAGTTCGATGTAACATTGCCTTCAACAAATTATCATGTGTGTTTTTTAAAAACAAAGGATGGCCATCTGTTTTTCATAAAACCGTGAATCAGGTTAAATAATTTTTATTAAAAAATCGAGTTAGCAGCGGGTGGGAGATTGCTGGATTTTCTAACTATACCGGTACTACTCAATATATTTTCTTCCAGTTCATGAGTACACATGTTAATAGGTCTTACATGTGTTATTGACTGGGCCCAATTGTTATATCAAGTTAAGGTTGATAGGACCTAGTATTACTCTTTATTAGGGTTTGAGAGTGTATGGGAAGACTACTCAAACCATATCAGGTTAAATAGACGGGAAGTCCCTCTTAGAGGCAGCACACAACCATCCCATTAAGGTCTACAGCCAATCCAAGGAAAGACTTCACTCAAGCTTAAAAGGATTTGCTAAAGCATGAGAAGAGGTTGGTAGGATTTTCTTCTTGTTTACTCAAATTGATCATAGTAATTGTAGTAAATCTCTGCAGGATTGCCCCTTTGGTTATCGAGTTTTAACTTCGTAGATTGAAATAGGTAAAACATTTTCTGTAACTCTTGTCCCAGCAATCCGTAATAATCATATTTATTTCATAACTTACAACCTGTTGTTCTCACTAATTACTAACCGTTATAGAATTTTATTTATAAAAGAGAATGAGAGAAAACTATTTTCTTATATCAATTACTCCAATAGCGATCATATATATAGCGAATACATAAAATCCTAGAGAATAATATATCTTCAACAATAGAAAGATCTCTGCACAATAATATATACAAAATATATTATTTGGATCACTAGATATAAGAATCTTTAGGAGTTGGTGGTAGATTATCCATATTACAACACTCCCCCTTGGATATCCACCATCAACGGGCTTATCAACTGCCTCGTTAAAACCTTGCTATAAAATATTCTATTATATGGAAAAAGATTGCAGTACACAAAATATAACAGATAAATGCTTCCCCTGATCAATACTCCCCCTCAAATCATAAGGAATACTAATTTGTTTGATGATTGAGTCGTCGCATGCCAATCCTATAAACCAATTTCTAAAATATTGACTTGGGTAATGTCTTGGTGAACAAGTCTGCTAAGTTGTCACTCGATCGTACTTGCTTGACTTCGATCACTTTCTTCCTTTTTAGCTCGTGTGGATAAAATAACGTTGAAGGCAAGTACTTAGTTTGATTACTATTGACGATACCTTCTTGTACTTGGGCAATGTAGGCCATATTATCGTCATAGATTGTTATTGGTTTGTCAGTAACTGAACGTAGCTGACATTTTCTTCTAATATGTTAAATGATTGGCCTCAACCATACACTATCTCTAGCTGCTTCATAAAGTGCAATTAACTCTGCATGGTTGGAGGAAGTGGCTACCAAATCTTATTTTATTGATTGCCAAGATATAGCTACATTGTTATTAAGAAATACATATTTTTTTAGGAGTAACCTTTATGAGGATCAAAAAGATAAACTGGGTCTGCATAACCAACTAGATGGGAATTTTTAGTGGCATCAAAAGAATAAAATAAACCCATATCAGTTGTCCCAAGAAGATATCTTAATATATGCTTAATTCCATTCCAGTGTCTAATAGGTGCAAAACTATATCTTGATAATAAACTAACAGAAACTAGATACAGAAGTGCTCCAATGGTACTTAAGTACTTCAGGCCCGAGAACTTCATATTCTCCCCTTGGTCGAAATGGATCCTTATCCAAATCTAAAGTCCTCACAACTGTGGCTATGCAAAGGGGACGTGCTTTGTCCATTCTAAATCATTTCAAGATCCTTTCAGTATATCGGGATTGATGAACTAAAATCCCACTAGAACTTCATTCAATTTGCAAACTGAGACAAAGTTTTGTACTTCCCAAGTCTTTAATTTCAAATTTTTTCTTTAAATAGTTAGCAATTTCTTCTAATTCTTTAGCAGACCCGATTAAGTTTATATTATCCACATATAGTGCTGTTATAACAAATCCATCCACAAATTTATTAATGAAGACCTGATCTAGGAGGATCTGAGCATTTTTAGCCTTTTTTAAAAAGTTTATTTGAATACACCCCTTTTCTATTCGAATAGACTTTTTTTCCTATTCGAATAAACAGGTGTCTAAGTAGCTTATTCGAATATACTTTATGTCTGTTCAAATATACGTTTTCCTGTTTGAATACACTTTTTCTATTCGAATACACTTTTTATATTCGAACAGAGGCACGATTCAGCCTATAGTTTTAGGCATTTAAGAGCATATTTGTCCTATTTTTTAACTAGGAACTTGTAACCCTTATAAAGGGGCAAGGCTAGGTAAGAGAAGATCATGTTAGATCAATCAAAGTTCTGAGAGAGAGACTTAAGGCTTGAGAAGAATTTGATTGTAATCGCTTTATTTGAACAATTGAAACTCTAAAAGAGATTTTTCCCAACCAATTGGTGTGTTCGTCGTATAATTCTTCTTTTAAGGGTTTCTTAATTCGAATTGTGGATTAAGACATGGGAAAATTCAACTATTTTCATATCCTTCCTTAGTCAAATACATACTAAGATGGATATACTACATTCTTTAAGATTATTTTTATAAAGCACATTTTAGTTTTATTGAACACGTACCCTTTAGCTATGTGTCTGGCATTGTAAATCCTTCAGGAAATTTCATATATGTTAGTATCTAAGTCTATGTATAAGTATGTTATTACAGCATTCATAAGTCTCATATTGAGCTTTTCAGAAACAGTAAGACTAATTAGATATCTAAAAGTAATGACATCAATAACTGGAGAGTACGTCTCCTCAAAATCAATACCAAGTCTTTGAGTAATACCTTGTGCGGCAAGTCGGGTTTTGTATCTTTCAACTTTGTTTCTCTCAATTCATTTTCTTACGAAAACCTATTTAAAACTAACAGGGTTTGTGCCTTTTGGTATTTCCATTATAGGTCCAAACATACCACGTATTTCAAGATAATTTAACTCTGCTTGTATAGCATTTTTCCATATTGGCCAATCTTTCCTTTGTCGACATTCATTTATACTACGTGGTTCATTGTCATTATCATCATTGTCATTTTATATCTCAACATCTACTTCATAGCTGAATATGTCATCCATGACAAGTGTTTTCCTATCCCACAATTCATCTGAACATGCATGAAAAATTGAAATCTCTTAATTTTTAGGTGCATGTACATCTATCGAGGCAACCATGGGCATTTTAGTAAATTTGGCAACTTGCACACTTTCGTTATTTGTTTCTGGAGCTCCAGCCACTAGGCATTCATTGGGACAAGATGATTCATCAATTCTCCTCTTCCTGGGAGCACTATCATTGGAGTCTGCCACATTTTTTCTGTGTATCGAATTTATTTGCTATAATGTTTGGACCTTGTCCAACTGAAACATTGATTATGGCTTGTACGTTCATAGCTACCACATATGATTTTGTTACTTTTGCCGCATCATTAAACGTATCAGGCAATAGGTTTACAATTTCTTGCAAATGTATCATTCTTTTAGTCTCATAATCACATTGTGAAGTTTTTAGATCCTGATGAGACAGAGTAAATATATTCCACTTCAATTCACGTCATTCCTTAAAAATGGGTTGTTCTTTATGAACAACCTGGTTTTTACCTCCCCCTAACGGCGGGAAAATGGCCTCATTAAATTGGCAATCTTCAAACCTTACAGTAAAACATCACCAGTCATTGGCTCAAGATGCCTAATTTTGGATGAAGATTCAAAACCAATGTATATGCCTAAACGCCATCGGGGACCCATCTTAGTTCTTTTGGGAGGTGGAATTGAGACATGTACCGCACAACCAAACTTTCTCAAATGAGATATATTTGGTTGCCTACCAGTAACAGGCTATGAAGGTGAAAAACTATGATATGCAGTAGGTCTAAGTTTAACAAGAGATACAGCTTGTAAAATGGCATGTTCTTAAGCATCAACTGATACACTAGATTGCATAAGTAAGGGCCTAGCTATAAGTTGAAGGCGCTTGATAAATGATTCTGCTAATCTATTCTATGTATGCACATGTGGGATAGAGTACTCTACCTTAATACCTAAGGATGTACAATAATCATTAAATGTTTGTACAATAGAATGTTTTCCAAAAGGATAATCTTCGCTAATACTTTTCATGAGGAAGGTGTAATATTTAGCTAAACAAACAAGATTTTACGTGGAAAACTCAGTAAAGGCTGAGAGAAACCACGTCCTCGAGGAGGGTTTGATGTAAAATCTACTATGTCGCTAGTTATTACAAGTTTTTGAGTGACTGTAGGGTAAAGAAGTAAGAATAGTAGGGTTTTGGTCTTGAATAATCTATTAGCTGCCTATATTTATAGTAGATACAGGCAGTTTACAAAAGAAAGAAACAGTCTCCTATTTTGGGAGGAGTGGGCAAACTTTGTGGATCTCTAACAACTCATTCTTGACTAAGCACAATGGCTACTTTTGGTAGGTCAAGTACTTATGGTAGCTTCTTAACTGTTGTCTGTCTTCGACTATGCAATACTAACTATATTCGACTATGTTATGCCAGTTTATCTATGTCGAATCTGGGAAATATGTTACTATAATCGCCCCATTCTTGACAGAAGTACATGTGGCTTTGTCGAGAAGAAATTAGAATTTGAAAAGGTTGTCGATGTCTTTAAAAGTCTTCCTGTTGTCATTTTTGAGGTCAAAGTAAAGTGAATCTGGTCGTGTCATTCCCGAAGAATTAATTAATGCGGGACATTGAACCTGTCAGATTCAAGGGGGGTATAAATAGATGGTTTGAAGAAGGGTTTTGTGGTGGTGTATTGAGAAGATGTCGCCTCAAGTGTGGCATAGAAAATTTCCTGTGAGTGAAGACGGTGATCTTAATGACCAATCTGCGGTAAAGTTTTATCCTAAATTGGTTCGTTATTGTATTCGCGCGGAGTATCTATTGGGGTTGGGTTTAGCCGTTATTGGGGAGTTATGGAAGCGGACCACATTGTTGGGGAAGCGGGTACTGTTCATGTTGAAGAAGATGATTGGGATGGTGGTTGGGCGTCCTGGGATCTTGTCGAACGAAAGAGGCTTCTTGTAATTTTTTGCTGCCTTTTATCTGCAGAGGCAGTTCTATTTAGAAGTTCCCTGACCTGAGATTCATTGAGCTTCTTATGATATCGTTGCCCCTGCTGCCAGAGACAATGTCAGATTTTGGCAAAAAGAAGCAATAATGTCAGATCCTAGTAAATAATAAAAGCACAGAGCAATTAGTCCTTGAGGTTGAATGCAAATAGAGCAGTATAATTTGATGTAATGTAATTGAAGGATGAAGTTATTGAATGTAATAGGTAGCAGCAATTTCAATGAAATAATGTTATTTGCTTTGACTTCCTGTTATTTTTTGTCAAGTATATATTTGTTGTTTGTCGAAATGTAAAAGTGATTGTTGGACGGCTAAAACAATTCGAAGTATAGTTGACTGAGTATGTCAAGGAATGGATTTTGATGTTGATTGATGTGACTGTGGAAAATGTATAGTTCCAAGGTGAAATAATTGTTTGTTGGGTTGACTTTGACTTTGGAGGACATATAAGTACCCCTTGTTGTCGTAAAGGTGAGAGTTGTGTGCTTAAGAAATGGTGAAGATGAGATTACAGGAGCGTAATGAGGTGTATAGTTGTGTGCAAGCAAACTATTGGGAATTATATAGTCGGTATATCGGTAATCAGAATGCGAATGTTCACTTGGAGGATCCCGTTGAACCAGATTATGAAGGGATGATGGAGACAGAGGCGAAGGATGCTGAAGAAGATTTCTAGTTTCGCTGTCAACTGCAATTTTGGAGTCCTCCTGAACATGTGAGTTATATGTGGACTCGTGCAAAGATGCTGATTAGGAAAGAAGATGATGTTGTAGCTAGGAGTTTATAATTTGAATTCGTAGAAGTAGTATATGTTATGGTTGAATTGTTGCTGAAAATGAAATGAGAATAGAATTTAATGTCAGACTGCAGTTGTTGATGTTTTGTTTTAGGAAATTCTTATCGAATAAATTTTGGACTTGGTTAAATTGTGAAATATAGAAATGTGTTGCCCGCTGTATGTGAAATGTCAAATGAATTTTGAAAATTGATCAGATTGATTGAGATTTGCCGCAGATATAGAGATTTGTGAATAAGGTTAAAATGTGCGGAGATAGTGAGAGGATTAAATATGGTAAGGCGTGGTCTTGTAGGTGAAATTTTGAAGTGTAAGGAAGATGATGTACAACGTCTTTGTGACAAAATAGGCTGTACTTTGCTGAGTATAAATGTGTCAGAAGAAATTCTTCGAGATATGGAAGGATTGAAGCAAAAATGTAGGGGTCTGTTGGTTTTGAGAAGGCAGATAGTCAAAGACTTCGAGAAAATATGTGTAAGGCATTATGTTCGAGTACTCGAATGGTTGCAAAGCGGTGCGATGAACAGTCGCAGGGGGTCTATAAATAGTTCGGAGGTGGGTGACTGTTTACATTTTGCAAACTCTGAAAAAATTCTCTCAAGTGAAAATTATTTATGCTCGTCTCTAGAGTTCTTGTCTACAATTGGGAAAGAGGAGATCAGTGTTCTGATTGCGAGAGCAAAGTGGGTAAAAGAAAGGGATACCGAAGCAGCGTGGCGACAAGGTTAGTAACTGTTTTGATTTTAATGTTTATTGGTTGTTTGTTTGTAAATATTGGTAGATGTAGGTATGCGTAATGTATTAGTAGAAGTAATTTGTTACAGGCTAGACGGATTGGAAGTTATTGAGGATTCGATTGTGTTAAGGTTGGAGGACTAAGGTTAAATGGTGTTTGTTAATGGTGTCCACTAAAATAATGTAACCGTAATGGTTTAAAAAGGTATTTCTGTGAAAGAGACATGATTGATGGGTGGTAAGGAGTAGAGAGAGGGATTGGATGGTATCGCGGTGATTACGGCGTGACTGTAAGGAATGGTTTTGATTTCAACGAGATTTTTAGAAACGACTGTTGGTGAGTTATGATTTGGTTGGATTTTACGCCGGAGAAGGTGATGTCTCGCAATTAAGTTTTTTTGAAGTGTCCTAATCGTTGATGCCAAACATTAAATGAGTCAAGCAAGTAAATAGAATTCTCATTCTTATTAATAATTGAAACTAGTTAACACAAGACTGCTAGTTTGAACAGTTCATCACACTCATAACTTTTTCCTATGAATACACCATTCTTAGTCATGATACATTTGTTTGACTCAAACACTAACTTGAATCTATTCTAGATCGATAATGCTCCGGAAACAAGGTTTTTGCGGATATCAGGCACATGCAACACTTTATTCAAAGTAACTTCTTTTTCAGATGTGAATTTTATAACTACTTTCCCTTTTCCTTTGACCCTTGACGTCGAAACGTTGCCCATGAACATTTTCTCTTTATGTTCAGTCTTATTGTAGGTAGTAAATAAACTCTTGTCATAGCATATATGACGTGTAGCCCCTGTGTCCACAGCCATCCTCTAGAATCGCTTGCCAAGTTTATTTCGGAGATCACTGCACACAGGTTCTCCATCTCAGTAATGTTTGCTTGAGTTCCTTTGTCACCTTCTGGTCCACTTTTGTACTTGCGGCATTCCATTGACTTGTACCCTGGTTTGCCACAAACATAACAACTCTCTGTGAACTTCTTAAAGTCCTTTCCCTTAGGGACCAGGAAATTCTTCCCATTTTTCCCTTTCTTCCCATTTTTCTTATGGGGTTTAGGGTTTTCCTCGACCATGTTAGCTTTGGCATCGTAAGAATGAACAACATCCTTCTTTTCGGTGGATTTGTTATCTGCATCGATCCTTAGCCTTAGGATCAGTTCCTCCAACTTCATTTCTTTCCTCTTATGCTTCAGATAACTTTTGAAGTCCTTCCAGGATGAAGGCAACTTCTCAATTATCGTAGCAACCAGAAAAGATTCACTTAACCTCATACCTTCTGCATGAATATCATGCAGGATAATCTACAGTTCCTGTACTTGACTGATTACAGTCTTGGAATCCACCATTTTATAATCCAGGAATCTGTCAACTATAAATTTTTTCAGTCCGACATCTTCCATCTTATACTTATGGTCTAAGGATTCCCATAGTTCCTTTGCAGACTCCATTGGACTGTACACATTATACAATGTGTTGTCCAACCCATTCAGAATATAATTCCGACACAGAAAGTTGGAATGAATCTACGCCTCCACTGCTGCTACAGTGTTAGGTCAATTTTTTCCTCATTCAACTCTGGTTTGTCCTCCTTGAGGAATTTTGCTAAGTTCAGAGTTGTGAGAAAGAATAACATCTCCTGATGCCAACGCTTGAATTTAGTGCCATTGAACTTCTCAGGCTTTACCTTCAAAACTTGTGTGTTACCCTTTTCACCCTTTTTCTCGGTGAGATTCACCATTGCTACAGTTTTTTGATCACACAGAAAAAATTAATCTGTCTTAAGATTGTATTCCAATCTGCATGAAAAACCAACACCTCTTAAGGAGATGATCGAGTCTAGTGTATATACAGTAACTCCTTAAGACAGATTCGCCCCTGCCAAAGTGCTTTGCAGGAATGTAGGCCCCTAGCTCCCAGGATACAACGATCAGTTGCAGAAAGAAGAAAACACTTCTATCTTTCTGCCAAACGAACTTTGATTGCGTCTGTTTTCTCTTTGTAAAAGACTCAAGAAAACTCTAAAAAAACTGATAATTATAAATGAAAATGAAATTGGGTTATATAGAGCATAGGTGACTCTTCACCAAGAGTCACACCTCAAGTTAGTGCCTCTTCACCAAGAGTCACACCTTAAAGTGCGTCTGTTGAAGACACCCCAACTCAAACCTCAAACCCAAAAAATGACTAAGTGTTTAAAGAAATCCCCATAAGCCCATGGCCCCAAGGCTAAATCATAGACTTATAATAATAAGCGGGTTTCCTAGGTCGAGCAAGCCTATGGGTAGCCCATGCACCCAAGCTAGTTTGCACACATGGGTCGCACATGTCGCACATGAGCGTGTGACCCACCAACTCTCACACATATTACAACAAGGTAAGTATTTGATTTACTTATATAAGAGAGTTGTGTTTCCCTCATATCCAATGTGGGACTAAAACCACTTAGTTCCACCATTCAAACTTTAAGGAAAAGCAAATACCCTTTGTATTTTCCAACAAAATCTGCCACCACTCTAACATACTCCTTCAACTTATCTAACCCACTCTCCCTAAACCTAATCATCATTTTTCTAATTTTCCACCAGGGCATCCCTAATATTACTTGTTGCTGGCAATTTTCTAATGTTGTTTGATTAGGTCTCTCTCTCTTTCTTAGCTACAACGATCTCCAATACTCCTCATTTCAATTATCGTTCCCCACAATCTTTTCATGCTCTAACATTTTGATGAGAAATTGTTCGATCACATCTTCTTCTAGTTGATAATTATAAAGAAGATCTTTTTCCTCTCGATGAAATCATCATAAATTAAGGGGGCTTCAAGATGGTGTTTTCTGTGTTGATTTGCTATAAGTTGTAGTCTTACAGAGATTGATGAAATCCAGTTTTGGAGAACTTTTTAAAGTTTAATCATCATGTCCTTATTGAGTTCATTGCGGATTGGTGTGGTTCGGGCCGATTAATGAATTTTCAGGTGTGAATTTAACAACTCCTTTATCTGTAACTTAGATAAATTTTTATTGCTGAAAATTACACTTCTAATCTCTGAATTTTATCTGGTCACTATAATAGTACAATATAATAGTGGAACATGAAGCTTTTTGCAATAGATGATAATTTGAAATTTTTATGTTAGAGGTTAGGGAATCTATTAATAGGGGCACAATTCACAATGGAAAGATAAAGGTATTTATTTATTTAACAAGTATTCACCAAGGGTTCTCAAATTGATATTGATAGAATTTCTTACTCTTGCAGATTTACTTGATGGCATGCAACATTGTTATTAATTGATTTCATTATGTTCTTCGTCGTCAAATTATGTATCCGATGTTGGGTTTTTCATAGGTTATTGGTCTTTAAATTTTCCAATATTGCTTTTGCTTATAGTTCTTCTTAGTTATTTTGTAAGAGATAACTGTGAGGCTAGTCCTTTTTTTCCATATTTTTTTTTATTCAGTAGATATTTTTGTGCTACAAGCCTATATTATAATGATTATCACTGATTTTTATTCTTTCTTGATACCATTTGCCGATCTTTGTCAAAACCCTCAATTGCTCATGGCTGATAAAGTTCAAATCACTTTAAAGTCAACATTCAAAGTGAGTTATAAACCTTTTTTGAAATATTTTAAAACAAATCAGTTATTCTTTATGCCATTTAATGCTAGTTTTGGTGGTTGAGGCTAGCTATTTAGTTTTTTTTTTAATTTCTTGCAACTCAAGAACAAGTTGTGGCTATTTTGGAGTTTATCGATGAAAAGTTCGATGATTTAGAAGGCAAGATGCATTTGAAGTAAATATTCTGGCTTTAGAATCTCATGAGTGGAAGATCATCTAAGGTTGTGATCCCAAAAATAGAAGATAGTGTTATTAAAATTGTGGATCTTGGCCAGGTGAGTTCCACTTCATATATCAAATATCTCTTTAAGCCATTTTTGAGGTTTGATAGTCTTCGTATTATTTTTATTGCAGTTCTCAAGAACATAAGCATTTACTATTATGTAGTAATAGGGGTTACCTCATGTTTAGCACTCACCGTCCCTTTATACCTATCTATACTATAAATAACTCTGTCACCCAACTCCATATATAGTAGACATTCCACTTCGAAAATATGCCTTTTGAACTCTACCTTGGTAAACCTGTGAAATGGGTGCATTAGTTTACCAAGCAATACATGGTTTTTACATATTATATATGAATAATGATTATTTTTCCTGATTTAGAATTATTTATGTGGGTATCATTTGAAAGATCTTGGAGATATCGCAAAAGATCAGCTCTATCCTCTATTGAATTTTAGTTAATAGTTTAAAAATTCTTTTATTTTTATTTTTATTTTATTTTCTGCTTGAATAAAGTATAAAGTACTAAATAGAAGTGAACCACATTGCCACAAGCACAAGATGTATCATACATTTTAGTCTTTATAAGTTGTTTAACCTTTGACTCACTCATGTTTATAGAAATGATTAATACAATCTGAACTTCCAATAACCATCATAGTTAGTAGGGATTGAAGTCCACTAAGTGACCAAAATATGCATGCAGCTCATTTTTGATAAATATTTTTACTTTTAGTTGCAGCTATTTGAAGATGGTGTTCTCCTCTATCTCAAGAACTTCAAAAATATCATCTCGAGTTTGACGGTAAGTACCAAAGATCACCCTCATGATTTATTTTGTATAACCTATTTTCTTTGCCTTCACATGAGAAGCATGTACCCTTAAAAAAACCATGAGAAGCATATGGTCTGACTTGTGTTAGTGCTGCCTTGCTTGATAGTTGCTTCACTGTTTCATATTTTACGATTTCTTCTTTGATATAGTTATGTGAATGTATATGCCTTAAGGCAAGACAATAAATTAATGATTTGTTAGGAAGACTTATCTTCAAGTTAATTCTTACTAGAAAATGCAAAATAAAGCTTCTTCTTTTTTGCATTATTCTCTGGATGAAATTTACCTTTCCAGCCACAATAATATTATATTCACAATAAAGTTGTTTAAATGTATATTCCTTAAGGCAAGAAATTCTACACTTTGTAAGGCAATAATTTAATGTTTTCTTAGGAAGACGTATCTTCAAGTTAATTTTTGCTATAAAATGTAAAATAAATCATTTTTTTGTATCATTTAGTAGACGCCTTCAAGGCATTGCTTCGAGTTGAACATAATTTACCTTCCTAGTAATTTAGTAAGTGTTAGACTGTTAGTCTGCTAGTATAATCGTATATGCTCCTCTGACTTGTATGTACTAAGTTGGTGTTTGATTTATTAATTTTGTATGGCATGTCGCAGGGAATTGTATGACGAACCCATAATTCTAGGTTTACCAGATGATGTGGCTTATAGTTGTTTGGTGAGAGTATTGCATGTACATCATGGACTGCTTGAAGTTGTCTGTAAGAGATGGAAAGATGCTTTACGCAGTTCTGACTATTCAAACTTAAAAACCAGGGAAGGTTGGTGTGGAAACTAGTTATTTGTTCTTACCGATGTGGATAACACCGAGTGGATCGCTTATGATCCTGACGCAGATCGATGGCATCCTTACCTAAGATTCCAACCTTTAATCCCGGCTGGCACCATAATGGATTTTCATGTATTAGTGTACGCAATAGATTTTTGGTGATTGGTGGGTACTACACACCTGAACCATTATCTCTGCACCAGAAGCCATTGATAACAAATGAAGTTGTTGAGTTCAATCCATTTAAGAAAGAATGACGTAGAAAAGCTAGTATGAAAACACCAAGGTCCAATGTCGCGTGTTGCGTTGTCGGCGATAAGGTTTATGTAGGTGGTGGGTGCACCTCTTCAAGTTCTAGAGGAATTGATCTTGCTGAAGTTTATGATCCAGTGAAGGATAGTTATATACATTGCATTTATTTTAAGTGAATTTCTTATATGCCATTCACACAACTTAAGAACTTTCAATAGGTATTGATTTATTTGATGGTTTTCGATTTGCTAGGCATGGCTATAAATTTGAACATGACATTTCTATGACTACTAAAGGTGTTTGATACCTCTCCAATAAATGATCGGCTCCTGGTTACTTGCCTTTTCTTTTCCGCAAACTTTTGTATACTCCTCGAAAATCTGAATATCTTATTAAGTTTATGGCCATATGTAGCAAGCCTATTTGGAATATATTGGTCTATGTTATTATAAGCGGAGTAGCTTTGATTAGATGGTGCACTTTTCATGGTTTATATATTATTTTATCATATTCTAGGCCACTTTTATTTTTCTCTCGCCTTTCATTTTGATATACAGCATCTCTTGCGTTTCCTTTATCGTTTCTTGACAAAGTTCTTACTTGCGCCTTCATCGGGTTAGTGTTGCATGTGCAAATGTATGAAATATTTACTATAAATGTACACAAATATATGCCTAGTTAACTAGTCAAGAGATTGTGTTGCAGCTCCTTAAAAAAATTAAGTAGTCAAGAGTTTTATTGCATGGCCCAAGAAATACGTGGTTATGAAGGATGATTGATTCAGGTATAATAAACCCTTATAACTTAACTATTTATTCTCCGTCACTACATCCTTATATAATCCAATTCTTATACATTTGTAGACCTATAACTGATCTTTATATAAGAAAATTTAAAGTAAGATTCATGATTGGTGTTCATTTTCGGATTAGATATGGTATGATTGTTTTAGTATTTATAATTTAATTTGCTTACACTCTTTTTCGTTTCTGTTATGCAGTTTATGATGGAGGCGCAGTTGAAAATGACTTCCTACAGTGTTTTGGCCATTGTACATAGATAAGAAGGGATTTGCTTTTATTTTTCTTCTTTTTTGGTGAATACCTGAATATGATGATTATAAGATCAATTTTTATTGTATCAGAGTCTTTTTTGCAATAAAGCTGTGACTTCTATTTATTTGATGAAATATTAATTTCATTTTTATAATTTAGAAAGTATTAATGATAGCGTTTATTGAACATTATAATTGTTTTCTACTACTAATTTGTTGAGTAAATATAGCATTTGAAGATGCTATGGTACAAATAATAGATAGCATTAGACAAACGCAATGGTACAGATAATAGATAGCATTAGAAAAACGCAATGGTACAGATAATAGATAGCATTAGAAAAACGCTATGGAAAAGATAATAGATAGTATTAGAAAAATGTTATGGAAAAGGCAATAGATAGCACTACATAAACGCTATGAAAAAGACAATAGATAACATTAGATCAACGCTATGGAAATGACAATAGATAACATTAGATAAAGGCTATGGAAAAGAAAATATATAGTACTACATAAACGTTATGGAAAAGATAATAGATAACATTAGATAAACGTTATGGAAAAGACAATAGATAGCATTATAGTCTTGCTATAGAAAGTCAACTATGGTGTTCTCTAAATGCGATTTAAAATAAATTGATAGCGTTTCTCAAATGCTATTATTTAATGGCGTTAAAAAAATGTTATTGTAAAAAGGATAGCATGGGAGAATAGAGCGGTCGAAAAATGTTTTCGTAGCTTTTGATAGCATTTTTCCAACGTTATTATATGTGTTTTTTCTTGCAGTGCTCTACAGCCTCATATGTGTCATGCATTATCGCATCGATATCTTCTTTGAATGCAGATGGTTCCCGATAAACATGGCCTATCTTCTCAGGAAATTTGTTTGTGATTTGCCACAGACAAAATCGATGTCTGGTATTGGGAAGGACCTACAAATAAACCAGGGGAACATAGAATGATTTAGAGACATTGTTCTACAAACTATGATATTGTCGATCAGAAGCCTAGGTCGACAATAAAATGTCGAGTACGACAATATATTGGAGTTATATATAACATTGGAATTATGTCACAAAATATTGTCGATCTAGACAATTATGACAACGAACATGACGCATTGCATATATGGTAAATCGACAATTTGATTAGTGCCTAGTCTGTCCAATTCGAACCCTTTTACCTTGTGAATAGCGGCGGTCATAGCTGCATCTTGATCAGTGATAATTGAAACATGGTGTTTGTAGTTCATTGCCTTCAATCAAGTATGGAACAACCATACAAATGTGTTTTCTTGCTCATTCCTTAGTATAGCACATCCGTATTGAATTGTTTGGTAGTGGATGTTGATCCCTGCAAACGGAGCAAAGGGCATCTTGTAGACATTGGTCTGGTACGTAGTATCGAAGGTGACGACATCTCCAAATGCCTCGTATGCGCACCTTGAACGTCCATCAATCCAAAAAAAAATAGTGCTCGGTCCTCCTCATTTAATTTTATGTCAAAATAAAACATCAGATCTTCAGTTTGTTTCTTCCTAAACCACTCCAACGCGGCTTATGCATCTCCTTTGACTAGTCGTTCCTTATTTACTCTGGTGTTATAGTTGTAACAATTCCGTTTGTTGAAGGTTTGATCTATGAATAATGTCGGGACCTTACCCACCGAAATATTGTGAAGCTCAAATGTTGTTGTCAAGTTTTTTACTGCTTCTGGAAAGAATATGTTAACCTTCATACGATAATGATTCCGCGGAGATACGAGTTTATGGTTATGGATATCCGTGAAACTTGTGACAACATATTTTCCTATTTTGGTATTTCAATTAATATTCATTGTTGATTTACACCCACACTTGTCAGATGATCTTCTGTTGCAAGATATGTCACTAGTCTATTAATTTATCCCATGGTTTTTCTTTGAGAAGCCATTATTCATACAACAGAAGTGGGCTCTGCCTATATCATCCGATCTCGAACGCTTAGTAGTATTGCGTATCTTGGTGGAAAAACTATGCCTTCTTCCATATCGTTCATAGCACAGACGTGCATCCTCAACAGTATCAAAATGTTGCCCCTCGTATTGGGCTTCCGCCAACAACGGGTCTAGAATATGTTCATTTTCAGACCTTTCTCGAGACTCATCACGAATAACTTTACTCTAATTTTTAGCTACGGAGTCTTCCATTGCCGATCTCACTAACAAGTTCACTCATAAAAGAAACAATTGTGAGTTGTCCAACACAAGCAATTTAAGAAAATATTAGAAACTAAACACAAGTAATGTTCAACGCAATGTTAATTTCATTAAAAAGCTTTCATTACATCACATGCTACATAAAAGGAAATACAAAATGTAAACAATGACCCCAGGCAAAACTCGTTGTACAACACAAACTTCTAGCACATACTCATATCCAAAAATCTAGTTACATTCACATTCTTCTCAACTATATTGACCCTTTACCAACCATCTGAAGAATCGTAATTAGCCCTCTTACGCACTGAATTGAAATATGCCAAATCTTGCTCATCCCAAAACTTATTTTCTAGTCGTCTAAATTCTAATTTTCACTCAATTTTGGCTTGCCTCGCTTCTTCTGCTTCAACATCTTGCAGTGGTGGATAGATTTCTTCGTGAGTTGGTGAAGAAAGTCGGATGTGGACACTATCATAACTTTCTGACTCCTCCATGGTAAAACACGCACAAAACAATTTATGGACCCAGTACAAAAAACTAAACACTATTGTTAAGCCTCTCAAATAACAGAAGTAAAACCCTATAAAATTGTCATGCCTTAACAAAACATGCTTACAACATATGGCGTAACCTATATCAAATTGAAAATAAATGTAATTTTGCCGAGTTCGACAATATACTTTTATATGTGAGGACTTCGTTGTAAACTATTGCCGAGTTCAACAATGTAATTGAGTGTCTCTAATTTTCATGTCAAATATTATCGATATCGACAATTACGATAGTGCATGTGAGTAATTACATATATACTATTCTCGAAATCGACAATTCTTGCGTGATGACTGAGATTTGCGCTTACAAAATTGTCGAATTAGTCATTTTTGACAATTCATGCACAGGATTGCCTGGGGAAACAAAATTTGGATTACAAAGAACATTATTAGCAAGGGATTACAATTGGGAATTACAATTTGTCACAACATTCCATACAAAGCAGGTAGAATCCCATACTATTGGGGATAACTTTGAGAGAGGTAAGGGTTCCAAATACCTGTCAACGAAGATGAGTCTTCTTCTACTTTCTTTGGAGAGAAGAATGGGATTACACCTCTAATGGCAGAAAATCATTGTGGTTGTCACAGTTATTTGGAGAGAAGAATTACACCTCTAATGGCAAAAATCACAAGAAAGAGAGAGAATTGTATGGCTGAGAGAGTGATATGAGATCGAATTTGTTCGAATTTGAAAATCAGGGGAGGAGAGAGGGAACACGACGTGACTGAAGAGAGAGTAAGTGGGGCAGGAAACACTATTTGGTTTTTTACCTCATTTCGTATATAGGAAATCACCAATTTTGAGAGCCACTCATCTAAAGATGAGTGGTTGGTATTGAGTGAGACTTGAGTGCTTGGTTTTTTAGTGTCTCTAAATCCTCTCCCTTCCTACAAAACTCAATTAATCGTAACTCATGTAAAATAAAGCTCTTAAAACAAATAAATTAAAAATTATATGTTCAAATGTAATGCGTACCACTGAAAGTGGAGAACAGGGTGAACCATGGAAACAAAAAAGGAAACGGGAAATATTCTTAAACATACATAAAGCTTCTACTATATGGTCAACCATCATAGCCTCAAGCTCATCTCGTTGAATAAAGAGACTTGCCCCATGGCAATAAGAAATTTGCTTTGGTAATCCATAAACTCACAACCGAAAACGGGAAATAAGATCGAGCTACAAAAATGTTGGAGACCAATGTGAAAGTAGAGCCTTCACATTAGGGCTGTACACGGGTCGGATCGGCCCGGGTTAAGCTCTAAACCTGAGCCGACCCGGACTGGTCGGGTTACCAGCATTTGAACCCGAACCCGAACCGACTAGGTACAGAACCCGGACCAAAACCGAACCGGATTGATCGGGTCGGGCCGGGTCCTAACTCGTGTTTTCATTCTTATAAGAAAAGTTGTTCCCCAAATCTCAAAACACCCAAACAATTTTGTTATATAGAATTTCACAGAAAGAAAAAAAAAAGTGTAGATCTGCTTAGAGACGCCACTAACAAAGCTTTGACTAACATCCCCAAATCCTATTCTTCATCCAGATTCTTCATGTGCAGATTGGTATATTTTTCATCTTGGCTAGAAAGACGGCCGCTTCTTTTGATAAACTTAGCAACATAATTGTAATACATAAGATTGGTATATTTTTCATCTTTCAATAACATCTGCTTGTCTCCAATCATAGAGCCATTAAGATTACTAATGGCAGCAGTCGCAGATTCCTCCAAGTTAAACTGAATGAAGTCATATCCTTTGCTCTTCCCATCCGATGTTGCGGCAACTGTGCAAGATGAAAAATTCCCAAACCTTGCAAATGTCTCGTAAAGTTTCCCATTATCAATAGAATCACTCAGATTCTGTGAAGAATGCCCACAACATACGAATTAAAAACAACTTAGACACAATTAATTTTAACTATCAAAAGCATAAAGAACAAAGTACCTTCACAAACACATTTCCAATTTTGTTATATCATTGAATCAAAGCTTTGAATAACATCCCCAAATCCTCTCCTTGATGACAACATCCCCAAATCCTCCATGGCCACTACTACTATGTAGATCTGCTTAGAGATGATCTTTATGATATCTCTTACCACCCCCAACTCTGCATTTGCCTTCCATCACTACCACCATCTCAAATCTTCCTCTACACCTCAAATACCCCTAAATCTAACACCACTAACAAAGTGCCTGTTGGCTGCTCTCATATTTCAACCTGAGGCTTAAGTATTTCAACCTAACAAAGTATCAAAGTGAGAGGGATAAAAAGAGAAATGATCTTCTTGCGATGGAGGCGGTGGCTGCTATGATATTTCAACCTAAGGCTTAAGTATTTCAACTAAAGGCTTGCCTTTTACAATTATACCCATCACGATTCGGGTTGGGTTTAATCGGTTTTCGATATTAGAAACCGAAACCGAACCAGAGATATCGGGTTTTCATTTATATGAACCGAAACCGAACCGGGCATGTTAAAAACCCGGCAAAACCGGCTTGGGTCGGACCGGTTCGGGTCGGTTTCTCGGGTTCCGGGTTTGGTTGTACAGCCCTACTCCACATAGAGAACCTGTTTTTGTAACATTTTCCTGCAAAGCTTTTCACTGTGAAATGAGGGAGGTATTTGCGGTATCGCATACATGCCAAGCAGGGCCAGAAAGAGAAAGCAAACGATGAGGGAACAAAGTATAACGGATTTTTTTCCTTTGACACACTAATTACAAACTGTAATAACCTGATGGTTTAGCAGAGAACAATCCTAAGGAAAAGTGCTAGTTGCCGTATATTTGTTAGAAAATTCAAAATTGGTTATTTTCCTTTCTGCAACCTCAACTTAACCTTATATAGAAGAATACATATACAAGGGTATCCATGAAAACATACAAAAAGAGAGCAAAGAATCTTCTTTCGATTTCTGTGATTAAACAATGTAAAAAGACGCAAATTTCTTTCCCCATCTGCTGCAAGTTTTTCTCAGTATCAACCATTCTTCTTGTATCTTCTTGTATCAGGGAATGAGTTCTTCTTTCCATCATCAACCGTACTTTCCTATCTCCATCTTTTTCTTAATTGCACGGTGGCCGTGGTATAGAAAAGTATCAATGATCCCAGAAACTGTGAAAATGCCTGAAACACAAAAGATAAATAAAATTTAATTGATTTGTCGCCCTTTGCCTTGGCAAAAAGAGGGGAAGACTCTGGGACTAGTTCCCTGCCTCCCCAGTCCCCATAACATCCGAAGGAGCTAGAGATTTTAAAACTCACGAGTAAGCGATCTGGACTAGGAAAGGGAAAATGTAGATTTACCTCCAATAATAGCACAAATATTCGTCAGGAAGTGTAATAGTGATACATTTTCCTCATTGTAGGTCACCTGCAAAATTGTTTAATACGATTAACAGCTGATAACTGAAGGGAGAAAAAATAAAACTCGTACGTAAATGTTATCTCTTCGAATAAAGAATGAAGGGAAACTAGTAATGATACGGAAAAATGATGAAAATAAATCAATGAGACCTATGAAACTATAGTTCTTCAAACTTTTAAAGTTATGGATGTACAGCTCAGATGGAGCAGGAAATGTACATGTCTATTTGGAAATATGATTTTCAAGGGAATGGTGCACATCTCAAAGAAAAAAACATGTAACATGAATTTACTAACAATGCTATTGTTGCCTTATATACAACGATATGCAAATATACCTTTTCTGTGTGTTAAATGTCACAATTTCTATGAATAAATTACCGCAGTCCATGATATTTCTGATAATTATCCAATTGTCCACAACCTAAATTGCTTGCTACAGTAAGCTTTGGCATATTTCAGGGATGATGGAAACTAGTAGCTCTTAAAAGCTAAAACAAAATGTATAGGCTTCAACTCTAGAAGGAGAATTTTAGATAATTTTTTGATGTCCTTTAAAACAAAATATATGTTTTAACGTGCTGGCTAGCTTTACAGAAAATAGTTAAGGAGTTAGTAAAGGATGCTTTATGGATATCCTTGGAAGCAAAAAAATAAAAATTACTCATTTCCAAGTTGGCTAAAACCATCATTTTGGGACATTGCTAATTATTTAATTTAATTATATGCTTATTTTTATTGCATGATACAAATTTAAATTAGATGAAATGCAGCAAGCAAGATTATTCTAATAAGAGCATCCATTATTATTCCATAATTCTTAACACGGTTAGGATTCAAATACCTTTATTGGAGACAGATCATAGAAGAAAAATACTCCAGGAGGGGGTTGAGGATAACCCTGTGGACCTCTGAAATGCTCAGTCACGGAAAACTGCAGGAAAATTTTCAAAGTCAATCTGACTTATTATTGAAATAGGAAAAGGACAATTTTAAGCTATTAGACAGATGATATTTCTTTACCTGGTTAGAACTAATTTTGTGGCCTTTAATGTCCGTGTAGGTCGTTGGA
This sequence comes from Kingdonia uniflora, assembly GCA_014058105.1. Lineage (NCBI taxonomy): Eukaryota > Viridiplantae > Streptophyta > Magnoliopsida > Ranunculales > Circaeasteraceae > Kingdonia > Kingdonia uniflora. Next base: position 571,779 of record JACGCM010001530.1, on the reverse strand, counting down.
ACAACCTGAACCAAAAGAAAAAGTCATGACCATAGTTTCAAATTCGAGAGTCGGCTTCTACTCGTCAAGAAGTTGGTTTGAATAATTATGTGGAAATATGGATTAATAGAAGTTGATTTGAATAATTATGTGGAAGGTGACTAGTATCCAATTATTTGAACCAAGCTATCAACCAATCGCAAATTACTCCTTATTTGGCAATATCAAGAAGTTAGAATGAGTCTCCCAACAAATAGATGTTCACGAAGTTTTGAGAAACCCAGAGAAAGGATTGAAAAAGTATTTAGCTAAATTGCCATGAATAAGATAAATTTTGCCAAAAACAGCAGTATTAATCAGAATGTACGAAACAACAATTCAGAAATATTCACCTTGATGAAGTACTGGTACATCCCACAAGATGTTTCCTGAGTCCACTGAACACTGAAATTTATTACCAAAAGTAAACACATTAGAGCAATTTTTCCGGAGACAAATGGCCCATAACAAAAACAATAACCGAAGAGAAATTAGATCAAGTAAGTTCTGAAGTGAATCAGAACTTACAAAGTCTAAAGGTAGCAAAGCACTTTCCACCCTATCATTCAGCCAAATTTAAAATTTGACAATTTAATGGCCTTACCCATCAAGTGGATTAATGATACCCGGAAACTTTTCGCCGAAAGATAATTTGTTTATCTTGTGACTTATCTGCAGTTATGTAAAGGAAGGAGATTAATGAATAGTGTGCTTATGATAGAATAATAAAGGAGAGAGAGAGAGAGAGAGAGGTCCTCACATTGAAATTCTCTGTTTGAAGTGCCAGTAAATCAAAAAGCTGAAAGTTTGATTGGCGGAAACTTTTTCCAGGAGAAAAATGGAAGTTTCCAGCAACTTTATTGACCTCCACAAATCCATGGATGTTGCATCCTTCGCCATCTTCTTCCTTTATTTTTTGAAAAAAACCCTCTCTCTTGCACTGAAGAAAAACAATTAATAGCATTTAATTGGTATCACCAACAGATGGAGCCTTTTAGATGAAGTATGAGATAATCAGTTCGGTGAAAGGTATAAGATGATATGGTTGTATGTCGGTTTTTCATCAGAGGGTGGCTTAGGTGGGTGCCTCACCCAGTGAGAGACCCAACACCTATATACACTTAAAAAGGTATATGTTATCCATAACTACATGAAGTGTGTCCTTAAGTAAACACAGTTAATGAGACCTGAGGTGTTAGCCAAGAGAGATCAATACCAATATTTTCTTACCATAAATAAGTCAAACGTAAGTGCATGTACATTTTGAAAGGAACTAGTTAGTTGATGTACGAATATAGAACCACAACTTTGCTTTACATCACAATATTAAAGAAGATATAGGCTTGTTACAGTAGTAAGATTTGCACATTCCAACAAGATACTTCTACACCTATCTAACTCTCTATTCTCCCTCTCTCATCTTCTTCCGCAAGATCTTTCTTTTGTAATAACAGTGAGTCTGTCACTCTCCCTCTCAGAAACCTGTTTATGTTTTGCTTTGTATTTGTTCTATTGAAATAGCACCAGTAAAACCCCTCTTCTTTCTCTCAATGCCCATAATTTTCCTTAGATGCAGTAACATATGGCCCCACAAACACACCTTCTCATTAAATAGTGGATCTACCTAGTCACGCTATTTAATATGGGCAACAAGGGTAAGGATACTATAGTCAGTATTCATATTAGTATTTGGGTGTAGCAGCTTCTTCAGAGCTCGCTATTAAGTCACTAAAAGTAGGGATTGGAGGATACCGAGAAGGAGCCTGAAAGGCGTTCAGACTAAACTAAAACTAAGACTAACCAACCAAAATTGTTATTCATCATCGGGCCGCTACTAACCGCTTTTTGCAACCAATAAGGGCATACTCTCTATTAATAATTCATCATTAACTAACTACTTCATAGCACCTGTTGGCAATAGTCGCTGATAACGCTGGTCACTACGAATAAGGTCTAGTAGCTTAACACGCTTCGGCCTAGTAGCTTAGCCTGTTCTACTAGGCATATATCCTTACTAAATAATGTGGCTAGGCAGGTCCTATTCAGAAGGCCTAGGCTCTTTATTCAATACGGAGCTATTGACATAGTAGGGGGAGGCCGCCATTTAATAAGGGCTAAGCACTATTTAATGAGGTCACCCTCTAAATCACTTCTAATTCGCAATTTCTACAGTCCCCGCTCACCTTGTTTCTCATTTCATTTCTGCTGCTCGTTTCTTTTTTTATCTTTCCTTTTTCCTCTGTTTCATATTCCTTCATTTGCTACTTGGAGTGCAAATATTTTTCCAAGACCATGTTTGTAATCTTGCAATCATTCTGTACCTATTTTGACGCTGCATGAAAATCAATGTGTCCTAGTTAGTTTTCATGTGATCTTTACTATTTTACATATTTCTTCATTCTTACCTTCTTCTTTACTTTTTTTGCAAAAGCAAGCTGGGGTTTAAGGCAAGACCCGTACCTGTATTAAATAACAATCTAGTATACAAGGTTCCAATATATCATGGTACAACAAGTTATCCAGGAGCTCATTGGAAGGCCCTATAAAGAAAAGGAAAGTTGCATTTTCCAAACCAGCTAGGTGACTTGCCACTTTGTTGGTTTCTCTAAAGATGCGTTTAATGCTAAACCCCTCCTCAAGCTCTCTTATGATGCTCCTGATCTTTGCTACATCATGTTTGACTCTGTAAGTACACTGTAAGGTACCTTCACTATCTTCACAGCCAGCTTTGAATTCACTCTCAATTGGATCTTTTTGAACCCCATATTTGTACACATTTGGATCCCCATTAAAATGGCTCTAACTTTAATCGTCAAGATAGAATTGATTAAGAGACCCATTGTCATCTCTTAGCATACCCCCTATGCCCTTGTGGTTGCTGCCCAAAGGTACCGTCTTGTTTCAGTCACCCATCCCTCTTGGGGAGGTTCCCACTTGCAGAGTCGGCTGTGAAGACCTGAAGTGACTAGTGATTCCCATACTTTCAGCCAAATGAACTTCTAGAGGATTGTCTTATAGACTAATTATTAATGGAATAACTATGGCAACTATCTTACTATAGTCACATAACTAATTATACGCAATATTAGAAGTAATAACCGTAATTTCTATCGTGTACATGATAAGTATTTTATAGTAGTTTGGAAATCGCAATTTGGTCTGCATCTAGGCGAATTCAAGCATTGCAGTCGCATCTTGCAAATTGCAACAAAATGCGAGGAGGTGCAGTGCATTAGTGACACATTAGAGGGGATGTGATGCAAACCCAGATCGCATTGTTTGCATCCCTCGCAATTGCAATCGCATTTCAGTACCTTGATTATAATTTATCACATCGGTATCTGGTAAGAGTAAAAATTTATCGTATCGGTATCTGTTAGAGTAAAGATTTCGTATGAATATCATGACATTTGAGGATGTTAAACATTGGAGAAAGAAAAATGATAAAGCAATCAAAAATATCACAACAGACCTGATCAATAAAATCAGGATTACTCAAGGCCCATCCTTTCTTTCTGTATGCTTCGCGAACTTCTTCACATGAGTTACAGCAATCATCATCTGACTGCAACAAAAGAAAAAAAAAGAGGCATGAGAGTCTGGATTTGGTATAGTATAAAAAATTTACTGGTTGCTGTACTGTAGGAAAACAATAGTTGACAACCTACAAACACGTGTTGCAATACCAAATTTATATACTTTTTCCCGCATCGTAATACGAATCACTTTCTTGCTATGTCCCACAAAAGTAATGAGGCCCATTTGCTTAGTTTTAAATTGCTATATCCCGGCCTAAAGCATTTTTAAACAATTACGGAAACTTTAGAGCATTTGGTAAATTATAATTAGTTCTTTGTATAAGTATGTTTAGCTGGAAAAAGCTAAGAAAAACATATGACATTTTTTAATGTACTTTACTAATTACTTTTTAAAAGTATGTTCCACAATGCCCAACTATACCCCTTTCCAACTAATTTCTTAATATTTCAAAGGTGAATCTTACCCACCTACTCTGAACAGGTACATTCGAGATGTGCTCTTTATGACTGTCTTGTGAACTTTTATGCTATATCAAAGTATATATTAGGTTATTGCCAATACATGTTTGGCCCCATTTTTGATTGAAAGAGGACGATCAATCGGAAGAGGTTCAGGATGACAAGGACTCTTTCTACATGTGACGATACAAGGTTAGAGACAAGAGCATGTGCGTACTGAGTGCACTTTTGCATGTGATCATTGTGTCACTGTGTAGAAATGAACACTAAGGCCTTAACCAGTATAAAGAATAGCTAACAAACAATATTATCTCTCTTCCATTTCCATTTAAGGACGCTTGTGGCAACATAGCTGGAAAATATTAGGCGGCTTCTTCAAGAGGCAGAGTAGTAGACAGGGAAGATTTACCTTTGAAAATGGAAGAAAATTTGGGAAAGTGGTGATGAATGTGTTTAAAGTTATTTTAGGAAGATGAAAGTTTCTTTGCATGGGCAATATAACCAGTGTTTGTGGAGGGTTTAGAACAAGCGGACTATACAGGATCAAGGTGAATGAAGCTATTGTAGGAGATGGAGGACTATGCATGGCTATCTAATTGCCCTCAGGCTACTTATGGTATGGGGATATGGAGATATTTCTTGAACACATGGGACCAGTTAGAAAGATATCAAAACTGCATTGAACATAATAAAGCTCGCGATAGCTTGATTCAACTGAAAAGCGGATTGCAGAGGACCTTGTGACAACTTCCCTGGAGAGAAAGTAGAGAGTAAATATAAGATGTAAATAAAAATAGGGAAGAAAGTGTTTGCTATTCATCTTCTTCATTTTCAACTCCAAAAATCTCACTCCATTCTCCCAAGTTGTATTGTCTTGACTTAGCCATAAGGGTTTTACAACTTCCTTAATCTCCTCCAAGAACAAGAAGGAAACGATAAGTGTTAATCCAAAAAAAATCTCCAGCTCAAAGTGATTTAATGCTGATCTCAGATCTTAAGAATTTTTTTTTTTATCACTCTGATTCAATCAAAGCTTGACCTCTCCTATCTTATTTTCTTTCCCGATTTTTCCTCAATATATAACAATATTTCCCAATATTTATCGATATTCCGATAGTTCTAATATTATTGATTTTCTGCCTAAAAGGGAAAAAAGGTCAATTTGTGGATATTTCCACTATAGCCTTCAAATAAATCAGAACAGATTTTAAGCCTAGGTGCACCTATTGCTTGCTTTGTGGAACCTGTATCGATATTCTTCATTTAGCGTCCAAAATATCTTTGATCACCAACTTATGGTAGGTAGGAGACGGTCAGGTTTTAAGGTATGGAAATGATTTCTTATAAAAGAGAAAATAAGTCCTTAAAAGAAATCGTAGCGGATGACAAAAATTATATAAATCAAGCTTTATTAGAATAGAGCATAGGCCATGCAGCAGACTATGTTGCCCAGGCTCATGTTTACTCTACTATGTTTCTGGTCAAATAGTCTTTTGTACAGTAATTTACAGCTTAGGTCTATTAAGTGGTTGACCATACATAGTCCAAACTTCTAAAGATAAGCGTGTCTTTGGGATTCATTTGTGATCGACCGGTAACAAATTTCTCCAAGAAACTCAGAAACTCGTCAATTGATCATGATCAGGCAATCACTTCCACTCATCCCAGAACATACATATATCTTAAGAGAGACATTGGCTTAAGTAAAACCTCACCTTAAGTACATACTGGAGACTTGAAGCCCCCCTTAACAACTTCAATGGCACATTTCCATTCTGAAATTATTTCCTATTCTTCTATGTCATGTGAATAAGGATATCATTAACCCAAACAGATTAAAATTTGAGAATGACAGTGGCATCATCAAGAGAAGAATAACCATTCAAAGCTAGAAGAGGATCAGTAGTTGGAACCATACCACCAACATAGCAGCAGTCAAGTAAGGGTGAGACTCGCATCACAATTCAGGATAGATTTATGTGCTTCTTTGAGCACTTGCATTCATGAGGTCCACGTGATTTAGGGCTGAGCAAGAAACCGAAGAAACCGAACCAAACCGAACCATATTAAGCAAAACGGTTCGGTTTCTAGCAGTCCCGGTTCGGTTTCGGTTTCGGTTTCTAAAACACAAAACCGAAAGGCTTTCGGTTCGGTTTCGGTTCCGTACTTCAGAACCCGCTAGAAACCGAACCGAACCGAGTTTTGACCTAACCACATATAGTTTTAACCCTAGTTAGTTTATTGTTTTATTAATTATTATGTCACCTTACCTCAATTATTATATCTCTCTCTCTCCGTCAGACCTCTCTCCCATCTCTCAAAAAAGAAAACCACTCCATCTCCCACAATCTGATTTGGGCTTAGCGTTCAAAGACTAGGGTTTATCTCTGAAATCTAATGTCGGTTTTTTTTTTTCAACCCAAAATTTGGGGCTGCAAGTATGAAACCCAATTTGGAAATTAGGGTTTATAAAGGTTTAGCTGAGATTTTGCACGAGAAGAGAGTCCCTCTCCCATCCCTACAGATACAGAGATAGCGATGATGATGGTTGTGTTGGAAAAGAAGAATAGATACAAACTGTAAAGGCTCCTGTGTGTGATTTTCCAGGCTTTCTGACAAAGTTGGGATATGATTTTTTAACTTTGAAAGGTGTTTGCTAATGGGGTTGAGAAATTTTTTTGGATATGGAGCTCTGTTGCAGATTTGTTTAAGGATTTGTGATGATTGTTGATGATTGTTGGGCTTGTTAAACCTATTTTTTTGGATATGGAGTTTTGTTGCAGGCTTGTTTAAAGGTTTTTTAGGATTTGTGATGATTGTTGGGCTTGTTAGGTGCAGTATAATTTCCAATCTTGGATTTCGGAGAGATAATCATAATTTTCAGATGCTCAATCCTCTGCCAATTATCCTTCTCAAAACTGTACAATATAAGCCGTCATACTCTGCTCTTGGAATATGTATATGATTGCATAAGTTAGTTTATTTTCTTTCATGTTTTGGATGTCATGATTTCAAATTTTCAATTGGAATTTGGGGAAGAAACAACAAGAAATCAGATTTGGTGAAGAAACGGTTCGGTTTGCCCTTTAGATTTCCCGGTCGGTTTCAAACCCGAACCGACCAAAATCGGTTCGGTTTCGGTTTCAGTTTTCAGGAACCGATTATGGTCGGTTCGGTTTCAGTTTTGGCTAGAAACTGACCCGAACCGACCCGTGCTCAGCCCTAACGTGATTGACTTGGGCAACTTCGGTAGCAGCGCAACATCCCAGTTAATTACTACGTCTCTATTTGGTGAGTATTCCAAAACTTTGTTCCATTTCGAGCATTTGAGGTCAACTTCAAAGGTAATATCATTGAGAGTGCAAGTAGCAGGCGTGGTTTGTCTTGAAATATTCTTAAATTTATTTCCCTCCAAAATATAGTAGGCTTGCTGCTAAAATGACTTAGGTATACAACAGAATTTGAGACCCTATTCACCTCAAAGGCCCTATAATTATTGCCTGACATACTTTGCTTATTTCAAATGTTTATAGAGGCTGCCCCATACCCGCTCAGTCATTTAGATATATACAGTGAATTCAAGAAAAATCCTAAATAAGTCAAAGAGAGTATTCAACGGAATAGCCTAAACTCTTCGCTGGAGGATATCCTTCAGGTAATGCTACAGTACAAATCTTACTCTTTCCCATACCAGCCAGGAGACTAAAAAACTAACGTCAAAGGAACATAGAAAATGCCAGAAGAAATCCAAATATTCCCAAAAGAATCATTCGAATTTAGAAAAGAGTCATCTCTTTCCATTCTCATTCACTAACTCTAAGCCCTTTCAGGCCATCAACTCCACCATAAATTTATCGACAACGAAGTTTGGACAACAGTGAATGAGATAAGTAATGCTCCTACTTCACATCCAACCACCAGAAAGAAAAATAAACAAAATATAATATAAAAAATTAACGATAGTGTCTCATGATTAAATGCGCACACAACATTTTTCAAGAAATTTACGTTAATCTGGTATTAAAACAAGTTAACTCCTTAGTGGCATACCTTGAATAGATTCTGTAATTGGCTAAAACGACACACTCAAAATGATTAGGAGTACATAAACAGAAAGTAGCATAGATGCCTCAATCAAGTTCTATAGGATGGAATGAATAGCTCAACTTAACAATTTCTAGTTGGGTTAACTGACAGATCAAGTAATCCTTTTAAGCATGCGAGTCATACTATGATCTAAGCTATCTAGATCGTCCTATCAAACCAGGTGATTTATCACTTTTACACGCATATAACATTAAAACGGCATTGGTTTAATTTAGGAAAGCAGAACGTATGCAGATTATTATCGAAAATACTGTCCAAAAGAGAATATACCACTTCCGCTCCATAACAAGAACCACAATAAGTCTCATTATGATCAAGCCTTCCACCATGCCTCTGTAAGGGTTTCTCAATCTGAAAAAACAAACAAATAGGAATTAGAACATAGACAGAAATATAGTCAAAATGTGTTTGTCTAATAATTAATGAGGATGAAACCGAGTGTGAGAAGGTGGATTGTACTCAATTATTATTGAATGTTAAAGTAGTAGTGTGACCAATGACCATTCTGCAGTACATTGTGGTGCCTTTTCTAGACAGGCGTGGATATAGTTAATCGGATTTCGCTCAGACTTGTAGGGCGCTCTATTTCTCAGCTTATGTTGGAACATTTGGTGAAGGAGTATTGTGTAGAGGCTGGTCCTTTGTGATTACTTGGGGATTATGTATGAGAGGAATAGAAATGCCTTTCAGGGGTGGAAAAAAATCGAACCGAGCCTCCTAGACATCGGAGGTGGTCTCTTATTTCAATGGAGAATGAGAATTTGGGGGTAGAAATAGATCCTCTTCTTGGATGTGTGGGTTTAATTCAAAATTTACAATCTCATAAGTAGATTTCTTGGATGTGTGGGTTTAATTGAAAATTTACAATCTCATAAGTAGATTTGCTTTCATGTCGGTGATTTTTCCTTTGGGCCTTCTTGTGTTATACAAAACTAATTAAGATGACATTAAAGAATCAAAATTCACTTCATAACCCCGAGTGTACCTCATTAAAACTTGCACGTTCAAATTATAACTACATCGTGATGAATAGAAAAATTCCAGAACATTTTTTTAACAAAGTAAAATTCACAAGAACCAATCCAGGAAGAAAAAAGAAACCTCATACATGAGGCACAAGAAACAAAAAAACTCAAAAAGCCAATATGGCCAACTTCCCCCATCTTATCCATGCTCCTCAAAATTTGTCTGTCTTATGATTTTGAAAATAGAAGCAGAATAGAGCACGACTACCCTAATATCTAAAACAACCGCTTCTATAAAACACGATAACAAAGACGATGAAATTACCAGCACACAAGCATGATACTCCAGACTCGTAAATACATTCTGGAAAATGTAGTCATATTAGTTTACAGACACTTCCCTTGAAAATCCAGTGAATACTTGTTTTAAGCAAAAATAATCATGTTCAACGTCAAGTACTCAACACCTCTTTTTTTTAAATTATAACCATTATGTAATTAAATTGATAAGAAAAAAAGTGAGGAAATAAAAGCCACCAAAAAAAGTGATCAACAAAAAAAGCACAAACTACAGCACCCTCCCAAGATAAATAAAGAAATAACATAGAGCTCCTAAGATAACATTGCTCCGCCTACCCACAAGAGAGAGTAAAAGAAGACCCCTTTCGCATCAAAAGCTGCTTTACTATACTAAAACACGAGATTTTATCAAAACTATTCATTTCTCTCTCTTTTTTTTTCTTTTTTTTTGCCTTTCCTCTGTATTTTCTCGTACTCCTTTCTAGACAAATGCTCACATAACTACAGAGAGGAGAGATTGTCACATAACCCTACCCTTATCGAATAAATTAGTCAAGTTTCAATTTGATAAGAGAATCATTATGGTACCAGGACGTAACCAACTTGGAGCAGTTTTAGCAAAATATCCAATCAAAATTCCACAGGCGAAGGAGCAACAAAGAAAAAGGAGGTCAAAGGTTCCCCATCTTGTTTACACATGGCACAATCGCTTATAGCTTAAATCTTATGCTTACGTAAGTTGCCAACGGTCAAAGTCTTATTTAAGAAGACGATCCATGCAAAAACACCCCCTTGGCCTCAAGTGTAGAGACTCAAACTTTCTCATAAGAACCTAATAAAAAAAATAAGGGTGGAATCCAAGGAGCCTTGATCTCAAAGAAAATCACCCCTTGTTATAATCCACAAAAACTCTACTACCCTCTTACCCTGAGTACGAAAACTAGCAAGCTTATTGGAAAAACTTATATGTTAATTTAGCCAATTTGTGACACTTGAACTACTCAGAAAGGCCAAATTACGTGACATTAATGTATAAAAAATACTCAAAATTTCTTGGACAGTGACCTCATGGTGATCTGAAATGATGGACACTGAAAAGTAGTATTCGTCAAAAGAAGAGCTAAGCAATCAACAATGCCCTTACAACCGCAAACTATTACCCATACCAATTCTAATATGTATTCTTGTTCTGACATTCATAACCTTATGCCGTGCTCAACATCCAAAACTCTTTACCACCCTCTTGTTGCTTACCTGAAATCTCTCACACCAAACCTAAGATAACTCCCTTCCATAATCCTTGATCATCAAGGACATTATCCTAAACCACTTAAAAACTTACCTAACAAAGCCTGATTTGTCTGTGTCCAATTTTAAATACCCCGCCCTCCTTCACTTTTCGGTCTACAAACTTTACTCCATCGGCCGATGTTTGATATTCTTTTAAGTCGTTTCGAATAAAGTTTTCATGCTACTCTCTGAGTTATTCTGCGCACTTTTTCGTAATGAAAATAAAGAGATAATTTAGCAAATTGTAGAAGGCAATCTTCAAAAGATTTACCCTCCCCCTTTTTCAATAGGTACTTAGTCTTTTTATTGACCAGTCTTCTTGCAAATACGTCAATGAAATAGTTCGAGATTACCTTAGACCTATAATCTGAATAACAACACGACCTAGTAAGTTCATAGTTACATTTTGCCCCAACCCTATTAGCCAACCAAGTAATATCTTGTACCTTAACCACACCCAATACCTTACATTTGTTCAAATTTATACTAAGGCCGACACCATCTCAAAACAACATAGAATGCATTCCATTCTCAACTACTACTTCGAAACCCTCTGAAAAACCAGTATATCATATGCACAAAAAATTGAAGATGTGTCATCAACATTTGATCTTCTCGCACCTCTAAACCCTTCATCACTATATTTCAACTGCTTATTATGATACATAAAGCCCAGCTACCAAGATCAGGGGCGGATGCACATAGAGGTGAGTGTGGGCAGCTACCCGCCCTGAAACTTTAAGAGTTTGATCTTTAAAGCAAGTTTTTTTTGTTCCTTACCTACTTTCAAAATTGCTTTTTGCCCACCCTCAAATTCAAAATTACGAGGGTTGTCATGTCTTTCCCATCCATAACATATTATTTTGGGGTCAATTTTGTAACTCCATAACATTGCCATTGTTTCAAGCCTCTCTCTGACTTCTCCTCCCACACAACTACTCTTTATAAGAATCTCTCTCTCCCTCACCTCGAACTCCTCATATCTATATCCTCTCAATCATTTCCAGTATCCCTCTCTCATATAAAGTTTTTCATCCATACTTCATTTGGTGAGTCTCAATACTAGATCTCAGGCTAACTTTTGGGATATATTCCATGATTTGAGATCATCATCCACAACTTCAAATTTTCTAATAATTTTTCCAAAGTTGATATTTGTACAAAGCAATGGTCGATATAGACCAGCAAGGTAGAGATTGAGATTTTACGAAGAAAAAGTACTGATGAAGCACACTCTAAAAAAATTTGGGGCCTATCGCCCCAGACCCCCATATCCTGTCATTACCGTGCCCACCCTGCCTTGATTTCCTGGACACACCACTGACCATGATAAACATAAGAAAAATATTAGGAATCGCCTTGTCATAAACCTCTCGTGCTCCTGAAATAACTCGCTGGAGAAAATTTTACCATAACCAAAGATAAGGCCAGAGGGTGCATTTCCTTGCCCGCCCCCTTCATTTATTTTCAAAAAAATGTCTAACTTACATGTTTGTACACCTTCTCCTTCTCTATTTTACAAATACACATGCTTTACCCGAAATGATGCTAAACCAATGCTCTCATTAGCAACTAACATTATGGAAGGATATGACAATGATTTAGCACCAAAGGAAAAAACACCCTCCTCTTCTCCTCTAACCAACGTAAAGACCAATCTTATTCTAAACGGTAGCTTTTTCTATAATTATATAAAGTTGCTACTCATATGTAAGAAAATTCACATATTCGCAGCACCTTCCACCTTTGGAATAAGGGTGAAAGTACTATTCGAACAATCATGCAAGTAATACTTCTCACAGAGATCGTGAATCACTTTCATGAAATCCCATTAAGAGTATTCCCTTTTAGGGACACAAAAATCATCTAACTTCACGATGAAGATCATCCTCAAAAACCAAAAATTCATTCCAACGTTTCTGTCAACATTGAAAAAGGACTACAAATCCGAAATCTTGTAGACGCTTTGGGTTGTCCATATATATATATATATATATGGAAGGTGTTGCGAATATATATATAATGAGTGTGTAAGATTACGTGTAAGATTTTACTTGGCCATAATCTCTAGAAATTTTTATATCGAAATTATAAGTAGATACACACCTTAGGAGCGCCAATTCCGTCTGGTTTTGATTCAATTACATTGTCAAGGTGGTCTATTCTTTTCTTGATAATATCATGTCTCTACAACCAAGCACCACAACACAGGTTGAGTAGGATGAAAATAGTAATGCAGATATAGTGAAAAGTCAAATGGGTTTGAGACATACTATATCATAGTGCTGCTCTCCACTTATATCCATAGCATCAACGCTTAAAAGGGAGCACGCAAGAGCTGGGAATGTCACATCAAACTGAAAAATCACAAAGAAAAAGATACTAAATAAAAACCCTCAATCAAACTAGAAGGTATAACTCCTTTTTTAAGAGAAAGTAAAATACGTCGTAATACAAAATCCAGGAAATTGCTCAATAGAGTTTCTGTTTTCCAAATTATTCAATGCATGAGGTCAACTACGAATAGACTACATTCTAAGCATGCTAAACGGTGTCTAATCCTTGTATATAAGTGATCCAACTCTCTACCTTAGGTAACAAATAAGAATCACAGTGAATAGGGGCCAGGACGTAGACAGCCCAACCTTCATAACAAGTTAGAAGCTATGGGGCAATAACTATATGCTTCTAATACAGGGGGGAAATTACACTTAAGGGTCGATTTCTTCTCGATTTCCTACAGGGTATTTTGATAAACAAAAAGACAGCCAAGATTTGTTAAGGGCATGGTTTAAAAAAATGCCTCAGTGTGCGCCTTCCGCTTTTCATCAAAAAACACCTCGAGGCGGCCGCCTTCCAAGCAAAATGGAAGGCAGTGGTGAGGCGCGGAAGGCGGTTGAGGCGTATACAAAGGCGTCGCCTCCCATTTTACGAAAATAAGAGGCTAAAATTGACCTTTTGAGACCTTTTTATTCTTTCTTTTTTTCAAATTGCCCCATGGGATATCTTGTAATTACAAAAACGACCCTAGAGGGCCTTCTTTAAAGACTCAATTCATTGTGTCTTCTTTCAATTTGAGATTTTGGAGAAAAAAGCTAGGTTTTCACTTCCTCACAAAAAATGGGTTTGTGAGCTCAAATCTTAATGAAATGAAATTTCGTTGAATACCCACCTCTTCTTTTGCAAGTTTCTCTCATCTTCTTCAAAGAAATCACACATTCAAAAGATTTTTCAAGGTAGTGATTTATTTATGTTAGTGATTTTTTTTCTATATGTTAAGATGACTTGTTTATGTTTATTCAATTGTTATATTCGGTAATTGTTATTGAAGTTGTTGTTTGTATAATTACTTAAGTCATAGGCTTTGATTGAAGATGGCTCCACCTTAAAAAAAGTGAAAGGAATGATCCGAGTTGGAAGTATTGCGTTGATGTTGAGGCACCAAGTGAAAAGTATGGGAAGCAATATGCCTACTTATTCATCTCGCCTCCACATCCATTTACTTAATTTGCATACACAAAAATAAGATGTGCCTACTTATTCTTAATTTTTGTATTAAATCTACATTGTTTTGATAGTTTTTTAAAAAAAAAACGTGAGGCTTACGCCTCACACTGCCTCCACCTCACCAAGTACTCACCGCCTCCGCCTTTTTAAACCTTGGTTAAGGGATAAACAAAAAGACATTTTGCCTTGGGATAAAGACAGCCGTCCATTCACTTTCTCTCACTAGATCTTACCATTGAATAACATTGTATTCATCAATCGAGGAAATTGTGTGGTAGAGATGAAGTTTCTCTCACTAGACCAAATCAAATGTTTTGAGGGTAAATTAGACTCTCCATTGAAATATTAGTGGCAGGGATGTCATTTGACTAAATTTTACTTAACATGAAACCAAAAAATAAATCACATTTCTCAAATCAGTCATCTCTCTCTTTGATCTTCGCCGAAGAACCCTAAATGTTGCCATAATGCTCAGCCGAACTTGATCCTTCTCAGATTTTTAGGGTTTCGATCAAATTGTGTAAGAGTTTTAGTTCTTCCTAGGGTTTGATCCTCTATTTGCCAGTTTTGATCTAATTTAGAGTTTTAATCATGGAGTTTTGGTTTAGATTTGGTTGCAATCATGGAGTATTTCAATCCAATGTTTCACATGTTTCGTCATCATTGTTAAAAAAAAAAATAATTGAAAACCGATTGAGATCTAGAGTTTCAAGGTTTGATTGGAGACAAGTTCAAGTTCAATGTTTGAATCTAATTGGGATTTAGGGTTATTTTTGTGCCTTTGTAGTTAAACCGATTTCAATCCCAATTTTAGTTGATCTGAAGTTGTAATTTTTGAAGAGATTCATGATTCAATTATAGGGTTTTCTAATCATAGGATAATCTTTTACAATGGGTTGAAAGGGAGCTTAAAATGGGGGTATGTTGTTGAGAAGAGCTTACGGTTCTTATGTTGGTTGGGGTGAGGGATATGTGCTGTTTTTGTTTGAGGCTTCAGTTTGGGTCTGATTTGGGGACCATTAGGTTCAGATCTCTTGTAGGTTCAAACCTCCCTCTTGGCTTCTCTTCCTTTGAAGATTTGTAATATTTGAAAATGTTCTTCGGGTGATTACAATAGCCAGGAAAGTATTAGATGTTTTTTGGGTTGATTACAGTAACTAAGAGTATTTGATGAAATGCTAAATAGAAACTTTGGTGTTGAAGTTTACTTGAACAAAGAGTGTCAATAGTCACGGGGAAACAACATGGACTGTATTTGTTGTATTAAGCACGTCGCATGAAGTACCGAGGTGGAGTTGAAAAAATTGTTATCTATGGCAGTGAAATGGGTATCCTTTAGAAAGAGATCCTTTATGAACTTTTTTGTTGCGTTATAGTAATGGGATTCACATTTTTATTGCAGTCGTTAAGTCAAGGGGATAAGTTTAGGTTCGAGGGTACATTTGTTACAGAACAGTTTTACGAGGAATGTTGAAGGACCAACGACCAGCAACTCAAACTCTATTATACCCCATTTTTATGTTCTTGGATTGCAAACAGAGGCAATGCATGACGGATTTGGATGGAAACATGGGAAGGTTCACGAATGGTAACATGGGAAGCTTCACGAACATGATTAGTGTGTGTAAAGAACCGGTTAGGGTGCTGATGATAGAACCCTAAAATGTTGAACGAGCTGTAAGAAGTTCCCAGGTATTCGAGAGATTGATTTTGTTCATGGTTCATTGTTGTTATTCGGAAAATTACAAGGAGGTGAGTAAATAAAAAGATGGGCTCTGGGTTGAAGAAGCATAATCTGGCGTAAACTTGAATATTAGCAGGGTAATGTAGTTCCATGTTGTTTACACGGATGGGGTTCTCCTACTTGAAGGAGACAGGTATTTTGGCTGGACTTCTATGTATTTTGGCCAAGTGGGTATTGGTGGGAAAGAAGAAGGCAAGTAAAACAGTGCTTACATGGAGCAAACAAGCCTCCATGGGCACAATATGCCAAGCTTTAAAGAATTGGGGAAGCTGTCTTTTGGGATAGTTATGTAGCTGGACCAAGTTATTGATGTAGACACTATGGGTGCTCTTTTAAACCCTGAAATGGTGAAGATGGAGAGTGGTAGATGTCTGAAGAGATGATTTCCTAAGTAAACCAACATTGAAGGTGATGGATATTGTTACAATTGCTGGGTTATACCGTCGAAGGTTGCTAAGATTGTTCAATCTGTGGATGTAAATTTCTTTGATCCGTCTAAGTATTCTTGCAGTTGCCATTCTTGGGAGCAGGATTCTTTATAGTCATTAATGATGAAAAGATGAATCACAAATGGGGCATAGTGCCGAAGACATGTTACCTTACAAGGATAGAAACTACATCGTATATGGCATAGTGTAGAAGGCAAGTCACATTTGAACAAACGATAGATACTCCATCGTAAATGGGCATAGTGCTAAACTCTATCGTAAATGGGCATAAAGCTAAATGCATCATCTTAAAAAGATGTAAACTACAGTGGAAAGCAATATTTGTGTCGTAGGTACGTGGCTTTGAAGATGCAATATTGGACTTCAGACATTTTTATTCTCTATATTGTAATGATGAAATAAACATTTTTAGCCCTTCTTTAATTTTGAGTTCTTTGATATTGTGAAATGTTCAACATAGGAAGGCATGTGTTTTTTGCATGTTGTAGGGCAGAGTTGTGCAAAGTTATTCCTACTTCCACCAAGTTTTTAGTATTTATTGTTATATGGTTTAATGAAATTATTTACAGGGGGTTTATAGTTTATAAAATAGGGGCTTACTCTAGAATTTAGAATACCGATTAATAAAAGAAATTGTGAAATGGTATGAGTTTGGAGAGGTTGATCTAAAACAATGAAAGAAATATTGTTCTTCGGTAGAAATATTTGGTAACATTGAAGGCACGCCACTAAAGTGGTGTAGTGCCGAAGGCACGCCATTTTGGTTTAACAACGTGGCGTGACACGGGTTTCCACTAGTCCTTATATATAAGTGATCTAACTCTCTACCTTAGGTAACAACAAATAAGAATCACAGTGAATAGGTGGACAGGACGTAGACAGCCCAGCCTTCACAACAAGTTAGAAGCTATAGGGCAGTAACTATATACTTCTAATACAGGGGGAAAAAATTACACTTAAGGATCGATTTCTTCTCGGCTTCCCACAGGGTATTTTCATAATCACCTTTTTCCTTTGAAGCTATGGCCTATGGGGCAGTAACTATATGCTTCTAATACAGAAAAAACTTTCCTTATTACATTTAAGGGTTGATTTCTTCTCGGCTTCCCATGGGGTATTTTCATCATTACCTATTTCCAAAGATTTCAAACATGATGCTTAAACATGGGTCATAAGCAACGCCAATGAATACATTCCGGCATGAAAAAAGGCTATACTTTTATGGTTGAAAAGGCTCTATTATTGAATTTGACCCACGATTGCAGCGTGGCTCCTCGGTCAAGAAACTTGGGTTATAAAAGCTCTAATGGCCAAGAAAACAGAATAGTTTGAGCTGAAATAAGCGAATGAAAACAAGCAAAGAGTGAGTAACATACGTTAACTCGGAGAGTTTCTCCTCTAGAAGTATCTACAGATAACTTAGACTCAGTAACAACATGAAGATACGATCCTGCAACAAAATTACATACAAACACAATCAATCAATCTTGAAGCTTTCTCTAATTGTTGAATTACTAATGAAATTAAAAAACTTACCTAGCTCTGAGAAGAAGAGAAAGAGGATAGCAATGGAGGAGAAGAGAGTGATTAGACCTCCAGAGAGAGTTCTGCTATAGAAATCTTCGTTGATCTTCGGATACGCATCAAGATTCCTTAACTTATTAAGAATCTCCATCTCTCAATTTGGGATCCAAATCGAAATTAGGATTCTTCGATTCGATCCTCCTCCATTGTTACCTCAGATCAACCACGACTAGTTTGTGTGTTTGTTTATTGTTGGAGTCTATAAGAAACGAAAAACGACATTTCAATTTGGCTTCCAATGAATGAAAAACAACGGACTTTTTACTAGTGTCGTAGATTTAACGAGGCGATGAAAAACTTAAAGATGACCATTAGGAGGTACAGTGCATTGGTTACGACAAGTTCCGAGGACGGACACAAAGGTTGAAACACTCATGGCTCCTCAAAAGGCACATAGTATGATCTCATGAATGAGTATTTCAGATTTTGTCAAGTTGTTCGAGGGGGGTGAATATGGCCTCCTCTTGATGCAGCCCTTGTACATAAATTGGTTCCTCACGATAAAAAATAAAAAAAAAGCATAGGCAAAACATAGATATTGATTGAAAAGGAGCTAGAAAGTTTAAAAGATTAAGCGCAGTAGAACTGTATGTATATTACAAAATCTGCACCCCAAAAAATGAACACTGAAATTTAACGAGCTAAATCATTGAAAATGGATGCACAGGAAGAACTCCCAAAGGAACATCAAATCTTTTATCTGCAAATGCTATAATAATTCACTGACAGGCCAGATTGTAGACAACACAACGGTTTTTAATTTCAGGCTCCCTAATAGTTTTTGATCCCATGAAATATCAGACAAAGTGAGCATGTATATATAAGTAAAAAGGAGGGATACAGAATGACATCAATATTGCAGTACAGATTTATTATCATTATACGGGATACAAGTAAAAGGGAGGGATACAGAATGACATCAATGCAGTATAGATTTATTATCATTATCAGATGTTTGGGGGAACTTTCCATGAACCATGTATTTTTGCATATAACAATATCATTATCAGACACCCCAAGTATATAATTCTAATACAGGCTCCATGCATTTTTGCATATAAATGACTCTTATAACACCAGCAAACAAATCACAGTTTCTACCTACAAGCAACAGTTCCTAACTTACTATACTGTCCTATCTTTCCCCTCCCCCACAATCTCTTAATCAGCTGGCGTATTTATTTGTTCAATAGCAACTCTGTAATAATTAACATCTGAAGAAGAACCTCCACCCTCTAACAATCTTTAAATCCTTGTCCTCAATAAACAAGCGGTCTTTACAGTCAAAATAAATATCTCGGCTTCTCCTTTCCTTGTCCTTCAATTTATTTTTATCTTGAAATGCTGGGGCTTTGCCTGTTTTATTCTTATTATCTTCTCTTAGCTTCTTGGATAGCTTTCTCAAGCTCCACATACATGTTAACTGAGGCTGATGCAAATTTATTTAACCGGTCAAGAAACCCCACCAAGCTGGATCGGAAATTATCATAACCCGATATCCAATCCTCAGGCAGTTCATTCCTTGGAATACTATCAGCTCCTTCAATACCATTAACAGCCTTCAACGAATTCAAATTCTTCCCGTGATTTTTCTTTTCCTGACGAGGCAATAGACGGACTGTGGCAGTCTCTAAAACCTTAATAGAGTCTGATAATTCCTTGGTGGGCAAGGTTTCAAGTTTATCCAACCAAACACCGGAAGTAACAAATATGGGTGGGCCCAGGTCTCTCAAGGGCATGTCAGGAAGTCTTCTCCTCCTCCTTGAGGTTTTTTGACGAAGAGAGACACATTTGTGGAGCCACCCATCAATGGATCGCACGTAGGACTTTTGAGAATTGACCCACTTAGTGAAGCTTGAAGACAGAATACTCAGTTCGTGTTCAAGATTGATGGTAGCTTGCCGATGCGATTCTGAATGTATGGAGCTTTTAGTGCTCCCATTGGTATGCGATGCCGCTGATATGAGTTTGAACTGTAGTTCATGACATTCAAACATAATTTCCCACATGCGTCTTAACCTGCACCATTCAAGTATGCAATATTAGTTCAACGATACATATAACAAAATTACACTATATGGAACATCAAGGAACACTAATCCGCACTGATGGTTGTATAAATTTACTAGTACTACGATTCATAACAACATTACACATCAAGCAAAACTCATCGACATTGATGGTTATATAAATTCAATGCATTAATTATTAGATAACTGTAAACTCCAGTATACAGATCACCATATCGATAAAGAGACTGAAATCCAGATCAGATCAGAAAATGACGTTCAAAATTTCTGTACTTCAACCAACTGCATGCTAGATAACGGCATAACACCAACTTAGAGGTACCGGTGGCATAGGGTGCTTTTTGTATTTTTTATGCATTTTCTCCAATAATCCTAATATGGCCCATACATAAGTCCCTTGTAAGGGTGACTAGGTGAAGAAAAATTGTGTAGTGAAGGAAAGGGAGATAACCATGAGAATTGGAGCTTTCTTCTCTAAAATGTGACTCTTTGCTGATAGTCATTTTCAGTTGGGTGCTCAATATCCATGCTTGTAGCCATTACTACGGTGAACCGTGGTAAACTGTTCTGCTGTAGTTGCTTATTTAATATTCTTTGAACTGAGAAATCGCATCTATATTGCACCTCATACATATGTACAATTTTCATATTATATACATATTGAAGCTCTTTAAACCATAAATCATTCCTATTTATCCAAAAGAATGTGATGGTCCGACTGGTAAGGTGCAAAATACGTAGGGCGGGATTGCGCGGGATGGTTCGTGAGATAGACTGATTTGTGTACTTTCTATTTTATTATTTTTAACTCCAACGATCTCTCTATAACTCGTTAACAGGATAATATAGTTGAAACCACAGCATTTTTACACAATTCCCTCCCATTTATTTTCCCTTCTTTATATCAGTCTTTCTAGAAAGATACCAACCCCTCTCAACTTAAGAAAAATAATCAATTCAGCGGAGTACTCCGCAAAGCTCTTTACATAAGGATAGATGCATACACTTTTTCCTTTGCAAACCACACGAATCTATCTTCATTAGAAAGACATTCAGTGACTCTCTCCTTTGCAGTGCCAACATAAGGCTCTCCAAATGAGGGAGTAATCCAGCCATACGCTCCTTTGCAAAGCCAACAAAGCTCTCTACATAAGGAACTGTTCCGTTTACTCTTTCCTTTACAAATCCCACTAGGCTCTCCACATGACGGGGTGCTTCAGTCATTCAGTACTCTTTCCTTTGCAAAACCCACAAAGCTCTCAACATAGGGATTTGTTTCGTTCATTCTTTCCTTTACAAGGCTTTCCACAGAGAGGGGGAGGGGGGGAGGAGGCGCTTTGATCATACTCTCATTTATAAAACCCAGAAAGCTCTCAATAAAAGGAAATACTTTGTTCATCTTCTCCTTTGCAAAAATCACAAATCTCTCAATACGAGGAATCATTTCAATCGCTTTCCCATTTGCGAACCCCAGAAAGGTCGTTAGTACATGAGGACTATATTTGCTAACAATTTCCAGCAAGAACCCAAGAAACCCCAATAAATAATTTATGGCTTTATTAACCTTCCAAAATGCAAAAACCAAAAGATTATGCACATAAGGAAGAGCTACACTCACTATCTCCTTTCAAAAAGCCATATATCTCTTCAAATTAGGAAGGACTACACTCACTGTCTCGTTTACAAAACCCATAAAATTCCCAAAATAAGAAAGCGCTAGACTCACCTTCTCTTGAGCAAACCATATAATGTTCCTTTACGTGCTGAAGACCTTAACATAAAGATTTTAACATAAAGAAGAGCTGCATCCGCCACTGCCTGTGCAAAAATCTGCATAAAATTACTTCCTAGGCTGCAGATTATTATGCCTATCATTTGCCAGACCAACAGCCAAGGACGCTCCATTCTCACAAGAACTCAGATCTCAAACCCTGAACTTTTCAACTAGTGTTATGATCCTTATCATCTTTTCCCCATCTCAAAAAGTAAGATCTAGGCCTCCATGAACATATTGCAGATTACAATCTTCTAATACGAGAAAACGCCTTCAAATTAAGGGAAATGATCAAAACAGTAATCCCAAACATATAAGGATGTTGTTCCACTTTTACTACCGAGTTCTCCACACACTCTCCCTTGTAAGACCCACAAATCTATATGCATTTGAAATGCATTCACTGACTCTCTCCTTTAGAAAAGCCAAAAAGCTATCTACGTAAGGAAGGGCTCCAATTACTCACTCCTTCACATAAGCACCCAATCTTTCTACATGAGAAAGAGAATCATTAACTCTCCCCATAACAAACCCCAAAAAGGTCTCTGCACAAGGAAGTAATCCACTCGCTCTCTCCTTTACAAAACCGACAAAGCGTTCTACAAGAGGAACTAATCCACTACCCCTCTCCTTCGCAAAACCCACAATACCCTCTACATAAGAAAATGATCCATTCATATCTTCCATTCCAAAACCCACATGACGGAGGAAGTCACCTAATATTTTCTCTACATAAGATGATGCTTCACTCGTTTTCTCTTTTGCAAAACCCACTAAGCTCTCTACATAAGGAGGCAATCACATCAGTCTCTCCATCGCAAAACCCACAAAGCTCTTAACATAATAAGGGGATATTTCCCATACAATCTCCTTAACAAAAGACACAATGTTCACTACATGAAGAAGAGATTCACCCAGTCTCTACATGAGGAGCATATCCACAAACTCTTTCAAAAAGCCTATGAGATCAATAACCTTTTTCATTGCAAAACCCACAAAAAAACTTTCGTTTGACTGATTGGTGTAAAATAAGAGATGGTGTAATTGAAATAATTGGTTCAGGTTGCTTATGGAGCCAAGTTACGAGTATAGGAATAGGCGAATCTGATGTAAAACTATAACTTTTGATAGAAGAACACGTGAGATTTAAGAATCTAAATCCTCATAAGTTTGATTAATTCATTACCCAATAACAATAAACCATAACCTAAAATAACCAAATAATAGTGAAAACCAAAAGACTAACCTAGGATGGCTTTTATAGTAGTAAGCCTTAATCCTAGTCCTACTAGGATTAGGAATAGAAATTACACCAACTTGAGGAGAACCTTCTCTAGCAGTTAGACTCCACTTCCCACTCCTTAAATTAAATAACTCCTAATTACAACTGAAAACTACTCTTAAAAAGAAACTTCTATAAAATAAAAAAGAGAGTGGCGTCAACTAAGCGACCTAGAGAGAAATGCCCTCTCCCTAAGTATATGCACACACGGTGAGAAATCGTGTCACATCAGAATCGTTAACTGTAAATTATATACTTATCTTCCATTAACATTTGTTTGTGACCACAAATCTCAAAACTGTTAAGAATTTTCTTTAAAAAGACACCAAGTAGACAGAGAAGCACCACCTCTAAGATAGAAGACATTTTGCACAGAGAAAAAAGGTGAATATTGGGTTCACAGGTCTTTTAGGAAGATGAAATGCTTCTTTGCTAGGGAAGTGTTTGTGGAGATTTTGGAACAATGCCGACTGAACAAATGTTTCTTTGTTAGGAAAGTGTTTGTGGAAGTACCAGTTTACGTGCAGACGGGATAAGATGGATGCTACTGGCCAAGAATGTGAAGTTTATGGTTTGATCAGTGTACGGGAATGATAATATATACAAATGAGCGGAAATAATCGTGGATTTTCCAAGTCGTATAGTTTTGAGAAGAAGATTTTGTCTAAATAGGCCTTCTTCTTTTACGGGTTAGAGGTGGCCGTTATCTATACCAGCATGCTAAGATGAAGATAAATGGACATGTACCCTCCGTGGTTATAATGTCTCTCTAGCATTCGATATATCGGATCTTGAGAAGTTCGAAATGATATATCGTATGATACTTCTAAAAGATATAAAATTAGAAGAAAAAAATATCATAGTATAAATATCACGATAAATATTTGTAGCTGCATTGGGGTGGTTTTTCCCAAGAAGTTCAATGTTTTAATGACCAAGTGAACATAAGATATCTCAGTATGAAGCATAATGTTAAAGTACACAAAAAAGAAACATACCCAGCAATCAATTCCTCAAGTTGTGGCTGGAGTTCTTTATCCCGTAATTCTTCAATTCTTTTTGATATCGAGTCGATTCTGTGTATGGCGACTCGAATTCTCGAGTGTAGATCTTTGACAACTGCCCGAGTTTCATCAACCTTCTTAGGACTGTCATTTCTTGATTCTTGGTGTCTTAGCAATCTGCACTTAGCGTCATAGTCCCTTCTAATATGTCCACTAGCCTGAACTCAACAGAGTACAAGAGATGTTAATTAGTATGATCAGAAAGTAGGTAACATAATTATTTTTAAAAATAATTTCTACTGGTCCTCTAAATAGGATGATTACTAATTCTTCTCTAATTTAAAAGAAACCAAATCCTCCTCCTAAGAAAGTATATATATCTATGGCTTAATGCTTAAAAAAATTGTTCAATATCATCACTAGCTACCACAGACTTCAATATCAGCTGCATTCTACTTCAATTAATAGAAATTTTCATTTTCCTGGACATGGATCTCAACCAAAATATCTATTCGACTAGAATAATCTTTTCCCTAGACAAGCTTTCTCTACAGCTCTTCTAGAATAAGATGAGTAACAACTTCCAATAGCATACTTATAGCAATGACCAGAAGAAGTTCCAAAGCTCACAAATAGTACATTTGAAATTTTGGTTCCTGAAGAACATTCAAGTTCAACTATGTCTCTTGCCATGATGGTGTTTGTGATGTTTATGTCGCCTGTGACGTGTCTTTTACTTTGTACACTACTTTGCATAAGTGCCTCCCATGAAATAACAGGGGAAGGATGGGAGTGTGAAATGTGCCCACAAACTTTACTAATCGAAATAGTATTAACTGAAATGCGTAGAGGGTCTCCATTGAATTCTTCCAATATCACTAGGAGGTTACCAGTAGGTTCCAAGAATGATCGAGGCATGTGATACTGAATTTGTGAATATCCATTGGGAGAGCGAAATGAGGACCAATATCGACCAATGCTCTGTCCATTGACCCAAGCTTCGCCTTTCCCCCATCGAACCAAGATTTAGGACAACAGGATCATTCTCTTGGGGAGAAGCAAATGATGTCTTAAACCATCTGAGAGGTTGAGAGGTTGTGTATATAGTTGTAGTTTCTCTCCTAGAAGCCCAACCAGATATTCCCATGCAAATGGATAAAATTCTTGAGATCCTAGTCCAGTTCCTTGTATCCTTAAACTACGCAAACCAACAACCTTACGCTCAAGATATGTTCCCCCCATCCTGTAGTCCAACCATAACACTTATTAAGGAAATATCGCTTGTCCCAATACTTTCTAAGTAGATCATGGATTCAATTTCCAGGGTTGAAATTATGTTTCCACAAAAATGGGATTCTTATTAAATCCCTTGCTAACATGGTTGGTCATTACCTTTACTCTGATTATGCTACCCTTAATCTCAGATCTATTACAGCTAGGGTCTATGTTGAAGTTGACCTCACCACAACCCTGCCTCCCAAGGTGGGACTCAAATTACCTAAGACAGTCATTCTGGAGCAGCATGTGATGTATGAGAAACTACCAAAGTTATGCTTACAATGTAGTTTGCAGGGACACAAATCTAGCCTTAGATGGCGATCAAGGTGATAAGAAAATGGGTAGTATGGTTGCCAAGATTAACCAAGGAAGATGGTGAGATAATTGAAGAAGTTGAACAGTTAAAGCTTGATACCATTGTCTCCACATAGGAAATCGCTGTGCAAGCAAATGATGTTGCAGGCTCATCAAGCTGGTCTCATGGAACAAAAGGCACAAGAAGGGTCTGTGAATGTTGTGAAGGCAGATTTACCTACGTCTAAGCCCTGAGGATGATACTAATACTGGGTATGTCCCAGACCTGGATAGAGGCTTCTATTCTGATATTGAGCATTATAGAAGTGATTTGGCTACTCCAGTGAAGAAACCAAGGGTCATATCACAGAGGATCTCCCTCACTCGAATTTATATACACCACTTCGTACCATCTGCAAAAAAGAACATCATCCCGCAAATATGTGACTTTCAAATAAGATCATTTCCCATGATATCTAGGAGCACCTATCAGCTATGGCAAGGTGCTATTCTCTCACTTTGAACCCTTAATTGCAAGAATTAAAAGCGAGATTGAGGGCTGGCATGAAAAACTACTATCCAATGGGGAGAATTAGTCATGTTAAGCCATGTACTAAATTCAATACCAGTTCATCCGCTTTCAAGAAAATAGAAAGTATGTTTTTAAATTTTCTATGGGAAAGTTTTAAAGGCAAACCTAAGAAACATTGGATATCCTGAACCTCTATGTCAACCAAAGGCAGAAGAGGGGGCTGGGAATCAGACATTTAAATGATTTGAAGTATAGCCTCCTTCTTAAGAAATGGTGAAATATTTTGTATAAAGATACTATGCGGTCATAATTTCTCAAAACAAAGTATTTTCAAATGGGGACTTTGACCAAGCAAGAGCAGGGGTTTTAAAGTTATGGAAAAATATGCAGTGATTATTCAAACTGTTCATGCCAATACCAAATGGAGAATTAGGTAGGTGAAGGCAGTTTGGCAGACATGTTTGATATGGACTGTGAGCAGACTATAACAGTTAATGGAATATCAACAACCAAGGGGAGTGGCATTGGGATAAACTTACAGCTAAGATTCTAGACAATTTGAAACAGATACTACCATTGAAATTTTTCCTATCTACAGGAAAATATACACTTAGTTGGCCTTTTTCTTCAGGTGGTAAATTTACCACTAAATCTGCATGGGACTTTTGGAGAAGTCCTAGTCAACCTCAATAAATAATAGACTGTATATGGCACAAAGCTATACCATCCAAAATTCAGCTCTTTAGCTGGAAATTTTGGTAACATATAGTGCCAGTCAGGGCGAAACTGGTAAGGGCTGAGTGAGGTCAAATGACCCCGGGCGAAGTTGATAAGGGCTGAGTAAGGTCAAATGACCCCACTCACTTAGTGTCTCCACTATAGAAATTTTATTTGATGCTTAGAAGTTGGTAAGGGCTGAGTGAGGTCAAATGACCCCACTCACTTAGTGTCTCCACTATAGAAATTTTATTTGATGCTTAGCATTTAGGGCATATGTGTGAATTTTGACCCCACCCAACATTTTTTTACTCTCCCTCCACCCTCTCTCTCTTTAACCTCTTCATAATCTTCCCCATTATCTTGATTCTCCTGTAGTAATTTGAATAAAAAAAATGTCACCTAGAAAAATTTTCTCGAGGGCTCCCGCCCCCGAACCCCCATTGTATTTTTTTTTTGACCGCACTAGACATAATTCCTGGCTTCGCTCCTGGTGCCAGTTGATATCTTCTTTAAAAAAAATCATTTTTAACCAAAATGTCATTGTTGTATTCATAAAATTGTTGAAACTCTTGACCATTTACTTGTAAAGAAAGAAAAAACACTCTAAGTAGATGCATATGTAAATAGGTTACGTCATTTAGAGGGGAATATTAGTTTCTTCGTCAGTAGATAACTTCAGAAGGGTGTCATTCTTAATATATATGCAGGGGATAGGCAAGAATATTGTTAATCCAATATCCTTAATTTTTTTGTATTCTTGCCTACTTCAGAAGGGTGTCATTCTTAATATTGTTAATATCCCATAATGATAGTATCTAGATGCAACAGATGTGATAGGCAAGAATACAAAAAAATAGCAACCAACAAAATAATCTGAAGTGTATTGCAAAGATATTATGCACACATAGCATAAAAGCAAAGAGTAGTGTGAATAAACAAGGGTTGGTGTAACGGTTTGAGACCATTCCTAAAGAAGCAGAGGTCTTAAGTTCGACATCACCAATGAGGGTCACAGGATTTCACCAAACTTACCACCAACATGTTTGTCAGCAGTGATCTAACATGCCCCGGGGATTAGTCGAGAAAATGGTGATAAATTATGAAACCGGATCACCCTGGTCTACGGGGAAAAAAACAATGTTTTATGCTATTGGATACCCTCACCACCTGGTGTTTGGCAACTAAACATCGATGGAGATTTTTTTTCATTTGTATGGGATTATGGAGCTATTTGAAGAGAGTTTTAAAGACTTTCTTACGGGCATTAGTGCGAACGGAGCAGAACTTTCTGTGGAATACCATGAGAGCATGCAATGTACAAGGGTCTGATCTTGGCACTGCGGAATGGGGTTGTAGAGTATAACTAATAACTGATTCCAACCTTAGGACATAAGTCAGGGGATCACACAGAACCACCATGGAGCTGTAATTTCATCTTTCAAGCTACTACGAAGCTGAATTAAGTCCTTGATAAATTTATCGTGTCTAGATAGTAAACAAATGTGCAGATTTTCTAGCTTCATTTAATACTACTTCACCTAAATTGTACAGACACTAGAATATTGCCCACGGACCCGCAAGTCATAATTCGTTATCAATATAGGGGGAAAGTACATTAGAATAAAACTCTGCCTATTTCATTATTCATTCCTTCAGGGGTTTGCCTAAAGCCCACTTTGCCTAGTAAAAGAATATAGGACCTAAGAAACATTTCTTTGCAATGTGTTCCCTTAAGAATAAGTTTTTATCCTCAAGTTGGACCCCTATGCTAAGAGATCGAAAGAGAAAGAGAAAGAATCAAGCATAAAGAAAAGACTAGCAGTGTGTTATCGAAAGATAAAAAGGAGTTGAACAGGAACACACCCCTATGCTAAGAGATCAAAAGAGAAAGCTAGACTAGTTGCAGGGGTCGCTACTAAAAGAACGTAAGCTCTACGACGTTGAACCACAAAAGGGCGCTAGATGGATCTGGATGATGTGCGGCAACAAATCGATTGGCTCAAAAGGATCGATTGGCTCAAAATGGAGTTGGAAAAGGCATTGACAAGCCTCAAGATAAAATTAGTACTTTGGGAAGCTTGATGCCAAAGGAATTTGGGGTTAACTAAGAGCTGAAGGCTCCTAGTTGGAAGGGGTAATTTAACAACAATGTTAAACCACGAGGAAATATTATAGCACGAGGCAATGGGTAGTATTTTATTTATTTATTTAGCTATTTTGCGCAATTGCAGTATCTTTAGCTATATCTGTAGAAAAGAAAAATACGTCAACCAATACCTTGACTTCATCGTAAAGCTTTCTCTCCCATGCATGTAATCGATCTAAGGTAGAAACATGACTGCCCGAGTTCATGCAAATACTTTCAAAAATATTACTGTTAAGGTCTTCAATATCATCTTTTGAAGTTGGAGCAAGAGGGTTCCGGGATGAGGAAGAGTGAGATGATGTTGTTCTATGCCATGTCAAGTACTTGATCGCAGTTGGTGCAGGCTCTGAGCAGACACAACAACATTAGTTGAATAATCATATGAAAAATGTGGTACAACTAAATTGCTTAGATTGGAAGACATGTAAGTTCTATCAACCAAAATGAACAAGCAAATTTTGGTAAGGAAAAAGAAATGCTCATATAAATTGGTAATTAACAGCTAAATCTTTACAATTGTCGGTATACATTACTTATTCACATCTGAACAAAAGTAAAAAATATGAATACTAAATATTTGTGTATATATAGATATTATTGATCTAAGAAAAAACAAATGTTGCCCAAAAACAATAACCAAGTTGTGGACAATTTACAAGCAATTATATCAATTAAATTATTTCTATTTTCATGCGGAAAATATGGAATAGATGGGTTCATTAGTACAGTGGATTCAGTGGTGAGATTTTGAGCGAAACCTCTCCTCGTGGAGGAGGAAGATATTTTCAAATGGAGATCAGCTTACGCTTGGAGTCGTACATTTATTTACCTTCCACACACAAACCTATATATACTATGTGCAACAAGTTATACAGATTATTCGCATCTTCTTGTAAAATTTATCTGTTAAAATATCTACATGTGGCCCTTCCATTGTACCTTTAGTTTTCATGATTAATAAATAGGCAGAGGCCGACCTAACCCCCAATCACATTTGATGCTTTAACAAAACTTGCTAAATTATTAACTTTGAGGAGGAGGAAATGTGTTGAATATCTTCAAGTATAAGACTAATGTGCATTTACTGAATTGAAATGAGAATGGATAAACCCCAACTTTTCTTATTATAAATTCTTTTTATCACAAATATGTTATACTGTTTTACGTGCGTAACACAGATAAAATGCAAATAATAACTAAATAAAATAAAAGTTAACCTACCTTCGGGAACATGAGTTGGATCCTCGCCACAAGAAAAGCAAGCTTTACAAAATACTGAAACCCTTGAAACACCTGTTATATCAAAGATGCTTCGTTAAATGCCAGTTTTGTACCTTCATGTGAAAAGTTCAGGTATTGTAAACACGCACAACGAATTGCTTAAGAGGACTTGCTAGAAAAAGAACACACACGACAATTGCTTAGTAGTAATGGTATTGAGCACAAAAGTTGAGAGAAAATAATTTGGCGGAAGCAAATAAATAGATGATGAATCAAGTATAAATTTCACTTCCAATCATGAAACTATAACTTTAATTAATATTCTCAAACCAATTGCTTCAATATGGATGCCATGCCGGTAGTTTATATAAGAGAATAGGGAAACCCTGCTTTCTAGACCCTAGAAAACTCCTACTCCTAGCTAGAAATCTGTTTTAGAATCATCATTCTATTTAATTAAGCAAATAAAATCCTGTTAAACTACTAAATTAAGAAAATAGAAAGAAAGAAAGAAAAAAAAACTCCTCAATATTCGAATAATGTACCTGCACATCCAAAGATTCATAACTACTAATTCTAGTTAGTAGAAAAGAAACCCGTAATATTAAGATACTAATAGAATTATACTAATATGTCACGGTCGTTTCCCCACCGTCAAACATGGCATTTTGTGTTTGAAAAGCGCGTTGACATGGCCAAGAAAATCAAGATCTTTGAATATTGAAGGTTAATTTTTTCTTAGAGGGGCAAAGTTGAAATGTTACAAACATTTCCTCACCGTCAACTCGGATTTATGAAGCCCAATTAGTCCGAGTCAACTTTCCGTTTCTCATCATCATCTATAAAATTTCATCTCCTTGATTTAAGTAGATTTTTTTCTTATTTTGAATTTGAAGTTATGTGAGGAAAGAAATTATTTAGATTCCATTTCAATTAGGATTTTAATTAGAAAGTACATTATTGTCTTAAACCTCTTCTTCTACAAAAGAGAGCTTCGGTTGGTTCAATTAAGTTGGTTTTGAAGAGAAGTATTCTTAATAAGATTTGAATGCAAATAAAAATATTTAATTCATTGAAGATTTTCAAATCATTACCTTCCGCACAATTGCCTACATCAACTTGGTATCTCGAGCAAATTTGGGGGGGGGGGGGTGTCTTTTCTAGGATGGATTAGAAAACAACAAAGAAGCCTACGACGAGACAGAATATCGATGCATTGACACCATCAACAAGCGAGATGGCACCACTTAAAAAAGTTGTGGTTGCAGAAAAAAAATTTAACTCCAATGAAGATTAGAGTATTGTTCATCAAGAAACTTATGTTATACGAGTTGGATTTAACCATGAGAAAAGGAAGGTAGGAAGGTCCCCCATCAAGACTCTAAGCTGATGTCATACGAGTTGGCTTTAGCCTAGCAAAACCCTCGCTAGAAAAACCAAGAAAAGCACGCCATCTGTTTCATATCGAGTGAATTACGATATCTCGATGTTGAAGAATATTTTGCCACTCTAAGCAACAATGATAAGTATAAGGTCCCAATATATTCGGAGGACTAAGAAGAAGATGACGAAGAATAAGATAAACTAGAAAAAGGTAATTTTTTTCTCTTTCGCGACTGACAAAGACTTTTGAGATTGGAGACTTTTTCCAATGTTTGGCAATGAGCTTGAGAATTTTCCGCCATTTGTTTGTGCAGTTTATCAGTTAGGCCTTTATAATCAAGGTCAACCCTCAATATTAAATGCATATCCAGATATGCACGACGATAGTGCAACTTATTTCGATTGGGAAGTGAAAGCAATTTAAGACGGTCATTCCAAAGTTCTCAGTCTTTATGAATACCCAATGAAGGATTTCGTGGCTCGGTCTCATGAGCATGTTTCTTTATTGTTATGAAGATAAAAAAATATGTTGTTAAATGCAGGGATGTCAGTAACGACATCATACCCCCGTTCATTGGTACAATCCCTTATTACATAAAGTTGGGTGGGAGGGTTCAAAATTTGAAGAATTTCGCTATAATTCGGGAGAATTCATTAAATAATCTAAGATCAAAATGCCTCCACGAGCAGCCCAAGGAAGAGTTGATATGTCAGTGATGTTTCCTCATTGTCAAACGGGATGTTCTAGACAAACCTAGTCCTAGACAATTTTCTATTTTCTCTCACTTTTCTCGAAAATTCCCCATCTTTAATTTAGAGAGATTTTATTATTATTATGAATTAGTAGTTATGTTAAGAAACATAATATTTAGATTTGTTTACAATTAGGATTTTAATTAGAAAGTTTCTAGTATTGTTCCAAATCTCTTCTCTAAAAATAGAGCTTAAATAAGTTGGTTTTGAAGAAAGTTCTTCTTAGTTTTGTGAAGGCGAAGGGAGGCCAATGATAAAAGCTTCGAATCCACAAAGAATAACTCTAATCTAGATCTGATTCCACAAGAGAAGAATTTAGAGAAGAAAACTAAGATGAATTGAAGAATAATTTTTATTGATTGATAATTTACAAAGACCTAGCTCTTTTTTATTGATTGAAGTGAAATCATATTCTAATAAGAAAAGATAAACTCTAACTAAACTCTTACACTAATAAGGATAATCAAAACAACTAGACTCCTAGTTTAATAAGGAAATATTAACTTTTATTCTAACTTGGACTCAAATTACTAGCAAATAAAGACTCCAACTAAAGTAAAGATTTCTTGTATTCTATATCAATGAGACTACGCTCGTACATTAGGTTCTCCTTCTTTGGCATTCCTGTATCATTTTGAGATCTTAATAAGAGAAAAGTTTATTTTAGTTAATTAATTGTTGATTTTCAAATCGTTGGCTTCCGCACAATTATCTACATCATAAACCGTTTTCTAAATCTCCTACGCCTAATTAACTGGATAACTGTCTTGGAAAGATGGGCTTGGCATACATTTTTTTGTCACATTCGATAGCTTTCAAGGCTTAGAAACTTCCAACTGGTCTTCACAAATTCCCAATCTCCAGCTGGTTCCAATGCTAGACCAGCATGGATGTTATGCTCGCGAGTTATGACAATTGTGTAGGAGGTCGTTTTGCATTGCTTTTAAATTCCACAAGCCAAGTTATAGTGGAATAAAATTTGTATAGGAGATCTATGTAACATGAGCACTCCACATTTGGGGAATAAAATTTGTGTCAAACATGTCGGACACTCCGATACGCCGGAAACTCAAATTGACATACCAATGGGTATTCCTTGCCTAAATCAACCTTATCTTGTAAAATTACCTATTCTTTAGGACATGTTATTCGATCCTACTACTTATCGTTTGTTTTATGATTATGCTTGTTATTAATTGCAAATCAACCTATATTTATTCGAGTATGTTTTTGTAACATGCTAAGAAAATTTTAGCATCATATTTGTAATGGAATCAAAATATAGTAAAAATAAGTGTTGCCGCGAAACCAATACTCTTATAAAGGCAAATAACAAGACACACTATGAGAAATGTGGAAAAAAAATTTGCAAGGTTGTGTTTGCTTTTTCACTTCTTTTGAAGCCGACGTGTTTGGCAACTCATTTAATCATATTGGTCTCCAAGAAAAAAATCTATTTAACAGAAGCCCATCCCGCACAAATTCTGTGAATTGCTTGGTAAAAGCCAGTTCCTTTATCCTATTTTTATTCATTTTGGAATCATTTCATCAAGCTAATTAAAATTGTATAGAAGAAAAAATTCGTGAACTGTTAAATTAAAAAAGTCTTGTATGGTTGCGAAACAAAACAACTTTCTTTTAGTGTTTTTCGCAAATAAAAAAAACTTGTGATGAACTCAAGATTAGCTAAAGATTATGTCATAGGGGGGAAAAGTATCTATATTATATACTTAATATCATTGAAAACTAAGCTATTTTAGCTTCCAGTGTCCTAACCTGGAACCCTCCGCCTGGACACTTAAATCCACATGACCACCAAGACAAAGGACGGTTAATGGGGACAAAGTATATATGTGCACATTGTTACTGTATAGAGACATGTACAAGTTACTTCTACATTGGTGTTGGTGATAATACAATAAATCATACAAAAGTAACAGGTGTCACCTTCTTTTCCAGGGAAAATTGGACGAAAATGCATTTTATTTGCTTCAAGCATCCTAGGAACTTCTCTGCCAGACTCGGAAGCTTTCACAAAGAGACGTTCAATTTCTTTTATGCTTGATAGAAAGTCTTTTGATAGAAGCTTACTTGCTTTCTTTTCATAAGAAGGGGGAGTAACTACCGATTCTGTAGTTTTCAATGGTGTCAAATCCGGTGAATTGATTTTCTTTTCATTGAAAACTCCGACTTCAGAAGATAAGCTTTTCGGAGATGGCATAGTAGGAGAAATACTAGATTGTGAACCCAAAACTCTGCGGTTTTGGAAACTCCGAACAAGATTTTCAGTAGAAGGTTCATCAAATTCATTTTCGGACTCTTCAGACTCCACCACATCTTCCTTTCCTATGAAAGCAACCTTCTCTTCGTCCTCTTTCGAATCCGGAACTCCTTCCTCATCTATAAACCGCTTTAAATCATCAAAACTATGGAACCCATGGTCATGGTTGATCCTTCTCCCATCCTGAAAAGAAAACTGACTATCGATTGGATGAGTACCAAAATAATCCCAAGGGGGATTCTCAGGAGAAAGGTGGTGGTGATCATTGAATTCCGAGCTTCCAGGTCTTTCAGGGGAACAAGGCGTACGATCCAGGGGAGTACTTTTTGAAGACCTTAGGGTCCGAGTTATCGGAAAAGGTGTTTCTTCAACTGTATTGGTGGAACTCCTATGGTTTTTCATGTAGTTTGCCTGAAACCGGTCTGAGTTCGGCGGGGAAGGACTTGGAGAAAAGATTTGCGCTGCATCCACGTGTGATACGTGTTGTGATCGAGATGGAGAGAAGGAGAAACTAGAAATAGATTTTTCAGTTAAAGCTAGCGGCTCCGGTGTGAAGGTGGTTGAAGTGTATAAGGATGACTCAATTGTGGCTTCGGGTTCGACAAACTTTCCAAGAGCAACTCCAGTACTCCTCAGAGACTGAATGTAATTAATGTGTGCAGCTGCAAGTGAGCACCTTCCATTGAGTGCTTGTTTAACAAATCTCTTTCTTTCACGACATAGTTGTAGGGCCTTATCTTCTTCTAATCGAGAGTTTGAAACCCCCATTCTCAAGACCAATCTTCTTATAATGTGGCTATGGCTAACACGTCCTTCTGAAATAAAAAGAATGACATTAAAAATAAATAAATAAAACTTGATATAATACAAAAGTAGCAGAAACTTGCTTCTCGATTATAGAATAGTGTACTTCATTTTGAAAAAGTTCTAGAACTGAGTTAAGTCCCGAATATTCCATTTCAAAACTCATACTTCCAGTATAACTCGTGCCCATCATGTTGTTTATATTTTGACAAATCAACCTTGTCTGATCAAAGTTAAAAACTTTAGAACTATAGATCCCCCCTAAATAACCATATATCAGAATTCAAAATATATTGATAATTGTTACCCTTGCCTCATGAATCCTTGTAAAAAAATCACAATTCAGGCTGGCAAATGTCGGCCTCCACATCTACAAGTGCCGGTCTTCTACAAGCAACTGATGGACCTAAGCAGAGAAACACATCAAACATCAGCGCAAACAAATATATGGCTACTGAATTATGTTTAGGAATTCCAAATCAGATACCAAGTATGAGCTTCACCCCAAAAACAACATATAATTCTCTGTTTTCATCCATCAGTGATAGTTGTGTCTAAGTTAGAAAGCTCAGACACAACTCTCACTCTTGAAATACTATAAACAACCCCACATGCAAAACTGAACCTGAATTTACTAATCGAATCAAATCTGAACTATTGCGTCAAAAAAAAACTAAATTTTTAAGGGGATTGAATCGGATGTATTTATCTATCTGCCTTTAACAGAGAAACACATGGTCATTGAATTATCTCTAGAAATACATGGTCATTGAACTAAAACCCCAAAAACAACATATAATTCGATGTTCTCGCCCATCACTGATACTTGTATGTGAGTTTTCCAGCTCAGACAAAACTCTCACTCTTGAAATACTATAAACAACCCCACATGCATAATTGAATCTCAATTCACCAATCAAATTGTACCCCAATTATTATTCAGAATTTAAAAAAAATCCAATTTTGTATC
The DNA here is from genome assembly GCA_014058105.1 of Kingdonia uniflora. NCBI lineage: Eukaryota > Viridiplantae > Streptophyta > Magnoliopsida > Ranunculales > Circaeasteraceae > Kingdonia > Kingdonia uniflora. The sequence goes on along the minus strand of JACGCM010001530.1, from coordinate 535,345 downwards.
TTGGATTTCAAGTTTTCCCTTAAAACCCCAATTTTCTCCTAAAAAAACGTAATTTTTTAGGGGGATTGAATCAGAGAAACGTCAATCAAAATATTTCAATCTCAACTCTCAGTAATATTCAAAACAGCTTAATTAATTAGATGAAAAAAATAATAAAATAATATCTCACCTTTGTTGATGAGAATCAAAACTCCTCAAGCACTGAATCAGAGGGAGAGAGATAGATGAGAGTGACAGTGAGTCATGCAAAAAAAAACAAAAAAAAAAACAAAGTTTTTTGGACAACAAATCCACCAGCAGTAAAGATAGGCTTCCAAATAGACCATGTGGGCCCCACTGTCCATTCTGCTCCTCCCCTCTCCAAGAGCATGATGAGCAGCTCATCACAATTCAAGGATTAAAATACTAAACTATTTTGGCTTACCGACATCTGCCTAGTAGCCGCGGCTTACCGTGATATTTTCAATTTATCATGGCTTTTCAGTAGCTCCATTTTTTAATCCTTTAATACAAAAGACCACTTTAAGCTAAATTATCGCAAAATATCTATAGTTTTTTCCCAATATTTTAATAATTATTACGATATATTGAATATTACTTAAAATGTGGAGGAAGTCTCCAATACAACTTGAACTTGAAAAATGATTATGAAAAATAAAAAATACATATAAATGGAAAATTGTGAATCAAGAAGTTTATTACAAGTAATTCAATTGCAAATTAAAGCTTGACATTTATGAATTGTCTCATAAAGTTATTTATATGCTAATAGTTTAATACATATATGAAAGACACGGTTCCTCAAAATCATTATTTTCTGACTGTGAGTGGGTGTTAGAAACATTCTAGCAATATACCTCCCACGTCAAATGCTTGAAATAAAGGTCTTAGTTTCTTATGCGGTTCTCGTACTCTTGTTGGATTAAGTACAACATAATCCCCAAGGGTGGGGAACCACTTACAACTATTACTCTCACATGCTTATCCGTGTAATCTTGTCTCGAATATTGTAATGATTTTCCCTGACCATGTCCATATCCATAAGGCGACGCATCAAGGTACGATTTTGCGCTACCCAAAAGACCCCTAAACTAGTCATTTTGTTGATCATCAAAAGTGGATGGATGTGGGTAATAACTAGTGCACATGTTTGAAACATCCATATTTGGAGTTTGTTTCATTTCGTGTCTAGATTAGGTGTCAGCATTACCTCGTGGTTACTCGTCGTTCGATATTACACATAGAGCGACTACAACTAAACTGACACTAACAGGTACGTGGGTTTGTACCTCTTCGTTAAAAAATATCAAACCCTTAATATTTTACAAAATGTCAGAAAGGAAGTGATGAGTTTTGGAGAAAATATGTTTCTGTTCAAGCAGGATTTTGTTCTGTTCGAATAAACCCTGTTCGAATAGACATTTTCTCTGTTCGAACAGGTTACTCATAACTTTATTTCTTCGAATAGGATCTTGGTTCTATTCTAATAAAACATTGTTTATTCGAACATACTATTTATTGGTTTTGTCAGAATAAATTTGGCGTGTTTCCCAAGTATCAATCCACCAATCTTTGGCGTTAAAGATCAAGTTCACTTCATAGACCACAACAAAAAGGTTCTCCATTTCAGACACGTTGGTTTGAGGGGGCTAGTTCTTTGATGACTTGCTTTTATTCTTCCTGCAGTCCTTTGCGCGGTGCCCTTTCTTTCTGTATGTATGGCAGTTCCCATAAAACTTCTTGAAGTCTTTTCCAGTTGGTCCTAGTGTAGGGTTGTTACCCTTCTTCCCATTTCTTCTTATGGGATTTACCCTTATTGCTTGAAGGATTATCTTCTTTCTCACAATTCCTTCAACAATATTGGCTTTTGATTCCAGTAAATAAACTCCAATCACTTTCTCACTGTTGCGATTATCTTCTTCAATTCTCAAATGCACGATCAAGTCCTCAAACTTCATCTCCTTGCATTTGTGCTTCAAATAATTCTTAAATTCCTTCCAGGATGAAGGTAATTTTTTAATCAATGAAGCAACCTGAAATGACTCGCTCATAATCATTCCTTCTGCATGAATTTCATATAGGATAATCTGCAACTCTTGCACTTGACTGATTATTGACATAGAATCAATCATCTTGAAGTCAAGAAATTTGCCGATAATGAATTTCTTCGTTCCTGCATCTTCTGTCTTGTACTTCTTATCCAGGGAATCCCACAGTTCCTTGACAGTCTTGAGTGGACTATAAATATTATACATTTTATCATCCAACCCATTTAGAATATAGTTCCCGCAAAAAAAATTAAAATGTTTCCATGCCTCCACATCAGCGACAGTGGTCTTATCAGTTTCATTATCTTTGAGAACAAGGGCACTTTTCTGCAAAAAATTTGCAAGGTTTAGTGTTGTCAGATAAAATAGCATCTTTTGTTGCTAACGTTTTAACTCCGCTCCATTGAACTTCTCCGACTTTCCATGATGAACACTGTAGTGGCTTATTCCTCATCACGACCTCATGCTTCATCCCCGAGCTACAGACAAACTTTCGACCTCAACAACAGAATACGTGGCACAATCACAACCATATGCAGAACAAGTTTCTCAACCAATACCACTCGTCCCTAGCAATACTCATGTTATTGGTTGAGAGTCGTCTTGTAATAGCTTATTTCGTATCTCGGACTTAAACCTCGCCCTCGATCTCATCAGCATACAGGAAACACTACTAAAGATGTCACCAAACTTTCCCCAGTTCGAGATATCACTGTCGACCCTTACAACAGCAGTCCGACCTGCCAAACTTTCCTCAATTCGAGATAACACTTTCGACCTCTACACTAAAAGTTCGACCTGCGCGAGATACACAGTCAGCAATAGAGCTGTTGTACAGCAGCAAATGCTAAAATGTTATACAACCTGGTCAAAGAATATCTCACACTCACTTTGTAATGTTCATCATTAAAGGACTTTATGGTCATCAAACGGTCATATTAAGATACCTATAAAAGGACCTCGAGAACTGCACATGAAGGACGGAACGATCTCCATAGAAAAGTTTTTATTCTATCATCCTATATTCTCAAGACGTTTATTGTAATAGACTAGCAATCTGAATAAGATCAATACTTTCTCAAAATATTTAGGATAGGTTGTGGTTTTTAACCCATTCAGGGGTTTTCCACGCTAAATCGTTTTATTGTCCATTGTTTATTATTCTTGAATGTTCTAAACACATTTGGTGTAAAGGCTAAATCCTTATACCATAATTAGGCTATTACATTTGGCGTCGTCTGTGGGAACTGAAGTTCTCAAACCTATTATCTCAAACACCACTGATCACCTTTTTTCAGAATGTCACTTCCGGATCAAAGTGTGCCAATTGCCCAAGTGGAAGAGAACGTAACTTTAACAGATCTGAGGGCCACTCTGAACTCGGAAATAGAACGACGTGCTGCCCTAGAACAATAACTCGCAGGTGTCCAGGACGTGTTAAAAATCTTACAAGGTCAGCAGATTGCTGCCCAGAAGAACAAAGTCGTACTGCCTGAGGGGTCGTAGATTTTTGTCCATGAAAGAATAAGGCCTCTTACGAAGGGCGTTCACGCGGGAGGTACGCTGCAGTATAACCGTCAAAAACAGGATATGGATCCCTCCCTGGTCCAAGAGATTCAACAATAAGTAAATGACGACCTAACGAGAGCTAGACAGGCTAAAAATCTACCTCGAAGAGTTCGAGTCCCAACGAAGGAACCTCTAAGTGAAGGGAGTGGCGACCACAACCCTGGAGAAGGACGTGTCACATGACCAACCGTCACGGCTCGACAATATGTCACTCAGGAACATGTCGAAAAATGGATCAAAGAATTGCTCGAAGCCCATACACCGACAAAAGGAATCCACAACAGGTTACAGAAGAGCCCGATCACCCAAGAGTTCTTGGAAGGTGAGGTCCCTACCATTTTTTACACTCCAAAGATCCAAAAGTACAAAGGGACTGATCCAAAGTAGCACGTTTAAGAGTTTCAGGATGCTCAAGGCCTGCATTCCACGTCCAACCACATTCTATGCCAGCTCTTTCCTATCAGCTTATCAGGCAAACCCTTATGGTGGTTCCACACATTGCCTAAAGAATCTATCATAACTTTTGAACAGTTGCGTGAGCTGTTCGTCAAGAACTACTTGCACAACAAAGATAAGGAAGAGAACTTATATTCTCTTTTTAGCCTAAAATAGATGTCGGGAGAAAAGCTCGAGACGTTTACCAAAAAGTTTTTAGAATTAGCTCAAAAAGTGGATCGACTTGACCAGAAGATCACTATTTCTGCTTTCACCAACGCCTTATTTGTCGATGACCGAGCCAAGGAGTACCTCGTCCTCAACAAACTGACCACATTAGAGGAAATGATCTAAAAGGTCAACGGGTACATCAACCTAGAACGAATGGTGTCCGACAGATAGAAACCTCATAAATAAATGCTGACAGCTCGAGATCAGTCAAACCATTCTGATTTTAATCGGACATCAGATCAAGGAGACAGGAAATGAACCAAATCTATCGATGAGCGACCTCGAAATGGGAGTAATCTGCCTCGACTTTACCAAATCTGACATCCGAAGATAAATGTGACTATAGCCAGCATATATCCTATATTGCAGAAGGACATATTCTTCTGAAATGCAGAGTACCTACAGCCGATCGAGAATAAATCGTACTGCATCCACCATAAGGTCCGACATCATGAGATAGAGTAATGTTTTTCCCTACAACGGTTGCTAAAGTATATCTTCACAGATGGACAAATGCACGAATACATAGTGGATGTGGAGAGCTATAAGAACGAGAGTTACAAAAGCCCCACTACCATTGTGCAAACTGAGGAGCCCGCAACTGAAAAGTAATTGTACCATATCTCCCTCTGCCATCTGGTGGAGACCCAGGTCATCAAGGAATCAAACAGAAGCAAGCGAAGGCGTGTCGCCCAATGTCATGATCTGTCCATGCATGATAAAGAAGCCCATTTAATCCCAGTATTCAGCTCTCAGAGGACCGAGAACTCTTTCGACGATTGCGACGTTCGGCATGTCAACTATCCTCACCATGATGCCTTGGTAATCATGTTGAAAATGCGAAACATGGTGCTTCATACAATGATAGTCGACACAGGCAGCACCATTGAACTCCTTTTTCAGAGTACGATCGACCAGATGAGTCTGGCCGATAAGGTTCAACCCAGCGACGTTGATATTTGTGGTTTCAACGGGTCCAGGGAAGATCGTGCTCCCCATCGCCGCAGGGCCGGTGACACTGGACATTATCTTTTACGTCGTCAGCACAAAGTCCCGATATCTAGGGATCATGAGTCGTTGCTGGCTATACAATATGCACCCTATCCCCATTGCGTTTAGAGTGGGAGGGTAGCGTTTACGAGATAAAAGGAAGTTAGAAATTAGCTCGAGCATGCAAAAATCCGTCATCATTGAACTAGCACCTTCCAAACATTAACTCGCATAGCAATTACAGAAGACAACAGAAAGCATTACAGAGAATTATACAGTTAACACTGTAGGGCAACATCTGCCCAACGCCGAGGTTACAGAATACGTTGATATCAGTGGACCCAAACGGGGGACGTATATTGGAACCCATCTGCCCCCTGCGGAGTGCGACACTCTCATCCAGTTCCTTAAAGAAAACAGTGACGTCTTCGACTTTTCATGGGATGCTGGGTATCGACCCGAACCTGGCCTATCACAAACTCAACTTGAAGGAAAAAGTTGTGGCTATCAAGCAAAAATAGAGGACTTTAGCACCTAGACTTCGCGATGAGGTCAGCAAGAAAATTCAAAAACTCATCGAAGTCGGTTTTATCCGAAAGGCCAACTATCCAGAGTGGATATCGAATATTGTATCGGTACCAAAGAAGAATGGGAAGATCCGGGTATGCGTAGATTTTATCGACCTGAACAGGCATACTCTGAAGGATAGTTTCCCACTCCCAGTCATCAATGACTTGCTCGACTTTAGGTCAGGGCACGAGCTCCAGTCTATGATGGATGTCACGTCAGGCTACAACCAGATATCTATGCTACCTGAAGACCAAGAGAAAACAACTTTCATTACAAAGCACAACCTATATTGCTACAAAGTCAGGCCGTTTGGTCTCAAGAACGTTGGCGCTACTTACCAGCGGTTGATGACCCAAATATCCAAGGGCCACCTTGGGAAAACAATGGAGATTTATATAGACGATATGTTGTACAAAAGTTTTAAGAAGGAAAACCACATTACAGATTTACAAACGGCCTTTGATATTATCTGCCTCTACAAGATGAGACTCAACCCTGATAAATGCCAGTTTAGAGTTCAATCAGGGAAATTCCTGGGTCACTTAATCAACAAGAGCAGTATTGAGGCCGATCTAGAACAAATTCGCGCACTATTATCCATGCCTTCCCCCTGAACGAAAAAAGACATCCAAAAATTAGCATGAAAGATTGCAGCAATAAATCGCTTCGTTTCAAAATTATTCGATCGCTTTCGATGGTTGCTCAACTTACTACGTAAGGGGACGATAAAACAGAAACCTAAGAAAAACTATGAAATCGAATGGATAGCAGAGTGCGAAGCAGCTTTTCAGTAATTAAAACTTTACTTGGGATCACCACTAGTAATGAGTACGCCTAGTGAAGGGGAAGAGCCCACCATCTATCTCGTAGTTACTAAAGAATCAATAAGTTCCGTTCTCATTCGGCTTAATGAGAAAACCGAGAAGCCTGTCTATTTCATCAGTAAAACTTTTACTCCAGCATAATCCCGATACTCCAAGGTCGAAAAATTGTTGTTGGCTCTCGTTTATACCTCACAAAAATTGAGACAATACTTCCAGGCCCACTCAGTCCGAGTGGTGACAAACTACCCTCTACGCAAAATATTATCCAAGCGAGAAAAATCAAGAGGAGTCCAGCAATGGTCGGTCACTCTTGGCGAGCATGACATCTAATTTGAACCCAGACATTCTGAAAAGGGTCAGGTTGTAGCAGATTTCCTTGCCGACTTCCCCGTAAAAGATCTGGACTGGGAAGAAGACAATACAGACATTCATGAAGAACAACTCGAAGAAAGGGTAGACTAGATAACACAGAGGGGATGGCGTCTTCTAACTAATGGATCTTCTGGACCCACCGGATTAGGCATCGGAATTGTGTTGATCACACATTCTAATAATAGAATTGAAAATGAGATCCGATTAAACTTTAAAGCTACCAACAACGCAGCAGAATATGAGGCAATGATTTACGAATTAGACATGGCTCTAGAAATTAGAATGTCCGAATTATCTGTATATACGGACTATCTGCTCATTGTAAACCATTATACAAAAAAGTCCAAGAAGAATGGGAAAATGATCGATTACGCAGTCGCAGTAGCCGACAGAATGAGTAGATTCAAAGAAACTTCCATCAAATATTTGCCGCGCGGAGAAAATAGACATTCTGATTCCCTCACATACCTTGCAGGAGTCCTCGGCTTAGAAGCTCGATACCTCAAGATCGAAGTGATATCAACCCCCAGCATTAACATCATAAGCTCAAATTTTGTTAATACTGGGGGCGTTGAAGAGGTTGAGGACGATTGGAGACAATCTTTCCTCAAGTGTATTGGTGCTAAGAACAAGCTCGACGGAGAACTCCCTCTCAAGACCCTGCAAAAAGAAGGCGCGTACTTGATAACGTAAAATGCTACATCGTCGAAAACGGCCACTTATACAAGATTTCGGTCACAGGGTCGTACCTTGAATGTTTGTCTTACAAAGAGGCTCGAAAATTCTTATAAAAACTATATTAAGGATCTTGTGGTTTTCACGCAGCAGAAAGATCTCTAGCCAACCGAGCTCTTACTCAAGGTATTTTCTGTCATAAGATGAAAGCTTAAGCAATCAAACTCGTAAGCAAATGCGACACATGTCAACGTCATGGTCCATAAATTCGAGCTCCAGCTTTAGAACTACATTCCAGCAACGCCGTATGGCCATTTAAAAGATGGGCCCTCGACCTTGTCGATGAGTTTCCTACTACACCAGGAAAACAGAAGCATTTCTTAGTCGCAACGGATTACTTTACTAAGTGGCTAGAAGCAGTCCCTTTATACCGTACACAGGAAGATGAGGTCATCAGGTTCATCTGGGAAAACATTATCATTCGATTTGGCTACCCCCATCTCATCAGGATCGACAATGGACCTTAGTTTGTTGGCTCCAAAGTCGCCGAGTTCCTCAATTAGTACAACATCATACACTCCCCATCAAATCCATATTATCCACAGGGGAACGACCAAGCCGAGATTACTAATCGCACCATCATAGATGGAATCAAAAAGGACCTAACATAAAAGAAAGGAAATTAGGTCATGGAGCTACCGCATGTGTTATGGGCATATCAAACTACGCCCCGAGTTTCAACTGGTTGCACACCGTCTCTCCTGTCTGATGGTACCGATGCAATCATCCCTACTCAGTATCGTCACCCTATCCTCGACCATACAATGACTGATGAAGAAAATGAGTTCCTATTGGCATGTAATATGAACTGGATCGAAGAGACTCGAGACAAAGCAATAATGAAATTGGGAAGGTATCATCAAGCATTAGCCCAATCTTATAACAAGCGCGTTAGACATCGCGAATTCGAAAATAAAGATCTGGTCCTCCGAGAAGTTCCCAAACATCGTAAAGAGCTCAATGCAAGGAAGTTATCCGAAAACTGGGAAGGTCCTTTTGTCGTCATCGGGAAAAGCGGCTTTGGTTCTTACGACCTCGCTACAAAGCATGGCGAACATGCACCTAATCCTTGGAATACACGGAGACTGAAATTATATCGTCGATAACGCCCCTATCACAGTATACTTTTCTCTCAACCAAACTATCATAACGAGTTCACATCAATAAAAGATTGTTGTTTTGATGAAGATATATGTGTATTTTCTACTATGCCACACATAATTTCTATCCACTGATTACAAATCATTTGTTGCTTCAGCCAAATCGATCATCTAATATATTATAGATCGTTTGTTGCTTCGGCCAAACTGATCTATCCAATACATTCACTGTACATCAATCTTATACCAATGAAATACTTGTGTTCGATTGCCCTACAAAATATTTTTATCCACAAATTACAGATCATTTGTTGCTTCGACCAAATCGATCATCTATTACATTACAGATCGTTTGTTGCTTCGGCCAAACCGATCTATCTAATACATTCGTTGTACGTCAATCTAACACCAATGAAATACTTATGTTTGATTGCCTTACAAAATATTACAGATCATTTGTTGCTTCGGCCAAATCGATCAACTAATACATTACAGATCGCTTGTTGCTTCAGCCAAACTGAATCTTAGACCAATAAAATGCTTGTGTTCGATTTCCCTATAAAATATTTCTATACACAGATTGCAGATCATTTGTTGCTTTGGCCAAATCGATCATCTAATACATTTCAGATCGTTTGTTGCTTTGGCCAAACCGTTCTATCTAATACATTAGTTGTACGTCAATCTTACACCAATGAAATACTTGTGTTCGATTACCCTATAAAAACATTTCTATACACAGATTTCAGATCATTTGTTGTTTTAGCCAAATTGATCATTTAATACTTTACAGATCGCTTGTTGCTTCGGCCAAACTGGTCTATCTAATATATTCGTTGTATACCACTCTTTCACCAATGGAATATTTGTGTTTGATTACCCTACAAATATGGTTATGCACAGCTTACAGATCACTTCGTTACTTCGACCACACTGATCAACTCATGCATCACAGATAGTTTACCAGGTGAGTTGAACCGATCACATGTCGCGCTGCTTTGTAAACATTATCAGTGGTACCTTACACGGTTAGTACAAATCACTACTCGCCCTTAACTATTTCCTTATATATCCATGTCTTTCCTATCCTTTGTTCGTATACATACAACATAATCACATTATTCATTCTTCACTTGAGCTATCACTCAACTCATGACTCACATTAGAAGGACCTGCCACGTCCTCTACACCACCCTTTTGTAACTCATGCAATATAAAATCTGGCATTTTCCCAATAACAATCCTCTTTCCCTCTCTGACCATCCACTGCTTAAACGGTCCAATCCTGGATATCATAGGTTTTAAATATTTAGACCGGATTACCACTATCTCACAATCTACACCTTGGGATATCAAACCATCACATACCCATTTACTCTTCACTTCCACCCTCTTCAATTCCGCTGTAAAAAAACGATATTACTGCAACCATCTCCTTCTCATGACTACTACCGGCCTCACTTTTTACCTGCTTACTAAGAAGGAGTTTGCTCAACTTACGTTACGCTTCCTTCAGTTTAACTTCCAGTTGCCTACAACGGTCATCCACTTGTCATTTTGCACAACACACATCAGCATTCCGAGCTGCCAACACGGTCATGAATCCATCCATATGATAAATCAGAGATATTGAATTTTCATAACCTTCACATTCTACCCGCTTCGAATCATACCTTATCTCCAACCGTAATAGATCTTCCTCCAACTTCACATTTGCGTTACGAAGTCTTTCATTGTCGATCTGGAACTCCAAGACATCCAGTGACACTTATGCATAAGCTGCTCCAGATCACATATTTTGTTCCAGTCTTTCTTTATGACTTCATTCTATTGAGCACAAGCTTCATCCATCTCTTTTCCAACCATACCAGTAACCAACCACAATACTTCATACCTGCGAGCACGAGCTCTAACGTCGCTTATCGCCTCTTCACGCACATTCACTTGAAACTGCAGCTCCTTCACAGTATTTCTTTCAGCCTCTAACGCGACCAATAGTTCTACAATTTGCGCACACAGAGATAACAATTCAGCACCCTGTTGACTAGCTCGTCCAAGTTCACCTCCAACTTCCACGTCCTTTTTTTATCTCTGCCTCCAAACTTTTTATCTTTCTCAAACAGACAGACATCGCAGCCTCTTTCTCTTGAAGAGTTTTACACATCTCCGCCCTTAAGTTTTCTTCATCTGCAATAGCAAATTTCTCGGCTTCTCGACTCAATCTTAGCTCAGCACGCATTTGTTTATTTTCTACACGTAATGCGTCGCACTGGCTTTGTACAGCAGCCAGATCAGCCTATCACGACATATTACATTTATAATAATTTTTCATAACAACAGAGTATATATAATAGTTCACAAGGTTGCATCAAGAACGTGGTATCTAAGTAAATCAAATACATCATTATGTTCTAACAAAAAACACAGATTGCATTTCTCATCAAGCATTACGAAGACCTAGTTACGAAAAATCAAGAACAATTTATTTATAACTCTTCTGAATAGGAGACAACCGTAGCTTGTCTCTCCCTACCTTCCTACTCGACACCTGCACATCTACCGGCGTGGTAAAAGTCACGACCTCCTGTCGACGTTGTTTGCGCCGCGTTTGGGATATCAGAGGCTCGACCTCTTCCTCTTCTGATGACTCCTCCCACGACCTCGGGAGGGAATGGTCACCAAGGATTCCACCTTCACCTCGACTAAACCATAGGTTTTGTACTTTGGAATTCTCCACTTCAAAATCCTTCCCGCACTCCTCTACGAACTTCCTAAATGCGCTCTCTACTCTGGCTTGTTCCCCCCTCATATAACTCAACAACATTGTCTATATAACATTCATGCTTCGTTCGAGCAATTTTCTCGCGAGGGACACAGATGCTCCTTCAATCCCATTTGTGCTTCGTGCAACCGCTGACGCGTGTTTTTTAGTAGCACAACTAAAGCCCTCATTTCTGCATCTACCTTCATTCGAATAACCACTTCTTTCAACAACCATGTTGTTAAAGACATTCTTTGCTCCACGTGCTACAATAGCTCATCCTATAACCCCTTTACCTCACCCTCTAATTGTGTTTTGACCGTTATTTGCTCTTTCCTTATCCTAAAAAATACAATCCTCATGGAATTTCGATCTTACATAAAGCCAAAGGCATCAGATAAAGGTTCTAAATCTCCCCATGCAACAGACACACCAGCCCGAGCTGAATATTTTTTTGCTTCTAAACTATGGTGATTGGGTGCATCTTGAGCTAAAAACATCACTCGAGCTGGGTCTGGCACTATACCTTTCTCCTTCAAAAGCTCAATATAAGACTCCTTTAACCCTCGTTCACTATCTACTTTAGCCTCAAAATACAGAGTTAGAATTAATAACATACTTTGACACCTCGCCCTATCACTCAAGTCTTTAAAACAAACCAACTCTTTCGGTTTTCGAACTACTACCCTCATTTCCTCTTCCTTTCTTAATACTTTGTCTCTCTTCACTTTTATCTTAGCAAATTTATATTACAGATCATATAAGTCTTTAAAGGTTTTCTCTGAATTTAACTTAAATTGCCTTCTCTCGTATTCAGTTTTATTAAGTTCTTGTTGAATTCGGGCCATAGAATCCTTCGCTTTACCTAGCGACTTCTCCAATTTGGAATTCGTTTTTCTCAAATGCTTTATTTCCTACACAGATTACAGATATCTTATTTCAATACCAACATTCACGAAAAGCATATTTTAAAATATCATCCAAAAAAAATTTGTGTATGATTATACAGAGAACTGTTTAAAGACCACAAAATGTTTAAAGAGGCTTGCTAATGTCTACCTCGGGAGGAGATTTTAGCATCTTCTCTGGAGAGAGAACTGTTTCAGCATGATTCAACAGAGGTTCCACTGTTTGCTCAATAGTACGGGCTGCCTCTGCATTACCTGAAAAAAGGTCAGAAATTTTCTCAGACGTACCAGCAGCATCACCAGCTGCCTCTTCTTCCTCAGTAGGGAGCTTGATCTCTGCATACCTACCATTCCGGGCCAACTCCACATCATCAACAGTCAACCCAAAATAATAGTACAAATTGATAAAGTAGTCCCTTTCAACTAAGGCTGCTACAACCGCATTAGACATGAGTTTATCATGCTTTGACAGTTTATTGTACTTTACTACAGCTACAGTAGCATCTGCATCCCTTCTCTCTCTCTCCAACTGAAGGTCACACTCGAGCTCCTTCATACGAGCTGACTGAGCCTCAAACTTCGCTGTCAAAGCATCAAACTCTTGGCCTCTCTTGTCCAAAAATTGTATGGCTCCCTTCAGCATAGTTGATAGCTGCCAACATAATAAAAACAGAAGAATCAATTCAACAGTTTCATTCAGTTCGAAAGCTTGCTAGGCAAACAGTTTTTCAAACACATACTACGAACATGTACTCGAGATACTCATCCTCGAGCTTCTGCGAGTTTGTCCCGGCCATTTGACAGTATCTCTGTTCCAACTCTTACATCTTGGCAGCAGCAAGAGGTTTAGTTCGACCACTGTCCTCATCCACAGGTCGCTTCCTCTTCAGGCTCTTCTCAAAATCCCTTAGTATAGATACGCCCACTTCAGGTGTTTCTAGCATGCCACCAGCAGCAGGCTTTGCGTGCTCTTGTTCTGTGGACACAACCTCAATAGCCGAACTACTTTACTGCGCGGACTTTCAAGCTTTGCGAGTAAGCCACTTGAGAGTCTAAGGAACAAAAGGTGGAGGATTAAGCAAGTCAGCCACGGTCTCAACAGCCTTCCCCTCGGCTATAGCTCATTTTTCTTGAGCTTGCTAAACTTTTGGTACTATTGAATCTACTCGTTTGTGCCTTCGGATACCCAATTCACTTAATACCTCCGTGAGCTCATCCTGGCCGTGAGAATATAATCAAACAAGCTAGTTTTATCCAGAGTAGCTAACGGTTTGGGCTCTGTAATACAAAAGGCACAACATATCAATTACACAACATGCGGACATAACTATTAACTATTCGAAGATTGATCAACATTACTTACTCAGATTAAAATATCTATTGTTCTGCTCGAGCGCTGATTCATCTGGAACCTGTAAACAGCTGCCCTCCACCCACACAAGGTGGTCATTCCATGGTCTACCCGCAAACTCAAAATAAATAAATAAATTGGCCTAGCAGACTCACTATACAGGTAACCACTGTTTCGACCCTCCATATACTTGAACTTATAAATTTTCAAAACATCTTCCGCTGCGAACTTCTACGTAAACCCTTTCTTCCTCTATTTTTCATTTAGCGCCTCACACACCCTCATCATCTCATACACATTCCCATTTAGTTAGGCAGGGCATCACTGTAACGCATTCATGACCCCCTTTTGAAAATAGGTCAGTGAAAATCTAAGGCCGTATTCGACCTAATTCAAGAGAACACAAACCCCCCCCCCCCCCCACACACACACACTTGGGCCTGATAACCCAAGCCCATTGTAATAGGAGAGGTTAACCCCCTCACCAATACCTCTATCTTTCTTCCACTTTTCAAAATAGGGAACTTGGTAGTACGTTGCTGCCTTTACTTTCTCGGGGACATAGGATCTGAACCAGATACCTTGCTCCTCAACATATCTACCCTACTCTCATGGACATTTTTTTTTATTTCTCAAATATTCTTTTCCTACATCCACCCCCTCGGGGTATATGATAAAACTTCTCTCTTTCTCTCTTTCATCCTCCTTCTCCTTTGCGCCCTCAGATCTACTGGGCACCACCACCTCCATCATCGTCCCTATACTATTAACAGTTTCCTCCATTCTACTACACTCGTCCCCCCTGAAGACGATGTTTCCTCAGAATTAGACGATACTACGAACTTATTAACAGGGATAATAGGCTTAGAACGCAAACCAAATCTACAGATACAAAGACATATTTTATCATTATCACTACGTTCCAAACAGTACAAATAGACCCACCCTCTACCAAGTTAATACGTCTATTTTCCCTTAAATCTCAAAAACAAAAAATCAAATCATTTCCAATTTCCCTCTTCATCTCCAACAAACATTTTTTCTCTCTCTAAAACAACATATACACAAACCCTCCATTACAGACTCTCTTTCCTTCTTATTTTTTTCCTCTGAAAACCCCAGTTTTCTAAAAACAAACTAAACAGAGTTCTAACGATTACAGATTACTATACAGAGCATTTACATGATCAAAATAGTCAAAGGTATTCTCCACCAACCTGTATTTGCTGAGCAGCAATCCTCTGCTTTACCTGGACGCCTCTTCAAATATGAGTGTTCCCGCCGCTTTTCTGACAGCCTCCGATCGCTCGATGAAGATGTCTTTCTCAAAACACATTTAGCACTCAAACGCCTCATCTCCTTAACAATAAGATGAGTACTACTTTTTCTATCTCTGAAACTGTAGACAATTTATGAGGGAGGGAGAGACGAGTTTTTATACTCTCCCTCGGTTTCTAAAATAACAACTCCTTCTAACACGTGTTTGTCATCCCCACTATTGCTACAGGCACGTCTTTTCATTTTACACCATGATCATAACTTTGTGATAATATTTGCCACCATCACATTTATCTATGTTATCTACCATTACCAATCCCACACCTTTTCTTAGTCTCGTACCAAAACAACCAATCATCTTACTTATACTCTACCAAGATGGTACAAACTATCCTAAAATAGCTCAATTTTTCACAATTCGAAGATATCAGTATAACTCTTAAAATCCTACAGCTGTCATACACAGCATCCGTACACAATAAATATAACATAATACTTTATTCAATCAGATCGGAACATCACATACTTTATTCTCTCACGATCTCTCAAGTTACATTTTATTCACTACAGAGTACTACCACAAAATAGATTACTTTCCATAAGTCACAACCTCGACCTCACCGAGCTTCCCAGTCACATCTGAAGCACCCCCGATGGTTTGGCTTCCCACACAGAATTAACTCCCCATTTGCTGCCCTAACATCCTCTTCTACGATCTTATCGCATGCGAGTTGTTGAGCTGTCAGTTCTCACACAAGGGGATCGAGCAGAGACTTACAGAAAATGTTGCACCATACAAAGCGATCATGCTCGACACGCCTGCCTTCATCATCCAAGCCAACCAGATTCAATGGCCATTCCGAAATAGTAGCATCATACGACAAATAACAAAAATGGCGTTCACAAAATTTAACAACCTTGATATGAAATCGGTCATCTGCCGCCTGCTAAGTATACTGAGATTGAGTCCTCACCATGCTTGAACACAACTCCAGAACAGTACAAGTAGCATCAGCAATGAATCCCTACTTATAGACAAAGGAAGATCTCCGAAGAATCAATCAACTACCGATTTCCCTCTGAATATATTGGAACGAGCATCTCTGAAGCTGCAGAATATATATGAAGAATATAGTGATAACTCATTATTTTATAGCACAAAATATCCCCTCAGATGCGTACATGGCAACACATGCAACTCGTATAAAGATGAGGAGTCTAGTTCGAACCAGCAACTTGACCTTCACTAAAACTTACCTCAACTCCCACCATCATTTTTCCCTCTGACACATAATACTTACTTATCTAATCAACACAAAAAAACAAACCCAAACACACAATATCATCATAACAAAAAATATATACTTTATTCAGTCCGAAAGTTACTTTTACAGAATACTTTACAACAGAGATTTTACAGATTACTTCAATTTACATCAAGTATCAGCTCAAAATCGCTAACAATTCACAGAAGACGAAGACCCCAAACTTTGTTCCCATGCTGCAAAACGTAGAGAAGTCAGAGACAGATTTCACAGATGAAGGATATTCTTCATAGCCAAAGAACTATGGCCCATCGAAGAAAATGATCATCTGCATCTTCCTCACCTCCCCGTATACTAGAGATAGAAGGAATGCCTCATTTCTTTAACAAGGCCCACTCATTAGCAGGGTATCAACGCGACTCCCTCGGCCGAACGCCTGCCGCTTCATCTTCAGCTGTAACAGCCTTCTGCGCCAGCAGACAAAGACTGTTACGACGTTTCGCCTCAGATGCCACCAAGTAATGAAAATGTACAATTTGGTAGTAATCATCATCTACCTCCACCACCTCTTCATAAGACATACGATAAAAAGTGGGAGACACAAGAATGGGAGTAGGCAAATGCAACGGTTGATAACCGAAATACATGATACGCAATTCCTCCATCTTCCTCTAGATCTTCAACTTTCGGGCCTGAGTCCTTGTCGTAACCATTGTCACCACAAGAAGACAGTAATGAAAAAATCAGAAATGAATGGTTTGCTCCTCAAAACCCAACTAAGAAGTACCTTTTATACACCAATCAATATTCAAAGCAGACTCTACAAATTCCCAATGCCAAATGGATTCCCTAAGCAACAATATTTTATTACAGTCATTGGCTCTAGAAAACCCAACAGACATCAACAGAGATTTATGCATTGGCATCAGAAATGCAACCCGATATAACTAAAACATGTATTGGATCTCCTCAACCAACACCACTTGCCTACAATCATTCTTGTACTGTTGGCTGAGAGGGGGTGGTTGTAGTGGCTTATTCTGCATCATGACCTCATGCTTCATTTCTGAGCTACAGATAAACTTTCGACCTCATCAACAGAACACGTGGCACAATCACAACCTTATACAAAAAAAGTTTATTAACCAATACTACTCGTCCTTAGCAATACTCATGCTATTGGTTGAGAGCCGTCTTGTAATTGCTTATTTCGTATCTCAGACTTAAACCTCGCCCTCGATCTCATCAGCATACAGGAAATACTACTAAAGACGTCACCAAACTTTCCCCAGTTCGAGATATCACTGTCGACCCTTACAACAGCAGTCCGACCTGGCAAACTTTCCTCAATTAGAGATATCACTTTCGACCTCTACACTAAAAGTTTGACCTGCGCGAGATACACAGTCAGCAATAGAGCTGTTGTACAACAGCAAATGCCAAAACGTTACAGAACCTAGTCAAAGAATATCTCGCACTCACTTTGTAACATCCATCATTAAAGGATTTTATGGTTATCAAACGGTCATATTAGGGGACCTATAAAATAACCTGGAAAACTGCAAATGAAGGACGAAACGATCTCCATAGAAAAGTTCATATTCTATCATCCTACATTCTCAAGACGATTATTGTAATAGACTAGCAATCTGAATAAGATCAATACTTTCTCAAAATCCTCAGGAGTGGTCACGGTTTTTAACCCATTCAGGGGTTTTTCATGCTAAATCATCTTATTGTCCATTGTCTGTTATTCTTGAACTTTCTAAACACATTTGGTGTAAAGGCTAAATCTGTATAACGGAATTAGGCTATTACAAACACGAACAATAGTTTCGTTAATCAGCATCTTTGTAAAACCCGAACACAAAGAAGATATAAAGTCTGTCTTAAGATTGTTACACATGTATTCAAAAATGAAACGAAAAATGAATGAAAGGAAATGGAAAACTGAAGATCGAGGCTTGCAGTCACTGCAATTTCCTTAAGACGGATTTCACAAAGTGTATGGTGTTTCACAGTTAATGGCGTCTGTCTCCCAAGATATAACGATTGAATTGTACAGACTTAAAGCACTCAAGTCGATATGCCTGTCGAACTATTTGTGATATAACTCACAAGAAAGAAGCAATAAAAAATCAAAGAGATTCGTGTATTTTTTTGTGTATAAAACACTGCATAAAATAATTATTTATAAAGGAGAAGGTAACTTTATGAAGTACCTGTTGACAGGGTTGTGCCCCAAAAACACCTCTGTGAAGAGTTGTAACTCTTAGAGAGAAAAAACCAACTCCTGAATAAACACCCAAAAAAAACTAAGTGTAAACAAGAAATCCCCATGAGCCCATGGCCCCAAGGCTGAATCATAGACTTATAAATAGTCCAAGTGCGTCATGGGTCGGGTCATGCACGCAAGCCCATGGGCGTCCCCATTTAGCAAGCCTTCGCGCACTCGCCTTACACATACATGAGGGCACCACCTACTTATACATGCTACACGTGATAGTAGTATGCAACCAATACAGAAAACACACCAACATGATAGTAGTATGCTACACGTGATAGAAATTAACCAATCCTTTGTGAGGGGTAACCAATACAGATACCTAAAAAATTAAAAGCTGTTTAGTCCATATACAAAAATGTTTAAATTTTCAAACAATATAAAATTGCACAATATCACAAAAATAAGTGAAATTACAACTTGAAAATGATAAGATATTAATGTGAGAATTATCGATTGAACTCCGACTATCTCCAAAGGTGCACAATATATTATGTAGTTCGCTCTTCTAAAGCGCGCTTTTAAATTTCTTAAAAGCTCTTCGTTGGGCTCACATGATATATTGACAGAGTGACTTACTTGATCATGGATTGTAACAATATCATTACTGATCGATATCATGAGTGGCCCTGTCTGTGTTAGCATTATTCCATCTTTTGTAGCCAAATATATGTCCCCTTGGTGAAATTGAATCCTTGAGATAACATTTGTGAAAGATTTCACTGGAAACCCGAGAGGCAAAACCCTTTTTCCATTTATAGGAATAGTGTAAAGGAGACCATTTGCTCGAGCTTTTCCCAATCCTGTCTTTAAAAAAGTGAACCCATTTGTCCTATTAAGTGCTTTTTGAAACCAAATCGAATCAATGGAGAATGTTGGATCGAAAACTCCCACATCCCCATACCTCTTTATGATATTACTGTCAACCGATTGAGTGTGGTAAGTCTTCAAGGGGGGAAGAGGCATTCGAGACAGTTTTGAAATAAAAATTGTCCCGAGTACACTGAGACAATTTGATTTCCTTCAGTATAGTAAGAGAAGAGTGGCCCATTCGACGCAATATAAGATATCTGCGATAGTTGTAATGCTGATAATACTTTAAACATATTATAAGCCACCTGAAATAATCATCAATCCAAGATGAACTCAAAGAAGAAAAAATATATATCGGAAAATAGATATTAGTAATGATGGAGTAAAAAAATAATTACGTTGTTCTTGACTGTTGACTACGAGATTTGGGTTCCATTGAGGGAAGAGTTCAAAACATTAACTAGTTTTAGAGCCGATGGACCGACAGGGAGAAGAAATCTAGTAGCAGCCTCAATATCTTGTAGAGACTGAGTGTGGACATAGTGTACAGAGAAGTTTGCAGCATGTTCGACTTATTTGGTCACATGCCAAAAGAAGATCACTGAAGTGAGAATTAATGCCACAACCAATGCCTGTAATTCAAATTTTGTAACATATAATTAACTTAAACTATAAGAGCGGATCTCCATTGGTGTGTTTCACAGTAATATTATTAATAATAGTTGGAAGAAAGAAAGATAAAGAAGGGAAAACTCCCCAATAGTCGTAAATGCTAAAATAAATCTCATTTTTACTTTTTAAAGATCGTTCTACGCTGAATTAATATTCAAAGGCATGCCTATTGACATAGAAACATTCAAATGCACTTCCTACAAGTTTTTTGTTGTTGAAAATAGCTTGTAGCATTTTCCTTTAAAATAAATAAATTTGCGTCCAGTTTTAGGACTTGGGCAGTTTTGTTTTAGAGTGACAGTATCGAGATAGGGGGATGTTACCATGATGAAGAAGGAAGAAATAGGTCGTATAACGATGGATGAAGCGAGCTTCATGGTCATTGTCTCTCTTCAAACCTTAGTAAAATATCTGCATATGCAAAGAGATAGAGAGGTTGTGTTGTAGTAGAGGAGGAAGGCCAAAAACTTTTGAATTGAGATATTTTAGGTGAAATAAGTGAGTAAACATAGATATTTGTATATTATATATAGAACGAAGATCGTTAGATTTTAGTGAGTATGAAAAGTGTCAAATTTGGAGATAATCTTTCAAAGAATATATTTCACTTAATTAAGTCTCATAAAATATTTGCCTTCAAAATTACCTAAACAAATCTGGGAGGTAAATGAAACACCGCGCGGTAATCAAAATTCTTCCAAACTCAATTATTTCTCCAAATCACTCCCTGGCTACTTCTTCTCCCCCAAAACTAATTACAGAGCATAGAGGAGAACCTCTACGCTCTCCCCAAATTGCGAACTCTAGCACCTGTAGTAATAACTCTGCACCGTCGATCCCATCCTCCCATAACCTACCTTCAACACCATTTGATCAACACCCATCATCATAATTCACTCCATACTTCTACCACAACCCATCATAATTCTAGCCTTAATTCCAATCATAGACCCCACATTTGTTTACCATGTCGCCAGGGGATCCCAGTTATGGACAATATCAAAATCCATTTACACTCTCTCGACTACAACCTCAGGCATTTAGCCCGTACTATCAACCCTATTCGTTCACTCAACCTCAAGGTTTTCAACCTCTAAATTACTTTCAGAACTACCTATTCCATGGTGAATCTACTCAACACAGTCAAAGTGACGCAAATGCGTCAATACTTGTTGAAGCGGCGACGCCCTAGAAAGAAAAAGGAAAAGAAAGAAAGAAAGATAAAAGCACCCGCAAAACAAAGAAAAAATGCGCAAGTGCCAAAAGATGCTGAGTTTTTGGACGAGACGGATGATGTTGGACTGCATAGAACGGAAGTAGACTTTACGTATCTCGCAAGGGCATAGGTAAAAGCTTTTGTCCAGACAGTGGGTCGCATAAAGAGTTACACTTTCTATCAAAAGGATAACATTGCCTTTAACAGCGACCCCGAGTGTCCCACACGACAATCAAGTGGGTTGACCAAATCTCAGTGGTATACCCTTAATGCATAATATGTGGCGTACAAGGGGATAGTTGCTCAAGAACAATTTAGGCACGCAGCGGGAAAACCAAAAAAGATCGGGTACGTTCTAATTTCCTTTAACTTGATTTCGTTTATTTCACGCGGATATACACATTATTTATTTGTATTTGGTAATTTTGTGAATTATAGGAAAATGATGCACACGAGATCTATCCAGGCTTAAATGATGGGAAATAACTTTAAACACCGTGAAGCGTATATGATTTTGGAGCGAGAACCGCGATGGGCCAAACTAAGGGATGATGAGCTGAACCATGCGGGGAATATACCATTAAATATAGCAAGGAGAACATCGATCAATTCTTCTCCGGGAACTCGGTCGGATCAAACAATCTATCGGAGGACCCCAACGGCCACTAACACAAATACTGGCTACGACGTCAGCTAAATAACTTCATTTTTTATAATAATGACATTATTAGTCTAATTTATGTTTTTATTCCCAATAGTAACAGGCTCAATTAACATTTCAAGTCATTGTAGTAGAAGATGACGTTACTGCCTTTTTTTTATTAGCATACAACGTCAATTTTTAACATACAACGTTATTTTTTAACATACAACGTCATTTTTTAACTATAACATTAAAATATAAAAATAAGGTTACTTCGAGAAATGACTTAATTGGTTTATAAACGGCATTTATTAGCATTTACGTCATTTTTTTACTAATGACGTGGTTTATTCTAATTAAAATTATTCGAGGGAACTCGATAGAGTTGTCGCGGGAAACCAAATTTTGGTGGGAGAGATTTTTAAGGGAGATTTTTTTGGATTTCGATGAGAACCGGGAGAAGATTTAGGAGATATCGAAATCAAAGGAGGAAATTTTTAGGCATCGCAGCCACCAAACTCTTCAGCGAGGAACCCTAATCTGAGGTCGAAGTAATAATCGAAGAGTTTCGATTGATGCTAGTCTCGATTTTATTCCAATTTCAGCATTCTACAGCCCTAATCTGTGAAGAACAGAAGGATTGGCATCAGGTAAATTTCACAATTAATAATTTCACAATTTTGTTAATTTGTTCATCGATCAAAAGGGATTTCATGGATTAGAACATTCAATACCCTCATCAAACTTGTTAATTTTGTTAATTTCCCAATCAATAATTTCACTATCTGGTTTAGTTCTTACTGCTTTTTTTTCCAGGTAGTTTTCCTCTTTTGATTAAAGCAAGTTCATTATGTTCCTATCAATATTACAGACTTAGAAGAAATAGTTTAAAATTTTAAAACATAAACCACAAGTAGATTTGATCAACACCACCATTAAGAGGGGAATTTATTATACACGGACTGGTCCGGTCCTTCGTCTTAGTACTTCGGTTCTTCCTTTCTCTCATAGGGTTTCCTTTATCCTTTTCTGTGGTTGACTTCGTAGCCTGCACTTCGCCTTTGTCCAGTGGGTGATTGAGTTGCAATTATGTGTATAATGGGTGATTGAGTTGCAACTATGGAGTTAATAATATGGATTGATTAAGTATTGTGCGATGGTGAAATAAGAACAATTAAGGGTTGAGATCGTTTGGAGTAGCTAGAAGTATGATTCTGTTACATAGAACATGGGGGAATTGAGATTGGACAATAATGTTATATTGCAGTCTATTCTTAGTTGGACTTTTACTACTATGCTCGCAAATGCATTAACTGAACATCAAAGAACTTTGCTTGGCGAGAAACTTTGCCCACTGGTAGATCAGCTAGAACATGATATGGCTGGCAATGCTTCTGGAATTGGACCAGCCTAAGGTTTTGTACTTGCTTGAGTCCCCAAAAGCATTTAAAGCAAAAGTTTTAGAGGCAATGGAAGTATTACGTAATGCTGCTTCCTGGTTGCAATCTATTATTCTTGGTGGTTTGGTTACGCCAGCACTTTCACCACCTAAACATCAGAGGAGGATGCTTGGCTAGAAACTCTACCCACTGGTAGATCAGCAAGAATATGAGTTGGCTTTCCATGTGACTGGCATGCTTTTGGAGATGGACCAACCTCAAGTTTTGCAATTGCTTGAGTCCCGGGAAGGACTGAAAGCGAAAGTAGCGGAGACAATGGAGATATTGAATACGTCGCAGACTATTCCTGTTGTTGATTTGGTTACACAGCTTGCAAATGCATCACGTAAGCATCAAAGGAAGATGTTTGGCATGAGTTTAAACCCATTGGTAGATCAGCTTGTAATTGAAAATGTTTGCCAAACTGGACGGCATGCTTCTGAAGTTAGATCAACTTGAAGTTTTACACTTACTCGTGTCACTGGAAGTTTTTAAAGAAAAAGTGGTGGAGGCAGTAGAGGGATTGATGAAGGATGCTTCTAGGTCGCAGTTTGTGATCCAATTGGTACTTTGGCTACTTGGTTCGTAAATGGGTCACCTGAACATGAGAGAATGATTCTTGGCGAGCTGTTGGAGTGAATCCTAGCCTATCTCCCAGTTACAAGTGTATTTAGAGTAGGATCAGTATGTAAAAAATGGAATGAGATTGTGACTTCAAGAAGGTACTTGTGGAACTTATCAAACCCGTTAGAGTAAAAACCATGGTACTTCATGTTTACAAGTTACAGAGGACCTAGCAGGATGCTTATGACCCCGTCTTTGGAAATTGGTATATCATTTTCTCTGTGACCCCGTCTTATAGAAAATGCTTACTTCCCATTATTGATTCATCAAACTGGAGCATTGCTTCATCATATGGGCCGGTCTGCTTCATGGATAAGGAGAATGGTGGAAGCCAATTATTTGTCTGTAACCCAATCACTAAAGCTTATAAAAAGCTTAAAGAGCCTACAATACTTAAATCACTAAAGCCTATAAAAAGCTTAAAGATCCTGCAACACTTAAATCATCAGACTATTGTTTACCTGCATTGAGCGTGCAGCACTTACAGCCATGTGCTTTACTTTTATCCATAAGATACTTTGTAAGTTTACCTGCATTGAACTGAAATCCAGTACCTTTATATGATGGAACAATTGTTTGCAGGTTTTCAGTATTCTTAATTGGACTTTGGTCTTTTCCCTATTCTTCGTTTTAATGAAAAATCATGCAAATTAGATGGACTGACTTCATTCTCCAAATCGGTGACAATGGATCCATCAACCTATGACAGTGACTTGTAATGTGAACTCATTGGTTTATTAAGCGAAAGTCCAATTAACAAATTTGTTATGATATCATATTTTTTATATTTAATCATTTTTCTTAGTGTGAATAGCTCACCCAGCCACCTAATACTGATGAAACCGGAATGTCACCATTTTGACTATGAAACACTCCATTTTTAGCTCAAGTAGACTTAGCATCTATGTGCTTATCTCATATGAGTTTTGGTTGCTTATAATATTTTTTACTAATCGTAATTCTTATTGAAAAATATTGTTATATCAGGTACTTAAAGAAGTTCTTCCTGCCTAATCCTAAAACTCCAGAATCCTACTTCAGAGTTTCAAGGTAAGCACCCAACTTTGCCCTCATTGTCAAATAATCATCAACGTATTATCTGCTGGTACTTAACTATTGAACTTTAGGACCATCTTCCTTTCTTTCAATTGACTTTATGATAAACTCTTAACATATGACTGATTTTCTGAATAAAAAAGCATCTATGGATAAGTCATGGAGGTTTTTACCAAGAGCTAGTCAGGAATACCAAGATGGAGTTAAAAAAAATTTAGATTTTGTAAAATCAAACTCTGATGGTTCGACCTTGAACAAAATTAGATGTCCATGCAAAGATTGCAAGAACTTAAAGTATTTGTCTTCGGGTAAAGTGTATGATCATTTCATAATTCGAGGTATAGATAAGACTTACGATCCATTTATACTGTATGGAGAGGATCTACTCGAGTCCATATCTCATGGTTTGCACGAAGATGGAATCTTTGATCCAATGGATGTGGAGAAAAACATGTACGAGGCAGCATATGCAACAAATGCAGGAGAGGAATATAATGGTGATGCCAATGAACTTCCAGACTATAAAAATGTGTTGCAGAATGCATAAAAGCCATTGTATACAGTTTGCACCAAGTACAGAAAGTTAAGTGTTGTTGCTAAATTGTTTAGCATAAAAGCAAACAATGGTTGGTCTGATAAAAATTTTACTAAACTATTGGAGGCTCTGAAGGATATTCTTCTAGAGGATAACCATCTCCCAAATTCGATGTATTTTGTGAGGAAAATGTTGAAGACATTTGAATTAGAATACGAGAAGATTCACGCATGTGTGAACGATTGTATTTTGTATAAGAAAGATCATGAAAAGAAGGAGTCATGCCCAAAATGTGGAACTTCGCGATGGAAACAAGATTCTAAGACAAAAAGAATAAGAGTTGGTATAGCAGCAAAGGTTTTAAGGTATTTCCCCATAATATCGAGGTTTAGGCGGATGTATATATTTGTTGATACTACGAAAGAATTGAGTTGGCATTCAAATAATAGGAGCAATGATGGCAAACTGCGTCACCCTGTGGATAGCCCTGCTTGGAAAAATATTGATTCTAAGTGGTCCGAATTCTCCAAAGAGTTACGAAACTTACGATTGGGACTCGCTGCAGATGGAGTTAACCCTTATAGTAATTTAAGTTCGCAATATAGTTGCTGGCCCGTGATGTTAGTAAATTAAAATTTACCTCCTTTTTTGTGCAAGGACAAGAAGTTCTTGATGTTGACTTTATTAATCCTCGGACCGAAGCAACCTGGTAATGACATCGATGTTTATTTGCAACCCCTTATTGATGACTTGTTACTTCTGTGGGGAAATGGCGTTGAAACATATGATTCATATACCAAAACCAAGTTTACTTTAAAGGCAGTATTATTGTGGACTATTAATGATTTTCCCGCATATGGAAACCTTGCAGGATGCTCAGTAAAGGGAAAAGTGGCATGTCCTAAGTGTGGCTATGGTACATGTTCACAATGGCTAAAGTTCGGCAATAAATTTTTTTATATGCAACATATAACATTTCTTAGGCCTAATCACCCATTTCGGTCAATGAAAAACTGGTTTAATGGCGAAAAAGAGCATGATACACGTCCAATTTCTTTGAAGGGCACACAAATTTGGGATGAGGTAAAAAGTATTGAAACAAATTGGGGAAAGCCTGCACAAAAACAAAAAAAACAAAAAAAAACTTATTTGCAAAGATGGAAGAAGAGGTCGATTTTCTTCGAGTTACCGTACTGGAAGTATAATCTACTACCTCATAATTTAGACGTGATGCACACGGAGAAGAACATTTGTGCTAGTTTAGTCGGAACTCTATTGAAGGAATGTGTTAATAATGGTGCATTTAGTTGGGGAGCTTCACTACTGGAGGTTGGTTTTATAGAACCACTTCATCATTGTCTACTACTAATTTTACTACTTAAGAGGCGTGCCTTGTATTCATGAATATTTGTCTTATAACATGAAACATCTGATGTTGTAAATGTAAGTACCGTATTAACTGGTAACAGAAATAATATGTGCTATATATTGTTATCCTACAATTGATAAACAATTGCTGACCGTTTTGACGATTAGAGTTTGTATATCATTATTTTTGTGATTTTCTTAGACCTTAGGTCGCTAAATGAGGTTGCTACTTTTTTCCTGACATTTGTTTTACACTTATTACAGATAAAGAGACAATCGTCATGTTAGCATGGGTGTTGAAAAATGGTTGGACATTGAAATTTGGAACTTCACTCAGGAGTGCTTTAAGGTGTTAAAATCATGCGCGCCTTATTACCCTTGATACAGTTTAGATTATTTAGTTGCCCTCTTTCTTCCAAAGCAAAGCTTTCCAATGCCCTGATTAAGGCTCCTTAACACTTAAAATAGGGACCAAAATACTGAAGTTTGGTAGATCCCCTTCCATCATCTAACCAAGGTAATACATTTCTTTGTTTATTGTAGCTTTAAAAAATCAGTATCATAAGTTCTCATTTTTTTAATCCCTGGTAGTCTAGGTGCATCTGCGGCAGATACAAGAGACAAAATTGTACATGAGTTTGATGTTCCCAATAGGAGGCTAAGTTTTAATTCCACCCAGTCACCAAATGCGTCTGTCAGTGTTGAAGAGATCAGGATGATTGATACTACAATGGTTATGTCTAGAGTTGGCGTGAGAGACAGGATTGTAGAAGAGTTTGCAGGTCTTAGTAGTAGGCCAAGCACTGAGCCAAACTCATCATTAAATACAGTTATGGAGGTTCGGGAATCTAATATGGTGTATGAAGTGGGGCACCAGTTCATGCACAGTGCTAATGAAGAGATTTTTTTCACGTGTACGAGAGAAAGAATTGTGGAAGCGTTCACAAGTAATAGGAGTTCAAATTCTGAATCAAACTCATCATCAATTTTGCTCCGGTGGTTCAGGAAGTTGATATGGTTGATGAAGTGGAAAACCAGCACTTACGAGCGAGTACTGAAGAGATCCCTTTTACGTATATGTCGAGTTTACAATTGAGGTGGACTGATATGAAGGATGATATGCCATTTGTTCAGGGGAAAATCAAGTGCTTCCTGACTGGTGTAAAGGGAAATGGATTCCAGTTTAAGGAAAGGACTAAGTTCGAGCTACCTGTTTATATTGATGATGGTAGTCTCATTTCTGAGGTCCTCATCAATCGCAATATTGTACAAATATTTTGTCTTTTTGTATAATATGGTGGTGGTCCTTTTTGTATAATATTTTGCAATATTTGATTTTTAATTATTTTTTTGTATTTTTCGAGGTATTAACGTCATTTTAAAAATGTCATTGTTGATGTATGAAAACTCTACTACGTCACTTTAAAAATGACGCTAAAAAATTTCAACTACGTCATTTTTTAATGATGTTATTTAGTGACGTCAATAGAATATATTAGCCGGCCGACCACCAGAATTAGGTATCAATAACGTCATTTTTAAAACACCTTATATGTCACTTATTAAATGACGTTAATACATACCTTTCCACGTCACTTATTTAATGACGTTGTTAGTTCCTACCTTTCCACGTCATCGCCTTCGACGTCGTTAAATCCCTTTTACATCATTTTTTAATGACGTCGTAGCCATTATTTGTTGTAGTGGGCCCACCTGCACCTTAATCCGGAGTCCCAATTTCTGAATTAGATGGTTCGTTGTATAAGGGTGGAAGCAGGCCCATCAGCCAAAAACTCTTTAGAATGAACATTGCAATACAAAAGACATTGAATGGTATTGTTGCATCTGGTAGTGATATCCAAACAATGTTGAATGAACTACGGTTGGAGAAGAGACAAGCAAAAAATGAAAAGAAAAGAAGAAAAACGGAAGCAAATCAATAATGGCAAGCCAAAATGGAACTAGAACAAGCAAAGGAAGATCGCAAAATTATGGATAAAGACTTGAGTAATTTTTCTGGACCTGTATTGCAATACTATCTGCAAAGGCAAGCGGAGGTCATGGAATATCTGGCCAAGAGTGGCGGACCAGGTACTTGAAGTGGTGATGAAATGTAATTTAACTTTGTTGTATATAGAAGTTTTCTTTCAAAGAATGTAGTTTACCTTTCAATAATGTAATCGTTTGAATAATATACTTTGATATTGAAGAATGCAATCTTGTTTTTGAAATGTTTAGTTCTGATAATATTACGTTAAAATAAATACAAGATTAATGCAATATCAAAAATATGTTTAATAAACTTGTACGACAAGAAATATTAAATTACATGAATAACATTAAGATAATACATGAAATAGAGTACTAGATTTGAAGATTTCCTTTCACGACCCACAAATGCTCGATTAGATCATCTTTTAGATCAAAGTACAATTCTTGACTTCGAATGCGGTTTATTTTTGATATAAAAAATTCTATTGTTTCGCGTTCGCGTACAATATTGTACCGTTCGCCTTCGATGGTTGAGGGATCAGCCAGATTATAGTCTAAGTATGATGGGAATGAACATCGTTCCTGCTTGACGATCATATTGTACATTATCACGCACGCCTTCATGACATTGTTCAAAACCTCGGGTTTCTACAATTTAACCAGATTTTTTACAACATTGAACCGAGATTGTAAAATCCCAAACGCCCGTTCTACGTCTTTTTGACAACTTTCTTGTTGTTGAGCAAAAAAAATTTGTTTCGCTGTAACCAGATTGGATATGGTTTGGACAAGTGTTCCCCATTTAGGGTATATGCCATCCGCTAGGTAATACCTTATATCATAAGCTTTTTCGGCAATTATATAATTGCAAGGTGGGGCGATACCATCGGCCAGGTCGGTGAAAAGATGTGATTGCTGTAGGACATTGATATTATTGTTAGACCCTGGTAACCCAAAAAAAGCGTGTCAAATCCAAAGGTCGTGTGAAGCTACCGCTTCAAGAATCACTGTCGCCTTGGGGTAATGACCAGGAAATTGATCGTGCTAAGCTATGGGACAATTTTTCCATATCCAATACATATAATCAAGGCTTCTTAACATACCGAGAAATCCTTGTGACTCTCCGATCGCTTTTAATCTTTAGACATCGACTGCGTTTGGTGCTCGAAGATATTCCTCGTCAAAAATTTGTATAACCACAACACAAAACCTTTCCACACATAACAAAGTTGTGTTTTCTCCTATTCGAATATACTCATCAAAAAGATTTGTTGCAACACCGTAGCTTAGGAAACGTAGTACTACGACTACCTTTTGGTACAGTTATAACCCCATAGTACCAGTGTTGTTGGGTTTTGGACAAAGTAATGATCATATTCAACGACTGCATCGAATATACGCATAAACATGTCTCTACTCATACGAAAATGTTGTCAAAATTCTCATGGCTCATATATACAATTCGGCTTGAAGTAGTCCCATATAATGCTGTAATGCCCCAATGGATGATCTCGCTTCTTTCCCTTATCCTAATGACCCATGGCATTCCCGTCATGACTCGAAGTTGCATCATGTGCTACTAGGTGTGTTGCAGTTTGGTGCAAAATGCAAATTACCGCCTCACAATCAAAGATAAGATCGTAAGAGGAAGACGACAATATACGTTGAGGATCACCAATAGATGAATTGGATGATGAAGAAGACATTTGAGGTTGTGGAGTTGAAAGAGGGGTGCTGACGGTGAAGGGAACAAGTTTCCAATTGAAGAGAGAAGTATAAAATGGGGAAGAAGAAGATATGGGTCTTTAAAATCAAGTATTTGGCGGTGAAAAGAACATCGCACGGTGTTCTTTTCACTGCCAAATACCTGTTTTCATTCGAATAAAACATCTCAGTGCAAATTTTGTTCAGACAGACTTTGGGTCTATTCAAATAATACAACTCAATGCAAATTATGTTCGAGCATTTTGTTCAAACAGACTTTGCGGCACCGCCCGTATGTCACGCCCCCTCCTCAGATGTAGGTCCTGAAACGGGACAAATAAAATTTATAAATATTTTGACAAAATAAATATGACATTAAAAAATAAATAAATACATAAATCTATTATTTACATGCGCTTGTAGCTGGTCGTCTACACTGTCCAAATGCCTCCTCAGAGTAGCATTTTTATCAGTCAACTCCTGCAGCCTCTGGGCATCCCGGGTAGACTCTGCAAGGGCGAGTTGCCGCATACCATGAGTCAGGTGCCACAACTCCTCTGTGCCGTAGGAGGGAGACATCTCTGGTGGGTCCTTCAAGCGGTGGATGGGGAGCAATTCACGCCTCCCTGTCTACTCTATGTGCCACCCCGGGTCTATCCCTTCGGGCTCGCCAGACAAACTGAAGTCCTGAGATAAGCTATAAACCGACGCTGACGTCACCACCATAGGTGTAATACCAGCTCTGAGTGCAGAGGGTCCGAACATATCTATATTCCCCATCCTTTAGGAATCTGTCAACAGGTGGCCTACCCCCGCAGTTTGGTTATGCACGTTATCATTTTGGAATGAAATGCTAATAACATTGAAATCTCTGGTGTAATATAATCGGAGCGAGATACGAAAGTTAGGACTTACAACTGAGTTTGATAAATGAAATCCAACGACGCCGAAATCTCTTTCTTGAATTCATAAAACGGACTGTGACTCTCTACCCTAAAGTTGCAGTAGGCGTTTATTCAAGGGCCGTCAAAAACTACACCTGGATTGGAGAACTTTGGGTTCGTCACATGCTTTCACTGGAGCGTGCTCGAGCTTCAGAAGAGGTGCTATCAGTTGTAAGTTAAAGCACTTTTCCCATAAAGATGTATATTACGAGGGAGTTTTTTTTTCCTGATGAATGTAAACTAGTACTACTCGTGGCTCGCCACGACGATTACGTCGACGCGCCTTCGGTGTTACATAATTATCTATTAACGCGCCTTCAGCGCTAAATAATTCGAAAAAGTGTCCAAATAATTATACATAAAATTAACTACACATAATTTGAAATATAAAAAGGAAAGAAAGATGCACAACAATCATAAAATGCATGTTCTAAGTTATAATCTTGTACTTTTGACAAAAAAGATTCTTCCATAAAATTATTTTTTGCAAAAATGAATTTCTAAAATGTGGTAACAATGGTAGCTGCTTTTGCCAGCCACAAAAGCTACCGCTTCTACCCAGTAAAACTTGTTTTAGTTATAGAGTCATGTAATTGTAATATGATAAGATAGTTAGAAGTGGTGCTCAAAGTTACGACTAAAAAAGTAGCCGAGAGTTCTATTCATATGGGAAGTGGTAGTTTATGTGGTTGGTAACAACTTTCTTTATAAATTCAAAAGGAACTATATTCTAGTAAGAGCATTTTCAACAGTGCATATATCAGCCATATAAATGACTTTCAAAAATAAAAATGTAAAAACTCTTCATTTACTTAACTATGGAGATGTATAGTAATTGCAATGATTTTCCAGTTCTTATACATGTTTAGGCAGATGAAAAACATGACAACACAACTTTATTTGTGACTAAAATGATAATCCTATATAATACGGGGGATTGAGATATCGACAATTTACATCGCCCGTATCTTAATATATGCAAAGTGTACCTTTGAGGCTCATTTGAGCAAAATAAGGTAACAAATTCACCAGAGCTTCGGACCTTGAGTACAATTTTTTTTTGGCATTATTTCAGGTGCCTTCTCTACATCATTACAATGTTGATCAATGCCAATCCTTCCATGATTAGTAGTGGAGAAACCATTCAGTTCTATTATGACCCAATTCACATCAAAGAGAACTGATCTGATTAATCCCAGTAAAATGGATGCTATTGCACTCCCCGTTGAATGGTTAATAACTGGAAAATTCTTTGACTTTTCTACCGACGAACTCTCCTCTGATCCCATAAATTTTAGCAACTCTGAAGCCATTTTTTGGGATATAATTTGATCATCAAGGATGAGCTTATGAAGGAATAAAAATACCTGCAAGTGATATGTAAGCAACCTTCTTTCTTTTCAACATAGAATTTGCAATTAGAACATCTCCTCCAATTTTTGTTTCTGGTCATCTCCATCACCAAGAGATCATCATTCACTATCCCTCTTTTAAACTCATCACATCCAAGTCTAGAATGCCAAGGGATCTTGCATTGAGCACAAACTAATCTTCGACAGTACGGGCACTCTGACATGGTAACCACTTCTACTCCATCATCTATCAACATAGCTGAACAATCCTTGAATGGATAGTAAACCTTTTGAGACCCAAGAATCATAGACTTCACATAGAGCGTTAACCCATTGATCAAACACTTATTCATGAACAATTGATATGCAAAACTCAGGTTCTAAAACCACTTTACAGTTCAGTCCTGGACAATTAGCAGAGTTAATGTTATGCTGAATCTTTGTAGCAACATGTTTGCTTATGCAATCAGTACAATGAGAGTGACAACACTTCTTGTTGTTTAAGAACATGTCTTCTCTTTGTTTTTCTTCCATGCATATCTCACAAAAACTTTAAGAATATTCACCTGCACACATATTATGGACAACTGATTTCTTTTTCAAAGACACATATTCACAAAAACTTTGAGCAGGACCTGGTGAACATGATGGCATCTCGCGGCTCCTCGGTGATAGCTCTACTCACGTACCTTTTCCAACATTACATTCTGTTTTGGCTTCCATTGGGTACACCCAAAAAAGCTATACAGGGATGGGTGCGCAAAGTTTCCCCTTAATGGATCCTCGTTGGTGCTCAAATGTTCAGTTTTCTCAAGGTCTTGTTTCACCATCAATGCCCCATTACTTACCCAATTTTAGATTGGCCTCAAATTCGGATCAAGTGATTGAATCAAGTAATGAAAATTTTGATCTGACAGAAGTAAATCATTCCCTTGCCCTCATCTGCAATAAAGATAGACCTGATTAAGGATGGTTGTAAAATTGCTTAGCCAACATTTGGAGGTAAGTTTATGAATCCAATAATAGGCATCACATAATCAACATTAAACTAACTAGGCAAAATATGCAGATGAAATCGGAAATTTCTAAATTCGAGATAAACCTACCACAATTGCAATGAGCAACCCAATGAACATCGACATCTCCCCAAATCTGACAGAAACTCTAGATGCAACAACAGATCAGTAGAGAGAGCGTGGCATCGTATCCAGATTTAGAGAGATGGAGAAAGAATTAATGAGAGAAAACAAATACATCGATGGGTCATCTTTGAAGAAGGAGAGAGGGAGGTCTTTGCAGAGAGAGATAGAGGAGGCGTTGACGGAGAGACGTTTGGGAGAGATGGAGAAATAGCTTTGATGTGTTTTGTCGAAACTACCCTAAGCCAAAAGAGTTGAATGAATGTAGGCCATAGATCTTGTTTTTTCCCACAAATCTCAGCCCCTCTTTATCCTTGAGACAATGGCGAATTTGTCTGTATAATAAGATATTATTGATTAAAAGGCGGATACAACACCCAAACACATTCCAAAAAGATATTTTAAAATACGTAATAATCATCTTCCACCACCATAACCCCCACTATCACCAACCTTGAACCCCTGACTTTGAGGACACTGTAATATGTCCCAACTTGCTCAGGGAGTTAGGGTTTTCACGATTTACCCAATTATAACCAAATTTTTAGTATTGTGTAGTCTTGTGTGACAACATTCTGCTTTTGTGGTCTTTGGTTTGATACTTAATTGTTCAATGGGATCAATTATTGAAGATGTAGTCATCCCTTAATGTATTGTTTTCCTGTTGAGATTTTGTTTTGTTTTTAATCCATTAGATATCAGCATTTAGTCCCCTGGCCCATTGAAATATACTTTTACCTTTTCAAATAAAATTTGGTTATAATCATGTAAAGTACCCCAAGGTTTGTCTAACCTTTTCGGGAAACTTTCGTGGCCTCTTTCTGCTACAATTGTAGCTTTAAGTTATGGAATCTCTTTATATTGAAAAATGAAAATTTATTGATGAATTTCTGCATCCTCAGTAGCTTTGAGCTTTATTGTTCATTTTTTGTTGCTTATGAGCTTACATTATATTATTATACCAATACTTTTTTGGTCCTTTGTTCTGGAACAATAAAGTGACACTAACATGCTTCTCTTTTCTCTTCAGTATCTCGATTTATTCCTCAATCGAGTTGAAGGCTTTCTCAAGATAGTTCAACTGAAGGCGTTTTGGACTATGCTTTAATAAGAAATACATTTCAGGTTTATTTCTATATTTTGTTGTGCTTATTTCCGATTATATATGCATATATATGACCTGTACGTGTTAAATAATTTTTGATTCAGCGACTGAATATCCACATTTTCAAAAAAGAAAAAAAAGAGGGAAGGGGAATAGTTCCAGCAATTTTGCATTATTTTTGGCTTTATGATGTAAATAAATAAGTGCACCATAGCTTAAAGTGTATTTTGAGATAGTATCCTGATATGTACTTGACATGATGACCCATATCTTGTTACTTTTGTTTAAGAAAGTAAATTACAAACTACAATTTTGTTTAAGAATGTAAAAATAATTTATGATGATCTCAAAGAATGTTCGACATCATATTAGAATCTCTATAACTAAATCCCTCAATTGCGTCAATTCTTCAACTATACAAATTAGATCTATAATTTGTACTAAACCCTACTAAGATTTTTTTTATGCAATAGGGTGTAGAAATATAAACATATTGTATAGGGTTAGATAGTAAGAGATTTTAGACATTATTAAACATCTTGTCTGCGGTTAGCTGCTTGTATTGCATCTATGATTTCCCAAATCCCTTCAGCATTGCATGTTATTTTGTTGGCAATAATCATACGAGATATCTTTAGTTCTTTTTCCTTTTATTTTCTAGACATTTCATTTAATTTCTTCTGTTAGCATTCACCATTTTCTACCTTTTTCCTACTTCTGTTTCATACTTTTGTTATTTTCTCTCTTCTGAATGCAGACAGACACAATTAAAGAGGAAAATGAGGTTGGAGAGGTTCTGACTGCTAATTTTTCTTTGTGTTTATTATCATACAGCATGCGGCAGATTACCTCTTCCCACACATAAAGAATACCGAGGAGTTTTTACGCTTGCATGCTTATTGGGCTCGTTTGGAGTTGAAACTCGGAAAAGATTTGGATGCAGCACGTGGAGTTTGGGAAAGTTTTCTTAAGAACAGGTCTTTATTAGCTTCTATTTATGTTTCTTTAGTTTCTTTTGTGGGCTAGGAAAACAGGAAAATATTCTCTGTAGGAAAATGTGGTTTTGTTGCTTCTATACTTTCACTTGGTATTGACATGCGCAGCGGTTCAATGTTAGAAGGATGGCAATGTTACATAGCGATGGAAACTGAAATGGGTCACACAAATGAAGCTAGACTCATCTATAAGAGATGCTACTGCAAAAGGTTCTTAGGAACAGGTTCCGAGGTACGTTTCTAGCCCATCCATATGAGACCTTCTGTACTGGTTTCTTCATACTTTTTTTGGAACCATTTTGAATCATCTGGTGCCTTCTATTCTATCATAGTTGAAGGATGACAATAATTTTCGTAAGGCTTCTCTATAAAGCTTTAATGCTTAAATATGTTATCAAGGGTGAATTTTCCATAATGTAGCTGCTGCGCACACCTGCAACAACCCTGGAGAGACGTTCCACTATATGATCATGCAGTGTTTACACGACTGCAGTACCATATCGTAAACCTAGTTTGTATCTAGAAGCGAGTCATATCTAGAGTGAGAACTAAATCGGAGGTCAAATATTCAGAGTCAGAATAGTATCTCCACAAGTTACCACATATATTGCTGAACAAGTTCTATTGGAAATTGGGGTCTTACCACTGTAGATTATAAGTAATTCAGAGACCCCCGGCGTCAGAGAAATGTGAATAACGGAGAGGTACTTGGAGTAGATTTTTTCCTGGCTTGCTAAAAAATGAGACTCAACGCATTCAAGTTATTGGCTCGTAGGGCTAGGTAGCGTTTCGAGACAGAAAGCATGAAGGCAAAGAAAAATAAAAATACATGACAATAAATACAACATAGCTAACTTAAAATTTTATTGCCACTCTGAAGGAAAGAGACAAAATCATTCAATTGACTACAAGGTCCGCAGACCTTACCCCCTCATATAATCGAAGGAAGGGGACATAAAGAAAATGAATGTGTAGACATCTAAGATGATCACTTCTGTAGGGTCTTTCTCCTTCGTCCATGACACTCCAGTAGCTTAAGTGGTAAGGTTCCAAAGGATTTTGCCAATCATTCTTTTAAACGCATGTACCATCACACATTCACAGAATTCAATTAAGCCACTTCCAAAAATTTAAAGAATTCTAAATAGGTTAAGGAAATATTCACACTTCGATCACTGGTCTCAAACAGACAACGGGACAGTAGGTGATCTATGATGGTCTGTCGAGGTTCCACAGAAAGCAAGAGGGGTCCATGTTCATATCTTTTCCTTTTAACATGCCTATAGTCAAAATTGTCACCAAGCCATGCCCAAAAGAAAGAAAAAAAAAAAAAAAACTTGAGAGAGAATTTCCTTTCTCCAAACCATACAGCCCAGAAAGTTCACATACATATATTATTTCTCTGTGATTTTTTCCTACCGTCCACAGGTCAATGAAATATTGACTTCATATTATTGAAGTAGTTTTCATTTCCTTGCATTAATCTATAAGTGGTTCTCATGTAATATTTTTGTGCATCGTATTGTTAGTTTCATAAAGCTGTAGTTGTATTTTGAATTTAGATGATACATCCGTTTCCTAAAGCACAGAATCGTTCAGGACATATGCCATGCTTGGTTGCGCTTTGAGAGAGAATTTGGTATTTTGGAAGATTATGACCTTGCTGTAAGAAAGGTACTCACAATATTTGATATCCGCATAATTTCTGATAAAGTTTGGGTTCAATACATCCCTTAAGAATTTTCATTGAATGCTACTGTGCATTAACTTTATTTTTGTTTCTTAAGTCACGCCACGCATGGAGGAGCTCAAGTTATTTAGGTCACAACAGGAGTCAAAAAGGCTTCCTGCATCAGTTGCCTTGGAAGAGGAACCTACTGCAAAAAAAGGTTCCCAAAAAGGAAAAATGGGTATGGAACGAACTGATGAAAAGAATAACATCATCTCAGCCAAAGAAAATGATAAGACTGAACTCAAAGCCAGACCTAAAACCCCAAATGAGCAACAAACTAGACGTTCTTCTAAAGAAACATACACGGACCAGTGCACTGTGTTTATTTCAAACATTAATTTGAAGGCAAGGTTTTTTTTTTTTTTCACTGTGGGGAGTAGTTTTTGTTTACTTATAACTGCATTCTGATGTTAATGGTAACATCTTCTACAGGCAAACGATGAACACATTCGTAATTTCTTCAGTGATGCTGGTGGAGTAACTGATATTCGTCTTCTCTTGGACAAGTTCACTGGAAAGTCAAGGGCCTCTCTCTCTCTCTCTCTGTTAGCATTTTCTTCTGCACCTACTTGAAGTAAGGTGTGATTTTAGGTGAGGATGATCTCCTCAGCACTGGAGATCAAGCTCATGTGAAATAAGCTCTTTCAGGATGTATGAACCACTTCAAATGTAGTTTGCTAAATTAACAGTTTGGTGAAGATGATCTGGGCGTAATGGAGATCATCCTTACGTGAAATTAGCTTTTTTCAGACTCTATTTACAGTCTACATGAAATGTTGTTTAATGAAATGAACAGTTCCAAAATTCATTAAATTTTAGAATCCTCGTGAAGATTCAGAAAGATGTGAAAACACTAGTCAAATAAAAGCTCTGAATTGAAATTCATCTTTATGTTGCACCAAAAAATCCATGTTAGAAATCTATTTTTCTCTTTCTAGTACTTATGTGGCTTTCCTAGTGCTATTCACTGATATTTAAAGATACATCTTTGTGTTTCCTGAAGGGACTTGCATATGCGGATTTCTCTGATGATTCCCATCTTGCCACAGCTCTAGCAAAAAATAAGCAGATTTTGCTTGGAAAAAGAGTAAGCATTGCTCGTTCTGATCCAAAGCAGAGCAGAAAGAGAGATACATCTGGAAGAAGCACAAACGAACATGGTGAGCTTACGTTTCACAACTGTCTCATCTTTGGTCCGATATACCAGACATGTAATAGATATATCCCAAACTAGGGAGTAAATAGAGCAAACCAAACGTAGTATTTTCTGATGCATCATGTGACTTTATATGATTTCTGATAAGTTTGTGTCTCAATACACGCCTCATGCAGTTATACTGCATTATTTGTTGCGTCGAAACCTCATACTGTATTCAAGACTCATTGTTACATAGGCCATCATTGCTAGTCCTTGCAGTTATTTCTCATGTTATTGTTTTTTCTCTCCTGTTTGGCTATTTTACAGGTCAAAAGGGACCAGCTAGTGGTAGTGGCAGTACAGTTGATGGGTCTAATTCCAATAAAACATCTGGGGCACGCAGAAAGGGCGACACAAATGAAGAACCTGTACAGTTCAAAAGCAAGAATACATTTGCAATTCCAAGGAATCTGGTCAGACCCCTTGGGTATAGCAAGAACGAGCCTAAAAAGAAAGAAGAAAACCCAAAATCAAACGGTGAGTACAGGAAAATGTTGCTGAAAAGTTGAAGGTGCAGTATTAGCCGTCTGAGATGACAAGCCATGGAAGTAATTGCTACTCTTTCAAGAGCATTGCTAACTTTTCAATGTGGACAAAGGTGGCCACTGTTATTGTGAATATATTATCAGGATGTATACGTCTCTGAACACGCTTTGGCTCTTGAGCTTGAGATTGTATGTATGTACTAGGGCTAACCAAAACCGAACCGACCTCATTCGGTTCCAAAATTTGAGAACCGAAACCGAACCGCTTTAAGTCTTGAACTGATCCGAACCGACCTGAAATTTAACATAATAAACCGCAACAAATCGAAACCGAACCAATTGGAAAAAAAAAAATTTCTCTGGCCGCCATTACAGATCTGCAAAATTCTTCTTCTAGAAAAGTCAGTGGTTGACAGTGAATCCTCTCTAAAATTCCATCCTATACCTAGACCCACCATTTCCATAGTATGAGAACTATGAATCAAAACATCTAATTGATGGTATTTATCAAATGGTTATATTTACAGGTGAAGCAACCATACAATGAGATAAATCACCAATTATTAGAAAGAGATAGAACTTTACAGGTGACGCATGGTTGATGCCCCATCAAAGACGAGATATTTGTTTATGTACAAAGGGAGGTATCTGATGCAAGACTCACAGAAGACGATCAGGTAGACGACTTTCAGTTGTCGATATCAAAGTATTTTGGATCAGTCGGATAATGGTAGACAACGTTCAACTGCCTATAAGGGGGAAGTATATCAGGAAAATATTAGGGTATGCTTTAAGGATCCCATATAAACCCCAACCAAAAGATGCTACCTTCTTTTCAAACCAACACCCAAAACCATGAATCTTAAAGCAACACCCAACAGTCCAACACCATTAATCCCACATAGATCAACAATTTTTAAGCAAAGAATTTCAATTACAACACAAACCATGAAACCTCTCGTTCTTTGGTAGTGGTGGGTTGTGGGTATACTTTAAAGAATAGATTTTGTTTTGAGGGACTAGAGGCAGAGAGGGGCTGTTAACTTGTTGGGTATTGAACTATTGAGTGAGGAGCTTTGAAAAAGAGTGAGAGAGGGATTGTTGACTTATTGGGTGTTGATAGAAGAGATTTGAGAGAGAGAGAGAGAGAGAGATGAAAGATACAACAATCGAGATGATATTTTGAAAGGAGAGGTGTATGTTTTCAGAGATAAAAAATAATGATTAAAGAGATATATCGGTTCGGTTTCTTGCGGCTTTTGGAGTACCGTAACCGAAACCGAACCGAAACGCTTTCTGTTTCGTGTCTTTGAAACCGAAACCGAACCGGAGCTCTTAAGAACCGAACCGTTTACATAATATGCTTCGGTTTGGTTCGGTTTATCGGTTTCTTCGGTTTTTTGCTCAGCCCTAGTATGTACGACTTAAAGTAGTAATGATGATATCGTTATATATTGTTTAAAGTAGTAATGATGATATCGCTATATATTGTATTAATTTCCTTCAACAAATGTTCCTCTGCATCTGAAACACGACAAAGCTGTTTTCTGGTGTAATTTTGCTTTTGTACTGCACTTTATGATGGTATCGCACAATTTCTCTTCTTCTTATAGGGCATGCATCATAGTTATTCAGTCGAAACTTAATGCCTTAATGGTATCATAATCTTTGATTAATTGTAAATATTGCAAGTTG
This sequence comes from Kingdonia uniflora, assembly GCA_014058105.1. Taxonomy (NCBI): domain Eukaryota; kingdom Viridiplantae; phylum Streptophyta; class Magnoliopsida; order Ranunculales; family Circaeasteraceae; genus Kingdonia; species Kingdonia uniflora. The sequence goes on along the minus strand of JACGCM010001530.1, from coordinate 493,917 downwards.
TCTGTTATTAATGTTATTCCTAATCTCATTAGACAACACAAAGTGTTATTCAATAAATTCTTGTTAAAGCATATGCAACAGCTATGTGGATTAAAACCACCAAAAACCAATTTTTGATGCTCCACCCAAAAAAACCCACAGGAGTTGAAATTCCACCCTAGGTGAATTTGGCCACACCATTCAGAAGGGCGCGACATCATTGACGGTTTGGATGAGGCCACATGGCATCATCTTAATGGCTTATGGCGCGGCATATAGGCCAATGAGAAGCAGCCACGTGGCAGAGTTGATTTTGTTAGTTGTCACACCATTCAGAAGGGCAAGGCTTAAACTGCAACAAAACCTTGCTTCCTTTCCTCCCATACTTGGTTGTTTTTAGGGCAAAACCAACCTATACTTAAAAAAATAATTTAGGAGCGTTTTTTCCCCCAACCTCATAAAATTTGAATTCCTCCACCATCTTCCTTCTCGTTCACTTCGATAAAATGCTGGGGAGAGAGTCATTGCTACAGTCGGGATAACTACCATTTAATTGTACTTACATATTCATAGAGTTATGTGTCTTGAGTACACGTTTCTTCCAATTTATAGTAGTTGTTGTGCGTTCCTGGACTTCAATCATTGAGCTCGTGACCTTAGATAAGAATGACAAGTAAAGAATATCAATGATACTGATCAAAATTGATTCAGTCTGCTAGCTCTTCTAGCAACAAAGTCTGGACCCAAACTTATTTCCATCGTGATGGCAGTAAACCGTCAATAGAGGATAATTCACTTAGCTAGCATTTGCAAAGGGACATTACTAGTTTTGAAGGCTTATTAAGGATGACTTTTGTTGGATTTGTTTTAACTATAAAATATGGCTTTAAAATGCTTTATCCCACATTGGAAATAAAATGTAATTTTATTAGTTTTTATATCTCTATTGCTTAGTTGGATTTAAAATCTACTCTAGGAGTGTGTGCACTCTAGCGAGATGCTTCGCATCGAGCGCGGCTCGCGCGCGCGCGCGTGGGCGAATGGGCGTTTGAGGCGTTTTTTGACGTTTTATTAGGCGCACTTAGTGGGCTTGGGTCTGGAACAGACAACCTCTTAGACTTCTATGTCTGTTAGAGTCCTGTAACTGGTTATATCTTTATTGGGGTTTAAGTGTTACTTATTAATACTTATGTATTAATTAAACAGTTTTAGAACTGGACAATTTTTAGACTCTTATTTATAGAGTTCTCTTATTTGAGAAAGACACAGAGAAAAACAAACAGTTCTTTTTCTTTCTCAATTTCTTTCTTTTTCGTTTTATTTGGGCAATGAGGAAAGGTGAAACAAACTTGATCACTCTGTGCAGTGCAAGCACATAGTGATAGAACGGGTCTAGCTTAGTTGAATCCCGGAGATAGTGTTGCTGAGTACTCTTGCACCTTTGGAGAGGCTTCGACTATCTTCAAGAAGCGCTTGCGCGCCTCCTTGCTTGGTTCGGTAATTGTTTTCTTTTGGTGAAAATTAGTTCTTTAATTTTTGAATTTTCCCAACAACTTTTTGATGTGGATCATGGTTAGCTCATTTCTTGTGCAATTTTCTGCCTTGTCAATGGATAAATCTGCTTGTCCTTTGCCTCTCAACAAATTAAATGCAGGTTGTTTAGGTGCCCGTAATTGCATAGTTTCATGAGAAAGTATAGAAACAACCTCTGACATGGTTGGCCTATCCATCGCACTTTCTTGCATACATAAATGACCTACATGTATACATCAGGACACGTCTTCAGGACACGAAATACCCAGTATTGGATCCATTAGTTCTACGACATCTCCTCCTTGCCACGTCTCCCATGCCTGAAAAGTTCCAGTTTCTCTTACGGCCAGTGAATTTGAAAATTGAAAAAAGATGAAATGCTTTAAATAAGAGATTGGGTTTTGTATTTGAAAAATTATATGTCCAATGAAGTTCAAATGGCGGTCTAGATAAGTGAAGCCGGTGTTTTTCCTGCCGCTTACAATCTCTAGCAACAACACTCCATAACTAACACATCCGACTTCACAGAAAAAATTCCCTCCATGGCGTATTCAGGTGACATATATATAACCACTGTATTCAGTCATTAGGAGGAAAAAACATAACTTAGTATTAAAAACTAATAAAGTTTAAGACATGATACATATGAACCAAATCCACCACCTTATTATCCCTGCATTGAGTTGCAAACAACAAGTTCATTCAAAGAACCAGTATTTAAGTTCATCCCTAGCTTCATTTCGGGCAGAAGCACGTTAGTGGGATAGTCAAAGCTCTGCCATAGTACACGTTGTTTCCCAGTTCCATTAGAACTCATATCTGTCAACACAAAATTCCCAGAGTCTAGTAAAGTAGCGGTGATGTTATTAGTACTTATCATTATGGATCTACCTTTACCATACATGATTTTGAGCGTTCCACTGGAGTCAATGGTTAGTATGCTGGTAGAATCGGCAATTGAAGTGTTTTGGTTGCTTAGCCATACGGGCGTTGGAATTGATCCAAATCTAAGGTAAGAATTTGACCAATCTTTTAACCATAAACCCAAGTAATGACTCTTGGTAGTACCAGGCATTGGCAGAAACTAAGGTCTCCCAGTCCTTGAGTAATGGAATCCCTTGCTCCCACACTAAAGCAGACAAAAATGGAAAGAAAGACGACTTCTACAACAGAGGTCATCCCCTTAATACACATCATGAAGCACTTACTATTGTTATCAGTTTTAGCAATGGCAATCAAAGACAAAAATATGAATATGAAAATCTAGTACTTATTTTCATAATTTTGCAGATTCTTTATTAATAGGATGACTTTCTGAAGTAAAGTTGATGATACTTGATCATAAATTCAACAATGACTCTGCTTGATGTATCTAGTAAAATATTTGTAAGTCAGGTCATATTATATTTTTGTAGGTTTCTTCCAAAATAATATCGAAAGGACGACTTTCTGAAGTACATTCTATGATCTTATATCTTGTTTTTCAACTGTAGCTCACTTTCTAACCAGAAATATTTATGATCATATAGATTCCTCTAAATTTGTCAATTGCTGACAATTAGAATCAGATGATCATCCGGAAAGGTTTCAATCCTACCAAGTTGAGCCTCTACCTAATTGTTAATATTATTTAGTTCCGGGACTCACTATCATCCATGGTCCTCGAACTACCTAATATGACATCATTATATTTTTCTTTCCCTCCTCACATCTTATGACTATCAACTAGGAGTCATTTAGAAACTTAGATTTTAGTTTATGCGCCATTCAGATTTGCTTGAGGATACGGTTTTATATTTTTTTATTTTTTATTTTTTTTTCTCTATATTTGTTGTGTGTATTATCAGCATATTCCAAAAGAAAATCAAGGGTGAATATTCAATTTTTATTTCTGACTCCAGAGAGCTACAATATGACTCGCAACCATCAGGTTTACCCCATCAAATAATTGCTTGCAAAAATTGAAAACCCTTAGTTAAAGAACTAACATATGTTTGGGAGTAAGATGATTATAGTTACCAGAAGTATCCCGAAAATCATGAATAAATCTTCAATGCCGAATCCAAATTAAATTGACGCTTTTCAAATATATGGGTATAAAGATGATGGGATATATTAATTTACCCGTTGAATTCAAGATCAAAAAAGGACTATCAAGGATAAAAACAAAAACAGAAACAAAAATTACTTTGTTCTAGTTTCTTATTGTCACTCTTAGACTAAACATAAACATACCGAATCATCGACCCATTTGGTTACTATCGATCAGACGAATAGCTTCTAAGATCATATCATTGTTCAATGGTTTTGTTATGAAGAAATCCATCCCGGCCTCCACGGTCAACTTGGTTGCTTCATCAGACTTCTCATCAGCTGTAAGTGCTATAATCGGAATGTGAACACCATAGCGCTTCTCCTCCTCTCGTATTTTTCTAGTCGCTTCAAATCCGTCCATTATCGGCATCTAGCTATCAATAAATGGTAAGTCAAAAAAATATATTCATTAAGAGAATACATTGTACCATCAATAGCACAACTATCAGCATTGCAAATAGACCATGAGCAAAAGAAAAAACTATATCATCTGATGTATATATTGTAATCTAGGCTGACAGAACGTTAGATATATCAACTATAATTCTATAAAAAGGAAAATTGGGAAGTGAATTCTTACCTGGCAATCCATGAAGACCATATCGTAGGGCAGAGTTTTACAAATTCCTTGTTCACTTTGGGAACACTCTTCTAAAGCCTTGGAAACTTGTTTGACAGCTGCTTCTCCGTTCTCGCAAGAATCCACTATTGCACCTCTATCCTTAAGAAGTTTAGTGGCTAAGATACGTAAGATTTGGGTATCTTCAACAACCAAAACTTTCCTTCCATTCAAGGGCTTATTACGAGACATTTCAGAGTCTCCTGGTTTTGATTTTTTACTTGGCTTGTCGCAAATTCCTGAACTGCTGCTTTGTCCTGCAATTTTCTCATTAGGTTTCGGCACAGAACATCGGATCGTAGTTGCCCCACCAAATTCAGGTAAAACCCTTAATACTTGATATAAGCAAGACCCGTGAAATGGTTTGATCAGAAGGTGATCACAATGAATTAACATTTTCTTTTCACGTCTTCTCGACTCAGATTCTGGATTAGGAGTATATAACAAGATAATCCTACATTGGGACTCGTCAAGCTCTCTTCGAAAGTTAGCAAGAGATAAGCATACCTCTGAAAGTTGATCGTCACTAAACTCATCAACATCAATGACAATAAGTGTGAATTGTGATGTACGTTTTTGACTCGTTCTTTTTTGAAGAGGCAATATGTGATCAAAGTCTTTAGAACTCATTGAGTCGCCTTTCAAACTAAGCTCAGATTTCCCCGAAGAGCTATGATAGGTGAGGTCTAATCCATGTTTTATATTCTCGAGAGAAAGAGATAATTGTTCCAAAGAGCTTATACTTGGAACCTTTATGCTTTTACTATTCATGAACTTCTGTATGATTCTTCTTCTTTCATCTCCTTGAATAAAGAGTACTGCATGCGAACCTTGGGGCCTTCTAAAAGGGGATTGATTATGCTGATTTAAGTCGTCCGGTACCGGATCACCCATTAGTTTCACATCTTCGCCTTCTGCCTTACTATTAGGAGTAGATGTCACATCATTACACGCAGAGAGAAAAATGTTGAATCTAAAGCAAGCTCCCTTTTCACCGAGTTCCTTATCCATGACATTGATTTCACCCCCCATTAGACGCACCTGGAACATGATATAAATAGTTACACGATAGTCAAACTTCATATCAGACTACGTTATTTCGTGATTAAAACAATTTCAGTATATGTAAGAAATCGTGATTACGTACTAGAGATTGAACAATTCCAAGTCCTAGACCAGTCCCTCCATGATGAAGAGCTGTTTCTTTGACTTGAACAAAATTTTCAAACACGGACTTTTTGTTGTCTTTAGGTATTCCCTTCCCAGTATCATCCACTTCAACTATGAACTCCACGCAATTTTGGCGTTGCTGAACTGCATGAAGTGCACTCAGATCATTATAAGTCTCACTATTCTTGTAAACAAACCATGATAAACACTTGCAACCACCGTCATTGCCAGAAGAAAGAATCAAGTTTTCTGAATTGTACTTGTGTTTCTTTGCCCAAGCCCGAATGGAGATATGCCCTTCACTTGTAAACTTTATAGCATTGTGGAGTAAATTTGTTAAGATTTGTTTAAGTTTCCCACAATCACCTTTGACAAGGGAATATTTGACAATCGAGCTATCACAAGGATCCAACATCACTTCTATACCTTTACTCCTGCCAATTAGGTAGTACATATTAACCATGTCCTCAAGAACTTTTGTCAAGTCGAATTCTTCCTCGGCAAGTTGCATTTTTCCCGCTTCAATCTTACTTGTATCAAGAACAGAGTTAAGAATTCCTGAAAAAAGTTATACCCCACAAATGAAAATATATTAAAAAAAACAAAGCAGCAACATGTAAAATAGTAATGACAGTTGATACTTTTGCGGGAAGATTTAGGAGCCCACCTACAAGGTCGGAAGCAACATCTTTCATTTGTTTCAAGTAGGAATCTATTTGAGAATTAGGAGAAACTATTTCTCTACAAAGCTGTACAAGACCATCAAGACCTGCAAGAAAAGATCGGACGTCATGACTTGCACTGGCGAATGCAAGACTCTTGTTCATACTTTTCTTTTCCGCTTGTTGTGTTGCCTCCATTTGCTTTATAAGATTAGCACGCAGGAACATCTCCCTCCTTGCGGCTTCCACAATCAAATATATAAAGTAGGAAATAGAGATAACCACCAATCCAACAAGCATTAGTGACAGAAGCACGAGTCTAACGGTGTTCTTGCTGTGATCAACATTAACCAATCCCTTGTGAGGGGTAACCAATACAGATACCTACAAAATAAAAGGGTGTTTAATCCATATTCAAAAATGTTTAACTTTTCAAACAATATAAAATTGCACAATATCACAAAAATTAACGAAATTACAACTTGAAAGTGATAAGATATTAATGCGACAATTACCGATTTAACTCCGGCTATCTCCAAAGGTGCACAATATATTTTGTAGTTTGCTCTTCCAAAGCGCGCTTTTGAATTTCTTAAAAGCTCTTCGTTGGGCTCACATGATATATTGACAGAGTATCTTACTTGATCGTGGATTGCAACAATATCATTACTGACCGATATCATGAGTGGCCCTGTCTGTGTTAGTACTATCCCATCTTTTGTAGCCAAATATAAGTCCCCTTGGTGAAGTTGAATCCTTGAGATAACATTTGTGAAAGATTTCACTGGAAACCCGAGAGACAACACCCCTTTTCCATTTATAGGAATAGTGTAAAGGAAAACATGTGCTCGAGCTTTTTCCAATCCTGTCTCTAAAGAAGCGAACCCATTTGTTCTATTAAGTGCTTTTTGAAACCAAATCGAATCAATGGAGAATGTTGACTCGAAAACTCCCACATCCCCATACCTCATTCCGGTGTTACTGTCAACTGATTGAGAGTGGTAAGTCTTTACGGGGGAAGAGGCATTCGGGGCAGTTTTGAAATAAAAATTGTCCGAGTACACTGAGACAATTTGATTTCCTTCAGTATAGTAAGAGAAGAGTGACCCATTCGACCCGATATAAGATATCTGCGACAGTTGTAACGTTGATAATACTAGAAACATATTATAAGCCACCTGAAACAATCATCAATCCAAGTTGAACTCAAAGAACATAAAAATATATCGGAAAATAGATATTAGTAATGATGGAGTAAAAAATAATTACGCTGTTCTTGACTGTTGACAACGAGTGTTGGGTTCCATTGAGGGAAGAGTTCAAAACTTTAGCTAGTTTTAGAGCCGATGGACCGACAGGGAGCAGAAATCTAGCAGCAGTCTCAATATCTTGTAGCGACTGAGTGTGGACATAGTGTACAGAGAAGTTTGTGGCATGTTCGACTTGTTTGGTCACATGCCAAATGAAAATCACTGAAGTGAGAATTAATGCCACAACCAATGCCTGTAATTCAGATTTTGTAACATATAATTAACTTAAACTATAAGCACGGATCTCCATTGGTGTGTTTCACAGTAATATTATTAATAATAGTTGGAAGAAAGAAAGAAAAAGAAGGGAAAACTCCCCAATAGTCGTAAATGCTAAAAGAAATCTCATTTTTACCTTTTAAAGGTCGTTCTACGCTAAATTAACATTCAAAGGCATACCTATTGACATAGAAACATTCAAATACACTTCCTACAAGTTTTTTATTGTTGATAATAGCTTGTAGCATTTTCCTTTAAAAAAAAAATTAACGTCTAGGTTTAGGACTAGAAGGCAGTTTTGTTCTAAAGTGAGAGTATCGAGATAGTGATGTTACCATGATGAAGAAGGAAGAAACAGGTCGTAAAATGATGGATGAAGTGAGCTTCATGGTCATTGTCTCTCTTCAAACCTTTGGAAAATATCTGCAGACGCAAAGAGATAGAGAGGTTGTGTTGTAGTAGAGGAGGAAGGCTGAAAAGTTTTGAATTGAGATATTTTAGGTGATATAGAAAGAAAATTGTTAGATAGTGTCAAATTTTGAGATAATCTTTCAAAGAATATATTTCACTTAATTGAGTCTCAGAAAATATTTGCTTTCAAAATCACCTATGGAACAAGCAAGTTGACACTAATCCGCAGAATCCCGCCGAAAATTGAAGGGGAAAGTTGTTATATGATTGAATTTAGTCTTGAACGCTGTGTGAATGGTTTAACTCCAACTTTTACTATATAACAGGGGTCAAACTCAAATATCCAAAAAGGAATTAATGCACTTTTACTTGTTTCGGGTCATATGTGATAAATGAAAACATTCAATGAATTCTACTTTTACCTGTTTCATATCATAGTCAAATTTTTTCCCTTGTCGTGCAAAAAGCATTTTTCCCACACGACCTGCTCCGTCCTAGAAAATTAACACGGCCTTAGCGAATCTGCAAATTTAATTTTGATACAAAAGAGAGCCGAAATTTTGATACAACTAGGAGTTATTGTCCCCGGATGAAAATAGAAAAACTGCTAAGCAAAATGATAAAGAATGAAGATACAAGCTGTGGGATAAAAGACAATAAGTGCAACAAATCTTCAAATCAGGTACGGGAAAAGAACTTTTAGAAGATACAGGTGGACTATACTCCTTGAAGTACAAAGTGTTGAGACTATACCAGTTAGGTGTATTTTAATAGTATGTAAGTTTTCCTCATGCCAAGTCGAAATCCTATCTTACTCAGATTAAGAGTTTTTGTTACTTTTTTTTTTTTTATAAATAATCTTTGTTACCTTATAACAAGCCTTAAATAGGTGAAGCCTAAATTGATATGCTGAAACCGCAACCGGTCCACCTTTTCCCGCCTCGTCTTATTTCCTCAAGCTTCTAGCTTTCCAAAGATTTTCTTCCTTTAGCTTATCCCCATGAGAACATACCGTCTCCGAGTTTTTCCCAGAGACATGCTTTTACAGAAAGTTTTTAATAAGTTTTGACTCACTTAGAAAAATATAATGGAGAAAGATGATTTATTCTTATTGCTAGAAGCTATATATATAGAGTTGCAAGGAATAAAATCCCATGATCTAGGATCAATTACAAATCAATTACAATATTATTTCAAGAAATAGAAAGTATATATATACAACAAATCTTCCTAATATCCTAAGATCTTGGAGATATAGAAGAATAATATTCTGAGACCTTGGAGATATGATGATGAAATCTTAGAGATATTAAGTATCTTAATACTCCCCCTCAAGTTGGAGGGTGGAGATCCGTAACACCTAACTTGCTAAGTAAGATATGAAATTGATCCCGACCAAGAGCTTTGATGAAGATATCGGTGAGTTGTTCACCTATTGGAACATATAGGGTGCTTATAATTTTTCGAACCAATTTTTCCCGTATAAAATGACAGTCGACCTCGATGTGTTTCATTCTTTCATGGAATACTGGGTTAACAACAATATGAAGAGCTGCCTGATTATCACAATAAAGAAGCATAGGATCAGAATAGGAAACATGAAGATCATAAAGAAGTGCTTTACATCCATGGCTCTATATTCAGCTTCAGCGAAGGACCTAGATACAGTTGATTGTTTCTTCGTCTTCCATGAGATTGGACTCTGACCAAGCATGGTAAAGTAACCCATGGTAAAACGTCGAGTCATTGGGCAACTAGCATAGTCAGAATCACAATAAGCAGACAACTTTAAAGAGCAAGCGGAAGATAACAAGATACCTTTCCCCGATGAATACTTTAAATAACGAAGAACACGAACTGCGGCATCATAATGAGGCTGACGAGGCTGATGCATGAATTGACTCAGAATATTAGCGGCATATAGAATATCAGGCCGTATAATTGTAAGATAAATTAAACGTCCAATCAAGCGACGATACAAACTTGGGTCTTCTAGAATATCTCCTTCCTCATTAGAAAGACGTAGATGTTGCTCCATGGGGAACGAAATAGGCTTTGTACCAAGATGTCCACTATCATTGAGTATGTTGAGAGCATACTTCCGTTGACTTAAGAAAATGCCTTTAGGTGATCGAGCAACTTCAATACCCAAAAAATATTTGAGTAAAGCAAAATCTTTGATGTGGAACTTTGCATCGAGGAATTTCTTCAATTCAGATATAGTAGGAGCATGATTTCCAACTACAAAGATATCATCTACATAGACAAGAACTTCAGTGAAAGTTGTACCTGTAGAACGGACAAAAAGAGAATGGTCTAATGCAAATTGAGTGAAACCAGCCTCTTTGAGAACCAATGAAAAATTTTCATTCCATTTTTGAGATTCTTGTTTAAGACCGTAAAGTGATTTGTTTAACCGACAAACACGTTGTTCCCCTTTCCTAGAATAACCCGGAGGAAGTGCCATATATACTTCTTCATCAAGATCACCATGAAGAAAAACATTATGAACATCTAGTTGGTGAATAATTCAGTTCTGAGCAGCACTAATGGGCAATAGACAATGCACGGTAACAAGTTTAGCTATAGGTGCAAACGTTTCATGGTAATCCAATCCTTCTATTTGCGTATATCCCTTTGCAACTAAATGGGCTTATACCTTTCAATTGTACCATCAACATGATGCTTGACTTTGTAGACCCCTTCGCATCCAATAACTTTTTTTATTCGGTGGAGGAATTTGAAGGTTCCAAGTGTGATTCTTGTCTAAAGCGTCAATTTCAGCGGCCATTGCCTCACGCCAATGAGAAAATTTAATAGCTTGTGGAAAAGATGATGGCTCTTCGTGGTTAGAAATAGCAGATACAAATGCAACATGATTAGCTAAAAAATTTGTGAATGAAAGATAATTTGAGATAGGATATGTAGTACAAGTCGAGGCGATATGGTGAAGTAAGAGGTGGATCTTTAGATAATGTTGGACATATGTAATCATGAAGGTAAGCGGGGCAAATGATAGTACTTGAGGGGCATTTGTAGGCTGATAGAGAATTAGACACTGATAGTGATGGAGCGATGTCGACATTAGTTGAGGTATTTTCAACATTAGTCGGAGGGACGTTTTGATGATCGATAATGAGATTCGGTAAGATCGTCTCCAAAGGGTACGTATTAGGTATGGTTTGAAATGGAAATGCATTCCCAACAAAGGTAACATCCCGAGAAACAAAATTTTGGCGGGTTTCAAGATTATAAACTCGATATCTTTTTTGACCGAATGGATGCCCAATAAAGACACTTCGAAGCTCAGGGTGAAAACTTGTGACGATCCCTGCTGAGTGTGTGTGCGTAACACAAACAACCAAATACTCGAAGGTGTTTGTATAAAGGACTAATCTTAAAAAACATTTCATATGGAATTTTTCCACCAAGGTTTGGAGTAGGTATGCGATTGATGAGATACGCGGCTGTTAAAACACATTCTCCCCAAAATGTTAAAGGAAGATGGGCTTGAAATCTTAATGCTCTTGCTACCTCGAGTAGGTGCCGATGTTTACACTCGGCAAATTTTTTACACAAGGGTGTTGATGAACTATCCCATGAGTATGATAATAGGATTTTATTTGATCAAATTTGAATTCTAAACCATTATCAGTACGAATGTTGCACACTTGAGATTGAAAATGGGTACGAACCATATTGCAAATTTTTTGAAGAAAATAACATGTTTCAGATTTAAAATGCAATAGATAGACCCAAGTACATCGTGAATAATCATCAACAATAGTCAAAAAATAATGTGTTCCAGAGTGTGAGGTTGTAGGATAACCTCCCCAAATATCTGAATAAATTAACTCAAAAGGGTTTTTACTTCTATTAGAACTTAAATGAAAATGTCGTTGAGTTTGTTTAGAACCTTCACAAATATCACAATGAGAAAAGACTGACGGGGAAGTAGAAGATATCTGCTTTAAGCGTGCAAAAGATGGGTGACCAAGGCGCATATGGGAAAGAGCTGAACTAGGGTTGACAACCATAGCAATATGTGTAGATTTTTTCTGGTACATAATGATAAAGTCCATCCCGTTCTTCACCCCTGCCAAATCAGCTTCCTCGAGTTCAGGTTCTGAAAGACACAAAAAGATGGAAAGAAAATTGTCGCACAATTCAAACTTCGGGTTAATTTACTGATAGATAAAATATTGAAATGAAAATTGGGAATACAAAGTGATCCAGGAGGATCTATTTGTAATTTGTATTTTATCAGAGTCGTTCGAACAAGTTGTATTTTCGTTCGAATGACCAAAATTCATCCCACTGGAATTTTGGCCCAGAGCCATATTTCGTTCGAACGAGTTGTATTTTCATTCGAACGACCAAAATTTACCTCATTCAAATTTTTGCCCAGAGTAATATTTTGTTCGAATGAGTTGTATTTTCGTTCGAACGATTGGTCTACTTTTCTAGGGTTTAGACCAATTAGGCGTAAATTCGTTAGAACGACTCCCTAGTTCGTTCGAACGACTTTGGCGGTGTTTATGATTTTCAGGCGTTGTTTTGCCTCAAGATCCGTTCTTTTATGATTTTTGAGTTTCCTAGTATATAAAGGGAACTTAGGTTATTTTTTAGGTTATGTTAGATCTGAAAAGAGTTCTGAGAGAAGCCTAGGGTTTGAGAGTTTTTTTATTATAATTATTTCATTTTAAGTAATCGAATTCTCTATTTTTCCAAACCAATTGGTGTTCTTCGTGTTTCTCTGCTAACTAAAAGCTTCTCAATCGCATTGTGGATTAAGTGGTATCAGTTTTCCAGTTATGATCTTCGGGGGTTGATTGTGGTTTATGGTCCTTAGACGTGACCGTCTCAAGCAAACGAAAGAGAAGTTAGTGAGTTTGTTGACGATTTATCGTAAACCTAATTCAAAGAAGAAGGACGATTTGGAGATGGGCAAGGCCAACGATTGACTCACACTTTTGGAAACGATTGTTTCCGACCTATCTTCTACTGTAGGGGAGTTAGTTAAACAATTGCGTCTCATAAATCGGTGAGGCCGCTCGAGGAGAAAAATGGGTTTTGAAGGAGGATGGAGACATCGATAATGTGGGGATAGATAATGATTCTAGTGATGCTGATTCTGTCAAGGAGCGCCCAGGTTTTGGTAAGTCAATGAATCCTATGCGAAATCTTCGTATTGGCTTTAAAATTATGATTCCAGTTTTTGATGGTTCCGTCAATGCCGAGAAATTAGATATTGGTTAGATAGGTTGGAGACCTATTTTTCCATTGATGAATATTCAGACGCTCATAAGATTTGCTTCTTTACTTTGAAATTTATAAGTCACTCACTAACGTGGTGGAAATCCTATCAGAAACGACATAATGTCAGAAGTCTGAGTTGGAAGGAATTCAAGGTTTTGGTGAGGAAACAATTATATCCAATTGGGTATGAACAGGAGCGGTGGTGGCATAATTTGCGCAAAAGGTTTGGGCAATCTGTACAACAATTCACTACGGAATTTCATAACCAAGCGTTGGTTTTGGATATTGACGTAGATGAGTACGACGTGCTTATGAAGTATAGGGGGGGGGGGGGGGGGGGGTTTGTCGGAGTCCATTCGAAGAGAATTAAAGCTCTTCAATGTGGTAAATATAAATGACGCTACTGTTAAAGTAATTGCCATTGAAGGCAAGTATTTGAAGAGCGACAAGAGAAAGTCAGGGTACAAGGCTAATTGGAAGTTTGATCAAAAAGGGGAGTCCAAAAGAGATGGGTCTTCATTCACGGGAACTATCTGTAGTCATTGCAAGGCTAATGGGCATAATTTGGATAGATGTTGGAAACTTCACCTGGAGCTTCGGCCGAAGAAGGAGAAGGGCAAGAAAGAGAAACGTGCACTGGCCGCAGCGATTGTGGATCTTTCGGATTTAGATAAGCCAAATCCTAAGCTTAGTATAATATTCAAACAACCTCTAGTTATCGATGAGGCAAGTCGGGAAGAGCTTTTCTATGTCAACATTCAGGTGAAGCAGAACTTAGTCGAGGCCATCATTGATCCGGGTAGCCAGAAGAATTTAATTTTTGAGGTGGTGGTGAAGAAGATGGGTTTGGCTACCGTGGCTCATCCTAAGCCGTATGGTTTGGGTTAAATTTAGAAAGACGTGGAGTTGAAGATCACTAAGCAGTGTACGTTTAAGTTTGCGATTACTGAGAAGTTTATTGACGAAGTGACATGTGAGGTGGTTCTGTTGGATGTGTGTCAAGTCATCTTGGGTAGCCCTTATCTCTTGGGACTGAGATACATTATTTTACCGTCGAGCTCGCAAGTATCGTTTGGTAAAGGATGAGACGGAGTTCCATGTTAATGCGTACAAAGAACATATCACTACCAGTAATTTGGTAACGACGACTCAGGCGAAGAGGTTGGTTAATGCAAGCGGCAAATTTATATTATTGTTGGTGTGACCAGTTCAAGAGGGTCCGTCAGCTACGATATTGTCTACTTTGGCAATGTCTCATAAGCAACAAACCAATATAGGGGAGTTGCAAGAGGAGTATGAAGACTTCTTTCTAGGCATAAAAGGGATGCCGCGTAAGAGGGATGTGGAGCATGATATCACCTTGGTAAATGGTGAGCCACTACCCAATATTAGGTTATAACGGACTTCTATTACAGAGTCTGATGAGATCAAGAAACAGGTACATGAACTCATGGAGTAAAGAGTTATTAATCCAAGTTGCTCACCTTGTGGTTCACCGGTGTTACTGGTACCGAAGAAGGATGGGTCTTGGAAGATGTGTGTAGATTATCGGGCGTTGAACAAGATCACGGTGAAGAATCGTTATCCGCTTCCACAGATTGACGAGCTTTTAGATGAATTACATACGGCTCAGTTTTTCACTAAGTTGGATCTTAAGTCAGATTACCATCAAGTTAGAATCCGGGAGGAGGATACTTGGAAAACAGCGTTTAAGACCAAACAGAGCTTATTTGAGTGGTTGGTGATGCCTTTTGGGTTATGCAATGCTCCGACGACGTTTATGCGGCTTATAAATGAGGTACTTTGTATGTTATTGATGATTTTGTGATTTTATATTTGGATGATATCTTGATATATAGTGGTACATGGGAGGAGCACCTTGGGCATTTACACAAATTGTTGGGCGTGTTGCGACCAAATAGCCTTTTCTGAATGGGAAGAAGTGCGAGTTTGGGAAATGGGAGCTAGTTCATTTAGGATTTATTGTTGGTGGCAACGAGCTTAAGGTCGACCCAGAGAAGGTCTCGGTAATTACAAATTGGCCTAGACCCTGCACAGTGACGGAAGTGAGGAGTTTTATGGGTTCTTGTCAGTACTTACAAAAATTTATACGACATTTTTCACAAATAGCCACACCGTTGCATTCATTGACGAAGAATGAAATACAGTTTGTGTCAGAAGAGCACCATGAGGAGACCTTTCTGTTACTAAAGCAAAAGATTACGGATGTACCAGTGTTAGCATTGCCCAATTTACAGCGGCCTTTTGAGGTCTAATCATATGCGTCAGACTATACATTGGGAGTGATTCTTTTACCGGATGGAAAGCCATTTGCTTACCATTCTGAGATGTTTACAGAAGCAATACGCAACTATCCTACCTATGATAAAGAGTTCTATGCGTTATATCAATCGGTGAAGCATTAACGGAGTTACTTATTAGGGAAGGATGTTGTGGCATATTCC
This sequence comes from Kingdonia uniflora, assembly GCA_014058105.1. NCBI lineage: Eukaryota > Viridiplantae > Streptophyta > Magnoliopsida > Ranunculales > Circaeasteraceae > Kingdonia > Kingdonia uniflora. The sequence continues at coordinate 478,196 of JACGCM010001530.1, read as the reverse complement.
GATCACAAACCATTACAGTTCTTATCTACGCAGTCCAAGCTTCATCAAGCTCGCCAAATGAAGTGGATGTCGTACCTTCACCAGTTTACCTTATTGATCAAGTTTAAAAAAGGAGTGGACAACAAGATGGCTGATATGTTATCTCGACCCCTATTACCAACTATTTCCGCTTTGTTGGTAGCCATGCAGATCCAGCCAATTATTCCTTCTGAGTACGTTTTAGGGTATGATGATGACAAGGAGCTTAGTGTGATTCATGAGAAGTTGTTGTAAGGCAAGACATGTGAGTATGTTCTGAAGGATGGTTTGATTTACAGTGGCAGTCTACTATGTATTCCTGAGGGTGGAGACCGTTTGTAGTGGATTCGAGAGGCACATTGTTCCCGGGTAGCAGGTCATTTTGGGGTTGAGAAGACTCTTTTGAATTTTTGGCGTTATGTCTATTGGTCGAAGATGCAGGTGGATGTTGCTCGTGTGGTTCATGGTTACATGCTATGCAACACATCGAAGCCTTCCAATAGGAATATAGGACTGTACTTACCATTGCCAGTTCCTAGTCAACCTTGGGAGAGTATTTCGATGGATTTAATTGGTGGTTTGCCCATGACCAGGTGTAAGAATGACTATTTATTTGTGGTGGTGGATAGATTCAGCAAGATGATTATTCTTATTCTATGCCAGAAGACGATCACAGGGGAAGGAGCAGCGCAACTGTTTTTCAAAGACCTCTGGAGGTATTTTGGGCTCTCTTCTTCTATTATTTTTAATAAGGATAACCACTTTTTGGGGCATTTCTGGAAATCGTTGTGGGGGATGATGAACACTAAGTTAAAGAGAAGTATCGCTTTTTATCCGCAGATAGACGGGCAAACAGAGGTCGTTAATCGCACGTTGGTACATTTATTACGGGGTTTCCATTCTATACATCCTAAGACTTGGGATGAGAGTTTACCATATCTTTAGTTTGCGTTCAACCGAGCGATTCAAGGTTCTACGTTGAAGTTTCCTTTTGAAGTTTGTTTGGGGTACTTGCCGCAAAGCCCTTTTGATTTGGCATTTAGTCTCGGTGACAAGACGGTGCCAGGGAAGGAGGAAGAAGAGCAGGTTAAAGCTCAGCATTTTATTGAGAATACCATCAAGGTTCATGAGGTGGTTGAAGCTCAGTTGAAGAAAAATCAAGCGAAGTATAAGGCTCGCCATAACAAGCATCGGCTTGAGTGTACTTTTCTTGAGGGCGACCTCATTTGGTTGGATTTGGGTAAGGAACGACTTAAGGGGAAATATAAGAAGCTCAAACCTATCCGTTATGGTCCATTTTTGATTCTCAAGAAGATTGGTGACAATGCATTCCTGTTGGATTTGCCACCTTTCATGAAGATGTATCCGGTGATTAATACCGAGAATTTGAAGTTGTTTAAGCCGTCTCTGTTAGATAAAGACTCTACAATCGACATTTACCTACCTTCAGTTGATGATTTATGGATGTAAAAAGAGGATCCGTTGCAAGAGGATGGAATTCTAAAGATGAAGGTTCATACTACAAGACGGGGTGGTATTGAGTCGTTCCACATTGGGAAGAAGGGTTAGCTACCTAGTAAGTCGAAGTGGCATAGCAGGGAATTAGGCATGGCCGCATTCCTACATCTCCAATTCTAGCTTGAGTAAGAGCTCAAGGCTCCTAAAGGGGGGATCCATGATCCAGGAGGATCTATTTGTAATTTGGATTTGATCAGAGTCGTTCGAACGAGTTGTATTTTCGTTTGAACGACCAAAATTCATCCCACTGGAATTTTTGCCCAGAGCCATATTCGTTCGAACGACCAAAATTTACCTCACTGGAATTTTTGCCCAGAGTAATATTTTGTTCGAATGAGTTGTGTTTTCGTTCGAACGATTGGTCTACTTTTCTAGGGTTTAGACCAATTAGGCGTAAATTCGTTAGAACGACTCCCTAGTTCGTTCGAACGACTTTGGCGGTGTTTATGATTTTCAGGCGTTGTTTTGCCTCAAGATCCGTTCTTTTATGATTTTTGAGTTTCCTAGTATATAAAGGGAACTTAGGTTATTTTTTAGGTTATGTTAGATCTGAAAAGAGTTATGAGAGAAGCCTAGGGTTTGAGAGTTTTTTTATTATAATTATTTCATTTTAAGTAATCGAATTCTCTATTTTTCCAAACCTATTGGTGTTCTTCGTGTTTCTCTGCTAACTAAAAGCTTCTCAATCGTATTGTGGATTACAAAGGACATTATTCAAAACTAACTGAGAAGATAGTTTCGTAGATCCCACATGAGAAATGGGTGCAACATCACCCGCGGGTAGTTTCACGGGTTTGATTTGTGGTGTAGGTATTCCAGAAGCAAGGGAAGGCAATTTAGATGTCATGTGATCTGATGCACCACTGTCTATAATCCATGTAGAAGATAAATTCAAATTAACAGAATTGCAAGAAAGAGAGGAAGATATACCATAAAGATTGGCTACAGAGTTCCCATTGGTAAAAATTAAGGTAATAAGCTGACGACTTTGGCTAACAGAGAGTCCAGGATTGACAGTTCCTGGGCATCTTGCACATAACCATGTGTGTTAGTAACATTATGGGCAGATGATCGTGAGAGCGATGATGATGTTGTTCCTCTGTTGTTGCTCCATGATTTGTTGAAATGTGGTGGATATCCAATAAGTTTGTAACACTTTGCTTTCAAATGACCAAAAGCGCCGCAATGATCACATTTGGGGTGACCATGTTGACCTTTCTCGAAAGATCGCTGGTAACCACGATCCGTGCTATCGACTGTCATTGCGATGTTTCGATTCAAAATAGGAGAAGGTAAATGAAGTAGGCGTTGTTTCTCTTCTTGGTTGATGATGGAATAAACTTTGCTTACATTCGGTAAGGGATCCATTGCAAGGATTTGACAACGAATATGCACATATGTCCCGTTGAGACCTATAAGAAATTGATATACTTTTTATGTTTCTTGCATAGTCTGGACAACCTTGTTTGCTTTACAAGTGCAGTCAGGGATTTCAACGCAAGTATTCAGCTCATCCCAATAGGACTTGAGAACATTGTAATAGGATACGAGGGGTTGTTGATCTTGTTGAATGTTGTTTATATCTCGCTTTAACTGGAAGATTATGAGTTTATTGCTTGGGAAAACTGACCTTCGAGATCAAGCCATACATCGCGAGGAGTGTTAGCATATATGATACTATTTGTGAGACCTTTATCGATGGAATTTAGTATCCACGATAAGACCATGTCATTACATTTGTCCCACGCTCTTATTTCTTCTGGAGATGTGGTTGGCTTCTTTAGAGTACCGTCCACAAATCCAAGCTTGTTTTTTTGCGTTCAATGTTATTTTCATGGCCCTTTTCCATATTGAATAATTTTCTCCATTGAGTGGGGTAGAGACAAGAATCACTCCAGGATGATCAGAAGAATAAAGGAAGTAAGGTGATGATATGTCGCTGAAAACATTTGACGTATTTGCTGGTTGCACTATTGTAAAAGAAGATTGAGAGGGAAAATGGAGTTGAATCTCCAAGGATTTGAGAAAATCTTTAGAATGGCTCTGGTACCATAATAAGTTTTCACTCACTTAGAATAAGATAATGGAGAAAGATAATTTATTCTCATTACTAGAAGCTATACATATAGAGTTACAGGGAATAAAATCCCATGATCTAGTATCAATTACAAATCAATTACAATATTATTTTCAATAAATAGAAAGTATATATATACAACAAATCTTCCTAATATCCTAAGATCTTGGAGATATAGGAAAATAATATTATGAGACCTTGGAGATATGATGTTGTAATCTTAGAAATATTGAGTATCTTAATAGTTTTTGCATACCTAGGTATCATCTAAAACTTGTGTAAGTATTATAGTCCTATTGATGATAAAATCGATACTGAAACATCCATATTTGGTATTGGTTTCATTTCGTGTTAAGTGTTACTACTATCTTGTGGTTATTCATCGTCAAAGAGTACACGTGGAAAGACTACAGCTGGACTGACACCGAACATGTACGTTGGTTTTGTATCTCTTCGCTCAAATACTCTAGCCCATTAGTTTTTTACAAAATGAACAAAAGAAGATTTGTTTTATTATTATGAAAATAGGTCTATGCCCGAGTAGACTTTTGTTTTGTTTTGATGGACCTGACAAAACCATCTCTGTTCGAATATATACTTTTGTTCTGTTCTACGCTAAAAGAAGGGAAAACTCCCCAATAGTCGTAAATGCTAAAAGAAATCTCATTTTTACCTTTTAAAGCTCGTTATACGCTAAATTAACATTCAAATACATTCAAAGGCGTGCCTATTGACATTGAAACATTCAAATACACTTCCTACATGTTTTTTGTTATTGATAATAGCTTGTAACATTTTTCTTTAAAAAAAATCTCCCGCGTCCAGTTTTAAGACTTGTACAGTTTTATTCTAGAGTGACAATATCGAGATAGGGATGTACCATGATAAAGAAGGAAGAAATAGGTCATAAAATGATGGATGAAGTGAACTTCATGGTCATTGCCTCTCTTCAAACCTTAGGAAAATATCTACAGATACAAAGAGATAGAGAGGTTGTGTTGTAGTAGAGGAGGAATGTCGAAAAGTTTTGAATTGAGATATTTTAGGTGAAATAAGTGAGTAAATATAGATATTTGCATGTTATATATAGAAAGAAGCTCGCTAGATTTCAGTGAGTATGAAAAGTGTTAAATTTGGAGATAATCTTTCAAAGAATATATTTCACTTAATTGAGTCTCAGAAAATATTTGCTTTCAAAAGCATCTAAACGAATGCATAAAGATTTCTTTTCTCTTTTAGGACAAAAAGTTGTCCCCAGTTTCACTGCTTATTGTAAGAGTAACTATAAACCCCAAAGGTTTGCCAAATTCAAGGGAGGAAAAGATTGATGGACTATATGTCCCATGGAAGATAAGAAGCCAATTGTAAAAGCGACAATCTTATATAATTTACTTTATACATCAACCATCATCCTTGAAGATTTCATAATTGTGAAATCTTTAGCCACTAATGGCCCGAAATCTTTAGGCACGAAAAAATAATATTGAATCGATATGGATGATTTTATTTTTCCTTTTTTAAAATAATTAAATAAATATTGGCGCAAAAAGAAAATATATAAATATTGGCGCGAAGAAAAGATCGATGATTATGACATGTAGCAACTTTAATGAATTTTGGCTTAAGATGTATTCTTTCTAGTGATTTTTAAACCTCGCTCATACCCTTTAATGGATTCTTGCTTAATTAGTATTCATTAATCTAAGTTGGCTTAGATTTACTTTTTGTATGGCAGACTGAATGATATATAGGGACATACAATCATTCCAAGGGTAATGTATATACAAGAACATAACCAATTAAGCATATGATGACGGGAATGTTTTGATTTGTAGTTGTTGTTATGATAGCTACTTTGCCCATGTAATAGTACCCGTAACCCTTGCAGTCACTCCATGCTCTGTGTTAATCGTCTGATATATTTATGCTTAGCCTTGTGGAAGAACAAAATGGATGTCAATGCTCCATTTATTTATGGAAATCGTACTATTCATATCCGATATTATAAAATTGTTACTCCATGTCCTTAAAGCCTTTTTGATATGATCTTCCAGATGATCTTTTATGGATGGTTTTCAAAAGAATAACTATCATCAGTGATTTTAGCGATGATTGTTAAATGGAGATCAATATTTACACAAACTGTGAAAGAAGTTCTTACTTCCTCAGCTTCTCCTCATGTTACCTGTCGGGCATTATCCAGAAGCAAAAGGTACTATATTTAACATCTACAAGAAAGAAAGTTACATTTTTATCTGGATGGTTATTCCAATAATAAAAAGTGTATTGGCTCAAGTTATGAATGGTTAGTAATTTCGACATGGATAATAATCTGGTAAATCTTTTCAATCCATCTTTATCTCCCAATAATAGAACAAAATGCGCACCTCACCTCCCACAGAAGGAACTTTTATCGTAAGGCTATTATTTTTGTTAGTCCATCACGGTTTCCTGACATTGTTGCTATTGGAATTTGCAATGATTTTGGTATGCTCGGCCTATGATAGAACCTCAACTAAATTCCTAACAAACGATCTTATTTATTGCAAAGTTTATTATTTTTTTACGCTGCAAGGGTTGATGGAAATTTTTTTGCTTACAATTCCTATTGTCCTCAACCTCACAAAATCTCTGTTGCACATCCTTTTGTGTATTCACATTTCACAGGGTTTTCATTGGTTATATATTGTGGAATTGTTAGGCCATTTAGCAACAATGATCATATCAATGAAAACATGGTTGGAGTCAAAGAACTCAAGTGGACATGTGATGTTCCTTGGTTAATTCTTCATTATAGATTTTGCCTTCAACATCTAATTTTTCTCGCTACCAGTCCCATTGCATCTTTACAACCAAGGGACTTCAGCTATATAAGCTTATTGTTAGGAATAATATGGAAAATTATGGCATGGTAAAGTTCATGTTAAAGAATAGGAGACCTAAAACTATTTACTACACGGCCTTGAAGAACAGAGGGAACTACGATAACCACACCATCGATCAATTTAGTCAAGTTAACTTTACATCTCCAAATTTTGCAAAGCTTCATTTCTAGTATGACATTAGTCTAAAGTTACTACATGTCATAATCATCGATCTTTTCTTCGCGCCAATATTTATTTAATTATTTTAAAAAAGGAAAATAAAATCATCCATATCGATTTAAGATTAATTTTTCGTGCCTAAAGATTTTCGCTCCATTAGTGGCTAAAGATTTCAAAATTATGAAATCTTCAAGGATGATGGTTGATGTATAAAATAAATCGTACAAGATTATCCCTTTTACAATTGGCTCCTTATCTTCCATGGGACGTATAGTCCATCGATCTTTCCTCCCTCGAATTCGACGAACCTTTGGGTTTACAGTTACTCTTACAATAAGCAGTAAACTGGGGACAACTTTTAGTCTAAAAAGAAAAAATAAATCATTATGCATTCGTTTAGGTGATTTTGAAAGCAAATATTTTCTGAGACTCAATTAAGTGAAATATATTCTTTGAAAGATTATCTCCAAATTTGATACTTTTCATACTCACTGAAATCTAACGATCTTCTTTCTATATATAATATGCAAATATCTATATTTACTCACTTAGTTATTTCACCTAAAATATCTCAATTCAAAACTTTTCGGCCTTCCTCCTCTACTACAACACAACCTCTCTATTTTTTTGCATCTACAGATATTTTCCTAAGGTTTGAAGAGAGACATTGACCATGAAGCTCACTTCATCCATTGTTTTACGACCTGCTTCTTCATTCTTCATCATGGTACATCCCTATCTCGATACTGTCACTCTAGAACAAAACTGCCCAAGTCCTAAAATAGGACGCGAGAGATTTTTTTTAAAGAAAAATGTTACAAGCTATTGTCAACAACAAAAAACATGTAGGAAGTGTATTTAAATGTTTCAATGTCAATAGGCACGCCTTTGAATGTTAATTTAGCCCAGAATAACCTTTAAAAGGTAAAAATGAGATTTCTTTTAGTATAAAACGACCTTTAAAAGATAAAAACGATATATTGAATATTACTTAAAATGTGGAGGAAGTCTCTAATACTGCCTAAACTTGAAAAATGATTATGAAAAATAAAAAATACATGATAAATGGGAAATTGTAAATCAAAAAGTTTATTACAAGTAATTCAATTGCAAATTAAAGCTTGACATTTATGAATTGTCTTATAAAGTTACTGATATGATAATAGTTTAATACATATATGAATAACGTGGTTCCTCTAAATCATTATTTTCTGACTGTGAGTTGGTGTTAGAAACATTCCAGCAATATTCCTCCCACGTCAAATGCTTGAAATAAAGGTCTTAGCTTCTTATGCAGTTCTCATACTCTTATTAGATTAATCCCCCGGGGGGGGGGGACCACTTACATCAAAAGTGGACGGATCTGGGTAATAGCCAATGCACATGCTTCCCATGCTCATGTTATCAAAGTACGATGAAAAAGAACCGCATCATAACTCCCGTGAGAGGAATCTGACTCAAATCCTCGTTGTGACCTTCCTTTTCGACCTTGTCGGTTTCCCCAATTAATTGATCTTTGACAAGAAACACGATTGGAGTCTTGAGTTGCATGGTCAAAGTTGGTCTCTTCAGTAAATGACACGTAACTTCATTGACTTGATGGTATTTACAACTATGGTTTAAATGTAAAAACCATGATAATTACAAAAAACCCAAAAAATCATGATACATTCACGGTATTTACCGAGTTAAGTAAATACGCGATATTTTGAGGGTTTAATGTCATATTTAAGAGTATAAGAGGCCATAAAAATACCATACCATTTTTTATTTTTCTCAGCTTACCAGGCGGTATTTTGAAAAAGCCCTGACATTTTAAACTATGATGACAATTATGTGCCTCTTGAAGCATAAGAGAAGCGCACGACTCGACCTTTATGTGCCCGACCCGGTAGTTTATGGTGAGCTTGGTGCTTTGAACTTTGGCGTGAAAAGGCATCAGCTCTAGGCATTGTGGAGCATCAAAGTTGTGGCTTATGCACTATCTTTAGTAGTATGGAAAATGAGTTTGATTTAGATGGTAATCTTTCATATCATTCAAGATATGTACGAGAAATGTACATTATTAATTTTTTATATTTATATGGTCTAACCGACATTGAAGTCGAGGTCTGAAGGACCTACCAAATTGATATTTTTGGTGAGTTCTAGTCTTCATCGCTAAATCCCTCAAGGACCGCGGGAAACCTTTAATAACGTAAACCCAAGTTCATGGTCCTTTTCAGGTACCGCATAACTCAATCAATAACACTCCAATGCTCCAAAATTGGGTTACTCGTAAATCTACATAGTACTCCTACAACATAAGCTATATCAGGTCTAGTAATACTAGAGTATTCTTTATACCTCAAAGGATCACCCTGGTTCTTTAAAAACTTGACTTGAGAGTTATTAGGAGTATAAGCAGGTTTATGATCAAAATAATTGTACTTCTTTAAGATCTTCTCAATTTAATGAGATTGATCAAGAAAGATACCAGAGTCAGTACATGTGATCTTCATGCCAAAAATAACATTAGCTTCACCTAAGTCCTTCATATAGGAGTTCTGACTTAGCAGACTTTTGGTTTCTACTACCAAATCAAAAGTAGAACCAAAGATAAGAAGATCATCTACATACAAACATAACATATATCACCAGATATCTTATAGTATAGGCACTTATGAGCATCATTAATCTTAAATCATTTAGATACGAGTAGTTGGTCAATTTTGTCGTGCCACTATTTAAGGTCTTGTTCAGCTTACAAAGTTTATGTTCCTCTTCAGGGACCACAAAGCCTTCAGGCTGCTCCATATAAAGTTCATCTTCAAGCCCTCCATTCAATAACATAATTTTTACATCCATTTGATGGATAGCCAAGTTGTGCACGATAGCTACAGTAAAAAAAAAACTCTAATGTTGGTAATACAAGTAACTGGGGAATATGTGTCGAAGAAGTCAACGTTTTCTTTTTGCACATATCCCTTTGCTATAAGTCTTTCCTTAAACTTATCCACATAACTATCTGGTTTAAGTTTCCTCTTCAAGATCCATTTACAACCAATAGGATGACGACCACCAGAAGGAAAATCCACCAGTTCCCAAGTGCCATTGGATGATAGACAATCCATCTCAACATTTATGGCCTTTTGCCATAGATCAACATCAACAAAAGTCAAAGCTTCTTGTATGGTAGAAGGGTCGGTCTCTACAGTGTTTACACAAAAATTATCACCAAATATTTTAGCCCTTTTTATTCGTTTACCTCTTTTTAGTTCAGGTCAATGTCTAGAGTGTCAACAATAATAAGATCCTCAAATCGAGGCACATTAAGGGTCAATGATGTGGATGGTTAAAAACCCCCACTACTACTGCTACCCCCACTATCTTTTAACTTGTAATTAAACTTTTCCTCATAAAAATCAGCGTCTAAAGACTCAATGATAACTTTATCCTTAAGATTAAAAAATCTATATGATTTACTGTTTATCTCATAACCTATAAAAACACACTCATATGCTCTATTTGCTAACTTGGACCTTTTAGGGTTTAGTTTGCGCACATAAACTAGACACCCCCAAACTTTGAAGTAACTAAACATTTGGCTTCCTATTCCTCCATAATTCATAAGGTAACAAATTAGTTTTTGCATGAGGTACATGGTTTAAAACATGACATACATATAATAGGGTTTCACCCCAAAACATTTTAGGTGCACCAGAGCTAAGTAAGATAGCTACAATAAGTTCAGTGAAAGTTCTATTTTTACGTTTAGTTTTTCCATTCGATTCTGGAGAATATAGAGTTGTCGTCTTATGAATAATGCATAAGGATGCATACAAGTTTTGAAAATCATGTGAGTCGTATTCAGTTCCACTATCACTTCAAAATCTTTTGATATTTCTATTAAATTGATTTGTAACCTCAACTACATAAATCCTAAATATATCAATAGCCTTTCTCTTATGTTTCATTAAGTACACTTGAGTATAGTTTGAATGGTCATCAATAAAGTTATGAAATACCTCTTGCCATTTATAGTAAGTGTTCCATCCATCTCATAAATATCCAAGTGTATCAACTCCAGTAATTAAGATTCCCTAACTATACTCTTATGAAAGGTTTTAATGATTTTGGCATGACAACACGATTCACATTTATCAAAATCAGTTACATCAATCTTAGGTATCATGTCAAGCCTAATCATGTTAAAAACTAGTTTTTGGTTTACATGACAAAACCTAGAGTGTCAAATATTAAATGAAGACACAATATAAGCATAAACATTCTTATTCATTTCAATACTGAGTTTAAACATACCATCACATGCAAAACCCTTTCCCAGAAAACCTACATTTTTTGTTAAAACCCATTAGGTTTAAACCTAAAGTTTGCATAAAACCAATTTTGTTGAGAATAAAACCTGATACTAAGTTGTTATGCATTCCAGAAGTATGCATCACGTCTTTAAGAATGAGAGTCTTACCTGATATGAAAACTTGCTCAACATCTCCAATGTCCAGAACTTTAGTGGTATGGGAGTCCCCAAGTAACACGTGTTGATCCTCAGACTCTTATAAGTCTTGAGTCGCTTACGCTCAAAACAATCATAGCGATAAGCACCAAAGTCGACCCACCATTCGTCAGTCCCACTGACCATATTGACCTCACAGATCATAACTACATAAGGCTCTTCGGTCATGTGGATTTGTGGAGCATTTCCACATTTTCGGCAGTTCCTTGCTATGCGACTAGGTGTTTTACAAGCATAACAAATAATTAATGTTGTTCCATTTAGTGGGGATATTTGGTTTTTCGCTTGTTGGCTTTTGACCTGGTTTGGTTTCTGATTAGGAACACCTTGGTTTTGTTAGGAAACTAGGGGCAAACTGCAACGCGAAAGTACAAGATTAATAAACAAGAACTTGAAGATCTAACTCTAATCACAGAATATTCAAACCAAAACAATAAACATACACAAAAGATTTCAATTGAGGTGGAAACCCAAAAGGATCAAAACTACCCCCAACAAGCATGACAAATCTATTATCAAACAAAGGGTTACAAGAAGTTCTAGAGATCTCTCTACCTTACCTCTACCCTTACAGATAATTCCCAGCAAGAAACTCTAGAAAGAAAACTCAAGAAATCTCTTAAGAGCAAAACCCTAAATTTCTCCATTTTCTCTCTCTAGATCCTTTTTCACCTCTAAGGTTCTGAACAACTTAACTTTAAGGCTTAACCAAGCCTTAACTTTATAATAAACATCCCATGAGGCTAATACAAAAAATACGCATCACAATGCACTTTAAAACAACCCAAAAAGTTGTTACCGGCTTTTTGCTCAAATAGACTTAATGTTTATTCAAACAGAGTCAAGCCTGCCTCTTCTGTTCGAATAGACAATAAGTCTATTCAAACATTCAAGCAGGAACAAAAAAAAAATCTTTAACTTTTTTAGTTATAACCTCAATGTTGGAGCCCGAAGCCCCCACATTGTATTGATATTGTCCCCACCTTAACCACCTAGTATGGGCTAGGAGGGGGATTTTATTTGAAAATGCTTCGATGCAATTTAGAACATCATATATCCTTATATCCTTGTGTTGGACTACATATTTAACCAATGTGGGACTAACTTTGATCCACCATCTTAACAGGTTTGGTTTTTTAGTAGAACCACTTTGGTAGTTCCTATGTTTCTTCTTATTCAGTTTCAGGTAAGCATTACCTCTAGCCTGCACAATGAGAGCCTCTTCTTTTTGATCTTGCTTCCTAACCTCTTCCTCAACGTGAAGCATAACGATCAAGCTCTCCATAGGAAATTATTTAGATTTGTGGCTCAAGATATGTTTAAAGTCCTTCCAAGATGGCGATAATTTATCAATCATCACCGCAACTTGGAACTGTTCATCGAGTTTGATCTTCTCATTTATTATCTTGTGGACAATTTTCTGAAGCCCATGTGACTGAGAAATGATCGACTTCTCATCGCCCATAACAAACTTAAGGTACCTACTAACATCATAATTCTTAGATCCCGCTTCTTCAGTATCATATTTTTTTTGTAGAGTATATCCCAAACGTCTTTCGCAGATTCAGACATTTGGTACATGTCATACAATTCATCGGAGATTTCATTAAGAATGAAATTCTTACATTTAAATTCAGCATCGGTTCAATTGGAAACAAGTTCTAATGCATTCTAATATTTAGTATCATCAGCCTCTTCACTATCAATATGGAGAGGTGACTCAGGGTGGGAGGTCGAGGCATATCTAGCACATACACATCATCTTTAAGAGATAAATAGAAAAATATCTTACTCTTCTACCTCTTAAAATTAAGTACCTCAAATTTAATAGGTTTATTCAAATCGTAACGAAGTTCATAAGAAACTAAGGTCATTTTAACAATTATATAACTAAAACAGTTTCTTAAAACATATTACCCTTGTAGTAGATAGAGTATAATCAAACCGTTAGTGAAAGGAATTTTCCTGGAGACGCGGATCTTGCTTTCTTTAAGAAATTATGCCCAGAGCCGCCAAGTTGTTCTTATAGTAACATTTTGGGTGTTTTCCTATGATATAACCAGCTAGGGACCGCTACAGCTGAGATGGAACAAACCCTAGTGTACCACTATATATCACTAGCACCACCAATCTCTTAATCGAAAAAAATATAAACTCGGCATAAAGCAGAGTGAGAGGGGAGAAAACTCTATGTTTTTGTTTTCTTATCTATTTTGGTGTAGAACCACATGTGTTTATGTAGCCAAAATATGAAACGTTTTTGAGTTAATACGAAAAAAATATAAACTCGGCATAAAGCAGAGTGAGAGGGGAGAAAACTCTATGTTTTTGTTTTCTTATCTATTTTGGTGTAGAACCACATGTGTTTATGTAGCCAAAATATGAAACGTTTTTGAGTTAATACGATAAAACGATCATCATAAAAACGTACGTAACATCTAACAACGGTCATAAAGCGGCTAGTTTTCTTTTAAGTTAAAAACCAAACAACTTTTCTCCAAAAAGAACAAAGGGGACTCAAGCCCGAACCCGGGCCCGTCTGAGGGATGTCCATGAGTGTTAAGGGTGTAAAATACCCCCACACACTCACACACACATATACTTTCCCTCTACACACTTGTATAACCACAAAGTGTGTACCTTTGGCAATATCTCTATTCATACGCTTTTACCGCACCTAGTGAGACTAAAGCAAATAGAGAGGTTGGGAGTTTTGGGAGTTTAGACTAATTTTATAAAACCATTTTATATCCAGCACAAAGCAACAAGAAAAAGAAACTCCAAACAACATTAAACATGTGCCATAATGTGGGATGAAAGATGAGGAAACTATGGGAGAAAATGAGAAGATGCATGGCAATTAAGTACAACTACTCTAATGAACACCTCATCGAGACTGCCAATACTCCTAAAAAATTATGCAACACCCCTACAAGCGGTTAACTCGTAATGTGTAGAATAAAAGTCATCTTCAAACAAGATGAAAAGAATGCAAGAAAAGAAACCCATTAAGAAAGTTAAAGGAGCTTGAAAAGAGCAACATGACAACCTCCCTCAACCAACAAATACTACAAATGAAGTTGTGGAAATAGAGAAAGGAACCCCACCAAGAACAGTAACAAAAACACTTAGAGTGCATACAATACTTCCCCAAACCCCTTGTTAAGCACTTGAAATCCAGGCTAGTCAGTATTACTCATCTGCTTGTTCCAACTGACAACCGACCTGGGTTTCGACTAATTGTAACTTTGTATAAAAGGATCCGCGTTAGCGTCCCCAGAATAAAGCATTATCAATTGACCTTTTTTCGGCATCATCAACTGCTAAGTACTAACTTACCAACACACTAGAGTAAAGTGGCGTTTGTTTTTTGGACTAACTGGCCTCAGAGGTCTGAGTCTGACTATTGTCAGTGAGTTGGACTGACTGAAGTCACTTAATGCTGTTTGTTTTTGCAACTAACTCAACTCAGACCCAGATAAAACATCTGACTGAGCCTATCTCCACTTAGATCCAAAAAGCCATTTGAATTGAGGTCCGAGTCTGAGTGTAAATTTTGTCCCCAAATTGCCCTCACATCAAATCAAAAATATGAAAAACAAAATCAATTTCTTCTCCTAGCTCCTCCAGAACGAAACCCCAATTTCCTCCTCCGCAGCTCCTCAAGCCCTCACATTCACATTCACTTAGTAACCGAATTAAGTCTTTGGGTCTGAACAAACGATGATCTCAAAGTCGCACTCGCAGAGGGAAAAGAAGATGCAATTAAGGAATCAGTAGATGTAGGTGATTGGAATAAGGAACCCATTCCTGAATTGAAAAAGTATGCTAATTTTGGTGGGACTTCCAAATCTGGAGCTAATGTGGTGGATTTGGAGAAACAAATGATGAAGTTGAGAAAACCTCTGATTGTACCTCATTTACTGATAAGGTAAGAGATCCCTTTAACAGAATTCATATTAATGTTGATGAACTGCCTACTCCAGGGAAGAATTGATTTTACAGAAATTTATCTATGCCGAGATTAAAATTGTGGAAGTTGACAGGTTCTTGTTCAATTATTCCAATTGAGAAAGGATACTGACTTTCAAATGATTTGGAGTAAGGGACCATGGTCTCTTGAGGGATCTTTAATCAGACTTCAGCCTTGGGTGCCCAATTTCAATCTTGAAACACTAAAGGCTACTAATGCCCTAGTTGGGGTTAGATTTCTACGTCTCAGTGCTGAAGAAACCCCTTATGTCATGGGGGAAACATTGGGAACATCTTGGTAGATATAGATATGACAATCCCCATTCCAAATAAAATTCTTGTAAAGGCAGGAGGTACTAATTAACAACTTCCCCAAATACTTTAACCATTGTAAGATGGTGGGTCACCAATTACAGGATTGCAGGGTGATTCACAAGATCAAACAAGACAGCAAAGCTAATAATCAAGGAAGGAGCAATAATTGGCAAGCTAATGTTGAAGTGACCATGAAGGGAGGAATGCTGATGGCTAAGGAAAAGACCCAATAAACTAGTCTGAAATTTAACCAAGTTTTTGATAAGAGTTCAGTTGTATTGGCTGACCCTAAATCAGGGAAAGAGAAGGTGGGGATAGATGAGCTTACACAAGAAGTCCCCATTAATTATGTTCCTAGGTCTGGAGCACCTTGCAGTAAAATACCCTGAATCTAGCAAATACTTTAGACTGGTGCAATAAAAGTATAGTCAGTCTATTTAGGAGATAATACTGTCTGCTTCAGAACTGAAAAGAAGGGCAAAGATTAATGAAAAGGGCAGAAAAAGTAGACAATGTCGACAGTGGCAAGCACAATAAGGAAATGTTGAGCAGTGGTGGTGATGGGGGCAATTCATAAGGGGTTGTGCACAAAGATAACAATGGGGGCAGTGAGATAAGCAATGCAATTGTCATTCACCCTATAACAGGAAAAACAACCATAGAAGGTGAAATACAGTCTGGACATTTTTCGGTTACTCCGCATAAATCAGATGAAAATAAAAAGGTCTTCATAAACAATCAATGGTATGATCTAATGGAAATGGATTCTTAAGAAGAGAGCCTTGTTGAATATCTAGTTTCTCAATTTTAACTAGAAAATCTATAGTTTTAAGCCTGTCTCTTATTACTGTTAACCATATAATAAATGAATGTCTAGGTACTATATCTTGGTCCCACACAATTTGTGTTCATTTGGGAGGAATCTTCCTGGATATTAGCTTTGCTCCAAGCAGATTTAGAGTTGAAACCAGCTTCTGAAACCATTATAACAAATGAATGTCTAGGTATTGCATTGTTTGGCATTGTTTGGGATTCTTGATAACCATTATCAGCTTCTGAAACCAGATTCTATAAAGTTAGACTAGTAGGCTAGACTATCAAAGAATGTGTTAGGAATCCATCCATAGAGGAATTGTTTTGTGTGCTTTGTGTGTAGCCTCAGCAAACTGATGCTTTGTGTGCAGCCTGATAACCATTATTATCAAAGAATATGTTAGGAATCCATCCATAGAGGAATTGTTTTGTGTGCTTTGTGTGTAGCCTCAGCAAACTGATGCTTTGTGTGCAGCCTGATAACCATTATTATCAAAGAATATGTTAGGAATCCATCCATAGAGGAACATTGTACTCTTTAATCCATCCATAGACTATCAAATCAGCTTCTGAAACCAGATTCTATAAAGTGATGCTTTGTGTTCTGAAGGTATTGAAGGATACGGTCAGTTCATATGAGATAGATAATGCATTATTTTTCAAGAGTTTGAAGTTATTGGAAGGATCCAATGAGCACACTTACAGGTTGATGTTTCTAGGGCTTGATCCAGAGCAACGTTTTGGTTTCCTTGAAGCCCTTTTAAGTTGATTGGAACTTATTTGTTTGTGTATTTGTAATAACTCTTAAAACTCTGATATTTGCTTATTTGTATTAACTTCAAACCAATGTTAATCTTTATTTGATTTTATGAACCAATGTATATTTGTGTTTGCTATATATACAAGTTCTTTTCTATGTATTTGTGTTTGCTATATATACAAGTTCTTTCCTATGTACTTGTGTTTGTTATATATACAAGTTCTTTATTATGTATTTGTGTTTGCTATATATACAAGTTATTTTCTATGTATTTGTGTTTGTTATATATACAAGTTTTTTCCTATGTATTTGTGTTTGCTATATATATTTGTGTTTAATATATATATGTGGTGTTGGTGTTGGTGACAAAGGGGTGGTGGTGGTGGTGGCATTGGTGATGAATAGGTGGGGGTGTTTGCTTATAAACTGAGAGGGGTATTTTAGTATTTGTTTATTTTAGTCATATATAACTAGCCCAAAAAACAAACACTCCAAGACATCCACTGGGACATTTAACACCTAAGTGGTGGACTCAAACCCAAACCCAAAAAAAAACAACGGCCCCTAACTAACACCGTTACCACCACAAACGTATTCTTCCAAATCATTACTATTCTTCTCGATTTCAAACCCTAAACAAGCAGCAACAACAACAACTCAAAACAATCTCTATTGACCCTCGTATCAATTCTCAGCTCAAGATATCCTCGAAGACGACGATGATGGTTGCAGCTTCAATGAGGCAGTGTTCTTGTTCAACAACAGAGATTACTATCGATGCCATGACTACCTCGAAGCCCTTTGGAACGAATCAGATGAACCCCAAGGACTCTCATTCATGGGATTCTACAGTGCTCTGTTGGATTCCATCATCTCTTTAATCAGGTACATTACAAACCCTAATTTTATTTAGTTATGGGTTATGGGTTATGGGTTTTAGTGATTTCTAATGGCAATGTGTTTGATTGTTTGTGTGTTAGAATCATCGAGGCGCGATGATGGAGTTGGGAGATGGATTGTGTAAGCTGAGGAAGATGAGATTCGAGAGTGACAGTCCGTTTTATGAATTCAAGAAAGAGATTTCGGCGTCGTTAGATTTCATTTATCAAACTCAGTTGGAGTTAGCAGCATGTAAGTCCCAACTTTCTTATCTCGCTCCGATTATATTGCACCAGAGATTTCAATGTTATTAGCATTTCATTCCAAAATGATAGTGTGCATAACATCAAAGCATAAGAAACAATATGGATAAACATTTGATACCAAAAGATAAAACCCAATTTAGGATAATTAAATTTCTCCATAAACATCCAATATCTTGTATTGAACATTTTAACGTGATTCACATGGTAGTTAAAAGGTTTTAGGCGTGGAAGCATAATGAACATTATGGATAAATATCTCCAAAAACATTTATGACCACTATATCACATTTATGATATCTGGCAAAACCATATTCAGTTTAATCTGCCTTTTGTTACAAGTTACAACATTCCTCTTACCCCACCTTCCTGTATCTACATCCATTAGCCTCGTCGAGAGAATAGAAGCTGGAGTTGACAAACCAATAGATTCCGGAATATCAAGATTGACTCTTATTGATGGACCCGTAGTAGCACGTTTCGTATCGATGTCATGAACTGGCCACGCTTCTATCTTCACTTGTTCGATCAGCTCAATGTGATGAATAGATGACCGAGCATCAGTGAGTCTCTTTTGTTCTTCATCTCATTCCCCCTCTCACCTGGTCCTTGATACAGCGCAGTCTAAACTGATAGCACCCAGATCTGAGTTGGAATGTCATAACGTGTTTTTGCAAGTGTTAAGAGAAGACTTCAAAACTTCTATGGTTTGTCCAGTGTCATGTAAAGCAAGAGCCAAACTCCCAAGGATCGTTTAATACTGCAAAATCAGTTGAATGTTCCCTAGATGTTGATGTGTGACCTTCAGCCCACTTGCCAGATTGATATAGGCTTCTTGCAGATTATGCTGCTTCATCAGCAGAAGGCCGTATGCGAAAAGAACACTATCATTCTCTCACACTCCCGAGAAGATGATTCTGCATCGCCAATGCAAATATAAGAGAAAATGAAAAATTGCTTCAGTAAAGCTGCCGAGGGAATAAGCATACTGTCCTTTAAGCATCTCAATAATGCTCTCACCTACCTGTACGATTGTAGGAAAGCAGAAAAACCAACTTTTTCATTTCCTCCAAAGCCTCTTGTGCTTCAAAAAATTCCGAACTTGAGAACTCTATAGCAACCTTGTTTTCTAAGAACTGCATAAGAAATATCAAATATACACCTGCCATCCATATGGCCGACTTTTGTAAATCCACCTCTATTACGCCACCTTTGATTCCAAGCTTCATAGCTCCTCTTTTACGAGATGAACACCAGATTGAATCCTTCTACCATACTCCTTAAATAGACCTTTAGGGCACCCAAATATTACTACCATAAGATCAACCAGTGCATAAATAACAAACTTTTGGCAGCCACTCCCCATCAATAGGGGCTGGTGCCAACTGTAGCTTATCTCCCCGAATCTCTCTCGTATTTCCAATATATGATGACTCCAAATATTCTGTGCTGGCAACAGTTTTCAGGCGATCTTATGCCCGAGTTTGCTTCGCAAACAATGCTGATCTCTCATTTTATTTTAGGTCAGATCGGGAAAGACTTTCATTGATGCTCTTGAGCTATGTACTTAAATTCTGGATGCCCTTTCTCTTCAGTAAATTGCTCAGCAATAACCAACTTGTTAACATGTTGATTGGCATTGTTATAATTGCATATCCCGAGCAAGTAGAAAGTGTGCAGCAGCTCATTGTAAAAGAACAAACTGGTGGGATCAACTCCCATACTTCATTGCAATTCTTTACAGCTCGCTCAACTAAATTTACGTCATCCCATTGCATGAGGTGCACATGCAGTATTGAAGTAGCAAAGAGCATTTAAAGCTCTGGGCAGTATATCTCAGTGGCCCACGAAAACCCTTGTTCTAAAGCTGAAATTGAATTCCGGTAATCCCCTTTGATCAACAAAACATTTGCAAGTTGCGAATAGAAATTACATGACCATAATTTCACTGCAAACCCATTTTTTGCAGTTGAAATGAGTTCCAAACCCTTGTTGTGCTTTTGCTGTGGAATTGCTCCCACAAGATTATAACACTTACTTAGCAAACTAAATGTTCCGCACTTCAGCTCAAAGCACGACGTAATCGACTTGAGAAGCAATTATGATATTTCGAGGTGGGATTTGGCTTGGCTGACATCGTGGGAGTGCTTTAGGAGAAAAGTTGCGATCCGAAGATGAGTTTTGATTTCGACGATTGGTAAGAAAGAGACTTTACTTTGACAAATTGCTTCTAAGCATTTGATTGATTTCCCAATCTCTCATTTCTTCTCGTATAAATCTACAAGTCCCCATAGTTCCTCTACCAGTGCTTCCATGCCAGGGTTTTACTTGTTCATAGGTGCCATCATTGTTGGATGGTCTAGGGATGTCATACTATGGAATGTTACTAAGATGTTTGGGTAGAGGCTTAGTAGCATGACGCCCCAGCTCTAGTCCCAGTTCCTTAGGAGATAATATTTTTGGGCCTACTTTTACACTACGACCGACCTACTTTTGGGTCTGGATCCATGTATTTACCGTAGGCCTAGTTTGGGTATTTTACATAGCAAAAGCCTAATTTCTATTATGAGTAGGATTCTAACTCCACTCTATAAATAGGTATTGTAACCCTAAAAGGGGCAATCAAGCCTCTCTAGATTTTAATCAGTTTCTTGAGCAATACATGAGCAATACATAGAAAACCCTAGAGGAAATTTTCTCGAATTGATCTGTGTTCTTATTTCATCTTCAATTACTGTTCCTTCTATAGATTGTGGATTAAGAATCTCTTTAGTAACAAACACACTGACCGTCACTGTAATTCTTGCGTAAACCTACATAGACAAAGAAGCTCGTAGTGGCTGGAAGAAGTTTTTCTCTTCTTACATAGACAAACAAACGTGTTTCTACAATAGATGCATTGCGAGAAAATTTTCTCTGAACGTTTGATATAGTTTATAAAATATATCTACTTTATTCACATGGCAAATAGATAGTTCTAGACATAGATGCATATGGAGCATGGTTGATAAATGTCTTGAAGAGCATTTAAAACCACCATATCCCCTAAAGGCTTAAGCGGATAGACTAGAGATTGTTGATCTCTCATTGTGCTGGGTGGACCATATTCTCCTTACTTAAATAGGGCTAAAAAAAAGCTATAGCTACTGTAGCTGCAAGTAGCCAAGTCAGGAATATAGCAGATTATGCTCTGAAACTTCTCTGATTTTCCAGATATATGGTGAATGAATGGACATCATACCTTGTAATACGTTATGCATAATTAGGCTCTTGCCTCAGTTTGTGCAACTGTATTAGGGCGGTTCATATGCTGGAAATACAAATAATAGGCAAATGCCTCTGGCATTTCTTTTTTCACTGCAACTGTCTTGCTTCTTGCTTTGCGTGACCCCTGTTCCCTCAAAGCCTTTTCTCTTCTGCTAATTTTTCGCAGAAGATGAAGAAGTAAATGTTATCCATCATACGCACAGCAGTATAGTTGAGTGATTTACGTCTATCAATCAAGTTTTGGAATTTGCCCCTCTACACCGTTTGGTACACTAAATATACTGTTTATGGTGGGAGCGTGCGTGCAGGGTTTTGGTTGTAATTCAGCTTCAAATTGAGGTGATGCCCAAAGCATTAAGGTGTGACGCCTGTTAAAACATTTAACCCATTCTCTAGTGCTGATTTCTTTGTTGTAATTTTTATGGACAGATTTACTGGTCTGGTACTGCAATTCTGCTCTAAAGGGAAAAGTTATAAAGAGGGAATGTTGGAACCTAGGTGTGCGGACTGCGAGTGCTAGTGTAGGGTACACCACTTGTGAGTGATTAGGACGTCTGGATAGGGGATTAGTAAGTTATCAACCCCGGTTTATATCTCAGGACCTGAGGACATCATCCTATGGGGGGTCACTAGGGCGTTTGGGTAGAGGCTTAGTAACTCGTCAATCCTGCTTCAGTCCCAATTCCCTAGGACATAATGATAATACTATTGTGTTTTCACTCATGGAAAGAGCTCCACTCCCAGAACCTGGAAACGTTAATGAAAACTCTCCGAATGAATTTTGCATGATAAACCTTTCTGGTTTTTCCTCTTTTTTTTTGGGTGGAAGTGTAATTTTATTGCATGGTGAAAAAAAGATACAAAGGGGAGGACATCTGCCTAAGCCCCTATCAGAAAGAAATACATTGCTATTTCCTACAGGCAATTCCTATTTTATCTAGTATGCAAGCAGCTCTTACAATCCTTGGCAGATTGTTCTCACTCGAATGTTGTCTTGTGATCTGAAGATTTCCTTCTTTTGCCAGTCCATCAGGTGTATTGTTTCCCTCTCTGTAAATGTGATGCTGAGCTGAGATCCAAGAGAAATAATTCGATGCCAAATGCCGTAGAATCTAAAAATAACTTTCCTTTGTTGTTATACCAATTTGCCACAAGCCAAGAATCTACTTCCCACCATTAAGGGAAACCATGAATGCTCTTTTCAAAATTGGAGGCTATGGAACAACTGTATTGGATCCAGGGCCAAGAGCAACAGAAAAGGCAAAAACCATCAGTGTTCAGTTTGTAGTAGCCCATGATTGGTTTCAGCCATCTAACCACTTTGATAGGTTTCATCTTAATCTTCTTCTTATGCAACTGAAGGACTTGCAGGGATAAAAATTGCACTGTTAATGCATAGTCAGCATACCTTGTATATTGTTAATGATCTCCTGTTGTACAATAGGCTTGTTATCAAATCTGTAGCTGCACCTTGCTTTCCAAAGTTCCCAGAAAATGAAAGAAGGAAGCACACCTCTAACCAAACCCATCTGTGACTGCATCTTAGCTAGATTCCACCATATCCATTGCCTTTCCCATATTGTTTGATTGTGAATAAACTGAACACCACGCACACTGCTGAAATGAGGCTATTAGTTCACCATTTACTTATAAATGATCTATGCTTTCACAGTCACCATAAGAACAACAAGCACATTTTGAAGGAAGACGGACTACTTTTTGACTAACAGAATCATCAGCCAAGCTGTTTCCATACCTTCCAGTTCATGACTTGAATTCTGGTTGGAATAGTTTTATGCCAGATCCACTTCATTTGGTCTATCTTTGTGTTAGCTGCCCTCCAGAAACTCCAAGCAGACTTGACAGTGAAGTCTCCGTCTCCTGAAGGTGCCCACACTGGTCTGTCATCTTTGTTGCTAAGTCTGAACTTATTCACTGCAAAGGAATGGGGACTTCAAGTTTATTCCACTGCCATGCACAATTGTTGTCTAGCATTTCATTTACTAAGATATTTTGATCAATATCTTTAGGCATTAATTCTTCTAAAATTCCATCTCAACACCAATTATCATGCCGAAAAATCACATTCCCTTCCCCAAGTATCCAACCTGTGTTAGCCGCCACGGTTTGAAAAAGATTATTCATTTGTTTCCACTGTTTTTAACAATTATTCCATGACCTCTCTGTAGTCTTGTATCTAGCTGTCATATAGTCTGCCCAAAGAGAAATAGAGTGCATGTATTTCCAGCATTTTTTTAACACACAACTGTACTTGATATCTCTTAGATCCCTAATTCCAAGACCTACCTCAGATTTGAGTTTGCATATATCACTCCAACGCACCCACTTTCTCTTAGGTTTGCCTTCAAAAGTCCCCCAGAAAAAGTCAGCAAAAAGTTTCATAGGTGTAGTAATAACCTTTTCTCGCACAATAGAATAGGCTAATAGATGCATGGGAATGGAATTTAAAACATGTTTGATAAGACCAGTTTACCACCTGCTGAGAGTACCTTGCCCTGTCACCCATGTATTCTTCTTTGTATTCTATGAATTAAAGCATCAAAATTAGAAAATTTTACCCTCCCGTAGCCGATAGGAGCTCCAAGATATACCAAAGGAAAAGATTTCAACATAAAACCATAAGCAGCATGAATTATTATTTTTCTCACCAGTATGTAGATAGATGCCACTTCTCTTTGTTGACACACTGCCAGAACACTTTTCATATCTAGCTGGAAACTCCATCAAGCCATCTATTGAGTTTTTGCTACTATTCAAATATGTTATGAAATCATCCTCATAATGGAGAAATGCCACAACAATACATCCTGTTGGAATGGAGAAGTAACCAATTTTACCTTCTTTACCACCTAGGCAGTCTTCTAGATAGTACCTCTTCAACAATAATAAACAACATAGGAAACAGTGGGTCACCGTGCCTTAAACCTCTTGAGGGTTTAAGGAAACCCTTGTAAACCCCTTGAAGAACCTAAAAAAACCAAGGAGTTTCAATGCATTGAGAGAACAAATTTATCCATCTTGTAGAGTAGCCAAATTTGGCTAACACGACCTTGATGAAACCTCAGTCAATTCTATCATATGCTTTAGACATTAATTTTAATCATCACATTTTGACCTCTAACTTTCTTAGTGAGCTCATTAGCTCTCTTTTAAGCAATGGAGATACTCTCGTCAATGTCCTTACCTGAGATATAAGCACCTTGGTTAACTGAAATGATTTTGGGCAGGATCTTGCTAAGCTTTGTAGCAATCAACTTAGAAAAAAAATCTTATACGCAGCATTGCAGAGGCTTTTGGGTCTATAATCCCCAAGACCACTAAGAACCATCTTAGGGTTAGGGATAAAACAAAAGTGTTGAATTTGGAGAGTTGCTCACCATTAAAAAACACTTGTATTGCGTCGTATATGTCTTCTTTAATTACGTCCCAAATAGAAACAAAAGGCTTGAAGAGAAACCATCACTACTACCTGGTGCAAGGGATACTCCACAAACAAGCGTTGATCTCCTCCATGGTGGGGTTAAGGTGCACAGTTACAGGCTCAGCAAGAAGAACTTCACAATAGTTAATAGCAGCAACATGAACAATGTTCATATCCTTACTTACAGGTCCATAAGGAAGAGTAAAAAGGATATATAGGAGAATTTTCTATTTACCTGTGTTACTTTGTGGAAGAAAAAAGTGACCTTGTCCCCAACTTCAAGCCACTTTACTCTGGATTGTTCTCTCCAGTGCACTTTTTCCATATACAACATGCTCCCAAGTTCAGATTTGAGATTAGTAAGTTCATTACCAAGCTCATCATTCCAACCATCTTGCAAGATGAAATCGATTTCGGTTTATTCTGTTTGTTTTGAACTTTAGCCATATTGTTTTGAAGATTCCCAAAACAATTTATTGTTAAAGCTCAAGTTCAAAAAATAAAAAAGATTCCTAAACACATTTTTATTCTATCGCCTGAGAACTCCCTTAATTTTGTTTTACTTGTAGGTTAGAAAGGTTAAACAATTACCAAGGACACCTTCTGGCCAATTGTTTTTTATCACGTCCAAAACAACTTAATGTTGTGTCCACTTCTTGAATTTGAATGCTCTTGGCCCAAATTAGATTTTTTTCCCCTGAAAGACATTAGTAGAAGTGCATGGTGAGAACACACTCTTTCTAAATGTTGTAGCTTGTATGCAGGAAATTGTATTACAAAATCAACATTAAACAATGCTCTATCAAGCCTTGCCCTTACTCTAGATTTCCCTTGCTGCTCATTGCACCAAGTAAACTTTGAACCCACAAAACTGGCCTCCAACAGTCCATGTATTCAAACTCTTTCATTGCATTCTAATTGGCTCCCCTTTTTCCCAATTACTCCTCGTTGGTTCTTACAGAGTTAAAATCACCCACACTAGTCAATGGAACATTAGTGATAGAAGACAAATGTATTAGATCCTCGTACAGTATTATCTTCCCAAGCATATCACACTTTGCATACATTAGTGTAGAGTAAAATGTATTGTTGTAACTAATGAACAATGTAAGAATGAAGATTCAATCACAACATTGTAATTTCCTTTCCAGAAAATCCAAATCTTGCCCCTAACTCAACATTTGAAAGTAAAATAGTCAAAATAGATTATCTTATCAATCTTCACAAGATAAGCTACATCAAGAAAAAACTCTAATAAAATCACTACTGAAACACAATGAATCCTAACAATTTTTCTAAGCCGATTCACTGTTTTATTGTAACTTATAAGAAGAGAAGCTGTTGCCTCAGTTTCTAAATTAGGATATTTGTAAAGGAAATTATGTAGGTAAATGACTCATGCATTTCTCTCTTCGCTGACGCTCTTTTCCTTCTTCTTAGTTGGCCCTGTATTCCTTTAAGGTCGTTAATCTTCTACTTGATGTTGCTCCCAGAAGATAAAGTAAGTAGATGTTCTCCATCTGCCATAGACACAACGGCCACTATTGTCGGTTGATCTACGTATATCAATGAGGGTTTAGGGCGGCCGGGCTGCTCCGAAGGAAAACTCGTAGAAAGGTCTCGTTCACAAGAGGCTCGCGCTTGCTGCCTTAAATAAGCTATTTATGTTGGGGTGTTGCGGTATGGGGGAATGGGAAACGTCTATGAAGTACCTTTTTACTGATTTTCTTTCTTAGATTGGGTTATTCTTAGAACAGATAAATCTCCTAGTCCTTACCAAAACATTGACGAGTTTACTAGAAGCTCAAAATATTTTCACATGCATGGTCAAATATAAGGACTAGCCACTATAGATATGATTGCCTAACCATGAAAAGTTTGAGCAAGCACTCTGAGAGGTGATCTCTCTCGAACAATTTGGTAATTGCCATGTTTGCTAATTCAAGTGTCATGTTTACTCAACCAATTACCATCGCAAGAAAAGACCCAACTCTCCACATATTCCTTGCTGTCTTCTTGAACAACCAACTTCTTCCAATATTGAACAAAGACTCACCCACTTCAAATTCTTCTTTAATTTAGTTGGAGGAAGCTCCATTCAAGGTTTGTAAAGTCGTTTTAAATCCTGGAGGTTTTCTAGAATCAATGAGGTTGTGAGGTGTTGCCGCTATCTAAAGTTGTTGTCTGTAATCTAAAGCAAAACCGAGATTTATAGGAGCATAAAGGGTGTCAGAATTTTAGTTGATGTAAACCTTCCTTTTTTTATTTTCATTTTTTTTATGATCATATTAAGCATTTAGGAAGAGCATTTTTCGGAAACTACTAATGGAATTTGGCAACATAGAAAAACTCATAGCCAAAAAAAATATCAGAACACAACAAGGGAGGCGTAGCCCCAGCGTCAAAATGAAGCGATCCACAAGGCATTAAGGCGGGATGCCATTTCAAAAATTTCACCCATTCTCTAATGGTGATTCTTTTCTTGTAGTTTCCATAGGCAGAGGCGTTGCGGATGTGAAATTCAGGTGGCAGAACTCTATTCTTAAGGGAAAAGTTATGAAGGGGGAACATTGGAACGTATTTGGTGTGGGGGTGTTGTGGAGGGTTGAGAGAACCACCAGTTTTGGTTAGGACATTTGGGTAGATGCTTAATATGTCCTCAGCATGGCTCCAGGCTTGGGATCTGAAGACGTCATACTATGGGATGTCATTAGGGCGCTTGGGTAGAGGCTTAGTGCCTTGACACCCCTGATCCAGTCCCAGTTCCTTAGGACATAATACTCTGTGTTACCACTCATGGAACATTAATGAAAAACTCTTGGGATGAATTTGTTATAATAAGCCCTTCTGTTTAGAAAGAGAATCTGGAAGAATAAAACGAACTACTAGTGTTTGCAGACAATGAACTAGGAAATGACTAGAATCTCACTAGAGACTAAAAAATCACAAATTCACCGTCATCGCAATTCTTGCGTAAACCTATATATAGACAAAGAAACTTGTAATAGTCAGAAGAAGTTTTTTTCTTCTTTCATAGACAAACAAACATGTTTTTATAGTAGATGCATTGCGGGGAAATTTTGTCTGAACGTTTGATATCGTTCGTAAAATATTTAAAACCACCATATCCCCCCCTTAAGACTTAAGCGGATATACTAGAGGTTGTTGCTCTCTCATTTTGATGGGTACCATACTCTCCTTACTTAATTAGTGTTAGCCAACTACATCAATACTACATAAATAGGGCTAAAGAAAAGCTGCTACTTGAGCTGCAAGTAGCTAAGTCATGAATGTAGCTGGAACTTCTCAGATTATCCAGATATATGGTAAATGAATGGACGCGATACATTGCATTACGTTATAAGTAATTAGGCTATTACCTCGGTTTGTGCAACTATATTATGGCGGTTCACTGGGAATTCTGTCTCAAATAAGTAGGCAAATACCTCAGGCATTTCTTTTTTCACTGCAGCTGACTTGCTTCTTGCTCTACCTTGCCCCCTGTTCCCTCGAAGCTTTTGTTGTTCTGCTTGATATTGTCCCCAGAAGATGAAGTAAATGTTCTCCATCATACGCAGAGAAGTATAGTTGGTTGATTTACGCCTATCAATCAGGGTTTGGAACCTGCCCCTCTACACCGTATAGTACACTGAATACGTTGTTTATGGTGGGAGTGTACAGGGTTTTGGTTGTAATTCTAAGCAAAAAGATCAATTGATGTAAAACAATATTTTTTTGTTAAAATAGTCACTTCAGAGGGGTATTTTGGTGAAACAACTAGGTAAATGAGGCAACATAGGGAAATCGAAAAGAAAGCATACAACAGTTGAAGCTTAATCCTCAAGGTTATACACCTTACCCTCAAATTGAGGTCACCGTATAGGCTTCGATCCAGGGTGCCTTTCAAATATTGCGCTCATTCTCTAATGGTGATTCTCTTGTTGTAGTTGTCATGCAGAGTGTTATAAGGTCATTAATGGAAATAAGTCGAGGACATCACTATCTGTCCTGTCTTTTATGGAAAGAGCTCCAATCCTAGAACCTAGGTACATTAATGGACAACTCTCACGATGAAGCTTGTATGAAAACCGTTCTGTATAGAAAGACAAAATCTTGAAAGAAAATACAAAGCTTGCATGATAATCACTCAACTGAAATACCGGCAGAAAAAATCTTCGAGCTAAGAAACGGGATATACTTTCTCTTGAGACTGCAAAAGGAAAAAAATGGAAAAACTTATTTAGAGAGGATACAAGTATATTTGGTCAACCCGAAATCGAAGAAAACTGCTGAAGAAATATTCCAGAGTGAGGAAAAATGGTGAGAGAACTGAGGACAGTTAAAGACGGAAAACTTGAAGAAACAAATTTTGGTTTTGGAGGAGAGAGACTATAGGTTTAGGAGTTCAACAGTGATAATCTAGAGAGAAAACTTGAATTGGGATAATACAAGAGGGAATATTACAGTTTGGAGATTGTTGACTGTATTCTATGCTGTCAGTGGCAGTGTGCTACGCTATCCATTTTGCACAAAGAAGTGTGTATAACTTATAGAAAGATGGCGGTAAGATGATTTACATTGGTTGTTTAATGCGCCTGATTCAATTTAATAGCGAGCAACGCGACACGTTTCATGAAGAATTCTCTACGTGTAAACTAATTAATGGCATTCTTTAAATGTCATGACACAATTTCTTGGAGCATTTGAAGCTTTATAATTACAGTATTCAGTCTATAGAGTTTCTGAGACTACCTCATGCCAGAAGATCGTCGTAATATGGAGGACAAAGAAAGAGTTTTATTTCTATTAGACAGGATTTTTAGGTAGAGTGCCAAGGTTATTTAGAATGAATTTTTGTACTGAAATAAATTTAGGTTGAAATTGTTTTTGACTCTTTCTTTCTTCTCTTTTCGTGTCAGAGTTTCTTAAGAGCACCCACAGCAGCTAGGTGCACCCTAACGTGGTAGGGTGAATTCCAAATTCACCCTCTTTTCCACCCAATTCATCTCCCAGCAGCTAGGTGAATACGTGATGTGGCAAGAAAAAAATGCATCCAAGGGTGGATTGAGGGTGAATTCACGCCGCCCGGTTCTGAAGTGCGCGTACACAACCTTTAAGATTAAAACACGTGGCTCCCATCCAATGGCTCAGATTAAGCGCACTTCAGAACTGCGAGTATATATATAAACCAAGCTTGCCGCGCGGTTTAGAAGTGCGCTGGGATTTTGATGGCTCAGATTGAAACACGTGGGAGGATCTGGGACGTCAATTTCAAGCGCACGGTTCAGAACTGCGCTGGGGTGAATTCACCTTGGGGTGGAGTTCAAACTGCTGTGGGGTGGATTGGATTCACCTTGAAATTCATCCAATCCACCCTCTTGACTGTTGTGGATGCTCTAACATTCAAGTTGTAAAGAAGAAGAAAAACACAGTAAAGTTACAGGTAGACGTCAATGCGATAGGCACCCACTCATTTTATGAAAAAAGACTAATCTGTCAAGAGATATTGTTCCTCTTTATCTTTTTTCTTAAGAAAACTGGTCTGCAACACCAACCATAATGGCTTGAAGCAACTCTGTTTCGCCTCCATCCATTCTAAAAATAGGATAAATGGGATAATTTTTTTGGAGAAAAAAAAAATGAACATAACCTTTTCAAGCAAAAGCTAAACATCTTGTTGCATTTGGAAACAAAATCCTCAATGAAATTTCCCCTAAATCAATTATATTTGAAGAAATTGCCCATAAATCAGTTAAATTTGTTTCAAATTTGATCATGCACATGTCATGTCTATGAGTCAGTTTATTTTTTCATGACTATTTATACAGTAATATGTAGAGGCTTCTAACTTTGATACTTGTAACAGGTGCTGAAGATTTATGCCTCACCATGGATGGATCAGAGCAGTCATACCAATAACTTGGGATGTTGGCTGCTGAGGAGGATCTATACGGCCTAGAAACTGGTCCCAATGACATCTGTTATATAGTTTTCCATCCCAAAGGATCATACAGTTAAGGTAATAAATCTCCCAGAATCAAGGTTTCCACTCTACGCGCAACAGAGGAACATCTCATGGCCTGTGAATACTGAACGAAGTGGATTATACTGTATACTTCATATTATATAACATGTAACGGTACTTTTGACAGAATGCTATATATTTTGTAAATTCCTTTGTGGTGGTCGATATGTTGATGTATTGGTCTTGTAAGTTTGTAAATTCCTTCAATAGGATTCCTCTTTATGTTCTTAGTCTTCAATTTCGCACCTGAAAATTTTCAGAAATGTATGGAAGGAAAAAAGTATCATAACTGCTGTAAGATTGGGTATCAGGCTGCTTATGTCTGTGAAAACTAAGATAAGATTTGGAGAATTCTCTGTTCTTCACTGGTTGGAGTTGGGTTCTTCTTTTGTATTCACCAAAGCGTTCAACTTGCTTGCATTGCTTACCTATATCTATTGCATCTCTACCTATGCTCGGTGTTGGGGATTGAGGTCCAAGCAACTAGCTCAAAATAAGCATCAAAGGTACCTCCATGTGTGAGAAATGCACTAGTGTTATGTGCCTTGTTATTTATTTAGATGAAGCGTGGAGCTCATTTAATACACAAGTAACTCACAAACTCCCTAAAAGAAGTGCGTGTCGGGTCGAGAGTCATGTAATTTTTAGATGCGGCACATAACTGTGATGTGTCCTGACGAGTGGTTTTCGTCGTCTAGGTGATAGATGGTAAGGGTAGTATAGAGAGTATATCCCCTGTGTATATACTAATTATACTGTAGGCTCTTTCTGCTGGAGATGGAGATATTCTTTGTAGATTCTCATTCCCTCTGACTCTCTATGAATGAACCAACACCAACAGTCCAACACATATACAACCATATCTTCCGGAGTGCTCCCATTGGAACAACAACAACAACAACAGGTTAGTATTCTCAAAAGATTTATTAGTTGGTTGATTCAATCGATTGCCCCATTTTGGTAGATTTCTCAATTACCCATTACTCTGATCAAAGATTAAACCTTTATTTGTGAATTTTAGTACAACACTTCTCTTTCTTGTATAACAATTCATGTCTTTAAGTTGTTTGAATTTCTCATAAAACTGTATTTTGTGGATTACTCACAAGCCTCAAATAAATTGTACATTTCACTATATACAATGCCCAACTTTGCCACCATTTTTACTCTTAAAACTCTTTCTTAACTAAAATCTAAGATATATAGACTCTGCAGGTCTTCACATCACACAGATAGTGGGAGAACATCATGGCGCACTTAGTCTTGACATCTTCTTCTTTAAATCTTTCAAACACTACCAAACCTTTCTCTACACCTTCCAATCACCCTTCCACAATAGGACATACTATGTTTACTTTCCGGACTCCAAAACCTCAATTGAACAAACTTGTTTTACATGAACAAACCTTGTTACCACTTCTGAGACGTGGTTTTACTGTCTTTGCAACTACACTTCCTGTAAGCCAAGATACCCAAACTCAACCTACTTCTGGGTTCAACTTTAACTCCGTTGAGCCATCGACCAAGAAGAAGCGGGTTATGGTCATTGGTGGAGATGGCTATTGTGGGTGGGCTACCGCATTGCACCTCTCCAACAAAAATTACGAAGTCGCCATTGTTGACAGCCTAGTTCGTCGTCTGTTTGACCACCAGCTTAGCCTTGAATCACTTACCCCTATAGCCTCCATTCATAACCGAATCAGTCGCTGGAAATCCGTAACTGGCAAAACAATCCAACTTTACATAGGAGATGTCTGTGACTTTGAGTTCTTATCAGAGACTTTCGAATCCTTTAAACCTGATTCTGTTGTACATTTTGGTGAACAAAGATCTGCTCCTTATTCCATGATTGATCGTTCTAGAGCTGTTTTCACACAGAAGAACAACGTCATCGGAACACTAAATGTCCTCTTTGCTATAAAGGAATATAGAGAAGATTGTCATTTAGTGAAGCTTGGAACAATGGGAGAGTATGGAACTCCCAACATTGACATTGAGGAAGGTTATTTAACTGTTACTCATAACGGTAGAACTGATACATTGCCTTATCCTAAGCAAGGAAGCTCGTTTTATCACCTAAGCAAGGTTCACGACTCCAACAATATAGCTTTTACATGCAAGGCTTGGGGAATCAGAGCCACTGATCTCAACCAGGGAGTGGTTTATGGCGTAAGGACAGATGAGACTGAGTTGCATGAAGATCTATGCAATAGATTGGATTATGATGGAGTGTTCGGGACTGCGCTGAATCGATTTTGTGTTCAGGCTGCTGTTGGACATCCACTTACAGTATATGGCAAAGGGGGGCAGGTATGATTCCTACCTATCTACACAAGTGCACATACATTGTTGACTTCAGAAACCTGTATTATTTAGATATCATAGGAAGAGCCAGCCGTCTTGTCTGTCTTAGGTCATCTTCGATGACTCTATGAAAGAACACAAAAAGCTATATTTTTTTATGTTCCATGAGATACTAGTTTATAAAATACATAGATAGGATATAACAAGATTTACCTCAATCTGTAGTTTCTCGCTTCATAACTTCTAATCCGGTAGGGCTTTTGTGTGTGTGTGTGTGGGGGGGGGGGGGGGGGGGGGGGGGGAAGTGAGAGGGGCAAAGCCCCAGATATATAAGAAATAAGGTGTATGTGCAAGGTGGGGACAAGCTCCCTCTACCCTACAGGCAGAGTGAGAACCTCACACCAACACAAAGATCCAAAGAATCCAGCTAAATACATAAGTGTGGAAATAAAAGTAGTACCTATCATAAAGTTGTCCAACAGCATCATTATGAACCTACTTGTTCAACTCTGGAGAGAAATCTGCTGGCAGTAGCTCTTTGTATCCTTTGACCAAGAGAAGTTTACATAGGTGATCACCAACAGCATTAGTCTCTCTGAAAATGTTCTCATTCACAAAAGAATCTAGTTGACCGATGGAGTTCTTAATGGACTTCAGAACAGTTCTTGCATCCCTAGGGGGCTCATACATTAACTTAACAATACTCACTGCAATGTTTGAATCAGATCCCACTGATATTCTTTTGATATCCCACTTAAGTGCAAGTTTCAGACCTTCATCAATGCCCTGTATGTAGTTCATGTATAGAACTAGACTTTTTTGACCTACAACGTGCACGTGCAACTGTAACTGCTCCTTCTGAGTCCTGATCACTGCTCCATATAACCCCCCTTCTCTCTCAAAGAACCATCAGTATTGAGAGAGTGAACTTCTGTAGCAGCTTTCTTCCATCTACATGTGACTGGTGCAGGCTTTGTCCAATTGATAGTCATTCTCCATTGCTCAACCGAGTTTATGTTTATAATTCAATTTTTCTCTTTTAACATTAAATACAGTTCTAAGAATATAAGCTGCCAAGCTCTTAGTTCCATTATGAATGCTTTCAATTCTTTTCTGTCAAGAAAATAAAAGACAACATTAAAAGACAAATTTTTAGCAATGGTAAAATGGTTAAGACCTAACTCTATATCTTCTTCCATGTTTCCATTGATTCTATTGTAGCTAACGCACTTGTAGAGTTCCACCCAGACGAATTTGACATAGGTACACCCAATGAACTTGTGTCTGTCATTTTCATTATTAGTCCAACAAAACTGGCATCTAGTCTATTGTATGACACCCCAGTTTTTGAGTTTGTTTTGGGTTTTTAAGGCTTTCTTGATAGCTAGCCAAAAAATAAAATTGTGTCTTCGAATGCTATTTAGGAACTCATAGGAACTCTTTAAGAGTGTAATCTTCTCTCTCTGTAGGGGACCAGACCACCTCATCTTCCATGTTGGAGTTAATGGGAATTTCTACATGGGATCTCCAAATATCTGATAACCTGTTTGAATTAGTGGGAGGGAGACATTTGCCATTGTGTATAATATTGTTGACCTTAGCAGAGAGGGACAAGGATGAGCCATACAAAAATTGGGTTTGGAATAAGTTTCTCATATGCCCAAAGGATGCCAAGACTG
This sequence comes from Kingdonia uniflora, assembly GCA_014058105.1. NCBI lineage: Eukaryota > Viridiplantae > Streptophyta > Magnoliopsida > Ranunculales > Circaeasteraceae > Kingdonia > Kingdonia uniflora. The sequence continues at coordinate 443,304 of JACGCM010001530.1, read as the reverse complement.
TTTCCAGAATTGAGTTTTTCTACTATTTCTAATAGTATACAGTATGACCTTTTCAGCTTCCTTTCTTTGTTGAGAATGTTGCCCCAACTCCGTGAACAATCTTTAGGTGTCTACATCAATCAATAGTCCTTGGTTCTTATTATATTTTCTTAATCCATTGTGTTACTAGCTATATGCCACACATATCTCATAATTGCAGCCTTATTAATTGATAAACACGAACTTACACGGGAGCAAATAAACGAATTAGAAGAAAACCAAAATTGATTAATTGCTGGAAATTAAAGAGAAACCTGGTCTTTACAACTTCTCTCTAGACCCCCAAAACTAGGGTTCTTTTCCCAAAACTAAACCTACTAAACCTACTAACCCAATACGGACACCCTTTTATAGAGGAGTCCCCCACTTTCTAAAACCTCTTCAAGATAAACTAGAAAACAAAATAAAGATAAACTAGGAAACAAATAACATAATGTAGGCCCCAAAGTGTGTGAAGACTATTCCTATCAACTCCCCCTCCCCCCCCAAGAAGAATTCGTGGAAGGGGATGGACAATTGGTTGTTGGAACCGTCTCTTCATCCATGTCATTACCCCACATCTGGCTAAACGCCTCATTAATGTGATCATGAAGATTTTGTGTAAGGAGCGCAATATGTTTCCTTGGAGCTGTGCATTTACGCTTTATATGACCCGTCTTACCACAATTGTAACAAATAGCTGCAATAGTAACCCCTATTGGCTTCATAATTGTCGCAGCTGTAGGGGTTGTAGTTGTTGCTGGGGCTGGAGGAGTATACGAAGAATAACTTGACTATTGAAATTTGGTTTTCGCCCTCTTGGCCATTTCTACAACTTCAGACAAACTCTGTGCATTGAATAGTACCAATTCATCCTGTAACCGTTTTGTGAGCCCGAGCTTGAACCTACTAATTTCCTGTGCCTTAGATTCAGATAGAAAAACTCGAAAATAAAATAGATAGAAATCACTGGCATACTCGCCTACCATTTGGGTACGAGTTTGACGGAGGTTTTGTAACTTAGCAAAACTTTCTTCATAATTACTTTGTATGAAACGTGCTATTAATTCAACCCGCATAGTACTCCAATCGGCAATATAATCGCTTCCAGACGCAACCCGTAATTGTTGTGCACCTTCCAACCAGTTCAGTGCATAACCTGTAAGCTTAGTTTCCACCAGCGTTACTGCACGCAGATCTCCACACCTTTTGAACGCCAAAGCTCTATTAACCCGATTAAGCCAGTCAATAAACCCATCTGCATCTGTCTTACCATTAAATTCTGGATCTGGAACACTGATTTTGACATCCAGATTCATGTTTTGGAACACAGAAATAATAGCAGTAGCTATTTGATTGTCCGAATTGCCATGTTGTCCATAACCTTGTTGTTGTGGTACATATCTCTTGTTATCCGCTCCAGTAGGAAATTGTTGTCTGTCACTCCTGTAATTAACCCCAAAATGGTTGGGCGGAACATCTCTACCTCAATTCCTCCTATCGTAAGAAGAACCATATCTGTCTCCATAGCCTCTACCAGTACCCTAATCACCATCTCCCCAATAAGTACTATTATCGGTAGCCGGGTTACCAAGTACCCACGATCGTTGTTGAAATCCTGAACTTGATGACTGTGTACCTTGCAGAGAAGTAGGCGCCCGATTTTGCCTTGGCGAAACATATGGAATAACCCCCATTTGGTTGGTAGGACCCCCATGAAAGGGGTGTGCTTGCGCCCATGTATTTTGCCCAAGAGGCTGTTGCGGAACTCCCCCATAAACCCCACCGGTGCTCATTTGGTTCTCTCTACCATGGTTGTTTAGTGTACCCCTCTGCTGCGTATTAGAGGTTATTGGTAACTGACCTGTCGGTGTTGGCTGGCCGGACGGCAGGTTTGCGGTCGTCGGCTGGTACGGTGGTGGGTCTGCTCTGGCTCTGTGGGACTGACTCTGCCGGTTTTGGTGGGTTTGTTTCCGCGGGTCCTGGCGAGCTTGGGCCTGCTGTTCGGGTTTGTATTGGATCTGTTGGACCGGATCTGGCGGGTCTTTGGTTTGGATCTGCTGGACCTGATCTGGTGGGTTCAATTGGGTCTGCTGGATCGCGTCGGTTGCGCCCGTACGGGTCAGCCTGCCTGGGTTTACCCAGTTGGGCCTAAGCTTTCTCTCGCGCCCCTAAGTCCTGTCCTTTGTTGTTGCTGCTTCGGCAGCGGGGCTGTTGGTTGTATCGCGACTCGAGTCGGCAGGACTTCGTCCTCTATCTCCTGCTGTCGATCTTTGGTACGTCCGGCGTCCGTCCTAGGTGGCTGGAGAGGTCGATTGGAGTCGCCTAAAGCACCCGACTGTACTCCAAAGGCTTTGATTTTGGCAGTCTCTCCGCATTCGGGGTTTGAGCGTAAAGACCCCCTCGTTGATGATTCCGGCCTGATTTCCCTAAGAAGGAGAGGATTCTTCTCCCTAATAGGAACGCGTTCCCGTTCTTCGGAGTCCCCAAATTTGTCGTTGCTCCCCATATCTTCTACGTCTAATCCGTCAAAACTATTTGACATAAATACGGCTCCCTCTTCATTGAATTTGGCCTCCAAATTAGTTAGGTTAGGGGGTCCTCTACCTCGCCCAACACTTCCCATATTTGTTGTAAAATCTCCTACAACCCTCGCATCCCGCATAAACCTTCCCACCGGAATTCCTATGCCTCTAGCCGATGTCACACTCTCTGTTACCCTCGCGCCAAATCCCCTTTGGCCATTAGTAGTGCTAGACCTGATCGCTCTCAAGATCGAATTCAAGGTTTAATTAGTTTGCTTGGATTGGGCACTAAATTCCCCTAATGACTTCTCCGTAACAACCATGAAGCTTTCAACTTTGTCCTCAAGATCACGAAGTCGATCACCTTGTGTTGGTTGTTTTGACGCCGTTTTCTTTTTGTTGTTTCCCACCATCTTGACAAGAAAAAAATTCTTCTAAACCGAAAAGCGAATTGGCTCTCATACCAATTGATAAACACGAACTTACGTGGAAGCAAACAAACGAATTAGAAGAAAACCAAAATTGATTAATTGCTGGAAATTAAATAAAAATCAGGTCTTTACAACCTCTCTCTAGACCCAAAACTAGGGTTCTTTTCTCAAAACTCAACCTACTAACCCAATACCCCCTTTTATAGAGGAGTCCCCCACCTTCTAAAACCTCTCCAAGATAAATTTGGAAACAAAATAAATATAAACTAGTAAACAAATAACATAAAATATTATAAATAAAAAGGATGCGCCAGGCATGTAGGCCCTAAAGTGCGCAAAAACTATTCCTATCATTAACAGTAGATATGTCACTGCTCCCCAGACCCCTTTCAGAATAAGGATAGGAGCACTTATCCCTGCTTACCATGTTAGCTTTATGTTAATTACTCAATTAAAACCAAGAATATTATTCGATTATGTTACCCCGATATCAGTTCGACCGAATGTGAACAACTTGCTCTTATCATTATTGACTTGTAACCCTGCAAAACTAGCTAATTTAGTTGAGGTTACATTAAGAGCAGAGGCAGTGGAGGGTTCACCTTTCTTAAATACAACGAGATCAACAACAACAACAAAACACAGATGAGAGATATAAGGGTTTTTACACTTGGGGTGGAGTTTAAAGGAACCTTCTTATACTTTGTGACTAAGATGTCTAGAGAAAAGTTCCATAGCAAGGAAAAGAATATAGGGAGATAATGGATATGCCTGTCTGATTCCCTTCTTTCCCTTAAAATGTCCTTGAAGTTTCCATAGACATTGAGAACTTGGTGGTGGACAGGCATTCCATTATCAACCCTATAGATTTAGTGAGAAAATTAAATTTTACCATGACAACTTCAATAGCCTCTCATATTAGCATGCCTTTCTAATATCAATCAATATCAGCTATACATCTTTTAATCTTTTTATTATTGTGATAATTTCTAACAATTGCACGAGTAAGCATAATATTGTTAGAAATACTTGCATCTTGGATAAAAGTTGACTGAATCTCACATATAAATTTGCTACACAGATTTTAGTCTATTATTAAAAAAAAATGAGATACATTTGTGAAATACTGTGCAGCAAGAGATACGTACAAAATCAGAAAAGCTGGATTGCCAACCTTATGGACCAAAGCAATGGTTGTGGCATTCAATTCTTTTATGGCATCTACTATGTCATTTCCAATCACTTCTCAGACTTTCTTGAAAAAAAGAGAAGAGAAACCATCTGGTCCCTGTCTTTAATATCTGACAAGGCCTCCGTGATTTCATATCTCTTAACTTCTTTTACAAATTCTTCCTGCTCCGTGCGTTTTGGGCTTTGCCATTCTCAATGTCTGACAAGGCCTCCGTGATTTCATTTCTCTTCACTTCTTTTACAAGTTCTTCCTGCTCCGTGTGTTTCATCTGGTCAGTAACTCATCAACCATAGGGTCAAAACTGTTTGAGTTCTCCATGCCCATGAAATAGTTCACACTGGCTTTGCCGATTTCCATCTCATCCTCAATGTTGTTTCTCTGACTATCAAGAATGTTGAGCACCTCGTTCCTGGCTCTCCTAGATTGGATAGATCGTGAAATAAATTTGAGTAGTTATCCCCCAATTGAAGCCATTGAATTCTTGGCTTTCGCCTGGAGTTAGCTTCTTCATATCTTCCCAGTCTTGTGAAGGTGTTCATTCATAGCTTGCCTATCTGCTTCAGCTAGGTCCTTGTCCTCCAGTTGAGATTGTAGTTGGTCCTATATCTCAGATAGATCTTGCCTTGTTGTATTCACGTGTTCAGATATATTAGTAAATTTAGCATGGATTCCTCAGTTAATCTTTTCTTAATAATTTTTGTTTCTGAGAAAAATGTAAGTGGGGTTACCAACAATTTTTATATTCTAACATTCAGTGACTATAGGGATGAATTTGGGGTCCTCAGCACAAAACTTGAAAAACTTAAGGGCTTTTGACCCCTTCTACCCCCTTCACAATTGGAGACTACTATTGGGGAGTGATCAAAGATCCCAGGCTGTAAAAAATTAACTTCCGAGTCATTAAAATAATTGATTCACTCAGAGTTAACAAGAGCTCCATCTAACTTGGAAGATATCCCCTTCCTGAGCGTTTTTATTAGGCCATGTCGTTACTTTGTACTTTATATGGTAGTATGTGTACGTAGTAAATCAAGTAATCCCATCGCCTTATTAAATTTTAGCTGTGTATTTGAGGTTTTGATGGACAAATCAGGGTATTCACAGACGAACTTGTAAAACTGCATAACCTCTGGGAATGTATACGAAATGTTACCCCGTCGGGAGGACCATGTATCTGCACTAACTCTCGGAATGTGTACTGTGCATATATCCTCTGATACAGTTAATATATTAGGACCTTTCGTAAGTGGACATGATTATTATGTAGTTAGGTCCCATATGCATTAAATACCTAGTAATCATTGGTACATATACACAATGGTTTTTTTTCTTCTAGATTTGACTTCGGTTTTACTATCGAAAGTGTCTCTAAGCTTTTTCATACTTTGTTTCTTCTCTTTATACTAATATCACATGCTTTTCTTTGTTTGCAATTCAGACTCGCGGGTATCTGGACATAAGAGACACTGTCCAGTGCGTAGAACTCGCCATAGCGAACCCCGCCAAGCCAGGTGAATTCAGGGTCTTTAACCAGTTCACAGAGCAGTTCTCTGTCAACGAACTTGCAGCTCTCGTCACTAAAGCAGGGGAGAAGCTTGGATTGGATGTCCGTACTACATCTGTTCCTAACCCACGCGTGGAAGCTGAGGAACACTATTACAACGCTAAGCACACCAAGTTGATTGAATTGGGACTTAAGCCACACCTTCTTTCAGACTCAATTCTTGACTCGTTACTTAACTTTGCCATTGAGTTCAAGGACAGGGTGAATGAAAAGCAAATAATGCCTAGTGTTTCGTGGAGAAAAGTTGGGGTTAAGTCAAAGACTGTTGCAGCTTAGGGTGATTGATAGGTGAAATAAATAAGAGAGAGATGTCAATGTTAGAATGTTGACATAGTTTTTTCTTTTGCATTTACCTGCATGCATATTTGAGTTATACATAGTTGCAGCTAGAAAAGTAGAAACATCCTCCTAGCTAGTTTTGCAAGTTTTAAGAAGCAAAGGGTTTAGGCCTATTTGTGATTGATTTAATAAGTATACATCAATGAAAGTCGTAAAATCACTTGACATGGTGTGTAAGTAGTTCTGTTTACATAGTTTATTTGCTTGTGTTATCAAGCGTGCCTAAGTTTAGGGATAGTTAAAATCAAAACTCTTCTCCCTGCCTCTATATTATCACCACCTCTAACTGCTTCGCCTCACTACTCTTTATCCCCACCTTTTTTCCAAATCTCCTCTCTCCTTCTCAGTTCTTTTTCTGCACCTCTAACAGCTACCTTTTCCAGATATTTATCGGTCTTACCTATATTATTGCACGAAACGTTCATTACGTATGTACGCTAAGAAGAACAGTAATCTAAATAATGAGCTTAAGGCCATAAAAAAGTATCATTTGTTAGGAGTTGGGTCTAGCCCAAGCTAGGAGCCGAACTGGGTTAGGGTGTCTTATTGGACTCTTAACAAGCCCATAGGCCTTTGGGGTTTATGGGGAGAGTTTGAGTAGGTTTGGTAACCTATATTGTAGGGTTATCTACTTTGTATTACGTACAGAGAAACAGTTCTCAATTCAATAAGAAATCTCTCTTCTCTCTATTGCTCTCAAGATATAGAACTGATAGTTTGATTCTATTATTCCTCAACACGATATCAGCACGTAAGCTAGTGGATCAAGAGGAGAAAAAAATTACTCTCCAATCAACATTTTCAGGGAATTCTTGCGATTAGGAGAGGTATTTTAAAGATTTTCGAATTTAGATTCAATTTCTATCTAATCAATGTTTTATGATATCTAAATATGGATTACTAGTATTTTTCTCTATTTTTTTTTAGATTAAAAATAACCAATTTTGGTAATTTTTATCCTTGATTAAGGGCTGTTTTCAAACCAAAATTACTGTCTCTGTGGACATTGGATAGAGGCGAGACCAATTTCATTAGGTAGCCTATCCAACGAGCTTTCCAACGGTATATGACACGCCTTAGGGAGATATCCCAATCGCCAGAAAAGTAGCATTGAAACATGACAGTTTCACGACCAAAAATGATATTTTTAGGTCAAATGACGTCAACAAATAAAATATTATTTTTAATTAATTTTATTATTATTTAATATTTATCTGTTGATGACATCATCATTATCCACAATGTTGACGTCAGCTGGGACACATGTCGAGGACACGTGGCATGCTGACATGGCAGTGACACGTGACAAGTACCTGCGAGGCACGTATGATAACACGTGGCAATCACCGGACCGGCCGGTCACCGGTGACTGGAATAACATGTGGCAGGCACATGTAGGACACGTGTGGCTGTCATGTGTGGGACACGTGTATGGACCGTTTGACCGGTCCAGGCCTTGACCCAGACCAAGTCAGCCCGGTCTAGGACCGGTTTAGACAATGAATTGGCTATAAAATCCCAATTCTTGGTCAAATTGAGTCCAATTTTTTTTTGAAAAATTCTTATTGACTGGACCTACCCTGTGGGGGACCCATTTTTAATTTTTTTAATGAAAAATATTTTATAATTTTTTTTGAGAACGGGTGTGTAATGGCATATTTTTCGGGAGGAAAACCTTCGCCAATACTAGTTCGTAAGGATTGTGCAATAAAGAAGTATCAACCAAGATTTTACGTGAAAAACTCGACATAAACTGAGAAAAACCACGACATCGAGGAGGATTTGGTATAAAATCTAGTAGATGCTAGTTGTTACAAGCTTTCTGAGTGTTGTTTATGTTTAAGATAGAGAGATGTCAGATGCGTGGTCCTTTTAGAACCTATTCTCTGCCTATATTTATAGCATATATAGGCAGTTTACAAAATGAAAGAAAGAGTCTCCTATTCCGGAGGTAGTGGGCGAACTTTGAGGATCTCTAACAGTTCCTTCTTGACCGGGCTACAACAGTTACTTTTGGTGTATCGAGGACTCACATATCCTTCTAGAACGTTGGGATGTCTTCGACTACAGAACGCTAAGATATCTTCGATTACAGAGTACTGACTTTTTTCTTATCGAATATGGGGAATATGATACTACAATCGCCCCATTTTCAACAGAAGTACTTGTAGTTGTGTCGAGAAGAAAAATTAGAATCGGAAAGGTTGCCTAATATTTGAAGAAGTCAACATATGTCATTACCGAGGTCAAGGGGATCTGTATGTGGTCAAGTGGGTTCCGAGGTGGAATTAATGATGCTCATTGAATGTAGGTAAAAATGATGGGTATAAATAGGGGGTTTATTGAAGGTGGATAATGGTGTTTGGGTAATGAGGCCCCCCTAAGTATAGTTGATTGCTAAGTCTGGGGTTGAAGACGGTGATTTGTCGGATGAAATCTAGCGTAGATTGAGAGATGAAAATGGGTTATGTGATAGGAGTAGAGCAGCGAGGTGGGAACAAAGAACAAACAGAAATAAGATGTTTCAGTTGGATAAAGTGGGAGCATCATGCGTATGTGAAGGTAATATTTGGAGTCAGTTGGGGGGTGAAGGGGTAATTGCCTTTACTGGCGATGGAGATATGAAGTATGGATGGGCGTCCAGGGATCTTGCTGAACGTGTGAGTGTGTTTGCAATTTTTTGTTGCATTTTCCTGCTGAAGCGTCTCGTTAGAAGTTCAGTGACTTAAGAGTCATTGAGCTTCGAGGACTGGAAAAAGGCTTTAATGTCTGATTCTGGTGAAAATAAAGGAAAATACTGACATTTCAAAGGAAGTTAGAAATAACAGTTAAATTGTAATGGAAGAAATATGATATATGAAAATGAATATACTCTAAAGAGATAAATGTCGAATGTAAGAAATGAGTATGTAATCGAATGTGAGAGATATCAAATGTAAGAAATGAGTTGAAATAAATAAATGTGTTTGTTATCGAGTATCCAATATGATTATAATATGTGTGATATAATGTTGTTGAATATTGGGAAGTATGTGAAGTTGAATGTGTATTGTTATGTCGAAAGTGAGATGTACGTGTCAATTGTAGGGAAATAAAGATTGTGTTGAAATGAAGTGTGATTGAACAAAATTAATTCAACTTATGTCGAATATAATCCCAAAAATATAGGAATTTGCTAAAAGAGGATTAAATAAGGGGACGTACATGCAAAATGAATATGGCAAAATATTTTCCATTAGGTGATGGTATGAAGTATACAAAAAATGATGTATATCAGCTATTGGAAAAGATGGAGCATACACTGATAGATATGAAGGTGGCTGTAAATATTCTACGAGAGTTGGAAGGTCTGAAGTATGAAGGTAAAAGTTTATTAAGGGGTAGAACATTAAGAGGCAAAGATGTCGAGAAAAAATGTATGAAGCATTGTATTCAAAGAAATGGACCGTCGCCAAGTGGTGCGGCGAACTGTCACGTGGGAGCTATAAATATGTCAGAGGTAGGCGACTGTTCAGATTATTTGCAGAATGAAAAAAAATTGAGGGAGAGAACTGTTGTTGCTCATTGCTGAAGTTGTTAGATGCGATTGCGAAGGAGGAGATTTGTGTGTTGATTGAAATGGCAAAGCGAGCAAAGGAGAGGGATACTGAAGCTGCACGACAACAAGGTTAGCGATTTTTACAATTTGTTTCGTAAGTAGATGCGTGTGTTAAAGATTAATCAATAGCGTGTAATGAAGTGGAAATGAATGAGAGACGTCCATGGAGGGGAAAGATTAATAGCGACAGATGTGATTCTGTGAATGTGATATTTTGATTTCTTTGTGGCGGTGATTCTGAGTTGTATAAAAATGGAAGGGGAGAGTTGGAAGGGAAGTTAAAAGGATTGGGGAAGGGTGTTGTATGTACGACGTAGTGGGAGGAGATGGTTGTGAGGGAGCGAGATACGCGGAGAGAATTAAGATTGTGCGGTTATCGCCGAATTTTGTGCCGGAGAATGAGAATTTGTATAAATGAAAATAACTGTTTTTGGCAGAAAAAGTTATAACGTCTTCGAGAAGCTATTAAAATTCTTGTGATTTTTATAAGAAAATAGTAATTAACGAGTTTATCAAGGTTACTATATTAAACTCAGATGAAACATCGAGAACTGAATAAATGGTTATGAATGATAAACAATCAAAGTGAATTATCTAATATGAATTAGATCAAGAACTATGTATAAGTAAAAATCTAAATGATAGTAGCAAATGGGAAAGTGAATGAGATGTTGGAGAGTGATCTCAACAACGAGATTTTGATGAATATGTTAACGTAAGAATATGTATATATGTATCACATATGAAAATTTATAATTGTGTTTAAAATATGGAATCTGATTTACAGGTTCTTATAATGGCTGAACCCAATTTAAATGATGATAAAGATATATTTGCGAGTCTCGCAGATGTAGTGCCTTTGATGATCTATATGAGAACGTGTGTGTAACAGTTAGGGGGGAAATACAGGGTAGGTTCGAGCAGTGTAGACACAGGGGGTGGGAAACAGTTTAGGGTAGTCCCTAGTGTGCATGAAGGAGCGGAGAAAGAAGTTACTAAGACTGGTGTAGATTATGAGCCTCAGGCGAGTGATCGAGAAGGGAGTAGGGATGGGGAAGAAGATGTTGAAGAGGACGAAGAAGCTTCTTACAGAGAGGGTTTAGAGACTAAAGAAATATTAAGTTTTAAAAAGAAATATGGTATCCCTAGTGATGTTAGATTAGAGAAGTATCAATACGAAATGATCGACCAAGATATACCCTTAGATGGTATACTGGTTCATCGAGAACAGATAAAGATAGGGCTAAAGTTACCTCTTAGGGCGGATCAGAAAAAGTTAATAAATTTCTTCGATGTATCCCCATGTCAATTCAATCTGAATGTATATGATATGTTTAGGGTATGTGGTGCGATAAATAGTAGACTTAAAGCCAGAGGGGAGGAGGTAATAACGGTAGATGATTTATGTGTATACTACACGATGAAAACGAACCCGAAGTTAAAAGGGTATCGTTATTTGGCGAGATTTTTGAAGAATCCAATGTTTTACGATATGGTATCCACTGGAGGTCGATATACCAAAGACCGATTACTAGTTTCTAGAAATTATGAGTTTGATCCTAAAGATCTAGGGGAGCCGCTTAAAAGAAAAGTATTTCATCTAGGTCTGTGGTTAGGTAACTTAAATGTTTAAGCTTGATGATTTTTTAGGTGATATAGATTTGTGTAAAGATTTTTGTCGGTTTTGTGTTTGTAGCATTGAAGGAGATCGGGAAGACAGCTGAATTAAACGAGAAGTTGTATATGATAAGGGAAGGATTCTTTGGCAGGATCGACAATTTAGCGGCGAATCAAGATCAATTAAGTAAAATTTTCCAAGAAGCAGGGCTAAAAAGGTCGAGAACAAAAGGTATTGAAGTGTCAATTATCGGGGGAAAGATGTCGGCAAAGAACAAAAGGGCTGTAGATACAAGCTTGCCCCTGAATAACCCATCGTTAACAAGGTACAACACATATACGGAGATTGATGCGATGTTGGGGGAGTCTTTAGGTAAGAACAAGAGGAAAAGGAAAGTAAATGCGGAAAAACCTTCGTTGCTGAATCTGAAGAGAACTACCCGACAATCATCGTCCGAAGTTGTTGAAGTTGCTGATAAACCTATTATGGGGAGTGGGTTATCTCCACGAAGTTTGAGCAGTGTTATTCCCAAGAAGACTACTGCTGGGACTACGAAGAAGGGGTTAGAGGAGGAGTTCGAAAAGGAGATGGAATTTTTTTTCTTTGGGGGCTGATACATTGAAGAAAGAGATGAAGGACTGCATGGTGGGTATTGGCAGTTTGGATACCTTTTTAGGCGAGGCACAAGGTAACTTGGTGAAGGTGAGAAATTTTAAAGCTTATGCTCGTATGAAATGTTTGGTAAATCAAACAAATAATCATTATATGACTTTCATGCAGATTAAGACGGTGATGAGTCAAGCAATGGGACGTGTGGAGGGTAGTTGTGATCTGGCCAACCGGTTGGTTGCGTACATAAATATTGAGAAGGAGTTGACTGCGGAAAATGCCAAGTTGAATGCGACGCTGAACAGGTATAAATTTGAAGCAAACAAGGTGAAGGATGCGGCATTGGTGAAGGCGAAAAAAGTGCTGGAGAAGGAAAAGAAAGAAGCTTTGGCATTGCAGAAAACTGAGTTCGAGAGAGAAGTTGATGATGTTCGAAGAACATTGGAGTTGGAGCAGAAAAAACTACTCGATGAATTGAAAACTCGGATGAATGAAGAAAAGCTGCAAAAATGCCACGAAGTGAGGATGTACTTTAAGGAGCAGTTCGATGAGTCTGATGAGAGAAAGAAATATTACAAAGGAGTTGTGAAGGCTGGGGTGCTGCCATGTGATGACAGTTTTGATGACGAGGTACCACAGACTCCGAATGTGCGTGAATGAACTGTAGATGTTGACAATGAAAAGATGATGGAGGTCGAAGGTCAGCTACCCGGGGTCGTTGCAGATGTACAGGTGCCCGAAGGCGCTGTAAATGAGGAAAAATCTCCTTCGGAAATGTTAAATTTGAAGCAATGAACGTTATTTTTAAACTTTGTAACTAATGGTCAGTGGGACCTAAAACAGTTTGAATTTTGTGTGTGTAGGATGTTTATCTAGGTTGAATGATTTGAGAATTAACTATTTTGTTTTGAAAATAAGTTGAAGTAGTAAATAGATCGATTGCCAGATAAATACTGGAAAAGTATAGATCGAGGACAAGTGGTAGCAAAAAGATTTTGATTGTTAGATAGATACTTGAAAAGTATAGATCTAGGACAAGTCGAAGTAGTAAAGAGATCAATTATCAGATAAATACTTAAAAAGTATAGATCGAGGACAATTCGAAGTAGAAAGAGTTCGATAGTTAGATAAATACTTGAAAAATATAGATCGAGGACAATTCGAAGTTGTGAGGGTAATATGGTGTAGAAGTTGTGAGCTGAATCTTGTATTTATGAAAGAAAGCGTGGACTTTAGCGGTGATGAACTGTTTACCATTATCAGAACATATCATCTGTGGACAACCAAACTGGGTAATGATGTGCTCCCAAAGGAATTTGATGACCTCATTCTCATCAGTATGGCATAAGGGAACTGCTTCGACCCACTTGGTGAAGTAATTGGTGACAACCAAGACGAATCTTCTGTTTCCCGAAGCTGGATGGAAAGGGCCAATGAGATCGATTCCCCATCGTTTTAATAGCCAATGGACATTACTAACATGTAAGTCGAGGGCGGGGCTCTTGATGTCCTGAGCGTGAATTTGGCATTTGTAGCATTTCCGAACAAAATCTTTGCAGTCTTGTCTCATTCTGGGCCAATAGAGTCCTTGTATGAATGCACGTTGAGCTAGCGATCTACCCGAAATGTGTGCGCCATAAATCCCTTCGTGAAGTTCTCTGATTTTTATCTGAGCATGTTTCTGCGATATACATTCGGTATATGGCCCTCCTCCAGTGAGTCGATATAAGATACCATTTTGAACTGTGAATCAGTGGTACTTGGCTAACAAGGATCGAGCTTCTTCTTTGTTACTGGGGTGGATGTTAGAGTTGAGGTATGAAGAAAATGGTTTTCTCCAATCTTCAGGGTTATCATCGTCAGTAACGGTCAAGTGGAGTGTGGACAAGATATCGAGGCTAGAGTGTTCGAGGATCTCGATGTCCAAAGATCTTATTTCACTGTCTCCCAGCATGGCAGCAATGTAAGCTAAGGTATCTGTATAACGATTTTCTTGCGGAGGTAAATATGAAATGGTGGCATGCTTGAATTTCTTCATTTTGTCTTCGACCAGGGCAGCATAATCAACCATCTTGCCTGTTGTTTTAAAAGTTTTATTGTAATGATTGGCGACGAGTAAGGAGTTGACATAAACTGCTAATTTTTCAGCTCCAAGAGTAAGTACGAGATCTAGCCCGTGCAAGATGCCTTCATACTCTGTTTCATTATTGGCTGCATAGAATTTGAGTTTAAGAGCTATTTCTATGCGATGATTGGAAGGTGTGACAAGTACGATGCCAATTCTGGAACCTTGTGGTCCTGCTGATCCGTCCGTAAAAAATCGCCAACCAGAACTCTTGGACCATGCGTCTGGTTCGACAATTGAGTCGTCAGTAAAGATTTCTTCAAGTTCTTCCCAATCGGGGTCTTCAACTGGAAAATCTGCCAAAAAGTCAGCCACTGCTTGCCCCTTGATTGATATTTAAAGTTCAAAAGAGATGTCATACTCACCAAGGAAAACAGGCCACTGTTGAACTCGCCGAGATTTTTCTTTTTTGGAGAGTACAAGTTTGAGAGGGCATTTTGTAATGACTTTGATGGGGTAAGCTTGGAAGAATGGACAGAGCTTTTGAGAGCTATACACTAAGGCGAGCAATTGTTTTTTGTGGTAGTATATCACTTTTCAGCAGGCATAAGAGTTTTACTGATAAAGTTAATACGTTTCTCAATGCCTCCATCTTCTCGAATAAGGACAGAGATGATGGAATCATCAGTTGTGGATAAATACACAGTGAGTAATTCACCATCAATGGGAGTGCTCATTATATGAGGACGCCCCAAATACCATTTAAGATCTTGAAACACCAATTCACAATCAAGAGTCCATAAAACTTTTTTTGCTGTTTAATCGAAAAAGTTGTGGGGTTGCCACGAAGAAGGTAAAGAAGATTGCATCGATCAGATGACTTGGAGATGAATCTGTGAAGAACGCCTATCTTGTCGATGAAATTTTGAACATTTTTTTTTGTTCGAGGAGATGGCATTGCCATGAGTGCTTTGATTCGAGCTGGATCGATTTTGATTCCACGTTTGCTGACTAGATGGCCTAGGAATTTTCCGGATGAGACGCCGAATTGACATTTCTCTGGGTTGAGTTTTATCTGGTATTTGCGATGGATATCGAAGATAGTTTGGAGGTGTTGGAGATGATCTGCTCTTTTCGGGCTTTTGCAAATCATATTATCGATATATACTTCCATGATGTGGCCTAGCTTTTCTTTGAACATTTGAGTGACCAATCGTTGGTAAGTGGCGCCAACATTTTTTAACCCAAAAGACATCATTGTAAAACAGTAAAGTCCTCTTTCGGTTATAAAAGTGGCTTTTTCTTGATCTTCTTTGGCGAGTAGAACTTGGTTGTATCCCGAGGCATCATCCATCATAGAAAGAAATTTGTGTCCTGCGACTGAGTAGAGAAGTTGCGGAATCAACGATAGCGGAAAACTGCCTTTGGGTGTGAATTTGGTAGGTTCAGTGAAATCAACACAAACTCGTATTTTACCATTTTTCTTTGGATCGGCGACGATATTGGAAACCCATTTCAGATATTTAGCTTCCCGAATAAAGCTGACACGAAGGAGCTTATTAATTTCTTCGTTGACTGCATTTCGAAGTCGGGGAGCCAAATTTCGTCATTTTTGTATGACTGCCTTGCTATCTGGATGGAGGTTGAGGTGGCGGCAAGCGATAGAAGGATTGATTCTGGGAATTTCTTGAAAAGTCCAGGCGAAGACGTCAATGCTTTTCTTAAGGAGCTGTAACATGGCTTCTTTTTCATTGAGTGACAGCTGAGATCCAATAAAGGTTGTGCGCCCGGGGACATCGAGTTCAATAGTGTCAACCACTTCAGCATCATGTTCCTCAAATGTGGGTGGTGTGTTAGACTGTAGTTGCTATGCCTTGAGGAGTTTTATTGTATGAGGGTGGTGGTATTTTTGCACATGCGTGCGACTGCTTGGCTGCCCTTGATTTCATAGACTCCGTGATCCGTAGGAAAATGTAGTGCTAAATGGTAAGTCGATGGTATTGCTTTGATCGAATGTAACCAGCTGCGTCCAAAAATGCCCAAATACTTGGACTCTGCATCAATGACAAGAAATTTGATGAATGTAGCTTCTGAACCTGCTTGATCGGGGATAGTGATTTCTCTTGTAGCTGACTCTTTGGAACCATTGAAGCCTGTGATTGTTGTTGTCAAAGCTTTGACAGAATCTGTAGGGCCTAAAAATTCAATTGCTCTTCAGAATAAGACATCTGTGGCAATGTCAGTATCAATGGGAAGTGTATGTAAGTAATCCTACCCCACTTTAAGCATAATAACAACTGGGTCATCATGTGGGTATTGTGCATGGCTGGTGTCACAGTCCTCGAATGTTATCTGGTAAGGACGTTTGGATTTACTGGTGCTTGGAAGAAGTTTTGCTGATTTGTCTGAGGAAGTCATTTTGTAGCAAGACGTAATACGATCGTCTTGTTTTCTTTTCTTCCCTTTTTCGATCTCGATCATGTATAAATGTCGAGCTGGGCCTTGGATATGATTCTGCCCGACTTCAATAGTTTTTTCTTGTTCATCGAGAAATTTTGTGATGTTGATAACATAATTATGGAATCTTCCAGCTAAGAGGATACGGTGAAAGATACGAACGAGGGAGTAGCAGCTATCAGTTTCATGACTGCGTACATTATGATACTGACATAAGGGTCTATTCGGAAGATTTGCAATAACCTGTAGCACACGATAACACTCGTCTCGCTTAATCGCTGGTAAGATAGCGGAGAGGGTTGTTGTCATGGGTGGCAGAATTAGGACAAGTCTATCTGGTTTGCCATCTCTTCTTCGAATATTATCAGTGCTTTTGGCAGGCGGCTTCGGTGCTGTTGTAGCGACTGCTCTTTAAGAAGGGGTCGAAGATACTTCTCAAGAATGTATGACAAAAGAGCTTTTCATCTTATCTTTCTTCGAGCGCTCCAACTCGATATAATTATTAACCATGTCAATCATTTCAGTGACCTTACGTGGTTTGTGTAGAGTAAGTTCTTCGCGAAAGTAAACGTTGGAACCATAATTTTGGGGTCTGAATTTCAAATCTTTCGTGTTACCTGTAGGAAACATTTATAAAAACTTGCCAAGGTTTCTTTTGCGCCTTGCTCGAAGTAAAATAAATAGTCCACTGTGATTTCACATTCCCTAACATGAGCGTAGTTGGACTCGAATAAATTTTGTAATTGGATGAAAGAGGTGATGGAGGCTTCTTGTATAGTATGGAACCATCGGAGTGGTTCTTCTTTTAAGCTTATGTTAAATAGTCGACAAAGCATGTGGTCGAGCTTGGAGTGCAACCCAACGATGGATTTGAAATGTCGAACATGTGTTAGTAGATCAGTGAGGCCTGCATATTGGATAAATTTGGGCATATGGAAGTTGTCTGGAATAGGCATATTTTTGAGATATGGAGAGATGGAGTTTGTTTTGATCCTGTCGAGCGCAAATCGTTGGCCCGGGATATCATAGTTGATAACTTGAATTTTGTTGTTAAGGTCATCTAGAGTGACGAATTGATGCGGGGGAAGAGGCAAGGCTGCAACCTGAGGAATAAAGTTGCCCTGCCCCTCTGGTCCCAATCGATCTCTGACGAGTCTTCTTTCTGTCTGAGGGGTCTGGTGACATATACGTCGACTTCCTTGGGTTGTCGAGGCCGAATAAGTTAAACCAAAATGTCGAGAGGCTCTATTAGGATTTCCATATCTGGATCAAGACACTCGTTGGTCGTCTTCCCTAGGCTGATCATCACGAGGAACTGTTCTTGATCGATGTTCACTTCAAGCCAGTGGTGGCGATGTTTGGCGAGCTGTTATTCGATCTTGTGTTCTTCGTAATCTTTCCATTTCCTTTTGATGGGCTTGACTCTGTTGATTCAGGGCTTTTCTGTACTCGTCTCTCTTCGTTTGTAAAGCTTGAGTGTGAATACGCTGATCTTCCAGTTTCTAGTTTTTTTTTTCTGAAGCCATCTATTTTTGAAGTTCAAGAATCGCACCGTGCAGATCATGAGCTCCTGGAATGTCTTGATCTCTTACGGTACTAGAATGGCTTATCAAGTTCATGTTTGTCATTTGGACGGTGTTAAGGTTGGGAATGGTAGAAAAAAGTATGGTAATTCCCACAGATGGTGCCAATTGTAATGACGTGTTTTCCGGGTGGAAAACCTTCGCAAATACTAATTCGTAAGGATTGCGCAATAAAGAAATATCAACCAAGATTTTACGTGGAAAACTCAGCTGAAACTGAGAAAAATCACGACCTTGAGGAGGATTTGGTATAAAATCTAGTAGATGCTAGTTATGAGTGTTCCTTATGTTTAAGATAGAAAGATGTCAGATCTGTGGTTCCTTTAGAACCTATTCTTTGCCTGTATTTATAGCATATATAGGCAGTTTACAAAATGAAAGAAAGAGTCTCCTATTCCAGAGGTAGTGGGCGAACTTTGCAGATCTCTAATAGTTCCTTCTTGACCGGGCTACAACGGTTACTTTTGGTGTATCGAGGACTCATAGATCCTTCTAGAACATTGGGATTTCTTCGACTACAGAACGTTAAGATATCTTCGATTACAGAGTACTGACTTTTTTCTTATGGAATCTGGGGAATATGATACTACAGGGTGCCTTGTATAGGAAAACTAGCTCACCTATATTTAATATAAGTAAATGCATTAATACCTCTTTAAGTATCTTACAATAACTAATAGGATATTAATGGTTTACCCCTAGGATACTAATTATCACGATCTGGGATCACGGATAATATGAAACTAAGACTAATTTAGGATATGACTAGAAGTCATACCTAAATCACAATTAATTGTCAATGACAAATAATTAGAGCTCAATTGGGAATTGTCAATAGACTTAGTCTTATTTCTTAAAACTTGGTGCCTGAGGAACTAATTTTTTGTATCTAGGTACAATTAGATGTTAAATGATAATATTTAGAGGTATATAGGCACTGATAGTAACCTATAGTACCCTAGAATATTAGTTCAAAGACATGCATAATCAACCTATCTTGTTAACCCAGTAGATTTCAGGGTGTGACCACTTGTCAGCTAAGCATCTAATACCCTCATATTCGTAGAAAATTGGGTTATTTGGCTAGAATATATAGACTTTTATAAAACTTGAGGGCTTAGAATACCCTAGTTATCAGAATATGGAGCACACACATCTAGTAGTTTTTAATAGCAATCTTGGCTAAGATTCTATTAAAATGCATATCTAAGATTAAAATCATCATTTTTACGGGGTAAAACTGAGATTTAACTATTATAAAAGAATTTTATGAGTTTTAGAATATGAACAAGGTTCAACTATAATATAATTAGGAATAATTTATTTCTCATTATTCTAAGTACTATGATCTGTCTTTAATGCATTTGATATGTTTATCTAGAATTGTCACTAATTACGATCTTAATTTTGCATTACAGATGTCTGCCAGCCCATGTTACGATTACGAACTATTGCGGCTTGATGGTTCCAACTACCTTTCTTTGTGTACAGACATAAAAATCTATCTGCAAATAATAAATGTCTTAAAGTCAATTGTTACAGATAACACCATCTCTGAACCGCTCAGGGCACATGCCATGTTGGCTATGCGCACCCACCTTCAGCCAGAGCTGAGGTTTGGGCATAAATGTTACGAAGATTCATGAGTTGTGAACAAGCTTAGAGGAACTCTTTGGTCTACAGCAGGCCCTAACGAACTATAAGAATCGTAACCACTGGAACAACATGAGGTTATGTGACTTCAAGACTGTTGCTATCTATAACTCAACACTACAGAAGATTGTTTCAGCCAGGAGGCTTAATAATGATTATATCTTCGTGGAAGAGGTTTTGCAAAAGACTTTTTCAACATTTTCACATTTATAGGCTGCTTTCAGGGGCCAGCATGCAAAAATGGAATTTAGTAGTCCTAGAGATCTGATTTAACTCTTGCTCACTGTAGAATAAGATGGCACATTTGTTTTTGAGAAAAACAAGAGGTTTCCCCCTAGGAGGAAGAAACCAGTTGTACGGAAGATCTTATCTCATGACAAAGACAACCACGAACAGAGTTTTGGAAGTGGGAATGCGACTGAATGCGGGAATCGGGGATTCCTAGTCCCTCAGAAGCACAACAGGTTTAAAAAATTGGAAAACCACATACACCAAAGAAGATCAAGAAGCCAGATTTAGAATCTCCTTACTTGAGATGTGGGGTAACTTGACAATGGGTTCACGACTGCAGGATACCGTGGGTGCCTAGAATCAAAGTCCAGGCTAACCACATCACCACTGGCATAACTTCTATTACTATGAAGTTAGCAGCGTCAGACTTCTTTGGCAACCCTAATACCGGCATGGATCAACATACGGAGTAATCCGTAACGATTTCTTAGTAGACATGGGATGTCATATTAAAGAGAGCACTAGTAGTTTCTTTTTTAGTACTGACCTGATTTAATCTTTTTTGTTATCAATATTTTTTATTTTGTTGGGAACATATCACTTATATTTCAATAATGTGTTCGTGACATACATGAGATTTATTCCGTTCTAACAAATATTGATTATTCAAATTATTGCTTGGATAGTAATTAATTTTTCATTTATATATTTTAATCTGCTATATATATAAGTCGCCCATGGATCTTTCTGCCTATAGGGCACTGATTGATAATAGGACGAGTCGCGATACATGTCTAGTAGATAGTGGGACCACGCACTCGATCCTTCGAGATAAAAAGTATTTCTCGTACTTGACCATGTATGTCGGAGACATTCACATTGTTACTGGGTCAGCCAGTATCATAGGGGGCTCAGGGAGTACCATGCTATTACTCCCTAATGGTACGATACTGAGTATCAAGAACGCGTTGTTTACTAGTAAATCTCCCAAGAATTTACTAAGCATTAGGGGCATACATGATAACGGTTATCAAGTCAAGACGATAGGAAATGATGAGAATCAAATTCCATGCATAACCAATTCGCTTAACGGTCAAGAACTTATATTAGAACGGTGTCCAAAATATTCCTCAGGGCTTTATTATACTGCCTTAAGGCATGTCGAAACATATGCAAGTACTATTTTTTCTTCGTTACAAGAGAAAATATTTAAGATTTGATATGATCGTTTCGGACACCCTGAACAAAGAATGATGAGGAAAATTATCCATAATACCTCTAGACATTCACTCAAGGGAGAGAATATCATAATTTTGCAAGATTTCCCGTGTAACGCCTACTCTCAGGGAAAGCTAATAGTCCAACCTAGTAAAACCAAGGTGGAGTTGGAGTCTCTAGCCTTTCTCCAACGTATCCATGGAGACATATGCGAACCTATCCATCTACATAGTGGTCCGCTCAAATACCATATGGTCTTAATCGATGTATCTATGAGATGGTCAGACGTTTGCCTTTTGTCGTCTAGGAATATGATATTTCCACTGTTGCTTGCCCAGATTATCCGATTGTGGGCTCATTTTCCAGATCACCCGATCAAATCTGCGAGATTTGACCGCGCTGACGAGTTTACCTCAAAGGTTTTTCTTGATTATTGTACGACTAATGGGATAGATGTCGAGTATCCAGTACCCCATGTCCATACCCAAAATAGGATGGTAGAGAATCTAATCAAGCGATTACAGTTAATCACTAAGCCACTGTTATTACGATATCAGCTTCCAGCTATTGCGTAGGGCCATGCAATTCTGCATAATGCCACCCTGATTAGAATTCGTTCAAGAGCCAATAATCAATATTCCCCATTGCAACTAGTAACTGGGTCAGAGCCCGGTATCGCCCATCTGCGAATATTTAGATGTTCTGTATAGGTACCGATTGCACCACCACAACGTACGAAGATGGGGCCCCAACGTCGGCTTAGTATTTATGTGGGTTATGATTCACCATCTATCATTCGATACTTGGAACCCACTACGAGCGATGTATTTATTACGAGATTCACAGATTGTCACTTTATTGAGACGATATTCCCAACATTGATGGGAGATATGATAGTCAATACTGAGGATGTTTCCAAGATTAGTTAGAAAATACCATCGTTGTCTCATCTAGGTTCCCTATCGAATCACGGTAATAAGGAAATGCAGCGAATTCTATACTTACAACAGACCGCTAATGAATTGGCAGATGCATTCAATGATGCTGCTAAAGTAACCAAGGCGTATGTACCTGCAAGTAATGCGCTTGCACGACTGGATATTCAGGGAACTGGTGTGCAACCCGTTAATGAATCTAAGCCACGCATCATGAGAGGACACCCCGCTGCAAAGAAAGACGCTGAGCCATGGGCTAAGAAACAACATACAGGAAAAGAAAAGATTAATGGTGTAGTCGGTCCATCGGGGATGAAACCACCCACAGATAGGGCTATAGTAGTTATGTATCCACATAAATCATTAGGA
Source organism: Kingdonia uniflora (assembly GCA_014058105.1). Taxonomy (NCBI): domain Eukaryota; kingdom Viridiplantae; phylum Streptophyta; class Magnoliopsida; order Ranunculales; family Circaeasteraceae; genus Kingdonia; species Kingdonia uniflora. The sequence continues at coordinate 420,899 of JACGCM010001530.1, read as the reverse complement.
AACAAGCCCAACGAGGCACATGTACATGATAATCTAGAGATCTTAATTAACTTTGTTTCTAATGGCACTACGTGGGATCATTGAGAAGTAGTAGCCGACAAATTGTATTCACTTTCGTTGCTGCGCTCGTTGCTGCGCTCGCCATCGAGGATGATAATCCAGAACCACTCACTGTAGATGAATGCACAAGTCGTATAGATTGGCCATAGTGGGAGTCTGCCATTAATGTGGAGTTCAGCTCATTAGCTAAACGCGAAGTGTTTGGACCAATAGTCCCTAGGCAAGATGCCATCAGGCCTGTCAGTTATAAATGGGTATTCGTACGGAAACGTAATGAACTTAAAAATATAGTAAGGTACAAGGCATGACTAGTTGCCCAGGGATTTTCTCAAAGACCTGACATTGATTTCGATGAAATCTACTCTCCAATATATGGATGCGATAACGTTCCGTTACTTGATTAGTCTATCAGTCGTTGAGAATGAGCTTGACATGCGTCTTATGGATGTAATTGCTGCATATCTTTATGGGAAGTTAGATATGGAGATCTACATGAAGCTGCCAGAAGGGTTTAAGCTTTCCGAAGCGAAAATGCCAGGCACACGAGGTGCCTACGTAATAAAATTGGATAAGTCATTATATGGTCTGAAACAATCAGGGCTCATGTGGCATAACAGGCTGACTGAATATTTGAAGGCCGAGGGTTTTATAAATAGCCTTTTTTGCCCATGTGTTTTCATCAAGAAAATAAATACTGGTTTTACCATCATTGCAGTATGTGTAGACGATTTAAATATCATCGAAACTCTGGGGGAGATTGTGAATGCTGTCGAATACCTTGGGAAGGAATTTAAAATGAAAGACCTCAGGAAGACTAAATTTTGTCTTAATTTGTAGATCAAATATCTTGGTCGTGGTATAATCGTACATCAGGCGACATTTACCGGGAGAATCATTAAACGTTTCGGTATAGATATGGCACGCAATGCCAAGACTCCTCTGCATGTTTGTTCATTGGATGTAAACAAGGACATCTATCGTCCTCCTGACGAGGGGGAGAAACTCCTAGGGCATGAGACACCATATCTAAGAGCTATCGGTACTTTTCTATACTTAACAGGGTATACTCGACCAGACATCTCATTTGCAGTGAACTGTTTGGCACGCTATAGTTCTACGCCTACCCAAAGACACTGGAATGGGATCAAAGACATTCTGAGATATCCCATCGGCATGAAAGATTGGGGTTTGTTCTATCCACAAATTGGCAAACGAGAAATTATAGGATACGCCGATGCAAGATATTTGTCAGATCCACATAAAGTTCGATCACAATCGGGTTATGCATTCTTGTATGGAGATACAATGATTTCATGGAGATCGGTGAAGCAAACGATTATTGCTACATCCTCGAACCATGCAAAGATTCTTGCAGTACATGAAGCTAGTAAAGAATGTTTCTGGTTGTGGTCTATGATCAACCACATCAACGGGAGTTGCGGTCTGAGTTCTATCCAAGATAAACCGACGACACTTTGTGAAGACAACACAGCTTGTATCGTTCAAGTCAAGGATGAATTTATTAAGGGTGACAGAACGAAGCATATTTCACCAAAGTTCTTTCACATACATGAGTTGCAGAAGGCGAATGAGATCAACGTTGTTCAAGTCCATTCTGAAGATAACTTAGCTTATCTATTCACGAAGGCTCTTGCACATCCTAGGTTTAAGAAATTGATACACAAAATTGGCATGCAGAGTTTACACGATTTATTATCTTAGGGAGATTAATGTCAGGGGGAGTAGTCCCAGCCTGACGTGGACAAATGTATATTATACTCTTTTTCTTGATAGTGTAATTTTTATCCTAGGAGGTTTTACTGACTGAAGGTTTTGATGAGGCAATGTATACGCATCTACATCTCATACAGGGCATAAGATTGTACTCTTTCCTTGCACAACTTTTTGCCCAAGGGGGTTCTGCTAGGCAGTGGTTTTGATGAGGCAAGTAGTCTTGGTATGAAACATCCTAAGGGGGAGTGCTAGGAGTTGGGTCCAGCCCAAGCTAGGAGCTTAACTGGATTGAGGTGTCTTATTGGATTCCTGACAAGCTTATATGTCTTTAGGGTTTATGGGGAGAGTTTGACTAGGTTTGGTAACCTATATTTTAGGGTTATCTACTTTGTATTACGTATAGAGAAACAATTCTCAATTCAATAAAAAATCTCTCTTCTCTCTATTGCTCTCAAGATATAGAACTGGTAGTTTAATTCTATTATTCCTCAACATTATTATCTACTCCAAAAATTTCTCCTCTTTTTGCCTCTTTATATTTTTTTGCTTTTACCTTTAGGTATTCAAAAGTGAAGAATTGGTTCACAACTACAAAGATGGTTGAAGCATAAATAAGGTTATTAGAGGTCTAGACTTTCAGTCAGTGTATTTCACATTAGGCATACTATACCAGAAAGTTGTGAAGGTCAATCATTATATATAGTCGTAACTAAGAGCATGGGCAGGAGCCTTGCTAACGCTAACATAGCGATCCAAATTCATCAAAAACCACTTTTATAGGATCGTCATCGCTCAAATCACGCTAATATCAAGAAAATCAGTGGCTATCTGTGGCAAGCCAGTTGATATCTGAGTTGTCAGTGAGCCAGCGTGATTGCTTACGTCTGAATTATTAAAAAATGTTTTTGCTTACGTGCGAATTATTAAAAAAATGTTTTTTTTTTTGGTTTTTTAATATATAATTTGAATAGATATGCGCCAATTCAATTGGCACTGTGTATTTTTTATAATTTTTTTAATAATATTTTATTATTAAATTTTTTTTTTAAAAATTATTGTATGCCAATTCAATTGGCGTACAACATTTTTTATTTTTTATTTTTAAATTTTTAAAAAAATGGCATCCATCCCTACCCTGAAGAAGATCATTTTTTTAATCTTGGCTACATGTCATATTTTTTTCTTATTTAAAACCTACCTGGCTCGCTAACTTAGTCAGCCTGCTGCTGATGCTCTAAGTTACTATAACAGGGTCCAAAAGACGCAATTCTAACATCTAACTAAAGTTTATATATTCTAGAAATGGAAGATAAACACATAAGCTTACAACAAATTTTAGGCAGAACTTTACAACTATTAAACTGGAAAAATTAAGTTAAAGTTTTAGAACAGAAGTAATTGACATAACCATCAGCCAAAGATTGAGCATCAAATGAGAGGCTTAATTGTTTAACTTTCAGTAAAATCTTAGTCCACTCTAACTTATCATGACTGCTAGCAAAACTGAACTCTCACTGATCAACTTCCACTGTACAAGTGGCATATAATAGGAAGCCCAATTGTGAGGATATCTTTCTTTTATGAACTTTGTTAGTCAATGCGCCCCCCTTCTAACTAATTGCTTCTTGACTTTAGGTTTATTGCACTTTATAGGATCCTGGAACATTAAAGAAACATTAATCATAGGAAAAAAAAGGGTTATCTTTTATCATATGTTCAAAGAAAGAAAGAAAAAAAGATTTGAAAAAGACCATTAGTTTATACCATGTCAATGGAAATTTTACAGTATAATTCTCTTAGTCCATCAACTGTAGTTGCACCTTCGTATTTCTTGAGGTAACGAATAACCTTCTCCAGCTCCTCCACTAAACTTTCGTCACTAACTGCGAGCCTTTACACTTCAATATCTAGAAATGCTAATTTGTGCCTCATCTCCCAGGAAAATGAATCATCTTCAAATTGATTAAAACATCAAGTTATAAAGATGCTTACCAAATCATCATAATAAAATAACCTCAGAGTTTCTTGATAATTTTGCAGACGTCAGGCCAAGAGATATGTGCTGCTGTAGTAAAAATTTTTTTTGTTGATAAATGAATAGATTTCAATAAATCAAGAAAAATATCTTCAAGCCACAGGGGCAAGAAGCAGGAGATACATGGATACAAGAAAAGCCTAACAAGCGACTTTTAAGAACAAAAAAAAGAACCAAAAAGCCTGAAAAAGATGAAGATGAAGGTGAGACCAGAAGTCGCCCTCCACATACAGGTATTCAAGCTACAAACCATATATGTAAAACTAATCTAAACGATCTCGTCAAAATGCTTCCCGGATGAAACAATGATCCTTTCACCTCAATCAAAATGTGTGGAAAATTAGGCTTCACACAAGAGACACTGCATCTAGAAAGAAAAGGCTCTCACCCAATATTGTGCAAATGATGGTATAATAGATATATAAAATCAAGACCAGCAAGAGATATTGTAGTATTTCTCACCAAGTATGGTCCAAATGATGGTAGAAGAAATCAACCTTCAAAACCACCTCCTTTTCTCGGATAAAGTTCTCTGGGACTAACAGAAGAGAAGGATCACTCAAAAATCTCCTTAGCATCACCTAAACAAGAAATTTGACAAAGAAGTAGTCTCAAACCTTTCTAACCGATGAGAAATGAATAACAAGAGATTTGAAGTTTTTATCAAAATGTTAGAGAAACGGTTTTTATCAAAAATCTCCATTTCTACCTTGCATCAATTACATTGAAGCAACTCGCTGTTGGAAAAAATGCATGTCTTTTCTTTGTGGTTTGAATATAAACTTTGTGATTACTGTTAGTCCCACATTAGATAAGTAAAATGAGTCTTTTCACTTTATATTGGGTTACACATGTATAGCATGTGTAAGTAGGTGGTGCCCTCACAAGTGTGTGAGGCGAGTGCATGCAGGCTTGCTATATGGGGACGTCCATGTGCTTGCGTGCACGACCCAACCCATGACCCAAGTGGACTATTTGAAAGTTTTATTTGTATAAGATTGTATTCGAATAGATTTTGTTTCTATTCGAATAAATCTGGCAGTAAGAATCTATTTGAATAGATTATGGTTCTATTAGAATAAAACATGCAGTTTCTCTCCAATAGACATGACTCTTCTCAGAGGTGTTTCTTGGGATGCAACCCTATCTACAGGTGCTTCTAAATGACACATTCTCCTTTATTTATATAATTGTTTTTTATGTGTTAGACACACAGAAAATATCCCCGAATCTCATTCCTCCTCTTTTCATTTGATTCTTTCTTGAGAGTAAAGTTACAGATGGTTCGACAGGCGTATCGACTTGAGTGCTTCAAGTCTATATGATTCGATCATTGTATCTTGGGAGATAGGCACCGTCAATTGTGAAGCACCATACGCAGGGTGAAATCTGTCTTAAGGAAATTGCAGTGACTGCAAGCCTCGATATTCAGTTTTTCCATTTCCTTTTCGTTCATCTTCGACTCAATTCTGAATACATGTTCTACACTCGCCACCAAAATAACTCATCACCCCGAGTAAAGAAGCATACAAATTGCTAGAGAGACTTACGGTTCTATTCTTGGGGATTTTTAGGGATAAATAGAGAGACATAATGGAAGGACATAGATGGAGACTAAATTATAAATGGTATGAATTATAAAACTCCATACTTGCAACCCCATTACCTAAACCAACACTATTCAATAGAAAATTTCTCTTAAAATCTAAAGCACCCAAAGCGCAATGTCTGAAAGTAACTACTTGAGATTATTTAAATAAAATTTGGATAAATTGAAGTCCAAAACACTTTACAGACTTCTCATTAATTTCACCAACTAACTCATGTTTAACCTCAAATCCAAAAAAAAAAAAAAAACATTTAATGATTTAACTTTAATGGGGAAACAAATATTGTTAATTAGGTATAACTAAGCTTAAGAGGATGGTGACATTTATTTGCCATTTTCTTTGTCTGAGCCTTGGATTTTAAACATGAAGAGAAAGGGAAAGGAATATGGAGATAAAAAAAAGAGGGAGATGGAGAAAGAGGGGGGGGGGGGGAGATATATATAACTCAGAGAAGATTTTTAAGCGATAAAGAAGATGAGGAAAATTGACGATACGAATGGCGTTTTAGTAATTTTGTAATGAGGTACTTCGATAATTTTCTTAAAATGAAGAGTTATGAAGAAATACACCTACTTTCAATTGATAAATGTTAGTCAGAGAGAATGAAGACGCTAATCTGAAACATACGTGACACTTTATTATTGGTTGGAGGGACCACCAAAAAAAGAGGACCGTGAGGTACGAACACTCTAGGGGTCATTGGCTTAATAATAAAGATATATTATATATTTTAACCAAAAGGCAATGCCAACCCCAAACTGAGGTCAAAGTAGGTTGACTCAAGTCAAGCCTAATTTTGACCACATCATCTATCTATGCATAACTCGAGCAAATGATGTGAAAACTTACTTAAATTTTTTGAGCGAGCAAATGGTGTGAAAACCTACTTGAATTTTGGGCAAAGAAGCCAAGACATTTAGTAACTTTAATGAATGACGGATACTTGATTATTGTATTTTGATCTTCTGGCATTTCCCTCCCATTTGCCCCTCTTTCACTTTCTAATTTCTTTGGGACTCCCTAATTTGGTTACTAAGCTCTTTTAAATTATCCATAGTGGAGGAATACCATTTGGGTAATAATAGTGATTGGGGTCTACCCCTCGCATCATCGTTGATTCTCTACTCAAAACTCTTCTTTCTTATCTTCCTCCTTTTAAGCTGCTTTGTTTATAATTTTTCTTATTTTTCACCTGAGCCTCGAGAATTTTGACATTTGAGTCTATTATTTTGAAAAAAGCTGAAACATTCAGCAACTTGACGAATACTAGACTATTGTATTTGGACCTTTTAACCTTTCACTTACTTTTGCCTCTATCTCAAGTTGTGTCTCAGTTTCTCACGTGCCTCAGATGATTTTTTTTATTTGCAAGCACCTCAAATTATTTGTTGAGCGAGCAAATGGTGAGAAATTATGAGAACCCACTTGAATTTCAGCGAAAGAAGCCAAAACATTCAACAACTTTAATGAACGACAAATACTGCCGAAGTATTGTATTTGAACCTTCTGACCTTTCCCTCCCTTTTTCCTCTCTCTCAAAACTCTCTCTAACTCACACTTTCAAGGGACGTTTGTTTTTTTGCCTCTGAGTTGATATGAGTATGACTTGATATGAGTATGAGTCTGACTTGATCTAAGTCTACTTAGAGGTGTTCACTATCAGAGTGGATGCTTTAGAGTGTCTGTTTTTTTGGCTAGTTAGATCTGACTAAAATAAGCAAATACTAAAATACCCCTCTCAAGTTATAAGCAAACACACAAACACCCCCACCTATTCATTACCAATACCACCACCACCCCTTCGTCACCAATGTCAACACGATATTTACATAGCAGACACAAATGCATTGAAAAGAACATGTATATATAGCAAACACAAATGCATTGGTTCCTAACATTGGTTTGAAGTGAATACAAATACATTGGTATACATAGAAAGGAACATGCATATATAGCAAACACAAATACATTGGTTCCTAACATTGGTTTAAAGTTAATACAAATACATTGGTATACATAGAAAAGAACCTGTATATATAGCAAACACAAATACCCCTCTCAAGTTATAAGCAAACACATAAACACCCCCACTTAGTCATCACCAATACCACCACCCCTTCGTCACCAATGTCAACACCACATATACATAACAAACACAAATACATTGAAAAGAACATGTATATATAGCAAACACAAATGCATTGGTTCCTAACATTGGTTTGAAGTAAATACAAATACATTGGCTTGAAGTGAATACAAATACATTGGTATACATAAAAAGGAAAATGTATATATAGCAAGCACAAATATATTGGCTCCTAACATTGGTTTAAAGTTAATACAAATGCATTGGTATACATAGAAAAGAACCTGTATATATAGCAAACATAAATACCCCTCTCAAGTTATAAGCAAATACACAAACACCTCCACCTATTCATCACCAATACCACCACCCCTTCGTCACCAACGTCAACACCATATATACATAACAAACATAAATACATTGAAAAAAACATGTATATATAGCAAACACAAATGCATTGGTTCCTAACATTGGTTTGAAGTGAATACAAATACATTGGTATACATATAAATGAATATGTATATATAACAAACACAAATACATTGGTTTCTAACATTGGTTTGAAGTTAATAAAAATACATTGGTATACATAGAAAATAACATGTATATATAGCAAACACAAATACATTGGTTCCAAAAATTAAATAAAGATTAACATTGGTTTGAAGTTACAAATAAGCAAATATCAAAGTCTTAAGAGTTATTATAAATATACAAACAAATAAGTTCCAATCAACTTAAGAGGGATTCAAGGAAACCAAGACGCTGCTCTGGCTAAAGCCCCAGAAAGATCACCCTGTAGTTATGCTCATCTTTTCCTCCCAGCAACTTCAAACCCTTAAAAAATAGTACATTATCTATCTCATATGAACTGACCATATCCTTAAATACCTTCAGAACTTCAGGAGTGTTGTCGTCATTGCTAGCAAAAGTAGAACTTGCTCCTTGGGCAGTGAATGTAGATATCAGAGATTGGACCAACTCCATTAGTTTCAATGGTTTAACTGCCGTAACTGATCTTTTCCCCTTTGATTTAGCAAATCCAACTTGAGACACAGGGGTACGAGAAGTACTACCAGGAGTAGGCTTCATTATAAGAAAGAATGACATCACCTTCCTATGTATAATCAACTCCAGCCTAAGGAACTTGTGTATCGTCAACATTCAAATCATCAGGTAGAGGAACATACTTTGTCTGCTGAGTGGAGAGTACACTTCCCATACCTGAAGACCATGTAAAATCCCCAGTGGCAGATAGACCACTAAATAATTTCTCCAACAAATCTCTATGCTGAAGAGGAGAGGTCTTATACTTCTTCACCTTAGAATTCAGCTGTAAACAAACATGTAAATAGATGTTTAAACATGTATAAATTGTTATATAATCAAATAGTAATGCCATTATTCACATTAACTTACCGCAAAGATATTTTCCCAAACATCTTCAGGCCAATCAAAGGTGTCTGATACATGATCATATCCATGGCCAGTCCGGTTTATTAATCCTTTCCAAACTTGTTATTGCTTCTTCATGTAATCCCTATAAAGTACAAGAGTGGGAATCTAAGAAACTATAAACCCCCCAAAAAATTAGGATCAAAAGCATCCAAGAGATAATATAGCAATTATGTACAAAACATAAACATATAATATATCAGTTCTGTACAAAGCATAAACAAATAATATAACAGTTCATGTAGCAGCTCATTTTGTTCCTTCTGTTCATATAGCAATTCCTTCTGTACAAAGCATAAACAGATAATATAGCAGTTCTGTACAGTTCCAGTATCAGCCTATCAAAACTTTATATATGTTCATAAATCTTGCTGCTATATATGTTCTTATACTCTAGCTAGCTATTATGTTCTCTAGTTGTTAAATAATCTAACAAGAGATAAAACCCTAGCTAGAGACAACTAAAACAAAACCTTAGGTGTATGGTGGTTACCATGATCCATAAAAGACCCAATAGGAGGTGGGCGAAAGGAGAATAAATTATCAACAAAAGCAATCACTTCTCCAAGTTAGGTAGAGACATAAGAAGCAATCTATCTACCTCACATTTCAGGAATAGAAGGAGCACAATTTCTGTATAGTTTTGATGAAAAATATAGCAGTAAGGTTTTAAGATGAGCAGTCCAACAATTTTTGCCTATCAGACCATACTAATGAGATGAGTAATATCATGCATAACTTACAAGGTTTTGAGTTCATCTTTTGCATCAATGGTTTACCATGCCTATCAGACCATACTAATGACATGCATAGCATAAAAAGAGGTTTGTCATACTAACTGTAAATAGTTTGCCATATAGTTTCTACCGATTATGTACAATTTCTGCAGATTCTTGTATATATGCATATCATACCATACTACCTGTAAACATGCACACTTCTTGTATAGATGGTCCATGGGTACTTATCCCCAGTTTGTCTTTGTTACAAAAAACTAACAGTATCTAAACAGCTATCTATTAAAAGCATCTATCCATTTTTGTATATATGCTTTAAGGAAATCTACACAGATAAGCATAAACTAACATAATTTTTAATATCTAAACAGCTACAGATAAACAAAAAGTAACATAATCTTTAAGGGAACAAAAAAACCTATCCATTAAAAGCATCTATCCATTTTTGTATAAATGGTCCATGGGTACTTATCCCCAGCTTGCATTTGCAAAAAAAGAAGAAGTGAGCATTCTTTGTTTTATTATCAAGGAAAAATGGGAGTTTAATGCTTACAGTAAAAGCATCTATATATCCATTAAAAACATCTATCCATTAAATATTTTTAGTGTATATGAGGAGTATTTATGGATAGTACTCCTTTCTATAAAGTAACTATAAGAGGAATAACATATAAGCTTTTGGTAATATGAAGTATGACTTGTAAAACCTTGACTGATTATTCCATACACAAAATATATAACTAGAACTTACCTGGCTTGTATTAATTAACTCTCTCCAGCTTGACCTTACTTCCCCTTTGAGGATCTCTGTAAAATACATGACAAATTAGATGTTTTTTGCATTAAATTATTTTCTAAAAGTCACATGTTATTAAGGAATATTAGAACACTATAAAGTAGAGCAACACAGACACACAATTATCAGAATTCATACATAGGCCAAAAGATGCTCCAATAACTAATAAACATTTATCAACAACAAATTTAATCAAACACCATTTCATAAATAAAATATTCTTACATGTCAAATTTATTACATAGAACTAAAAATAGAGATAGTTCAAACTAGAAAATTATAAAACATTAAATTTGGGCAAATAACAAAGTCATCTTCTCTCTGTGTGGCAATACATCATGCTTATACCTCCTTGCATTTCGTAAAGCTTCTAAAATTTTAGCCCACCTAGGTTTAGTAAGGTTGAATGTACCAATTACTTCATCATAACCCTTCCCAGCCAGTTGTTTTAGGGTATCCCAAATGTTATACATGTTCTTCAAATATTCCCATTTGTTTCTTAAATCTTTAAGGGTGACGTCCCATTGGAATTCCTGAAGGCCTTTCTTCCTATATTCCTCAATGAACTCAGTTTAAGCAAGCCTCTCCCAGTGCCATAAGTGTTAATCTCATATTGAGCTTGCTCCATGAACTATAAATCTTTGAATTGATAAAAAAAATGAGAATAGTCTCTATTGAAAGGCATCTGATGTGGAAAAATCACATTATTTTATTAATAAAATAGTCTTACATGTAAAATTTATTACATAGTCAAAATATGCTTTAATATCTAATCAAGCTAAACAAATTCATACATAGCATAGGAGATTATGTTCTACAAAAAAGAATGCATACAACTTTTAAAATACACTACTTCTTTAGATTTATCTTTGCTAGGTCTTCTGTGATGGAAAGAAACATTTCCATTTTAGCTTGGGCCACAACCAACTCTATTTTGTACTTGATCTCCAAATCTTCAATAGTTGTGGAGGTAGCAAAGGTAGACGTGACAGTGGTAGAAAAAGTGGAAGTAGATAATTCACCTTTTACTTTATCAAACCACTTGAGGAAACTACAACCTCTCTCCTGCTTACTCTTTGAGAGTGGGCAACAATAATTTTTTTTTACTAGCAATTGTAAAACACAGCTTACATGGACCATATCCACAAGGACAAGGCAAATACTCATCCACCTAACACAAGAACCTACAATCCCTATGTGTCTACTGAAATATAAAAATATAAAATAAAGAACTACTAATAGATAATAAAATAAAAAATTGAATATAGAAAATACCGCGTAAAAGCATTTATAATATGCACTATTTTAATTGTCAAAACTTTGAAAAATTAATGTAACCCCATTCTCACAAATGCAGTTGTAAATCACCATTAAACTGAATATTATTTTCTACCAATAACACCAAATACCAGAAAAAGAAATGTCATTAATAAATAGATGTTGTCCCAACATAAACAACATATTACAAAACCATTGTTAAATAGTTATTGTTTGTTTATAAAAAAACTAAATCACTCTACAATAAAGGCATTAACATTGCTTAGTGTTAATTGTGCTGCAAGCATATATCTTTGAGTTATAGTCGTTTCATGCTCAACTTGCCCAAATAAGATAACATTTGGTGACAACTCCTCAACATGTACTTCTTCTTCATTTCCCTCAACCCCAACATCATCACTCTCAAACTGTTTAAAGAGTTCATCATTAAGAGAAACCCTTCTTAGATAATTGTGAATTGTTATGCATGTAACCATAATGTTTCTCTGGGTGAGAAAGTCATAAGAAGGCATTGATATGAGAAAAAGAAACATTGCCTTCAGTACACCAAAGGTTCTCTCAATTATATTTTTTAGTTTAGCATGTGCATGGTTAAACAACTCTTGTGGGTTCCTAGGTCTTTATCCTTGCCTATAATCACTCAACCAGTACCTAACACCTTTGTAAGGGGTCATGAAACCTCTTGTTTGTGCATAGGCAGCATCACATAGATAATATTACTATGAAATAAGGAAAGTAACATGAGGAGACATACAAAGAGTGATAAACATAAACAAAAAGAGAATGACCATTACCACGAGTTGGAGGCATGGAGAAGTTGTGGGCTAGATTATTCAGTGTCTTTGTCAAAACCCTAGATTCATGGGCAACTCCTTCCCAACCAGCAGCAACATACGTGAAATATATGTTAAAATCGCATATGGCCATCACATTTTGGAAGCAAATCCCACCACCTCTTCCTCTGAAAGGTGTTTGATCCTTTGTTGGAATACCTGCAGGAATCAGTGTACCATCTAGTTCTCCTATAACTCCTCTGAAAACCCCTTCCCTAAGTCTTTTATGATATCTAATTGGCCTTGCTGGTTCATCAAAGTTAGTAGGCACTATCAACTCTTTTGAAAATTTCATCATTGCATCAAAACATTCATGGAAGACTTCACTGGTTGTAGCAGTAAAATGTTAAAATCTAATATTTACAGGTCTATTTTTCATGTTGTGTGTAATGATGTGTAAGAATATTGCAAGCTTCTCCTCAACATTTATATGCTTACTATCCCTCAACAACCCAGTATCTCTGAAGTGGGCAACTAAAGATCTGAAAGAGGCTAGGTCCATCCTCATCATATTATACATTACAGTTCTAGGACCTTCTAGAAGTTCCTGGATATATGTCTTGCCAGTGAGAACAGAAGTACGTAGTCTTTGGCGGACCCTCCTATTTTATTTTACTATCTCGTTATACAAAAGAATAATAGCAAGAATACCTAATAATCATTGAACTTGATTCATTGTCCATGAGAATACATAATCAGCAAAATAATATCAAATAATCAACAAAATAGTATCAAATAATCAACAAATTAAATAGTATCAAATAATGATTTACAATAGAAAAAGAAAAAAGAAACCCTGATAGTCTGTCATATATGAACTTCAAAATTAAGCATTTGGAAAATTGTCACCATACCCATCTTCAAACCCAATTCTTAGAACTAAAACTTAATTCTTATAACATCACAATTGAGAGGCCATGTAATCCTATAAGGATTAAACCCATAAGATCTACAACCCCATCCCCCAATTATCCAAATAATCACCTCACCAAACTATAATGCATTTAGGCTGTAATCAAGCTTTACCATATAGAATCAAGACCTTGTATGGGATTTTAGTGAAATGTTTACCTTTTGAAATATAGAAACAAGTTAAATAAGTTAAACTATAATGTATATAGGCTGTAATCAAACCAAACCATATCTCTTGGTAGTGCAGTAATTGTTAACATATGATCATGCGACAATGGAGGGGTTTTTTCTAAGTAACTCTTAATCTACTCATTTATGATATTACAAACAAGTATTTATGTTGGTTGACTGATAAATACTACACTAACAAGCAACATGAATAAGTATAGTAGTAACTTGTAAAAAAATCTAAAATGCATACACAAGGCAACGTGTTAGCTAAAGCATCCGAGTGACGTCAACAATTCTGCAATTTCCAAAATCATAAGCTAATGAACACATGGAATATCTTATTCGAAATCAAGACATAAAAAACTTATAATATTTAGAATGAATGAATTGGTTAAAAGGTCATTCATTACCCTTCTCAATGCATCTTATGCTCCAACCAATTACCCCTGCAATTTATCTAAAAGCCTTCAAACAAACAACCCTGCAATCAAAACAAGGATACATCAATAATTTAGATTAACCAATCAATCACCCATACATCAATAATTTAGATTAACCAATCAACCCATTCTACAAATAACAAGCAACTACTAATCGACACTGAAACCCTAATGGAAAATGCGCATTTATGAAACTAAGATAAAAATCACCAAATTAATGAAACCCCAAAACATAACCTAAGAAATCAAACACCACTATATTCTTTTATCTACCAATTCTACTAATTTCAAGTTAAGATTAATCCAAACATGGAGCTTAAATGTGGAAATTTTGAATCAGAGAGTGTTTGTGAGAGCAGTAACAATGCGGGGAGGTGATCTGTAGTTGTGACTGAGAGAGAGAGAGTGTGTGTGTATGTATGTTTATGAGTCGGTAATCGAGGAGAGTTGGGAGATGATTGGGGTTTTACTATTCGTTTGGGGAGGAGCTGGTTTGGAGAAGAACTCTTATTTGTTTTTGTAATTTTTGATTTTTTGTAAGGGCAGTTTGAGGAGCCAAAATATACTCAGACTCAAATCTCCCACTCAGATGACTTATTGGATCTGAGTGGAGACAGGAGTTTTAAGTGCTTAAATCTGACTCTGAGTTGATCTCATTCAAAAAACGCACACCTCCAAGTGACTTGAGTTAGTCCAAATCACTTGAGTATTGTTACCTACAAATGCCACTTCACTCTCTAGAGACGATGATTGAGTAATATTACCTACAAGCCCGGGTAATGGCTACCACAACAACGCCTCTTCGAGAAATAGGAGAAACTTAAGATTTGGGAATGAATCATCTAATTCTAGGGTTTCTAATTCCATGGAGGAGAAACAATCATCATCATCTCAGTCTCCACCTTGTACGGATTTTGATATGGCGTATTTTCAGCCTTACTCTTATGTTGGTATCCATGAAGAGATGATCAAGGTGCTTCTCTCATTCTCATTGAAAATCTATAGTTAGAAACTCTGAATTTAGTTGTAAATATGTGTGAGATTTGCAGGATTGTGTGTGGACGGATACGTATAAAGACGCGATTATGCATCATCAGAAGTATATCCAAGGCAAGGTAATGTAACATTGTCGCTTAATTTGGTGTTTGTTATGTATCTATAATGTGTCTAATTTGTTATGCGTTGGAAAAGAAATCATAATTTTTTTTACATTAGAAGAGATAATCTACACTATTAAGCGGATTGGTTTGGCGGTTCGCCGTCTCACTTTTTGGTGGTCCCTCTAACCTATCAATGACATGTGTCCCAGTGAATTCTCTCGCACCACTTCGTCTCTTAAGTTTCAAATCGCATCTCTTCGTTTTAACTCTCTTTTAAAATAACTTCCCCAATCTACAAAAAGCAATTTTTACTCTCTTTCAAAAATTCTTCATTACAAGCGTCTCCATCTCTCTCTGCCTCTCTTGGTTTTATCTTGAAGATCAAGTTAGAATAACCAACTGTTACCTCTCTCTATCTCTATATATATATATCTCTATCTTTTCATGTTTATCTTTGAGATTTAAGGGTTTCACAAGTTGTTACTGGGTTTGATCTCTGTTTTCCTTATCATACTTTTATTTCATGTTTGGGTTACCTGATTTGTATTTTTTGACCAATTATTGATTATTTTATAACATCTCTTTGCCAAATTTTCCTTATATTCAGTAATTTGCGCAATGTATAATTATCAGCGTCTCTTCGTCTCGCCTATCTTTCAAGAATCTTTTTGTTAACGTTGTTCCTAATTAATCGTTTGCCCTAGGATCTTCATCCCTGGCAATCAGGTATGTTTAAAAAAGCTTCTATTTTCTTGCTTCTTTTTTTGGTTTGGTTACTCTTAATTTTTATTTTTATTTATTTTTGGGGTTTTCTTCAATGATTCATCACTGCTTCTGGGTATACATTGTTCTTAATTTCTTTATCATTAATTCAGAGATTGAAATACCATTTGGGCAATATCATTTTTGATTTATTATTTTTTGGGAGATCTCTTTGTAGAAAATAAAATGTAGGTAAAACTTTGATTCCCTGTAATTGATTTTAATCTTCTTCGATTTTTAATAATTTCTAATGTTATTAGTTTTCCAATATATTTGTTGTTTAGACCCATGTTCACTTCATTCAGGCTTTTAAAGGTAGATTTGTTTTTGATGTAGGCGTTTCTTTTAAGTTGTTAATCCCTAACACTTATAGGATCTTATGGTTACTTTTATTAATGTTTTCCGGGTTTGGCCACCGAAAAGGAAGGTGGAGATGGAAATAAAAGCATGTTCATGGAGAAATGTTATTATGGGGTACTTGAGTATTAATATTTGGATGTACTTTTATTTATATTATAAGGTCATCAAAATTAATGAAATTGATATAAGTATGAGGCTTTAAGTCTTGACTCTTGAGTGCAGTGCAATTTAGAAGATTTTAGACTAAGTATGAGAGAATACAACAAAATGATATAGTTCCAAATGGGTGATACACTTGATAATATATCTTGGCTTCTCTTATTTAAATAATCAATAGGGGTGTTTAAAATTGACATGGAACAAAGTGCCCTTATAGAAAAGAAAACAAAGTTAGGTTATTTAGCATATACTCTTTGGTAGTTTTGTCAAGGTCCATGCATAACGATGCATTGGATCATAACAAATCATTTATCATAGGCAATATTTGTCGCTTCCCATCTATCTAATGATTTGTTTTTCTTTGTAGGTTGTAATTCATTAACTTATCTGTTTCCCTTCAAATTGCAAGATGTGAGGAGCATGTTAATACTAAAACGGTATTGTTTTGAAGAAATGTTATGTTCTTTTTGTCTTAAAAATGCTTATAATATTCTATCTCTTCTATAAATAGTGAGCTTAATTAGTGCGAAATCGTGCTATTAAATAAGTTTTAGTTGCTTATTTCCTTTGGGTGGTCTGGGGCAATGTGATTTTTTTTTTCTGAGTTCAATTAGAAACGTTGGTATTTACTGGAACCTTCATATTTTCTAGTTGCATTGGTTAATTGAATTGCTTTTAGGAAACTAAAATTTCTTTGAGTAATCTAATGGATGTAGGAACTAAAAGAAACATTGGTTTATTTTCTTGGGGAATTTGATTGTGGAAGAAATTAAGGTATATATTTGTCCTTTATTTATGTGAAAATTACGTGTTTGCCTTATATTCACCTTCATTGGATGTATATTTTTGTTTCACTCTTACATTTAGAGTTGTTACAAGTAACTTATGGTGTACATCATTTTGCCTCCCATTTTGATGAAGTGCTCATATTCTGTATTATAAATATTGAAAGATTAGTTTGGTTATTGCATTATCCATGATGCATTCCATGCTGTAAATAAATTTGGAAGAAGATTTTCTGGAGTTTTTATTTTCTGATTCCCAATAGTGAACCGTCGGTTATAGGAAGTCTTAACCACTATGCTTTTAGTTGGGTACCATTTTTATAGCTTCTTTGTGGAGAAAATGTCAATTCTAATTCACTTTTATAAAATTCAGTTGTAGATGTCATCTCCAGTTTTAGTCATTCTGAATTGGTTTTTCATACCATTGGTACCTCATAGGTTTTGAAAGTTCAGTTACTATATTAGAATGATTGTTTACAAGGATATTCTAGAGGCATATTGATTAATTTAATTAGGTGAATTTTTCTCACTTTTTGTTATTTATATGGATCTTTAGCTCAAATGGAAGAGCGTTTAGAAATGGGATGTCATATCGAGTATTTCAAGAGATAGTGGTTCAAATCCACTAAGATTCTATATGATTTTAAATAAAATATGATAAAGCAGAAAGATGGAAGTATTTCCATAGAGAATTTTTAAGCCTAAATCTTTATTCCTTAAAGTATAGAAAACCACAAAATTTTATTTGCTGCACATTTAAGATAGTTTAAGTTATGGTACTTTTGGACGAACCTTACATCCCTGTTACCAAGCCAAGTTCTCAAGTGCAAAGAATCTTGCAACTTTGTGTGAGTATCTTTTAATGTACTCAATACATGTTGTAATAGATAGCCTAACACAGAGTGATTAGCCATGTTTTATCAGTTTTAGTTGCATTTAATTACATTTAATTGCATTTTTCTTTATTGATTAAGTGTGCATAAATGATTTAAATTATGTTCAAAGATAATGAACAATGACCAAACATTGTATTCGTAATGCATACATGTTTAGCACCTTCAAAACAGTTTATCATGAATATTGCATATGGAAATTAAAAGGATGAAATATTCACATGTTTTCCGTGCTTTGCATCAAATCTCAAGATTTTAGTTCTGTAATTTGTCACTTTCGTTAGAAATTGTTTATAGTCTATTAGTACATGAGATTCATTTTTGGATTAAAGGCAAGGACAATGGTCATACCATTTTTGGAAAACATAGACATATTTACCAATCATATTAAAGCCTTTACTCGAAGAGAAAATCAAACCTAATAGTGTTTTTTTTAATGTATTGTGGTGAATATAGGAGGTGACAAACAACAGAGCAAGTATCCATATCTTCGAGATTGTATAAGCTTACTTCCGTCTGAGTTATATTTTATACTTTTCTCTCAGCAATGGATATAGTTGTTGTTCCTGTTGTGGAGATTTAACCATCGATTTTTCATAGAAATCATTTTTAGGAAAAAAAATAACAAACCTACGATGGTCAACTATTATTTATTAACTCCAATCAAATAGCGGTGATATTTGATGAAATATTTGTAAGGAATTTGCCACGACTCATTTTTGGCTCCATGTTCCATTCTTTTTAATGATGATTTTGTTCGTGCTAAGCACAAACTTATTTTTTACTACTAGAAATATATTATTCTTTGAACATGGAGTCCAAAGAAAAAATGTACTGAAACCCACTTAGAGCATCAGTAACAAGCTGGCTAAGTTAGCAAGCCACATAGGCTTAAAATCAGAAAAATAATAAATAAATAAATAATGACATGTAGCGAGGGGTATAACATTAACATGGGTCTTTTGCAGGATGGGGATAGGCACCAATATTTAATTCTGCAAGCATGCCCTGTCCAATTTTGAAAATCACCAATGCTCAAAATACATCTAGAAATGGACTTAGGTTTTGAAACAAATAAAGAGAAACAAGCAGGGCTAATGAGAAAAATTACTAGAAATTAAGAATTTGTATATTACTACCGAATGCAAATGTGTATAATATTGATCTTAACTATTATTTTTACCGTGTCAGAAGACAACTTCTAAGTCAGATGTTTTTTTCAATACATATAAGTTTTGTTGAAAAGGGAAGTTGCACGCGCGATGCTTATATTGTTTATATTAGGGAAATATCACTGAGACGAAAATGAAACATGCTAGATTTTTATATTGTTTCTTTACCAAGTTTCACATTAGTAGGATAATCGGGAAAACCTTGAATTATAACTACGAACACACTTGTGGTAATCAAGTCTAAGTGGTAAGGAACCACAACACTAATAACAACAGGGTATCCGAGTTCATAGCGGCGCCATATATGCAACTAAAATGCGGCCATCGTAGCAAACTGCAGTCCAACACATTTTATAAAGTGCGAGTGGCACCATCCTGCCACTATACCATTAGCATATGATATACATACGAAGAACTTAATCAAGTAAGAATCTATAGTATACATATGATGTACAGAGCTTCAAACCCATTAACAAAGAATCGAACTCTATCATCACCCTTGGTTCCACTTCTGAATCAACTACCAAAACTTCGTCATCCTAAAATCAAACCGATCGTGAGAGATTATCCTAAGATATGAAAATCCTGAAATTGAAGCCATATCCAAATTCTATAGTGCTACATGAGTTGTATTGTAAAATAGCAATTTCTTAAGGTGCAGTGGTTGGACTGATGAGAAAGCCTAAATCAATTCATAGCTAAATCTCTCATGGATTCTGGGTTTAATTAGATACACAGACATAGCTAAATCAATTCATATTTACTGAAATACGAATTGGGGAAGATGAGAAAGCCTAGCTAAACTCATGGATTTAATTGAAACCCTAGGGACACAAATTAAAATCCCAAATCTGGTTTTCATGAACATGAAATTGCAATAAAACCCTAGATCTAATTTTCATGAATTAGAGCATCATTGATCACTGTGTTTCACATCCAATAAAATCGAGGGTTTCAGTTTCAGAATCGAGTGATTACTCTTGGAGATTTAAAACTCTAAATTCTGAAGAAATTCAAATCATACACTGTAAATGAGAAGAGATGTTCCATTGATGAGAGAGAAGAAAAGTGATGACAGAAAGATCGAGAGGTGTTTAGAAGTTTAAAGAGAGATTTTCACTTTTACCCTTCTAGCCTGTGATTCAAATTTAGAATTGCATTTTGAAAGTGGGGAAATGATTTTTCACTGTCCATATGTATTGCTTCTAACTATATGATAAGAAAATTGGAGGATCGAATTGAACAAATCAATGAAAATGCATATCGCAAAAGTTGTAACGGATCAAACTTATGAAGATCTAAGCGAAATGTATGGTAAAATAATAGTAGTGCTAATGCATGGTCCATTAGTAGAGGGGAATGTGAGGGAAAAAAATGGGAGTAACAGGTTTTTATCTCCGATCCCATTTAGATGTGACAAAACAAATAAGAAATAAAAAATCTAATATATTCCAGCCTTACTTACAATACTTAACGAAAGAATGCTACCAAGATGTTAATGTCGATATGAACTGCGTCTTCCGGTGCGTGACTGTTTATGTTTGCGGTAATCAAAATATATACAAAGAAGAAAATGAAAAAAATTTGGGGCTTCTCCGATGCGATAAATATATCACATTTTGGCAGAGAGCATTTAGTGGTCTTTGAGATATAATGGCTAATCCAACCCTTCTTGGCGAATAGACCTACACTAATTGTGTCAAATATCTCAGTAACACAAACTAGTTGGGCGAATAGTTGTATCTAGCCCACATTGTAGCTATCCAATGTTAACGAGTTGTTAACTTTATAACACCCAATATGGCGATGACATTTTTACATACGTGGCTTACACCCAAACATGGTATATCGAATGTAAAAATATTTCATAAACAAATCAATGAAAATAATATGCGTATTGGTGTATCGAAAACAAGTTATACTAAACACGGTACTCAAGTATACAGAACTTTGAATTCACAACAATATCATGCCTTATCATAGTAATGCCATTTGTTTAAGTTTTCTTATTATATCCGAACATAATGCTTGAAACTCTGATACATCAGTAATAGAAAAATATTGGGGGAATGGATGGGATTCGAAGAAAGTTAAATTTATTGCAGAAAGTGGGGCAATTCGGGGGTGACTTTGAGAGAGAAATTTGTAAAAATGTTAGGGAACTGAGAGAACAGAAAAAAAATAGAGACTTCAAAAGAACTTGCGAGGGATTTAAAACAGGATAATCTTTCTCTGATTAAATTAATGAAACCAATATTTATAAAGACTAATTAATGAAATCAGTACTAAAGATTAAAAAAATGCACTGTGCTAAAACACATTTGATTACAGTTAGATGCGAATATATCCATGATCCGCCGTTGGGGATGCATCCCACGGCTTAAGAGAATGTGTCCTAAGAAGAATATACAATTAAGAAAGAGGCAGTCCAATCAGTAGAACCCGATAATCGTTCTCTGATTAAATTTTTTGGGGTGATTAATTTTTTCCTTCTAATTATCTATAGAGAGCACAAAAACCAGATTAATGGGATCATTTGAAGGTATAACCTGTATGCATTAAGTAAATATGTCAATAGATCAAGTTTAACCCATAATCCCAATAAATAACTGGATTATGACGAGCATTCCCTCAACCCGTACCCAATCCCATCCGAGAGTGTAAAGTCAGAATTTCATTTAAAAATTGGATTTGGATTTACACAAAAATAATCAAATAGGATTCTAATATGTTAATACTTTTATCATATACCTAGATTTTATCGACTTTCTCAAATATTTCTTGTACTTGGAGTGACATGCAAAATCCTGACCTTAAAGCATTAAATAACCCTCTAAATGGGGTCTGAAAAATGGAGTCACTCTTAACAACCTTATGAATACTAATCGCGACGAATTCAAAATAAGCGTCAACGAGATAACATTTAACATATTGCCAAAAGAAGAACACGACCCAGTTTAAGCCAGAAGACATCAGAAAGAGCTACAACATTTAACATATTGCTTGGATCCTCAACCTGTTTAGATTCTTTGGCAGAAGTTAGATATTATTTTCGCAAAATGCAGGAAAGAAAAATTTGTCCAACAATAACAACTTATAACATAGTTATTGAGTACCTTTGCAACAACAGGAAGTTCGTGGAAGCACTGCCATTTCAAAAGCATGCCTTTACAAGGTATTAAGCCAAATGGAGTGACATGCAGATGTTTGTTGGAAGTCTACAGTCGTTTCACATTGAAGGAGCTTTGGGAACACTTGAGTGGTAAGGGAGGAGATAAGTCAGGTGGTGGGTATATGTCTCAGTAATTCTGAAGTTTTGGAGATACTTTAGGTGGTGGGAGAGTCTGAAATGTTGGAGAGTTTTTCTTTGCCATCCGCCAATTCCCACGTGTAAGAATGTTGGAGAGTCTAAAATGAATGAAAATTTTAAGTAATTATGCATATAAAGTCTTATTTTTGTTTTTGAATCTAATTTAGTAATGAGAACCTATCTTTTATTTAGTATGTACATAGGGTTCTGTTGAGGCAGAACCGGTCATACTTGCATGCTTACTATAAGGGATCACTAAGTTTATCATAATGGTTGTTCGGCTACTCCACATTTGGATGTAGGAGTTTGCATACAAATTATATAATACCATCCGCTCCCTGCCCGCTTGACCACTCGTCTAGCTGAAGTTTAAATTCGTTATGTACTTTGTGAATTCCTATCAGTTATGCGAAAGAAAGAAAAAACCTGCATGCCTAAACTTGTATTTTGTTGCTCATATAGTTTGTCTCCATATCAATTATCTTTGGCAGTGATCTTGGTTAAGAATATTTTCTCTTTCACAGTTAATTTTGTAAAATGGGGCATACTAACTGGTACTATTCCTCAACTTGTACTGCACTGCATTGCACATATGCAAGTTACTTTCTATTCTGTAGTCTTTCACAGCGAGCAATCATTTCCCAATTTACCCACTTGAGCTTGGTGAGGTTAAATCGTTATTTGAATTCTGCGTTCTATTTATTGCAAAATAAACTGCATTCTAACCTTGTATTTCTCCCCGGCTACAGTTTACTTCTATTTCTATATTTTTCGTAGTGAGCAATCATCTTAAATAATTCAAGCAAATATTCCTCATTTGTTACCAACTTGGCATTGATGGTTGCTGCAATATCTGTTCCTGGTCCTGAAATGGTTCCTCCACATTTAAAGAGCCTCTTTTTTTGGCTCAAGGATGCTCAAGTTAAGGTATGTTTCTTCTACTATTGTACTTTTTATGTGTTGAAAGATACGCCAATTTGCTTTAAGTGTTTCAGTTGTCTGGGATCTCTTTTGTTGTTGTATTTGTTAAGACTGCGAGGAAGCTCAACTCACCCAAGGAGAAAAGGCGCAAATTGGTTAGTTATTTTTGTGTGTGTTTCACTTAGTAGAGTTGTGATTCATTCAGTATAAGTATGAAGATAGAAAATTTAGCATGGACTAGTTGAAATGGATAAATAAGAAATACCCATAGCCATAGATAAGCACTGATATAAGTGGCAAATGACATTCCAAATGCCATAGACTATACCTGTAGACTATATCTTTTTGACTCGGGATTTTTCCATAGCGTGCCGAAAGGAACCTTGGCATTGGTAGGTTAGTTACATTTGGGGTTGAAAGACATATGAAGAGGAATCACATGCCTCAGAGTTGAAGAGATAGAGATAATCAGAAGTCAAAATCCTTAGTAGCAATGTTGTACTGGATATTGGGGTTTCTACCATTTGCACGCTTAGGCTGTGCTTGGTTCACCTCAAGCGCTAGTGCAAACTGCAACTGATCAACTCTTCTACCCTGTTCATCTTTATTTCATGCTTTTCAAATTACCTTAATTTTCTTACTTTTTCTCCATTAATGGCAGAAAATGGGGTTTTGCACATGCGCACACGCACACACACTCGCAAGGCAGTGCATTCCGTTTGTTATGAAACTTGATTCCGGCTGTAACATGTTGCAAGTTGCAATGCAACGTGGTGCATTTGCATCGGGCTGCTGCAATCCAGGCACAACTTTAATGTGCATATTAATAATATGCCGATTAAATAATATCCAACACTGTCTTAGACATAAGTAACTGAAGAAGATAGAATGTACATATATGAATGTCTTGAACTCGTGCGGCCTTCTAGACAACACTGCCTTTTGTGCCACCAGACCTTCTGCACTAGTTTGGATTATGAGCAGCACCATGATGAAAAGGGCAGGCACAAATACAGTTGTTATTGATGACGACAAATATATTGAAGAGCCTTAAAAAATGGATAAGATTGAGGCTTCACAAAATGCGAAATTTGACGTCATGTCTAGATTGATAAAGTTTCAAAAGAACGAAGAGGTTTGTCTCGAGGAGATATGTAGCACGTTCATCACAAAAGATTCTAATAAAGAGTTAGTGCAACAAATATGACTTATTAGTTCAAATGGGTTTCCTTTGTTTGTCCCAACCGCATCTCCTTCCTTATCTCTAGGATCTAGCTTTAATTTTACCCCCTAAAAAAATGGGGACTCTGAAGGAGTTATTTTTTTTTTGAAGGGGAAGCTGGGGTTAAGGCAGACCCCCACCAGAATTGTATTCAAAAGATCAAAAATTACAATCTAGGATACAATTTACAGTTAGCATCAGCTGTACACAAGCTAATCAAAGGCTGAGGGAATGTACAAGGAAAGAAAACATAGTCTTCCATGATGTCCATGAATGATGCAATATACTCAGCAACTTTATTACCTTCTCTCACTTTGGCCATTATATTAGAGTTTTCCATATTATCCATGATTCTAGAAGCATCTCTCAAATCAGCAAAGCATTTCCATGGAGGGGTGCACTCTTTCTTAAGTACTTTTGCAGCATATGTAAAATCAGTAATGGAACAAAGGCTAGAAAATCCCAACTTCTCTGCAATTCTCAAACCTTCACACAAGGCCTTTATTTCAATGACTCCAATGTCTCCTTCTTCTGTAAATTTTCTGTTGAAAGCTAGGATAAGCAGACCATTGGGTAATCTGAATATTCCACCAAAATATATTCTGTCAGGAGTTATACAACCATCCACATTGAGTATGATATCTTGGTCAAAATCTTGTTTCCAACTCACCCATTTGATAGATCTAGGTTGTTTAATGATTGGATTAAGACCCCAGTCTTTAATAAAATTGTGAGAAGCGGAGCTAAACAAGAATTTATGATTAGAAGTTCTGTATTTGTATGAAGCTTCAAAAAAGATCTTTCTGTAGATAATATCACCAGTAGTAGATTCATTTTTGAATTGTCTTGCATTTCTCTCTAGCCACACATGATAAACTGTAGCTGAAAATGCTATTTTGAGTATCTTACCTCTTGAAGGATCTACTGTTGCTTTTCTAATAATCCACTGAGTCTCTTCATCCCATCCAGTTATAGTTCTAGAGTACCCCAGGCTAGAAATAACCTTAGACCAGATAAACTTTGTGAATGGACAGTTGAAGTAAAGATGATCTCTATTTTTCTCTTCAGAGTCACAGAAAGAGCAGTATGATACTTCAAGCTTTCCAATTTTTACTAAGAAATCCCTTGTTTTCAGTCTATTCTTCATGGCTAGCCAAGTAATGAATTAGTGTTTTGGAACACAATCTTTGTCCCAAACAAGTCTATGCCAATTTACTTTATCCTTCTTCTTCCTGATAGCTTGCCAAGTTGATCTAGATGTGAATGCTCCATTAGTGTTAAGTTTCCAGCACGCTCTATCCTCTTCATTCGTAATAGGTTTGTAAAGCTCAGAAATATCTTGCCATATGTTTCTCATGTCTCTAGATCTATGTCTAGAAGTGGGAATACTCCAATCTCCATTTTGAATGATATCGCTGACAGTTTCTTTCCTTGGGATGCTAGAAAGAATCATGTTGACTCTGCCATATCTTTGTGATAATATGCCTCCTTCCACCCAAGGATCATTCCAAAAGCTAGTTTTTTCTCCATTCCCAATAATGTAAATACAGGATTTCAATGCTATTTCCCTTTTCTTCATCATTGATCTCCACCCCCAAGAGCAATCAAGAGGCATAGGCACTGACCAAAAAGTTTCATCCTTCAGATATTTCTGCTTAATCCACCTAATCCACAGTGTGTCTTTTTCTGAAGTAAGATTCCAAATAGATCTTATAATGAGGGCATCATTAAACTCCTGAAGTCTCTTGATCCCCAATCCCCCTTCATTTTTAGGCTCACATATATCTTCCCATGCAACACTTGATATAGCTTTAGCTTTATCGATTCCATTCCAAAGAAATTCTTTGAAAATTCTTTCAATTCTGTGAAGAACACTTTTAGGGAACCCAAAGCACGCTGCCTAGTAAACTGTATAACTTTGTAAAGTAGTTTTAATGAGCTCTAATCTCCCCCCATAAGATAGGAATCTGTTTTTCCAGTTTAGGACTTTCTTTGAAAGTTTAGTAACCAGGGGATCACAATCTTTTTCTAATAATTTTGTGGCCAGTAATGGCAATCCTAAGTACTTCACTGGCAGACTCCCTATTTCAAACTGAAGAATATAACCAATAGATTTTCTGGTTTTATCGTTTGTGGATTTGGAGAAGAAAATTCTACTTTTTGTAGGATTAGTTCTCAACCCAGACCTTGATGCAAAATCCTCCAGTATTTCTTTAACTTTGGTGGCTGAATGAGTAGTAGCTTTAAGGCATAACAAAACATCATCTGCAAAGAGTAAGTGTGAGATTCTAGTTGATTTGCAGCTTGGGAACACATCAATCTTATTCTCTCTAGCAGCCTGGTTCAGCATCTTTGTAAGGGGTTGCATGGCAATAACAAAGAGCTAGGGAGATAGAGGGTCCCCTTGTCGAATACCCTTACTACTATTGAAGAGCCCCATAATCAAGCCATTAATATCCAGCTTGAATGTTGGGGTAGAAATGCAGATGCTAATCCAATTAACGAACTCTGTAGGGAAATCCATAGCCTTTAGAACTTGAATAAGATAAGGCCATTTAACAGAATCAAATGCTTTATGGATATCTATCTTCAAAATCATTATGTCTACTCCATGGCTTCTTTCAACCCTCTTGTTAGCTCATGTGCTAGCAAAATATTATCTTGAATCACTCTACCTTTTATTAATACAGATTGGCAAGGATCAATTAAGCCATCCATCAGCTTTCTCATTCTAAGAGCAATCAGTTTAGTGATAAACTTGTAGACCACATTGCAAAGTGAAATAGATCTAAAGTCAGCAAATGTATTAGGGTTATGCGTCTTGGGAATGAGTTTAAGAAAGGTGATGTTCACCTCTTTGAGCAGTTGAGATCTTCTAAAGAAGCTAAGGATAGCTTTAGTCACATCATCCCCAACAGTTTCCCAGCAGCTCTTATAAAAGAACACATTGAACCCATCAATCCCAGGAGCTCTATCATCTTTTTCACTGAAAATCATGTCTTTAATTTCCTCCTTTGTGAACTCTGCAATCAGATCTGTAGCTTGTTCAGCTGAATTTTTTTTGGAGCATTTAATCTCTTGAATTTGATTCACACTATTGTCTGTAAGAAGTTTCTTGTAGAAGTCCATTGCCTCTTCTTGTATACTTTCTAGTGTATCAGCTAGGCTCCCATCCCTACAGTATATTTGGTTGATATGGTTCTTACTCTTCCTTTCCTTCATGAATTGGTGAAAAAAATAGGTATTAGAGTCTCCTAAAGATAGCCATTGACACCTTGATTTCTGCTTACTGTCCATTTCTTCTTGAAGTAGGAGATTGTTGAGGAATTTTCTCTTCTTTTTTTCTCTTCTCATAATGTTTTCATCAATGATGGGAATTATGGCAATCTCTTCTTGAACTAATTCTAGTTCCTTTCTTGCATTATCAATGCCAGTGTGTAGATCCCCATATGTAATTTTCTTCCATGTGATCAGGTCTCTCTTTAGGATCTTTAGCTTTTGAGTTAGTACATACATTGGGGTGCCCTTAATTCTGCACTCCCAGGAACCTTTAACAACATCTGTGAAGCTTAGATGTAATGTCCAAGAGTTGGTAAATCTGAATGGTGCCTTAGGTCTATGCAGTTCTTATTGAATAGTGATATAGATAGGTGCATGGTCAGATATCCCAAAAGGCATGTAATTAGCTTCAGAGAGAGGAAATATGTTGAGCTAATCCATGTTAACTAGAGTTCTGTCCAACTTAGGGAAGATTCTATCAAGTCCAGCCTGGTAGTTAGTCCATGTAAACTGGTTTCCTCTCCATTTCAAATCAGAAAGTTGTAATTCACTAATGATGGATCTGAGAGGTAACATTTATGCTTCTCTAACAGGTTCTCCTTCTTTCTTCTCTTCATTGTAAGTAATTGAGTTAAAGTCGCCAGATACAATCCAAGGCAGTAAATGTGTAGCTCCCAAGTTTTTCAAGTAATTTCATAATTCTTCTCTTTCTCTAAAGCTGTTTGATGCATATATACATGATAGAAGAAAACTCTTATTTAAAACTTTAATGGTAGTGATACAAGAAATAACTTGATCGGTTTTGGAGACAAGCTGCACATCCAGAATATCAGTATTCCACATCAGCAAAATCCTTCCATTGGCAGCCATATCATGATTGGTGAGTTTGCTCCAAGTAGCTGCAATAGATTGGTGAATCTTCTCAATATTCTCTGCTTTCACTTTATTCTCAATTAGACCTACTATAGCCAAGTTATTAACTTTAATGTTAGTTCTAATCTCCTTTTGCATTTGAGGTCTGTTAAGCCCCCTGACATTCCAAAATGAGAGCTTTAGTCATCATTTTTTTTTAATTTGTCCCCCTTCTAGTATTCTCTTGCTCAATCTCTGTCTTTTTTTATTTATTTCTATGGCTTTTTGCTTCTTTTTTCCTGCTTCCTTTAATTGTTTAGATATCCTGGCCATGTCCTGGTTTTCTGTTGCTCCATCTGGTAGTTTATCTGGTTCTTTTCTGTCTGTAGTGTTGCTTAATTGAGATGTACTACTCCATTCCCATGATTCTTTAGATGTGAGAGATTGTACAGAAGTGGGTGTGGATTGCAGTTTATCATATTCTATTAACCTCTTTTTTGGGGGTGAGTTTTGGTATTCCCTGACTACATTTGCCTCTGTTGGTTGTTGTTTCTTGTTATTTGATTTTTGAGAACTGTGTCTGCTCCTCCTTTGTACCTCTTCCCAAACATCATTTATTGGTCTCACTTGAGTAGTGTCTGTTGTAGAGGCATTTCCATCTTGATTAGTCTGCTGGGGTACTTCAGTTACGACCTTGATTTTCCTCCAGACTTGTTGTATCTTATCTTTAGGCTTTTCAGTGGTTATTTGTTGAGTACAGTGAGTCTTGTAATGTCCAAAGGATTTGCATCTAGTACAGCTTGTAGGTCTCCATGGATATTCTATAAACACTTCAATCAATACACCATCCCCTCTGTCCACTAGAACTAATTGAGGCAAATTGGATTCCTGGGTGATTTCAACACATACTCTTGCATAATTCCATCTGGTATGAGTCTCAGTAGCCATATCTACACATAATGGAATCCCAATGACACTAGCTATGTAACCAATTGCTTTAGGGGTCCAACAATGTTTTGGCAAGTTTATAAGCTTCACCCATATTGGCATCCTTTCAATTATGCCATTAGCAATAGATGAGAATGAAGTCCATTGTTGAATTTGCATGTATTTATCACCTACATGCCATGGCCCTCCTTTCATCACCTTATCTCTCTCCTTTTGATCCCCAAATGTAAAGTAAAAGACTGAGTTTCTCAAAGCAATGGAAAGGGAACCTTTGATATCCCAGATTGCTCTAATTCTGTCTCTAACAATGTAGAAAGGAATATATGCACCCACAAACCATCCAACTATAATGTCTTTCCACAGCTCTATACCTTCTTCAATAATCTCTTTGGGGCATTTAATCACATATCTTCCTTCAACATGGCTGAATTCAGGTTTATGATAGATCAATCTAGTTTTACCCTTAGAGTCCAATCTTTCTCTAAAATTGGAAGGATTTAACTCTGGAACCCCTCTTTCTACCTCCTTAGTCTTGCCCTCATCTATCATTTGAGATTTTGTCAGCACTTCAGCATAACTAAGAGGGATTTGATGAATTACGTTCAAATTGGGAAATCTCACACCATTTTCAATCCTTAAACATGAAGATTCACCTTTATCTAGCTTCAATTCAGGTTCTGATCTTGTGTCATTGGTATTAGATCGTGCTTGTTTACCTTTCGACATCAAATCGCTCGGTGGCGAAGCCATCCTCGAAAATACAGCTTACCTTCTTCGATGAGAACGGGTGTTGACCCAATTTGATTGAAATAATCTCACAAATAATCTCAAGGTCCAGGTATCCAGCGCGTAGTAGAAATCTATTATCTTTTCCAAAGAGAAGTCAGGAATTGGATGATTGTTGCATAACACCAGAGTTTTTATTGAAACCATTAGTAGGCAAGGTTTCTCAAATTCTAAGATTGCTCAGGATTAACTTTTTTGATATAGATGCTGCTCTTCCCGACGAAGCACTTAGACTATCAAAGGCACACTCATCGTGCAGGTGCGCTTTGCGTGTATTTGTTAAATCTGCAGACTCGATATTGTAGACAATTAAAGCTGCAATTGTCTTTGAGGGTATGATATAGACCGAATACTTGAGCATGTATGGTGGTTCTGGTCATCACTTTCTGCTGCAGCAAGAACATCTACCATCTCCTCTCTATGTAACAACGACACGGATGGATACGGGTGTCAGTGTCCGACACGGGGTACGGGGTGTCAGAAACGGCAAAAAATTGTTAAGTACCTTGTAAATAGTGTTGGACACGTGTGTCCGAGTGTCGGACACGTTTAATTTTTTTAAAGTGAAGTGCCATTGTTACCTAATCTCCTCTTTATTTCTTCACATATACGTACTGGACTCAGCCATTGCGTACGAGAAATCATCGTTGGCCCCAGATGCACATCCTGTAGCACCTCCAAACGTACAATCAGAGATCGTTCAAACATATGAAGGAAATGGAAGGATGATCTGGATATCTCGGTTTTAATGTATTCTGTAGCTATGCGAGAAGTTATAATTAAATCTAGTCATGGTGGCAATGCCAGACAGAAGTTCAGGTCACCATCTGTAAAAGCTGAAGTGCTCCTGTGAAGTCTGACCTTGGGAGGAAAACGCCAAAGATACCTTCTTTTGTGTGTACATATATAAACAAGCTGACATCAGATAGCATAAGGGGGTTTACATGAAAAATGGATATAGATGAAAAATGTTCATTAGTGGGAGTGCTTTTCAGAAGACTGAGATAGAGAAGAAAAAGAAAAGCATTGATGTGAAAAAACAAAGATGAAGAATTTAAGAATATAAGGCATATTTAATTTAATATATATTCCGCTTTTCGCCCTTTCAATTTTTTTTAAATAAAGAAGCATGTACCCTATCCAATGGGACACTCATTTAGAGCAAGATTTCAAGGTTGGTTGCGATGGG
Source organism: Kingdonia uniflora (assembly GCA_014058105.1). Taxonomy (NCBI): domain Eukaryota; kingdom Viridiplantae; phylum Streptophyta; class Magnoliopsida; order Ranunculales; family Circaeasteraceae; genus Kingdonia; species Kingdonia uniflora. The sequence goes on along the minus strand of JACGCM010001530.1, from coordinate 389,014 downwards.
TAGGAAAAAGGCAACTCCTCGGTGTCATATCTATGGGTATTATCCACCAAGGGGTACTCTATCCAAGGGGACACTCTTAGAGCAAGATTTAGGGTCGGTTGTGATAGGTAGGAAGCGGCAACTCTAGCTCATCTTAAGGTTATCCCATTACTTTGTTCATTTTAAGGTTAATACTGAGACCAAACACCACCTCAAAGCGGCAATGGAGATCATTGAGAACCCTCAACTCGGTATTTGGACCTCTCACATACACCGGTTATTATCATCGCCACTGAGCCAAGAGCTCAGTAGTGGTGTGAGCTTTCACCAAAGGAGAGGTCGTGAGTTTGAACCCCCACGGGGTGAGAACTATGGGATAGCCTTTGGGTTCTGTCATGGGCATTCCGGCTTTGAACCCTTCAGGCCTTGTGTCCCTCTAAGGCTTGTGGTTGTCTCCGGGGCGGGCATCACCTTTCGGGCCTTCGGGCTTTAGACACCATTCGGGGTTTTGTTACAATAGTTACGAATCTCCAAAACCGACTTACCTTCCAAAAAAATACTATTATCACTAAGCTTCCGTAAGGACTGTGACCCATTTTTTTTTTCCGTAATAGACTTAATTCCAGAAAGGTCAGATTTAAGGGAAAATTGCATGAAAAATAGGATAATATCGGCTATAATTTTAAAAAGAGAGAGTATTGAATGGTGGGTATATGGTGTTATCAGTTAAATAGAACGAAATTATCTCATTCTATGGATAGTTGACTTTATTTTTATACAATAGCTTCTTATACAAAACAAAAATAATGAAAAGAGGAAGAAATGAAAATTATTACATATGGAATATATTGGCCATTATGCTCAATATTTTCCATATATTTGTTGAATAACCTGCGGATATAGATAAACATTGTCTGACCAACATGTCCATTAAATTGGTATTTTTATCCCTAGCCTTTACAATTAAGAGAAAATCATCATGTGAAACTACGAAAACGTATAATTTGTTGCACTTCATTTCATTTATTTGGGTGCCACTGCCAGCTACCTTGTACTTTGCTGTGGTTATATTGTCAATTTTTTTGCTATGACACCTTTTATCTTGTCAAATTAGAAACTATTCCAATTGTTGTTTTAAAGGTCATTGATTTTAAACGTTCTATAAAAGGAACCTTAATGTTCTGCCAAATGATACATTTGAGATGGTTTTGCAGGTTAACAAAAATGCTTTCTTGTGCAAGTCAGTAGATGAGTTGTTTCAAAACAGAAGATACGAAATACAGAATCCAACTCTTATTGCTCTTACTCAAAAGGTGAGAAATGTAAAGCTTGTGATAGTTTTATGTATAGGTATGCACTAGTCAGACATAGGGTGCTTATACTCTCATTTTATTATTTATATATGAAAGATAACTAATAATATTATTTGACTTACCATAACTTGATTTTCTTACACCATAATTTTGTCAGATTTACCCTCTTACTAGCTTACTACTGCTCATTTGAAGAAAAAAAAAACCATAATGATTATTTCATTTTCATTTGAACATATTATTTTGTCTCATTATCCAGACCTCAAAAGACACGATAATGGATCACTATTATGAATTGTTTGGGTTAAGGATACCCTTTTTCAAGCTTAGTGAAAGATGAAATTTAAGTAAATAATCAGTTGATAAGTATGCATTTTATAATTGGAAAGCGTTTGATACTGGTAGCAGAAAATCTATTTTCAAACTGGAGATACCGCCTATGTTTTAGCGTCATTAACCAATATGCTACTGTCTGCTCAATTATTGAAGATACTACCTTCTTCCCTCGGTAACTGGTAAAAGAATTTGGGTACCTGTTATATCCACGGGGCATCGCAAATGGACCTTAAAATATGTAGGGGTGGGTTTGGGGTTGGGATCTTAGTTCTTTAGATCATCGTTGATTAGAGATGGGATAATATGTCATTATTGAATGTACAAAGGTATATCGTAAAGCGACCCAAACACATGGAGGTCTCAGCATCTCGTTTTGGCATGGGATACCATGCGAAACTAGTTTATCTGCATACTAGTGGTTGTGGTAGTTAAAATATGAAGAGACTAAGAAAAAGTGGAAAAGAGAGCTATTGACAAGGACAATAGAGGAGACTGTAGCTTAAGCAACATAGTAAAAATAAAAAAGAATACAATTATACTCGTATTTTTGGAACACTACTGTAAACACTAATGAAACAAAATCTGGAATGCCCCCTCTAAAATTTGTTGATGCCTCGCAGCATGGTAGCAGTAGTGAACTTGCAGAGTAGTTTTCGGTGAGGTTCTCTATTTTGATGGTCCCACCACCTATAGTATTTCCTACTTTGTGACTCCACTCAATAGGTTTTGTCCTATATAACAATAACAAGGACATAGATTTATTGCTAACGAACCTGTTTCCTACATGAACGTCTTATTATTAAGGTTCTTTGGGGTAGTCCGGAATTTGGGTGGGTCAAAATAAATGTTGATGCCTCTTATTGCAATGATAAATATTTCAATAGTATTGGCTTAATTATTTGAAATTGTGCTAATAATTTTGGTGCACCCCGTATCTCTGCTCGCAGATTTGCCTCAAGTGAAGAAGGCGAGGCGCTTGCAGTGTTAGAGGGCATTCTCTGGGATAAGGAACGGAGGATTCCTAAGGTGTATATAGAGGCGAATGCTGAGGCTATTGTCACCTTTTGTAGAACGGGGGGAGCAGCTATTTCCTGGACATCTAAAGCCATTTTGCAGGACTGTTTAGCCCTCTTTAGTTCATTTGTAAATATTGATATTTGTTATGTACCTCGGAGTGCAATACTGTAGCTCATGCACTCGTTAGTAGAACTGTGGGGAATAACTATAATTGTTCCTGGTATGACTCCCCTTCTGAGTGGTTGCACTTGACTCTGGAGGGCGATAATACCAATTTTGTAACCCATTTTGCTTGTTAATGTATGGTTTACCAATACTTTGATAGAGTTGTCACATTTGCTTTCCCCATCCCTCTCCCCCCTTTTCATCTCCCTTCCCTCATCCCTATCTTACCTTGCTGTCCCCATTCCACAGCTTGACGACCAATCCATCTCTCGCCTTTTGTCCCTCTTTTTTAATTGATTTGATCTCTCTCCCTCACCTCTCGGGCGACCCCACTCCTCTAGTTTCGCGCCTCCCTCCTTGTTTGTGTTTCTCCCTTCTTCCTAGACAGTGTTTCATTTGTTACTGGGTTTCTCTGAACCCTAATACTCTCTTCTCTCAAACATGCATGAAGCTAAAAAAGCCTGCCGAGACCGAGATATAGCTGACCTCTTGGAAGAATGCTCTACGCACGATCCAATCCCTGTTCTTCATATAGAAACGGATAAATGGGAAACCCTAAAACATAAGTAGAAATTTTCCCTCGCGTTTAAATCGATCTCTCCCACCATCCGCGAACAAGCAATCGTTGACGGTGTCAAGAAAGAATGGAGTAAACTCATTCCGAGCATACCACCTCTCTCTTACGAGCAAACCTCGAAAGTCTTCATCGCAAATTTCCAAAGCTCAGAGGATTTTCGAACGATTCTTGAAACACCGCCGGTGAATATCTACGATTTCTCGCTTTTTCAACAGCCTTTCAATCCTCTCTTTCATCAGACCGAAATGGCCTTCACAAGGTACCTATGCTGGGTCCAAATTTCAGGCATGCCTTGCTGCCTCCTCGACCGTAATACGCTTAAAGCCATCGGCAACAAAATCGAGGTTTTTGTCCGTGATGACCTAAAACTGGAAGGAACCGAGTTTTTCAAAGCCGGGTTTGTTCGACTCCTAGTAAACCTATTCACAAATAAACTATTGGTGACATCCATCCCAATCCCTCGTCCAAGCAGTCACGGCGACGCAGTCATTATAATTAAATACGAACGCCTGGAGGGTTTCTGCCCGGTTTGCGGAGTTCTGGATCACCCGTTCGCTATGTGCAAACAATATAGCCGCATGATCACGGAAAGAAACGGCTTCGTATTAATGACAAGTTTGTTTTCCCCTTTGGCCGCCATATTCAAGTTAATCAGTCTAAACACCAATCGGCGTTTCAAGCGGATACACCCCACTTCATGCAACATGAAAACCCGACCTACACGGACTTTGCTGCCCCGAGCTTTACCGGACCCGGCAATCCAAACCACAAACCCAAACTCCAACCTACTGAAGCCGGTCATATTATCCACCACGCAATGGCTCAGCTCAACACTTGGGGCAAGTAACGGCAGTACCAAAATTTTTAGTCTGGATAGTTTCCGGACGAGCTCCGGATTACATTTACTTCCTCAGGAACGCTTCACAGCTTAGATTACCGAAACAGTACCCTCAGACAAGCCCCCAAACCGCTGCCAACTGATATCTTTTAACGGGTCTGTTGGCCAAATCAAATCGAAGCTTCCAACGGATCTTTATGAGACGTTGCATGAAAAGAGCATTTATGATGGGAGCAGTGGTGAATAAAAATGATACGGGGCCCTATCACCTTACACATCAGCACCCAAGTCATCCACATCAATCACCTAGCATTTATGAGCTGCAAGTCTCGGGTCCCACCTTTATTTCACGTCAGCGCACTCCTCAATCTAACCAACAAATTGGTCGGGTGCGTATCGATGGGTATTGGGGCTCTACGCCCAATCCAAAATGTATCCAGCAGCAGGCCTAGCCTAGCGATCACAAAGCCCAATCCCAACCTCTTTTATGACTGTGAGGCCTGGCCTGTTCTTGAAGATCAAAAAAGGGCTGGACCTTCAGCAGTCCTAAGCCCATTTATCAAACCATGTACACTAATTTTTGTTGACAGCCCAAGCCCAGCAATGGAGACCAACAGACCCATGAACACCACTCTTGTTATTGACCTCTCCCAAAGCCCAAACACCGACCAACGACGGCTCCTCTACAAACACAAGCCGACTCGCCTCCCAGGACCGAAAAACCAACCAGCCAATACTCACTATGCATTTCTGATAATTGACAGTCCTACCCTCTTGACATCTAGTGGTTCTACATCCTAGGGGGAGCCTCTTGAACTGGGATACTCCTCAATAGAGAGCTCTGGTTGGCATACACCAACTCACTTAGAGCTTTTCCCACCGGTGATCATCGCGGAGCATGCCAGCACTTCGGAACAATCCCAGTTTGGGGATACCAGAAATCACAAGCAAAGTCACGAGACCTTGCATGCCGGCTCTGGCAGATCGAGATCCCCGCAAAGGTACGCGTTTACTATGTTCATATGCGCACACAACACTTTGCTCATTTTGGCACAAACGTATGTAAAATTGTGAACCCTACCTATTTGCTGGATCAATGGAAAGGGAAAATTATAAGAAAAGACGTAGAAACAAGGATGTTTCAATGCTAAATAATACAAAACCAAATTCTGGCCTTAATCACTCAAATTTTATTTATCATATCTACGGGAAATGGAGCAAGACTATCAACCTATACTCTAAGATTGATCATCCGGCCAGGAGTAACCTGCATAGAATAGATTCTTACCAAGGTTGATCCACAGGCCGGATTATTCATTGGATCCTCCATTATTGGCGAAAACAAAAACTGAAGCCTGTCCCCAATGAAGCTCATGCTGGCCATTATCTTGAAAAGACTAGAGAAAGTTTCTTTGACCTGAGACCCCGGTTCACTTCTAGGGCGCGGAGCTGGCTTTCCAGCCCCACTGGTCTTAATCAGGATAAACTCGCTAAGCTCACGTAATCTCCTTGCCCCAAGAAATGGAACTCTGCTCCTACCCTGCCTACTTCCAAAAACCACCCCACCAACCAAACAAAATTCCCAGCAACCCCAACTATCCAAAACTCGGAAGCAAACCCGACACCGGCCCTCGGTTACTCATGATTATTATAGCCTGAAATTGTAGGGGGACTGGTAAAAAGTCTACCCTTAGGGAGCTGAGAGCCCACAACTCCAAGCTCAATCCTGATATTATCTTTTTTACTGAAACCAAAGCTTCTAACCCAGATTCCCTCCATAAGCTCAGCAGCCTGGGCTTGCCTCACTCTCACTGTGTTAAAGCTACTTCAAACCAAGGAGGTGGGATCTGGCTTGCGTGGAGCTCTACCACTAACCACACTATTATCGCTTCCTCCCCCAACAATATCGACGCGCTCATCCTTTCCCGCGTTCCTTCCAACCCACCCGATACTGAGCCAATTCCCTGGCTCTGCTCCTTCACTTATGGCCCCCCTGAATCGGCTCATAAAGCCAGTTACTGGGCTGCCATTGCTAACCTCGCTACATCCATTTCGATTCCCTGGATCATCATGGGAGATCTGAACTGTATTACTTACAAGGAAGAAAAATTTGGGAGAGTGGCTTTTGAGCCCTCGGCCTCAAACCCCTTGGAAGAATTCATTTTTGATACCGCCATGATTGATCTAGGAGCCATGGGTGTCCTGTTTACGTGGTCCAACAAACGTAGAGGTCGGGATCTTATCAAACAAAGGCTGGACCGAGCCCTGGTCACAATCCCCTGGAGCACTTCATTCCCTAACGCCTCCATCCAGAACCTCCCTATCATCGGATCGGACCATGGTTTAATTGTCCTGAACGCCGAATCAAACCATCACACCCTTCCCAAACAATTCCATTTTTAATCCGCTTGGACTAAGCATGCGCATTACCAGGAGATCATTGACAAGGCTTGGGCGGTTCCCCAATCGGGCTCTCGGCCACTTCGTCTATGTAAAAAGCTTTGATTCGCTAAATCTGAGCTCATGGCCTGGAACAAAAAGAAATTCAACTGCATGACCCTCAATATCCATCGTCTCAGGAACCAGATTGAGGAAGCTCAAAAAGATAAAATGAGTGATGATAACATCAACTTGGAGCAGAACCTTCAGAACCAGCTTAACACCCTCTTGAACCACGAAGAATCCCTTTGGCGCTATAAATCCCAGGAGACCTGGCTTCGCGAAGGTGATAGGAACACAAAATTCTTTTACCTCTCCAGCATAGGTCATAGAAGACACAATAAGATCAGGAAAATTCAAAAAACAGACGACACCTGGGGTCAAACGAGAAACTATATTGAGGACACCTTTATCAGTTTCTATAGCGGCATCTTCACCCCTTCACACCCCCCCCCCCCCCATAAAAATCCAAGAACTTGACATTATGGAGAAGCTGATCACTGACGACAAAAATTTTCTGCTTGCCCAAGACCCTAATATGGAGGAGATAAAAGAGGCCATTTTTTCTATGAACCCGCATAAATCCCCAGGACCGGATGGGTTTACCCCGCTTTTCTACCATAAATCATGGGACACAGTTAAGTAAAACCTCTTTAATGCCACCCTGGCTTTCTTCCAAACGGGCAACCTTCTAGCTGAATTCAATCACACGAACATTACTCTCATTCCTAAGCATAAGCACCCCGATAAATTTGAACACTACAGACCCATCAGCCTCTGCAATGTAAAATTTAAGATCATCTCAAAAATCCTAGCTACCAGACTTCGACCCCTCCACAACAAGATTATCTCTCCTGCTCAAAATGTTTTCATCCCAAGTAGACAGATTTTCGATGACATCATCATGGCCCAAGAATTGCTGACGACTCTTAAAAAGAAGAAAGAGAAATCCAGCCGCATGACAGTAAAGTTGGACTTGAGTAAGACTTTTGATAGGGTTGAATGGAGTTTCCTAGATGATACCATGAAATCCATGGGCTTCTGCTATAAGTGGTCCGCCTGAATCCAGCAATGCATTTCTACCACAACTCTTTCTTTTAATCTCAATGGTACCCCATTCGGCTTCTTTAAACCTGGCAGAGGCATTAGGCAAGGCGACCCCCTCTCCCCATCCCTGTTTTCTCATATGTTCGAAAGTCCTCTCCAGAATTATCATCCATAAAGAGCTCAAGGGCAACATCCATGGTATCAAAACGGCGAGAAGCGGCACCCCCATCTCCCACCTCCTCTTCGCCGATGGTAGCTTCGTATTTTGTAACGCTAATCTGGATGAAGCAGGAGCCCTAAAAGACGCCCTCAATATATTCTCCCAAGTATCGAGGCAAGAGATAAATCTTGCTTTCTCTTCGGCAAAAACTGCCACCACCGCCACCACAAACTCGTTCAGCGGATCCTGCACATCAAAAAGGACACTTCGGGAGACAAATACCTCGGAACTCCGTTGACTTTTGATCGATCCAAAAGCCACAACTTTCATGACATCATTTCTAAGGTGTCCAGCCGTATCGAGGGTTGGAAAGCAAAATTTCTTTCCCAGGCTGACAGACTCACCCTGATTAAAGCTGTTAACTCAACGATTCCTTCCTTCCTTATGTTTGTTTTCCCATTCCCTAATAAAATTTGTAACAAGCTGGACACCATAAACGTTCGTTTCTTCTGGGGAACTAACAAAGAGGGCAAATCCAAAACCCAACTTATCAAATGGAAGAATATCTGTCAACCCCTCAAAATTAGTGGCCTCGGTATTCGTACGGCCTTAAATCATAACAAATCCCTTCAGGAAAAACTTTTCTGGCGCCTCATCAAAGAACCTGATAAAATCTGGGCACAAAATATGAAGGCCAAATACACCCCAAAACTCTCCCCTATGATTGCCATTACCAAGCCTGCGGATTCCTGGATCCGGAAAGGCATCATCAAAGCCAGAAAGGATATTTGGCCAGAGCTCATGTGGCATATTGGTAACGGCGACATCGTGGACTTCTGGCTCGAACCTTGGATCCCTGGTATCCGTTTTGGTTGGCCTGTTGGCCCTGCCCCCTCCCCCCCCGCTCTAGGACCATCACCAAACTCGCTGACCTAATTTGGCCTAACAGTCGCACCTGAAAAACTCATATTATTTACTCCCTCTTTCATTCGGACATAGCCGACATCATTATTTCCATCCCGCTTAGTAAGTACCCTGCTAAGAATGTTCTCAGATGGACTAAGGAGAAGAATGGGATCCTTACGGTACCATCTGTTTATTCCCATTCTGTCTAGAACAAGACTTATAATCAACCCCAGGCCCAACCTATGGGGCCTACTGGTATCCCTTGGGACATCATCTGGAAGCTTCAGGTCCCCTATCATACAGCTTTTCCTTTGGAAAACCGTCCAGAATGGTACTCTCACTAGGTACAATTTATGGCATGGCAATGATGATTGGGATACCAATTGCCCCCGCTGCGGCACAGAGACGGAGACCACTGCTCATGCCTTGTTCTTCTGTACAAAGCTCACAAGCATCTGGTATGACTCTGACCTTGAGCTCGATTTTAGTAATTGGTGTTACACTGACTCGATTAATACTATCATTCACCGTTGTTACCATCTTTCCAGAGGAGTCTCTAATCCCTCCAAATTTTACAGCACCCTTAGCACTATTATGTATGTTATCTAGATCAGCAGAAATGAGCTCATCTTTGAGCACAAAGCTTCTCCTCCTGACAAAATTTTAAAGCGAGCAAAGTTGTTTTGCTTGACTCATTATAGACTCTCTCCCCCCCCCCCTACTATTCCAAAGCAGCCCCGCTCCCCCCCTCTGCAGATCTACGAGGGATGGCACGTCATAAATGTGGAAGCCTCGTGGACCAAATTGGACTTGCCTGGGGGGGTCAGGACTTATTATTAAAACTCACCTTAACTCTATTTTGTGTGTAGGTTACGACTTATTGCGGGCAGCGGACGCAGAAGAAGCAGAGGCGGTTGCGGTATTGAGAGGGATGGAGGCAGCTCTGAGCAGTGGTTTACATCGAGTTCTTCTCTTGACAGATTGCCTTCGCTTGGTCAGAGCTTTCAGGGAGTGCTCTGAGGATATATCTTTGGGAGCGCTTACCTTGGCTCCGGACATTCGAGAGATGGCAACATCTTTTCTTGATTTTCGTTTTGAATTTTGTGATCGTAGCTGTAATTTTGAAGCACATTTTCTTGCAGCTAGGGGAGCTACCAACTCCCCTATTTTTTGTAATTCGCCGTTGGAGGCTGAAAACCTTGTAAACTCTGTCTTCCCCCCTCTGGCCTTTAGGCCTTTTATATTATTTTCTCTTTGCCTAAAAAAAAAAAAAAGGTTTACCAATAAAAAAAAGAAAGATGTGCATATCGATGTCCGACGTGGTACACGTTATTGACACTGACCTCCATACGCTTAATACACAACAATGCTATCTAACAATTTATACACCATTACTTGTTGTGGTTCTATTCCATCTGGGCCTTTATACCAATGCTCGTTTATAGACACGTTTTGATACAGAGGAAATTTTGACGAAATACATTCGCTATGGCATTGAAAGAAAAGCCCTTCAATGCGGTCCTGGTTGCAGATCTTATCCAACTCAGGAAGTGTTCAACGTTTGGATGACACCCAGGTTGCTCAAGTTTTGAATGAGATCTCGAGACGAATTGTACGAGATAACGGTAATGTACCTACTACCAATGCGGTCTCCACCCTCATGGACCTTGTTAGGAATTCGTAATCTCTTATATATAGAACTGCAAAAAAATTAAAAAATTAAAAACTGGTATTTTTATTACCCAAATCCGTTTTTTTCTCAAAAATACACATGTTTAAAACTGTACGTGTATTAAAAATGTATGATACACAATGATGAAAATACCAAATTTTTATATAGATTATTAAAGGTACATAAGTTTTCTACACTTTTTGATTGCTAGATGGGATAGGAACTGGGAAAGTTGACTTCCTTTCCCACTTATGCCGTAATTATATTATGCACATAATCGTAATCCCTAGTGAGTTTCACGTAAAAGTTAACTTACTCTAATATATACCCATGCATCATACATATAGGAATCATTTTTTAGACTCCTAACGTAAAAGAGAATGGCTAGTTTAGTGAGAAAATTAAATTTTACCATGACAACTTCAATAGCCTCTCATATTAGCATGCGTTTCTGATATCAATCAATATATCTTTTAATCCCTTTATTATTGTGATAATTTCTAACAATTGCATGAGTGAGCATAATATTGTTAGAAATACTTGTACCTTGGATAAAAGTTGATTGAATCTCACATATAAATTTGCTACACAGATTTTAGTCTATTATTAAAAAAAAATGAGATACATTCGTGAAATACTGTGCAGCAAGAGATACGTACAAAATCAGAAAAGCTGGATTGCCAACCTTATGGACCAAAGCTATGGCTGTGGCATTCAATTCTTTTATGGCATCTATCATGTCATTTCCAATCACTTCTCAGACTTTCTTGAAAAAGTGAGAAGAGAAACCATCTGGTCCCTGTCTTCGTCATTCTCAATATCTGACAAGGCCTCCGTGATTTCATTTCTCTTTAACTTCTTTTTCAAATTCTTCTTGCTCCTTGCGTTTTAGGCTTTGTCATTCTCAATGTCTGACAAGGCCTCTGTGATTTCATTTCTCTTCACTTCTTTTACAAGTTCTTCCTGCTCTGTGTGTTTCATCTGGTCAGTAACTCATCAACCATAGGGTCAAAACTGTTTGAGTTCTCCATGCCCATGAAATAGTCCACACTGGCTTTGTCAATTTCCATCTCGTTCTCAATATTGTTTCCCTGACTATCAAGAATGTTGAGCACCTCGTTCATGGCTCTCCTAGATTGGATAGATCGTGAAATAAATTTGAGTTGTTATCCCCCAATTGAAGCCATTGAATTCTTGGCTTTCGCCTGGAGTTAGCTTCTTCATATCTTCCCAGTCTTGTGAAGGTGTTCATAGCTTTCCTATCTACTTCAGCTAGGTCCTTGTCCTCCGGTTGAGATATTAGTGGGTCTTATATCTCAGATAGAACTTGCCTTGTTGTATTCACGAGTTCAGATATATTAGTAAATTTAGCATGGATTCCTCAGTTAATCATTTCTTAATAATTTTTGTTTCTGCGAAAACATGTTAGTGGGGTTACCAACAATTTTTATGTTCTAACATTCAGTGAATATAGGGATGAATTTGGGGTCCTCAGCACAAAACTTGAAAAACTTAAGGGCTTTTGACCCGTTCTTCCCCCTTCACAATTGGAGACTACTATTGGGGAGTGATCAAAGATCCCAGGCTGTGAAAAACTAACTTCCGAGTCATTAAAATAATTGATTCACTCAGAGTTAACAAGAGCTCCATCTAACTTGGAAGATATCCCCTTCTTGAGCGTTTTTATTAGGCCATGTCGTTACTTTGTACTTTATATGGTAGTATGTGTACGTAGTAAATCAAGTAATACCATCGCCTTATTAAATTTTAGCTGTGTATTTGAGGTTTTGACGGACAAATCAGGGTATTCACAGACGAACTTGTAAAAGTCGGGAGGACCATGTATCTGCACTAACTCTCGGAATGTGTATTGTGTATATATCCTCTGATACAGTTGGTATATTAGGACCTTTCGTAAGTGGACATGATTATAATGTAGTTAGGTCCCATATGCATTAGATACCTAGTAATCATTGGTACACATACACAATGGTTTTTTTTCTTCTTTTAGATTTGACTTCGGTTTTACTATCGGTTTTACTATCGAAAGTGTCTCTAAGCCTTTTTTTGAGGAGGAAGCTGGGGTTGAGACTTTATTGACTGCACAAAAATTATATTCTAGGATATCTTTTACAATTGATATCTGCTATACAAAAATTTACAAGTTGGGGAGGGAAACTGCAAGGAAAAAAGACATAATCTTCATGAATATCCATCTCTGAAGTGATGTAATCTGCAGGTTTGTTCCCTTCCCTCTTTTTGGTTATAATCAAACAATCATCCATTCTTGAGATGACATTCTTAACATATCTCAAATCAGTAATGCATGACCAAGGCTGTTTGTAATCACCATTTAGAACTTTTACTGCTAATTCTGAATCAGCCTGAACACATAAGCTTTTGAAGCCCAGTCTATCTGCAACTCTAAACCCTTCACAGATGGCCTTTGTTTCAACACATCCTACATCCTCCAGAACAGGTCTGTTAAAGGCTACAATGGGGATCCCATTAGGTAATCTAAAGATACCACCCAATGCCTAATGCCTTTCTATCCAGTGAGCAGCATCCATCAACATTGAGGACAATCATCTGTTTTATATCTTGCTTCCACTGAATCCATTCAATCTGTCTAGGCTGCCTGATAATGGGGTTTAATTTCCAATCTCTAATGCATGCATGAAATTCCCGAGTGTTTCTATTAGGCCATGTCATTAATTTGTACTTTATATGGTAGTATGTGTACGTAGTAAATCAAGTAATCCCCACCTCCTTATTAAATTTTAGCTGTGTATTTGAGGTTTTGATGGACAAATCAGGATATTCACAGGCAAACTTGTAAAACTGCATAACCTCTGGGAATGCACACGAAATGTTGCCACGTCGGGAGGACCATGTATCTGCACTAATTCTCGGGAATGTGTATTGTGCATATATCCTCTGATACAGCTAGTATATTAGGTTTCGTAAGTGGACATGATTATAATGTAGTTAGGTCCGATATGCATTAGATACCTAGTAATCATTGGTACATTTACACAATGGTTTTTTTCTTCCTCTAGATTTGACTTCGGTTTTATTATTGAAAGTGTCTCTAAGCTTTTTCATACTTTGTTTCTTCTTTTTATACTAATATCACATTCTTTTCTTTGTTTGCCAGAAATCCGTTACCAGATAGTTAAAAATGATACCAATATGTATAATTTGTATATATTTTACCCCACTCAGTTCTAATCATATTATTGCCATTGGTCCAGTGAGCAAGAATTTTGGTTTTGACCCCTTAAACAAGGGTTCAAGTCCCCACAACCTCATTGGGGACTCTCTTCTATGACTTAAAAAAAAAAAAAAAAAAACTTGTCATGAGTTCTATTATAAGCGATACTCCAATATGCTTCATAAATTTTTTTCTCGGGGGCCCCCGTGAACTTAAGTCCTGGCTTCGCCTCTGAGTTCAAGGACAGGGTGGATGAAAAACAAATAATGCCTAGTGTTTCATGGAGAAAAGTTGGGCTTAAGCCAAAGACTGTTGCTGCTTAGGGTGATTGATGGGTGAAATAAATAAGAGAGAGATGTCAATGTTAGAATGTTGACAGTGTTTTTTCTTTTGCATTTACCTGCATGCATATTTGAGTTATACATAGTTGCAGCTAGAAAAGTAGAAACATCCTCCTAGCTAGTTTTGTAAGTTTTAAGAAGCGAAGGGTTTAGGCCTATTTGTGATTGATTTAATAAGTATCCATCAATGAAAGTCGATGATTCTGTAAAATCACTTGACATGGTGTGTAAGTAGTTGTGTTTACATAGTTTATTTGCTTTTGTGTGTTATCAAGCGTGCCGTAAGGTTAGGGATAGTTAAAATCAAAACTCTTCTCCCCGCCTTTATATTATCACCACCTCTAATTGCTTCACCTCACTACTCTTTATCCCCACCTTTTTCTCAAATCTCTTCTCTCTCCTTCTCAGTTCTTTTTCTGCACCTCTAACCGCTGCTATTTCCAGATATTTATCCGTCTTACCTATATTATTGCACAAAACGCTCATTACGTATGTACGCTCAGAAGAACACAATAAAAGTAGTAATCTAAATAATGAGCTTAAGGCCATAAAACTGTATCATTATCTACTCCTAAAACTTCTCCTCTTTTTGCCTCTTTATATTTTTTTGGTTTTACCTTTAGGTATTCAAAAGTGAAAATAAGTTTGCTATCAGTCAGTGTATTTCACATTAGACATACTATACCAGAAAGTTGTGAAGGTCAATCACTATATAATATATATAGTCGTAACTAAGCCAAAGTTTTAGTAACACAAGTAATTGACATAACCATCAACCAAAGATTGAGCATCAGATGAGAGGTTTAATTGTTTACTGCAAACAAAAATAGAAAAAACAACAACAAATATTTACAGCTAGCTAATCAATGGCTTTCACTAAAATCTCAGTCCACTCTAACATCATGACTGCTAGCAAAACTCTACTCCCAGCTGATCAACTTCCACTGTACAAGTGGCATATAATAGGAAGCCCAATTGTGAGGATCTCTTTTATGAACTTTGTTAGTCAATGTTCCCCCCTTCTAATTAATTGCTTCTCAACTTTAGGTTTATTGCACTTCATAGGATCCTGGAACATTAAAGAAACATTAGTCATAGGGAAAAATAAGGGTTATCCTTTATCATATGTTCAAAGGAAGAAAGAAAGAAAGATTTGAAAAGGACCATTAGTTTATACCATGTCAATGGAAATTTTACAGTATAATTCTCTCAGTCCATCAGCTGTAGTTGCACCTTCGTATTTCTTGAGGTAACGAATAACCTTCTCCAGCTCCTCTACTAAACTCTCGTCACTAACTGCGAGCCTTTGCACCTCAATATCTAGAAAGGCTAATTTGCGCCTCATCTCCCAGTAAAATGAATCACCTACAAATTGATTAAAACATCAAGTTATAAAGATGTTTACCAAATCATCATAATAAAATAGCCTCAGAGTTTCTTGATAATTTTATAGAAGTCAGGCCAAGAGTTATGTGCTGCTGTAGTAGACAATTTTTTTTTTTTTTGGTGAATGAAAAGATTTCAATAAATCAAGATAAATATCTTCAAGCCACAGAGGCAAGAAGCAGGAGATACATGCATACAAGAAAAACCTAACAAGCGGCTTTCAAGAAAAAAAAAAGAACAAGAACCAAAAAGCCTGAAAAAGATGAAGATGAAGGCGAGACCAGAAGTCACCCTCCACATAGCCTTACACATAATACAGTGGTTCACTATAATCATTGTTTGGGCAATTGAAGTTTCCATAGTAAGTATCTTGTCAAGGGTCAAGGTCCAAGTGAAAAAAGAGATTTCTGAGTTTCATTGTAAGTATCTTGTCACATCCTTCCTAATTGGATCTATAAAATGGTCACCGAAATGAAAAAAAAAATTCAAAAATACGAGCAATTTCCCATTCATTAACCTTCTATCTAAAACAAAAATTCCAACAGCCAATATACTCTTCCAAGCTAAGAAAACAATACGAAATAAACCAGGAAATATATTTTTTAAATTAGTCCCAGCGCATCACACGTCGTCCCAAAATCTAACCTAGTTACTCTACCCAAATCTAAATTCACGTGTTTCTTAAACGCATTCGACCCCATGAAAATACACTTTTCAGATACTGTGCCCAAATGTGCAATGGAACTCTCCCACTCTGATGCTCTACTTCAACACCCCTTACCTTTTAAGGCAATATTCATAGTCCTAGGTATCATGATACTCAAACCACCTACAATTTCTTTGGCCAAACGAAATCAAAACTCATCTTCCTTGTTATGCTAAAGGAAATCTCTCTTTTAAGTTTCTCCAACCTTTTCGACATACTAACCAGTATATCGAAAAGTGACATGATGCAGACTAGCTAACACTCTTTAAAAGAACTTACCTGCTCCCTTTAGGCAACCACTTCCCTCTCCAAGATCCTAATCAACTGGACACTCTTTGGAATTGGTCCGAGATATCTTTTGAATTACATGGTTTTGAAGAAGCAATCTAAGATATAAAGGTACAACTCTTAGGGACAGTGTCATGAGAGGTTCTTGGATCGAACCACCACAAATATGCGCCACCCACAAGAAATTGTACTGTTTGTGGTATCTTGGCCTAATTAGATACCACAAACATTACTTTATCAAAAAGAAGATACCATAAACATCAAAAATTAGTGACACCAAAACCTAAGCTTAGTAGCATTTTGGCCTAAAGAGTCGAATCAAAACTAAGAAGTAAGAAACCCCATTAAGCGATTTACCCCAAAAACTAAAAACCCGTCAAAAAAGATTAGTTTTGGGAATCAAAAACACAAAAAAAAAAATCAAGAAAAATTACCAGACGCATCCGAATTCAAAGCGCCAATGCCTCCCACGTGGTCTTCATCGGCAGCGAGAGAGGGGTCTGTCGCAGCGATCACATTGTCACTGGCATTGAAGAATGGCGCTCCTCCGGCGGTCGTCGCCAAGATGATATCGATCGCGCCATCGAGCAGACTGAATCTTGGATGAGCAGGAGATAGTTCTCCTCCATAGCTATTTGGAGAGATGGTATAGCTGGGGTCAATCAACAACGGATCACCCGAGGTTACTCCTTCGTGGGGTTGGTCTCCTCCTCTCTGAGGAATCAAATCACTCATCCTTGATGATCAAATGTGAAAGATTGAATCTTTTCTTATTTTGGGCTCAGAGAGAGAGAGCAGCGAAGAAAAAATTCTGAGAAAGAAAGAGAGGGAGAGAGAGAGAGAGAGAGAGAGAGGGAAAGAGTGAAGTATTTAAAGACTTCAAATGTGCACTTTTGCCTCTAATTTGGCTGAGTTCTCATCAAATAATCTCCAGCAGTTGAAAAGAGTGGAATAATCTCTAACAGTTGAAAAGAGTGGAAGAACTTCGAAAATGTTGAACTTTATGTAACACACAAATTTGCCTTTATTTTTATTTTAGGGTAAGCTGGTTTTAGGGATCCGTAACCATAGGATAACCAAGCCCCGCCGAAGGGCATCCAAAGCCCGTAGCTAAGCAGAATCCCCGAAGTTAAGCCTCCAAAGAGGTACAAAGCCTAAAGGCCACAAATCCAAAGGGTTACAAGACAACCTAAAAGATTGTCCACAATTCTAAACCCATAGAGGTTCGAACTCAAGACCTCTCATGGGGTGGAGGGTTACACGGATACTGATCCAGAGCACAGTGGTACACAAATTTACCTATCAGTATGTTGATGTGGATATCAATTATCGCACATGTTAGAAAATGTAGTCTACTAGTACCTGATTTTTTGACACAGAAGCAATAGAGGAATAGCTGTATCGGAAGCTGGAACTCTAACTTCAACGATGTAAAGAGTTTGAACCTCGAGGTGTGGATCGCACTGTCTTTAAGAATAATTTCTCGATCAGTTGTTCCCAAGGATACAACGATTTCTACAAGTGTGAAGGTATCATCATATTGTACTGTGGTACAACCACAATCTCATACAGAAAGCAAAAATACGATAAGAGATAAGTTGAAAAATTAGTGAGAGGTGTGTTTTTCGATGATCTAAAACTGTGGGAATGTTGTAATATGGATAGTTCACCACCAACTCGTGGAGATTCTAATATCTAGAGATTTAAATATTATATTTTGTATATATTATTGTGTAGAGATCTTTCTATTGTTGAGGAGATATTATTCTATAGGATTTTATGCATTCACTATATATATGAGCTCTATTGGAGCAATTGATATAAGAAAATAGTTCTCTCTCTTTCTTGTGTTCTCTATTCTCTACAATATATAAAATGTTATCAGCACGAGCTCTTAAATTTTTGGCGTAGATAAGTTGAAGATCAGATACATAAAAAGAGGTATATATCGATGCACAAATAGACAAATATGAGATGAATATGCGTTTGGTTGATAGTGTTACAACTCACACAATTTTGAAGAAACGAATTTTTTTCTCCAATTTAGTACTTGATACACATAAAGTATCAACAATAGCTGGGCCCGCAAATATAATTGGGGCTCTCGAAGAGCACACCTCATGTTGCCAAATGGTACCCAAATTCATGTGCAAAATGAGTTATATTCAAGCACTTCTAAGAGAAACTTGCTAAATTTTAAGGATATACATAAATGAGTACCATATTTAAACTTGAAATAATGGAAACAAAGAAACATTATGTATCATATCTAATGTTGGGAGTAAGAAGCTCACATTAGAAGAATTCTCATGTTTTTTGGTGGGTTTATATTACACCACCATTGGAGTAATTGAGTCTCATGCAAATATGTGAAAAGTTCATGATCCTACAATATGTACTATTTGGCATGACCGTTTGGGTTACCCAGGACAAACTATGTTTAAGCGGATCGTTAGCAACTCCTGTGGGAATCCATTTGCAAATAACAGTCTTGACTTACCTAAGTATCAATTGTGCATCCCTTGTTCTCAAGGAAAGTTTATAACTAGACCATCTTTTGTAAAGGTTAAAAATGAGTCGGCTACTTTCCTCTAAATAATACAAGGTGATATTTGTGGCCCTATACACCCTCCTAGCAGCCCATTTAGGTATTTTATAGTTCTTATTAATGCATCAACTAGGTGGTCACATGTTTGCTTATTATCCACTAAATTTTTTGCATTTTCTTAACTTTTGGCTCAAATTATTAAACTTAGATCCCAGTTTCGAGATAACCAGATTACATCTATTAGACTTGATAATGCCACTGAATTCACCTTACAAATTGTAGTAGCATATTTCCTAGATTCGAAAGGGATAAGCCGGCATAACATAGTCAAAGACAGTCAGGATTGCATAGTCGAAGACAGGCAACAGTCTAGAAGCTACCATAAGTCATCGACCAACCAAAAGTAGCCGTTGTGCCTGGTAAAGAAAGAGTTGCTAGAGATCCGTAAAGTTTGGCTACTCCCCCCGAAATAGGATACTATTTCTTTCTTTTGTAAACTGCCTGTATTTACTATAAATACATGCAGAGAATAGATTATTCAAGACCGAAACCCTACTATTCTTACTTCTTTACCCTACAGTCACTCAAAAACTTGTAATAACTAGCGACATAGTGAATTTTATATCAAAACCCTCCTCGAGGTCATGGTTTTTCTCAGCCTTTACTGAGTTTTTAATCCACAATACGACGAAAAAGTTCTAGTTAGCTGAAAAGTACGAAGAACACCTATTGATTGGGAAAAAGAAGAGCTTCAATTGCTTAAAACGAAGTTGATTACAATAAATTACTCTAAACCCTAGGTTTCTTCCTCAAAACTCTTTCTAGATCTAACATAAGAAAAGAAAATAACCTAAGTCCCCTTTATATAGAGGGAATTAAAATTTACAAATAGAACGCATCTCGAGGCAAAAGTACGCCTCAGAAATAAAACCACCGCTAGAGTCGTTCGAACGAAATAGGGAGCCGTTCGAACGACTTTATGCCAATTGGTCTAAAACCCTAGAAACTTGACAAGTCGTTCGAATGGTATCCAAGCTCGTTCGAACTAAAATTGTCTATGGGCCAAAATTCCAGTGAGTATGTAAAAGGTTGTTCGAACGAAATATGGTATCGTTCGAACGACTTGGGTTTCCTGGGCCAAATTCCGGAGAGGTAGAATTTGGTGGTTCGAACGACTCTCAACCTCGTTCGAACGACTTTAGTAATATCCTAATTTTCCTTAGATCCTCCTGGATCAGTTTCTACGTAAAATCTTGCTTGCTTAGCTTAATATTGTACCTTCCTCATGAAAAGTATTGGCGAAGATTATTGTTATAGAAAACATACCATTACAATTGACATCGTCTGTGGGAAAACCATACTTTTCTTTACCTCACCAATCTAGAAACAATCTGATGACAAATATAAATCTCCAAAGCCATTCCAGCACCATAAGAGATCACGAGATCAATTCAATGCCAGAAATAGTCGACCTGCACAGTGTAGTGATCGAGCTTTAGAAACAAATGGAATCTAAAAAAGCCAAAATGTTGGAAGATCAGCGCATTCATTCTCTAGCTCTTCAGGTGGAAAGAGACAAAAGAACAGAAGCCTTGGACCAACATAGTCAAACACATCAGAAGGAGATGGAGAGATTAAGGACCCAAGATCGACTCACTGGCCGATAAGCGTCGCCTTCACTTGCCCGAAGTGAACATCAGTCAAGAGAAACCCAGCGTGGTGATCAACCAATAGAGGATGGGTTACGAATTTCTTGATCCAGATCTGGAAATCCAGACAGGACTTTTTGGTATTTTGGCCTGATATCCTCAACATCAACAACTCGAGGAAGTCGACGCACTCGCCATTAAACCTCCTACCACCAGAAAAAAGACCAATCAGGGATCAATTGGGGCCAGATGGACATGAAGATTTTGTTCCGCAAGTTGCAACCTTACCAATTCTTCATCCACAGTTCGTCACCTTGGACGACCTAAACAGCAGGATCCAGGCCATACATTTTGATATCCCAGGCTGAAGGTCTGTACTTGACAGAATCAAGACAAATCCTATCTCCCCTCATCTCGAAGTCATGCCCATCCTAAAAATTTTCCATATGCCAAAGTTTATTCAATATGTAGGCCTTACTGGCCCTCTTACTCATGTACGACATTTCAAATTCGCAATGAGATTATACTCTAAACTTGACCACATGCTATGCATGCTATTTAATATAATCCTGAAAGAAGAACCTCTCAGATGGTTTCATACAATCCAAGAATGCTCCATCGCCACATTCAGGCAGTTGCAGCGTTTATTCGAGTCCAATTATGCTCACGCTAAGGAGCGAGAAATTACTGTGGATTCCTTATTTTTCTTTGAGCAGGGCACAAAAGAAACCTTAACGAGCTTTTACAAGCATTTCTTACAGGAAACTCAAAAAATTAGGAACTCAGATCCCAAAATCGTCGTTCGAGCATTCACTTCAGCCTTACACATCGATTCTAAGGTTCGAGAAGAGCTTACTCTGCATAACCCAAGAACAATAACATAAATAATTGGTGTAGTTAATAACTACATCAAACTAGAGCGATCCAAGAAGGATTAAATGAAAACCTCCTCTGCCATCCATTCTCGACTCATAGCTTCTTCTCCACCCCAAAAGTCGACAACTACTGAAGCACCCAAACAACGTGAAAGAAACGTTAACAATAACATGAGACCTGACAGAAAGGACGGAAGACCCAACAGGCCTGTCCCAGTTCTACCCCTAATGATAACGGCTCTCTCTGCTATCTTGCCAATGATAAAGGGAGATGAGTGTTATCGAGCACCACAAACATTATCCGATATCCCCAATAAAGCTCTATGTCAGTATCACAATATGCATTATCACAAAACTAATAATTGTTACTCTCTCATTCGAATCTTTCATCACATCTTCTTAGCAGGAAGACTTCATAATTATGTCCTCGACATCCAAAAGTTCCTCGAAGATGAAACAAAGAACAAAGATGTTGAACAAAATCAAGGCCAAGGGAAAGCTCGCCACCTGTATATGATCGAAATTAAAAAAGGAAAGAAAAGGAAACAAGATAACTTGATTACATCTTATTATAAAATGGCCTCCTAAGATAAATCAGCAAAACTTCTCCCCAGCTCGAGCAAATCAAAGCGTCCATACCATATCACCTTCGAGGACTGTGACACCAGCCACGTGAAATACCCTCATGATGATCCTCTCATCATTATGCTCAAAGTCGGACAAGACTACTTACATACGCTTCTCGTCGATACAGGAAGCGCATCGAACGTATTGTTCAGAAGAGCAATTAAAGTCTTCGGCCTCACAGACTCTATGAAAGCTTCGACAACAACAATTATTGGCTTCAACGGTTCAAAAGAATCAGCCACAAGAGAAATTACTCTGCCAGTTCAGGCAGGATTAGAAACGACATTCGTAAAATTCCTTGTCATCGATGCCGAGTCCAAATATTTAGGTATTTTGGGACGTAGTTGGTTGCATTCAATCAAAGTAGTACCTTCTACTTATCAGTTGGCCTTAGGTTTTCCAACAGATCATGGAATCTACAAAATCAAAGGTAGACAAGCAGCTGCACGTATGTGCGAGAATACCACCACCATCTCCCATAAAGCAAAACTTCTTAAAGCATAACAACTACAGCAGGAAACACCCCCCACATTTGAGCAGCATGACACCGAAATAGTCGAATCCAATGAACTCGATTATCCTGGACGTCACACCTTCATCGGCTCTAGGCAATCTGTAGGGACCAGATTTCACAAAGCTCGAAATAGCTTGAAATTGATCCTTACACCAAGAACTACTATGACAAGAATTAAATAAGGGATAACACTTGACACAGGGGATTTAGCGCGGAAAGCCTGTAAATAGGTAAAAAACCACGACCTCGAGTGGAGGATTTTGTTAAAGTAGTATTATTGCTTGAGAGAGAGAGAATCTGATTACAAGAGTTAATCTAAGAAAAGATAGCTTAAGATCAGATAATTGTATGTATCGAATTGTCTGTTAACCATCCTGTTTCCTTAGGAGCTCTACCCTTTTATAGACCCTGCTTTCAGCTTGACATTGTGTTTGAACACGTTATCCTAAAAGTGGAAGTCATGGGCAGTTGAGTGTGTAACTACTAGCTCGTGGGAGGCAGGTATATGTTGACTTATTCTGTTTACATCTGTTGTGGACGACCCACGTTCTGCTTGGGTTCGTGGTCGATGTGTAACTGTTGACGTGTATGTAACGTGTTTGTTTATGCGTGAGTCTGGTACTGGATAAGATCGAGTCTTCCAGAGCTCGTGGTATAGATGAGATCGAGTGTCCATAGCTTGAGGGATAAGTCCCTGCAATCGCCCCCTCGCCACTGAAGTCACGTATGGCTTTAGTTGAGAAAAATCCTAAACTCGGACCCTGTGATGACGTAAGCGAGAGTTTGAAAACCAGAATGTCTGTATTGATGAGTGTGTTGTCATTATGACGCGTGAGTATTATTGGCAGAATTGTGGTTTCCCAAGCGGATGGCTGTCTTGGGAAACAACGTGCGTTAAATGCGATATCTCTATAAATAGTGGTCAGATCTGATCGCCGAATAACCTGTAATAAATTTTCACTTTGCCATATCTTGGTTAAGATGAGGAATCGAGTGTATCATACCCAGTTTTCTTTCATCATGGAGGAACTCCAGATATTGTATTTTGGCTATCAGAGTAGGGAAACTCCCTTTGCTGTTATATTGGAGGAGTGTTATTTGAAATATTTCTGGGTATTATGTAGCGTCCGATTTAGCGGCTGGGGTGTATGCGATGCAAAATCCCTGGCCTATAATGACGTTATGATTTCTAAGGTAGGAGTCCTCTTCAAGCTCTACTAACCCCGGGTTGGTGGGGATAAGGAGGAAGAGACAGCTGTGGTGGAGGTGGCGTATGGAAGATGGATCGCTTCCTTCGGCACAATCGTCTTATCTTTTAATTCTTCCTGCAAGGAAATGAAAGGTAAAGAGGTATTTGACCTGTTGCAGTCTTGCATTTTTCGAGCTGTGGCTGAGGCTTCTCTGGAAGATCAACATTATCTTGGCAACGAGAAAAGAACTAGAGACCTGTCCTCGTGCTTGAGAAAGTATCTGTAATATCGAGCTTCTAAAAGCTTGATTCTGTAATTGTAAAGTAACGCTGTAGGGGTAGTCATGTAACGAACTTGTTAGATGAAAATCGAGCGTAATAAAAGAATATTTTGTTTTTTTCTTACTAGCGAAAAACAGAAATAGTCGACATGTCATCGAGCTGTAATAATATGGGAGTAAATAGTTGGTGGGATAACATACCTTATCTTACCTCGTAAATGACTCGAGCTTAACAGATGTAAAGATAAATCTCGAAATGTAACCTTTAGATAGCTCGATTAAGCACAAAAAGATAATAGTAAGTAGATCGAACCCGGGAAGAGTGGGTTATAGAAACTGAAATACGTTGCATATAGTCAATCAAAAAATTAGTCTTGTTAATTAAACAACATAAAAGTGTGATTTGTTCTTTAAGAAGGTTATTCATAAAAATGGTGAAGACTCGCTCTCAGAGGGCTCTTGAAGCGCGTGCGTTGAACGACTTGCGCTTAACACTCAAGATTGATGAAATAAGGGAAGCTGTTTTCGGGCAGCAAGGTTATGATGCGGTTCTGCTCGAGACCCAAGCGAACTACGAGGGTATGACTGATGTAGAAAGGGGCGAGGAAATGAACTGCGTGTACTGGTCTGAGTCCATGCGTATCTGTTGGCAGTCTGTTGAAGATCGCAAAGAGTTCGTCATGATGATGGCAAGGGAGGAGATCATCAATGAGGATAAGGATATCGCCTCAGGGCTACTGAAATCTTGTGGTGTTGAAGGGCACACCGGTTGCTTCAAATGTAGGTATCCTGGAGATTTGAGTGATTGACTGTTGTATTTTTGAATTTTTAAAATGTAACTGCCTGAATTTACTTGAAGAAAACTCTGTTCACAAAAATAGGCTATGGCTAGGATTGTTGTTAAAAATAAATTTTTGAATTTGCGTTGTTAATTGATATTGATGTTAAAGTCAAGGTGTATAAGTAGGGCAAACAAAGGTACGTTAAATTTTAAAATAGATAACTCAGAATCATGAGTTTGGGGAATTATTAAAAGAGTGAGACCAAGAGGCTGAGAGATACGCTAAAGTATAATATTTGGTGTAATGATGGGAAGGTAGTTTCACCGAAGCGGTACGATATGCCTGACAGGTTCTGACGAACAGAGGGCTTGGTTCAAGAATCGAGGACTGCTTATTCGAAAACTCAAAACCACCAGCGGTTCGAGGAAAGGTGTATAAGTACTCCCTCTCCTCCCTCTCTGAATATAAAAAACCAGAAACAGAAAAGAAGGGTTAGGGAGATAGAGATCACACTGACGATTCCATTACCGCCGAAGAAGGAAAGGATAAGAGGAAAACAATGTTTAGGAGTCTCTATTGCGAACAGCTAGAGGAGGCTGAGATTGAGAAATTTTTGAAGATATTGCAGAAATTGAGCAAACTGGTGCGGACCAACGCTGTTGACTCTCACTCTGGTGTTGAAGGTAAGTCTATCTTTGTGTTTATAAGAGTTTTTGTTATAAAAATATTTCTTGTGTTGGGATAAGGATGTAATCCCTACCCAAACACAAAATAAAAATAATAAGGGGAATAATGACTACGGGGCGAGAAAAATCGTTGTGTGATAATTGTGATTGTAGAAGTGATCTAGTAGTATGAGCTAATAATTGATAAATATACCTCGACCTATCTGTAGGTTTTGTTAGAATAACTTCTTGTATAGTAGATCCTTTACTGTAGATAAGTACGGTTTTGACCTCCGATTGTACAAAGGCTGATAAAGTAGACCTAGTAGGGCGTTTATCTCCCGTCATTAGAGTAGGGGGCGAGGAGGTTATTGTAGCAAAATTGGTTGAATGGCCTCGTTTGGAGGGTTCTCGAGTTGAGTACCCTATGGGTTGTAGTCGATTTAGGAAGTTCTGCAAGGCCAAAAGTAGTGTAAATGGGATCTGGGGGCACGCCTTTGGATATAGGGGTAATTTATTTAGGACTTGCTGTGTCAGACAAGGAGGGGATTACCTGTATTTACTGCCTAATTTGGCTAAAGAAAAGAAGTGCAGGCATTTGGGGGACAAAATGTCCTTGGAGTACGTTCAAGGAGTGGTGAAGGAGAGTCGAACTGATGGTTTTTGTTGTTATTTAGCCCAGTTCGATTATGGGTAGACGTTGCCTTTGAGAAATTTGGCTAAGAGTGTTATGAATATGATTGGTGCTTGCCCGACACAGCTAAATTATAATTTTTTGGAAGTTATCCTTGTATGCGAAAGCATTAATGAGAGATGGGCTGCATATGGTAGTGAGAGTAGGATTACAACCAAGGATTTTCTGGAGTATTACGCTGTGAAGTATGTTACAGCAACTGATGGTGCATATCTTTCTTCTAGTTCTTCAAGACCATGCTTCTTTGACCTGTCTTCAGCAGGGCGAGTGTGGAGCGACAACCTTTTATGGGTGCCTGGTGAATGTCTTCAACGGTCTGATGTGGAACCCCTGGATCTTAATAATAGAACTATAACAAAGGGTAAGTATACCATTGAAAATCAAACTATCATTTGTATGTTAAACTATATTTCTATAGTTGATTTGTATCTTACGTGGCCTATCTTTTATGCAGGAATTAGTTGCAAAGTTTCGAGGAAGGAATCCTTCATAGATTCTGTTGGCAAGGAAGGTACTGAGCTCGAGGTCATTCTCAAAAAGTTAGGGATAAATAGGTTTAAAAGGGTAGCTAGTAAGAACGACAAGGTCAAGAGATCTCAAGCGAAGAGGAGAATGGCTGGGAAAACTCTCAGCTCTATGAAAGAGAATATGTTAACTCCTGAACTTAATACTCATTTGAAGCTTGCGCGGCTTAACGAAATGCCAGATGAGCCAGTAGACATGGCCACTGTGTCCAGCACTGTTGTACGGAATCTTGCGAAGAGGAAGGCCGTGAAAAGGGGGGCTGCTTCTCGTTCTGCTACGTCAGACAGTGTGGACGATAACAATAAGAGGAGGAAGGTAACTCCTCCTGCAAAGTCGCAGGCGGTGTTAGAGGAAAGTGTTAAGAACGCTGATGGGGCTGACTTGAGGCCGCGTTTTAAGGTTGAAAATGGTCTCATGGAGGAACAATGTCGAGCTAAAGCTCGAGAGAAGGGGGTTACTGTTGTTGAAGATGAGTTTAAGAAGGTTAGTAAATATTTGGTTTTTTCGTATTGCTTTGTCATTTCGAGCTGACTTATTTCTTGTTGTAGTTTGCTCATGCTCTAAAGGGGGTTCAGCTTGGTCTCCAGGATAGGTCTATTGAGCTGGAAAGGAGGATCTCCCTGCTCGAGGGAGAGAAAAACCAGTTTGAAGAGAGTTTGACTCGGGAGAGGGAAGCTTTTTAGTTGGAGCTGGAGAAAGAAAGGGAAGCTGCTGCCCTAAAGCTGAAGGAAGTTAGGGCCGAAAGTGTAGTTGAAGCAGAGCGATTGGTTTCCGCGTCTGCTACTTCTCGGAACAACCTTGCAGGGAAGCTCTACCAGCTGAGGTATAAAAAGGCAGAGATTTTGGCATTTAGCGAAGGGAATTATGAGGAGAAGGAAATTGTGGATGAAGAGGAGGTTGAGGAAATGGAAGATGGTCTGAATATTGTTGAAAAGACCATTGCCGATAATCAGGAAACTATTGATCCGGTAGGATGATCGTGTAATGTATCATCGGTTGTGAAACATGAACTCGAGCTTTGTAATATTATACTACTATTTGATGCCAACAACGTTTTTCTTATAAAACCCTGTATTGTAGGAGATAGAAAGCTTGCGCCTCAAAGTTGTGGACTTAGAGGGCCTGCTTGAAGTGGAGAAAAAATCCTCTGCTGATTTGTAGGTTAGATAATTCAAATAAATTAATAACTAGATGAACATGAATTTAATAGAAGAAGGGTATGTACCTTGTAAGTTTGTTCTAGTTCAGGATGTTTGTGTATGTACACTTTGCCTTACGACCAAAGCTTGTTTCTTGGCCGGTTGGCCAAGGGGGCACTGGCTCTCTTGAGCTTGCAGGTGTCTGTTCTGCAAGTTTGTCAGTATGCTTCTGTCGATCTATTTCCCAATTAGGTACTAATGTTGTGAGTCCCTGCTAACTATTATGCAGAAGGAGCTAGATGTTGCTATAGAGAGAGAAGAGCAGACTCATTTTGTATAATGCTGAGTATGCAGAAGAATATGAGGCTTTGATATCTCAGTATGAAGATCGATTGGATGATAATGTGAAGCTTTCTCTAAATCCCGAAGAAGCTAAGAGCCAAGTCGAGGATAAGACTGCAACACTTTTAAGCAGGGATTTGGCTTTGAACCAACTTATCAGCGAACTTGCTGAGTTGAAGGAAAGAGTGACGTCAGGTTCTCGGTACGATGCTGAGTTAGCCGAATACCGTATTAGAGCATTGAATGATGAGATATCTGATATGAAATGTAACATTCGTGCTCTGAACAAGCAGTTGTTAAAGAGAGAGATCGACCTAGATATTGCGCGAACTAACTTGGCTGTGTCTGAGGCTAATTTTGAAAAATTGAGCAGTAGTATTGTGGGTACAGATTTAGAATTACATAACTCTGCACAAATACGTGATAGTTTGATCGCCAGGTTAGATTGTTTGAAGGCTGATTTACGTCGTTTAAAAGAGAGAGAGAGGCTAAAAGCAGGGCTGATTTGGTAGAGGTTCAAGCCAAGAACAAAAGTTTGGTAGACGATTTGGCCCACGTCCGTGAAAATATGAGGAGGGCGCTGCAACGTGATAAGGAGATGAATGAAAGAATTATTCAACTCTATGCTCGAATTACCGAATTGGAGCGGAATTACGTGTACGGGAAATGATGTATGAGAAGGATCTCAAATTAGAATTAGATAAAAGAGATGGTGAAATTGCTTCTGGCGAGGGAAGCTGAGAGATGAAGGAATTCCTTCGTTAAAAAGAAGAGTTAGTGGAGAATATGCGTATTGACCTCACATATTCTCGGCAGAAGTCGATAGACCTTATGAAGTAGATGAGTGAACATATTGATCAATTAACAGCAGAATTGGCTTAATCGAAAGATTTTCGTTTGAGGGATAATAAGCGTGCTGCTATTACTTACCAATCCTTTAAGGAAATTGTAGTTCATGGGAAAGATAAATGTGACGGTGAAGCTTTGCATCAACGACAATTAAGCGCATTGGTTGCATTTTTTGTCGAGGAAATAAAATTTCTGCAGGTTGAGAGGGATTTAATGCAAGGTTGCTTCTTTGGGAGGACTTGTGTATGTAAACTCAATATCTCGAGCATAGATCCGATTGGGGTTATGGATCGTGGTATTGGGACCACGACTGCTGAAAAGATAGCTCGAGGGAGAAAAAATATTGTTGAACGATCTCCAGAATACATAGCATCCAGGACTGAAATTGGGGGAAGCTCGAGTGCAGTCTTACCTACTCCTGCTGTGGGAGGAAGGTCGACTGCTCTCCTATCAAGAAAATCTAGCAGAATTAAAAAGAAGTAGACTTGAATACTGATAACGAGTACCTTTTGTAATTAGATGTTTATGCTTCTGTGACTGATTGAATTGATCAGTGTTCGATGTAGGCCCTTGAGGGGAGCATTGTAATTTGAAATGTTGATATTGGAAACTAACATTTTCTTCGCCTACAGTAGATGTTATTCTCTGGTTTGACCCATCGAATTAGAAGAAGTCCGTGGGTGTAGAAGTAAGTATTATCTGTGCTTTAACCCTTGGACTTTAGGGAGGCTTAGCGGCATCGAGCAAGTTTTTTCCTCACTCGTGCTTTAGGCGTGTTATCTTCAGGCTAAGAGGTTCGATATGGCCCCCGCCTTCAGATGTATGAGTATCCTCAGGAGTTAGGCTAATATTATCTATGCCATTACCAATATTGGATGTTGGAGCTTATCGGCAGCGAGCAAGTTTTTTCCTCACTCGTGCTTTAGGATTGTTATCTTCAGGCTAAGAGGTTCGTTATGGCCCCCGCCTTCGGATGTATGAGTATCCTCAGGAGTTAGGCTAGTATTATCTATGCCATTACCAATATTGGATGCTGGAGCTTATCGGCAGTGTGCAAGTTTTTTCCTCACTCGTGCTTTAGGCTTGTTATCTTCAGGCTAAAAGGTTCGTTATGGCCCCCGCCTTCGGATGTATAAGTGTCCTCAGGAGTTAGGCTAGTATTATCTATGCCATTACCAATATTGAATGTTGGTTTTAACCTTAGGTGTCAAGCTAGTATAAACTGTGATTTAACCCTTGGGTGAAGATGGATGGAGATAAAGTGGAACTGTATAGCAGGGATTCTTGTGATAAAAAAAAGATTTTATTGATTGAAAAGAGTTTGTACATACATTGGCGATGAAACCTCAAGGTGGATTGGGCGTTGCTGAGCGACGGAGGAGTTGTTCATCATCGATATAACTTTAATTTTCTTGTATTCCATGGATTTGGAATTTTGTCACCGGCTTCCGTCATGAGATAGTATGAACCCAGACCAGTTCGACCTATGACTATGAAAGGACCTTCCCAATTTTTTGCTAGTTTCCCAGCATGTGGATCTTTTATGCTATCTAGGATTTCTCGAAGGACCCAGTCGTTGATAGCTAACTCCCAAGTGCGAACTCGTTTATTGTATGCATTTGCCAGTATTTGATGATATCGACCAAGATTTGCGATAGCTCGATCTCTTGTCTCATCTATCCAATTGAGGTTGCACGCCAATTCCAGCTCATTTTCTTTCTCTGTGAGCTCGTGGTCTCTTACAGGATGGCGGTACTTTGTTGGGATCACTGCTTCAGTTTTATTGGCAAGTAGAAATGGAGAGTACTGTGTTGACTTCTGGGGCATAGTTTGATAAGCCCATAAGACGTGAGGTAATTCACGTATCCAGTTGCCCTTCTTCTGTGACATAAGGCGCTTTTTGAGACCATCCACGGTGATTTTCTTTGTGATCATCGCCTGTCCGTTTCCCTGGGGGTAGTACGGGTTTGATGGAAAATGGATTATATTGTGTTTGTTGAGAAATGCTACGACCTTGGCTCCAACGAACTGAGGACCGTTATCGATACGGATCAAATGGGGACAACCAAATCTTGTGATGATATTCTACCAAATGAAAGAAATAACCTCTTCTTCTCGAGTTATGCAGAGAAGAACTGCTTTGACCCATTTAGTGAAGTAATCCGTAGAAATAAGACGAAATTTCCTATTACCAGGAGTATTGGGGAATTCACCAACTTGATCGAGTGCCCATCGGTTGAACAACCAGTACACCTTACTGGCATGGAGTTCAAGGGCAGGGGCCGAATTTGATTCCCATGACGCTGACATGCGTCGCATTTCCGTGAGTATTCTTCAGCTTGCTTCCGCATCCCTGGTCAGAATACTCCTTGGGCAATAGCTCTATTTGAAAGAGCTCGTCCTGCGGTATGGGATCCGTAGGTACCTTCATGTAGATCTCAAAGCATCTTGTCGGCAAGTTCCTTAGAGAGGCACTTGAGGTATGGACCAGTGACTGAACGTTTATAGAGATTGCTATTTGGTTGGACTGTGTAGTGTTCTGAATTCTCGATGATGTGTCTGCGCTGCTGTGGGTTGTCTGGTAGTGGCCCATTGCATGAGTTATCCGGACCGAGATAAATAGCGAATGGTTTCCTTCAATCATCTTCCGCCATCTCATCGCCCCCAGTGTTAATCGCATATATTGTAGTACGATTAATACTGGGGCTAGAAATAACTTTGATTTGAAGATATCTTGATTATGTACCCAATACTCCGGCTAAGTAAGCCATGGAGTCGGCATGGCGATTCTCTCCTCGAGGGAGGTATTCGAGCGTAACTTTGTGAAATTTGTTTAGCTTTTCTACAACTAGAGCTGCATAATCGACCATGATGCCATTCTTCTTGTAATGTTCTGAGTAGTAATGAGCGATTAGAAGAGAGTCTGTGTAGGCCGAAATTTTAGTGATTCCGAGTTCGATAGCCATATCCAGACCATGAATGAGTGCCTCGTACTCTGTAGCATTGTTCGAGGCTTCGAAGTCGAGATGGATGGATTTCTCGATTCTGTCACTGGAAGGTGTAATGAGAACGATCCCAATTCCTGACCCTGCGGTTCCTGCTGAACCATTGGTGAGGATCTTCTACCCTTTTTGAGATATCCATGATGCTCGATCATCAAAAGATTTGGAGGGTAGAAACTCATCTGCTGTATCTTCGGCGAGATCTGGATCATGTTCTTCCCAGTCAGGATCTGAAACTGGAAAGTCAGCTAGGAAATTAACAACTGTTTGACCCTTTTCTAAAATTCGTTGCTCGAATTTGATTTCGTGCTCCCCCAAACTGACGGACCACTGCTGTATTCGTTTGGATTTCTCTTTCTTAGATAATACTTCCCAAAATGGGTAGTTTGTCATGACTTTGACAGGATGTGCTTAAAAATAATGTTTGAGCTTTTGTAAGGTGTAAACGAGAGTTAAAAGTAATCTTTCAATTTTAGAGAACCTCATTTCCGCTGGAGTAAGTGTTTTGCTGATGAAGAAGATCCGTTTCTCAATTTTTCCTTCGAGCTGAATGAGAACCGAGCTGAGAGATGCATCTGTAACTGCGAGGTAGATAATCAGTTCCTCATTTCCTATCGGAGTGCTCATGATTGAAGCCCTCCCAAGGTAAGTTTT
The DNA here is from genome assembly GCA_014058105.1 of Kingdonia uniflora. Classification (NCBI taxonomy): domain Eukaryota; kingdom Viridiplantae; phylum Streptophyta; class Magnoliopsida; order Ranunculales; family Circaeasteraceae; genus Kingdonia; species Kingdonia uniflora. The sequence continues at coordinate 356,295 of JACGCM010001530.1, read as the reverse complement.
GAGTTCCTGAAAAGCTGCTTCGCATTCTGGTGTCCAGTTGATATCTTTGTTCTTTGACTCTTTGTCTCGTTGAGTGGAACCTCTGAGTAGCATAAATAACCATCTGCATCGGTCCGAGGATTTAGATACGAATCTGTTGATTGCTACAATCTTTCATGCGAGCCTTTGTATATCCTTCTTTGTTGATGGTGAAGGCATGTCCAGAAGAGCTCAAATTTGATCTGGATCTGCTTCTATCCCTTTCTTGCTGATAAGATGACCAAAGAACTTGCCCGAGTGAACACCGAACTGGCATTTTTTGGGATTAAGCTTCATTTTGTAGGATCGTAATATACTGAATACTGTAAAAAGATGAGAGATGTGATCTTCTTTCTTTAGGCTCTTGTAAAGCATGTCATCAATGTAGACTTCGACTGTTTCTCCCAAGTGTTCTTTGAACATACTTGTGACCAACCTTTGGTAAGTGGCTCCAGCGTTCTTAAGGACGAATGGCATGACCTTGTAACATTAGAGATCTTTTTTCTGTAATAAATGTAGTCTTTTCTTGATCTGCTTCCAAGAGTGGAATCTGATTGTACCCCGAAGAGGCGTCTATCATGGACAAGGGTTCATGACCTGCTGTAGAGTCGAGGATCTAATGAATGATTAGAAGAGGGAAACTGTCTTTTGGCGTGTATTTGTTAAGATTTATAAAATTCACGCTGACCCAAACCTTCCCATTCTTCTTTGGAACAACAACGATATTAGAAATCCTGTCTGGGTAATTGGCTTCTCGAATGAAACTTACCTCGATAAGTTTATCGATCTTCTTGTTCACCTCGTCTCTGAGTCTTGGAGATAACCTGCGTTGCTTCTGTTTAACTGCTGCGGCGCCTTCGCGGATTTTTAAAATGTGGCAAGATTTTGAGGGGTCTACGCCTGGCATTTCTTAGAAGTTCCATGCAAAAATGTCTTTGTTGGATTGGAGGAAAGAAATAAGAGCTTCTTTCTCTGTTTGAATTAATTTCATACCAATAGTACCTCGGTTAACCCCATCGATCTGGACGTATTCCACGGGCTCGACCGGAGAAGGCTGATCATCGAGGTGATCAACCTTCCGTAATTGTTATACAGCAATCTGGTCGAGAACTGGCGAGATTGTATTCTCGCAAGCTCGAGAGAGTTTCTGACTTCCTTTGATTTCATAAATACCGTTGTTATATTTGAAACAGAGTGCTTGGTGGAGCGTGGACGGGATGGCCTCCATATTGTGCAGCCAACAGCATCCTAGTATCCCCAAATACCTTGATTTGGCATTGATGACGTAAAAAATTGAGTCGATAGTGGTAGGACCTACTGTGATCGAGAAAGTAATCTTCCCAAATCGTACTTCTTTGGACCCATTAAACCCACTGATGTCTATCTCGCTTTGAACGACAGAATCTGAGAGTCCCATTTGGTTAATCGTGCTCTGGAAATGGATCTCAATCCCACTTCCTGTGTCCACCATCATGGTGTGCATTACGAAGTTTCTCATTTTGAGCATAATTACTAGTACGTCATGATGAGGATACTTCACATGTCTTGTGTCACAGTCTTCGAAGGAGATTCCCTTTTGACGACTGCTTGACTCTGGAAGGAGCTTGGCTTCCTTGTCCTGGACGGCAAGGTCACAATACTCACCTAACTTCCTCCGCTTGACTCTGTTGGAATTTGAAGCCTGATTGATCTCGATCATATTACTGCAGTAGAGATGATATAGATGCTTCTCCTCTGCTTGTTCTGTAGCTTGAGTCACGTCACCATGTTTCAGATAGCTCCCATCTTTATAGCTGGGAAAATTGATGATGTATTCGAGCATTCTCCCTTCCTTAAAAATGATATTCAGGAGCTTCTTCAAACCATAGCAATTGTCGGTGCTGTGGTGCTTAATCTTGTGATATTCGCAATAAGGTCGACCTGCTATTGGATCAAGAGGTCGAGCTGGACGGTAGCATTTATTTTTCTGGATGGTTTCTGCGACCTCTGATTGTTGTCTCTTCCTGATTCTGTCTTTGCTCGTTTAGGATCGCCTTGATCGCTCGAGCTGCGATTGTTGCTGGAATCTGTAGAAGGAACCTTGGTGTTGTGGACTACTTTTACGGGGGTTTATTCAGTTCGGGCATCATCCACTCCAGATCGATGTAATTGTTGACTTTCTCGATCATATCTTCAAGAGTCTTGGGCTTCTTCAGGAAGAGATACTCTTTAGCTTTGCAATTGAACTGCAGAGCATTTGTGAATGGGGACACGGCTGTCTTCTGATCTAGATTGTCGACCTTCCGAGCCAGTTCTAGAAACTTCTTGGAGAACTCCTCGAGCTTTTCCCCTTGTGCTTGTTTGAGACTTATAAGAGTATATAAGTTCTCTTCTTTATCTTTGTTGTGGGCATAAGCCTTGATGAAGATTTTTTGTAACTGCTCAAAGGTATGAATCGAACCTTCTGGTAAAGAGTAAAACCAACGGAGAAGTTCACCCTGGAGACTGGTGGCGAAGAGCCGGCAAAGGATGTGATTCAGATTAGAATTCAAACCCAATGAATCACAGAATTGTTGAACATGCTGGCCAGGATCAGTTCCTTTGTATTTGATGATCTTGGGTGTATGAAAACCTGTTGGGACATTCATATCAAATAATTCTTTAGCAATTGGATTACCTTGTAATTTATGTGAGTCATCCTTCGCGTCTAAAGCCGTTGCTTCGATGATCTCCCTGATACGCTGGTCCATGAGCTCCTGAGAAATATAATACTGAGGGATAGGGGATGCTGGAACTACTGGAGCTACTGAAACTGTCGGAACTGTTGGAACCGCTTGACGTATGAGTTTGGGAACGTGGTTACTTGTTTCCTCGCTCATATGTTCAGGAAGTGGAGCTCGGTAAGGAGGTCGCAAGACTTCCTCGGGTTGCCTGGAAGGCATGCGATCTCTGCTGATATCTATCTGCGCCTCCTATCCCAATTGAATTGAGACTATCAGTGCTTGTAGATCCTTACAATGAATCCTGGAAATGTTTGTACTGCGTATCTCATGTGGCCCTAACCTCTTGTGAATAGAAACCCTTGAGGTCGTTGGTACTGTCTCGCGTTCTCTCAGGGGTGGTGGTGGTTGGCTCCTCTGTAATGCTTTCAGAGCTATTTGAAAAGCTAACATCTGAGCTTCTTGTTTCTTTGTCTCCAGAACTCGAGCTTGACGCTCTCGTTCTGACTCCTTCTCGCGGAGCTCTCGATCTGCCAATAGCAGATGCTCGAACTGACTCTGTTTCTCGGCTTCGGCAATTAAGCTCGCCTGAAGTTTGGCAACCCGATCAGGCCCCCTTGAACTTTTAGGCCGAGCTCCCGAAGACTGACGTGTTTGAACCATAATTAAATACTGCTTGACTGATGAGTATTTATCGTGGCTCTTAAGTACGTAGAAAAACTGTGCGTTCCCACAGACGGCGCCAAATGAAGCGACCAGATTTTGCAAAACTCGAAATAGTATGAAATCGATCCTTATACCAAGAACTACTATGACAAGAATTAAATAAGGGATAACACTTGACATAGGGGATTTAGCGTGGAAAACCTATAAATAGGTAAAAAACCACGACCTCGAGTGGAGGATTTTGTTAAAGTAGTATTATTGCTTGAGAGAGAGAGAGAGAGAATCTGATTACAAGAGTTAATCTAAGAAAAGATAGCTAGGGATCAGATAATTGTATGTATCGAATTGTCTATTGACCGTCTTGTTTCCTTAGGAGCTCTGCCCTTTTATAGACCCTATTATCAGCTTGACATTGTGTTTGAACACGTTCTCCTGAAAGTGGAAGTCATGGGAAGTTGAGTGTGTAACTGCTAGCTTGAAGGAGACAGGTGTATGTTGACTTGTTCTTTTTACATCTGTTGTGGACGACCCACATTCTGCTTGAGTTCGTGGTCGATGTGTAACTTTTGACGTGCATGTAATGTATTTGTTTATGCGTGAGTCTGGTACTGGATAAGATCGAGTCTTCCGGAACTCGAGGTATAGATGAGATCGAGTGTCCATAGCTTGAGGGATAAGTCCCTACACTATCAACCGACAAAAAAGAAGCCATGATACAGTTACTTAAGAAAAACGTCGACATCTTTGCCTGGACATTCCAAAAAATGCCTGGCATTGATCCATTAGTCGTATGCCACTGACTGAGCCTCCTTCCAGACAACAAAAATGTTATACAAAAATGACGGAACCTAGCTCCCCGCCTCCGCGATGCAGTGAGCGAAGAAATTGATAAGCTCCTTCGGGTAGGGTTTATTTGAGATGCCAAGTATCCAAAGTGGGTTTCCTACATCATAGCAGTCCCGAAGAAAAATGGAAAGATTAGGGTTTGCGTTGACTTCATATAACCCAACAATTTTACACTCAAGGATAGTTTTTCGCTACCACTGATTCCACAACTCCTCGACTCCGTCGTAGAATACGAATTTCTTTCCATGATGGATACAGCCTCCAGCTACAATCAAGTTCCGCTCGCCGAAGACGATCAAGAAAAGACAACCTTCATTACTGAAAGAGGTTTCTACTGTTACACAGTAATGCCTTTTGGGTTAAAAAATACAGGAGCTACTTACCAAAGGCTTGTCACAAAAATATTCAAAGCTCATCTAGGCACAATCATGGAAGTCTACATCAACGATATGATCTGCAGAAGGTTGAATTGTAAAGATCATTCCAGCAACCTCCAAGCCAGCTTCGATATCCTTCGCAAATACCGGATAAAATTCAACTTAGGGAAATGCCAATTCAGAGTCACATCTGGCAAATTTCTGGGAACCTGGTTAGCAAAAGTGGAATCGAAATTAATCCTGCACAAATCAAAGCACTCATCGCAATATCATCTCCACGAACAAAGAAAGATGTCCAAAAATTTATAGGCAAAATTACCCCTCTTCACAAATTCATCTCCAAATCATCTAATCGTTGTAAGCTTATTTACCTCATTCTTCGTGACAATCCCACTACACTTTCAATGAAACAACACAAGGAGATCATTTGGACTCCTGACTGTGAGTTAGCCTTGTAAGATCTTAAATGATACTTGGGACGTCCTCCTATCATGAGTACTCCAGTTGATGGCAAAATATTAACAATGTACTTATCCCCAACTGAAGACTCCATTAATTTTGTCCTTATTCGAGAAGACGAAGGAATTAAAAAGCCAATCTACTTTATCAGTAAGACCATCATGCCTGCTAAAATAAGATACACAATAACAGAAAAATAACTACTCGCCTTGGTCTACAACTCTCAAAAACTTCGTCCATACTTCCATGCTCATCCCATTAAAATCATCACCAAGTATCCCCTTAAACTAGTACTCTCCAAGAAAGAAAAATATTGAAGAATACAACAATGGTCTATTTTCCTTGGCGAATACGACATCTCTTTCGAAGATATCTGTCAAGGGACAAGCAGTTGCTGAATTTTTGGCAGACTTTCTAGTTGAAGGCCCCAATTGGGAAGAACTCGAAGAAATCTTCACAGATGACTCAATTGCTGAACCAGATGCATGGTCCAAAAGCTTTGGTTGGCAATTTTTACAGACAGATCAGCCGGACCATGAGGATCAGGAATTGGCATCGTCCTTGTTACACCTTCCAATCATCACATCGAGAAAACTATCAAGCTGAACTTCTATGCCACCAATAATGAGACCAAATATGAAGGAATCCTCCATGGTCTAGATCTCACACTCACACTCAGAGCGGAAGAAATAACAGTTTACGCTGATTATTTACTCATGGCCAATCATTACAACAAGACATTTCGTATATCGGGAAAAAATAGTTGATTATGCAGCCCTGGTCGAAGAAAAAAATTAACAAATTCAAGCAAGCATCGATATCTTACATACATCGACAAGAAAATTGGCATGCCGACGCATTAGCCTACATCGCTGCCATGCTGGGAGACAGTCAAAAAAGGTCTTTAGAAATCGAAATCATTGAGCATTCTAGTCTTGATATACGGCTAACACTGCAGATCACCATTGCTGAAGATGAAGACCCTGAAGACTGGGGAAAACCATTTAATGTAAATCTCAACTCCAACGTCCTCCCCAGTAACAAAGAAGAATCCCGTTCACTTTTGGCCAAATGCCCCAGATACACGGTTCAAGATAAAATCTTATATCGCATCACCGGAGGATGACCCCTTATTGAGTGTATCTCTAAAAAACAAGCTCAAATCAAAATTAAAGAACTTCACAAAGGTATATGTGGAGCCCATGTTTCTGGAAGATTATTAGCCCAACGAGCGTTCACAAAAGGAATCTACTGGCCGAAGATGAGACAAGATTTTGAAAAATTTCTACGTAAGTGCTACAAATGCCAAATCCACGCACAAGACATCAAAAGTCCAACCCTTAATTTACACATTAGTAATATCCTCTGGTCATTTAAACGATGGGGAATCAACATCATTGGGCCTTTCTATCAAGCATCAGGAAATCAAAGATTTGTCCTTGTAGCCACTGACTACTCTAAAAAAATTGGTTGAAGCAATTCCTCTATGACATACCGATGAGAATGAAGTCATCAAGTTCCTTTGGAAAGACATTATAAGCAGGTTTGGGTACCCACAAATGATATGTTATGACAAAGTCATGCAATTTATCAGCCCAAAAGTCCTCGCTTTCCTCCACAAATACAAAATCCAGTTATCAACCTCTATACCATACTACCCTCAAGGCAACGTACAAGCTGATGCCATTAACAAGAGCATCAAATCAGGTCTATGCAAGCGTCTTGACAAAAAGAAAGGCAGATAGGTCGACGAACTACTCAATGATCTCTGGGCCTTCCAAACCACTCCTCGAACTCGTAATTCCCTAAAATGAGTAAACGTTCGTTGCTGTATCGCCCTTCTGTTGACACCATGTCATAGAACAACGGTCTTTTTAGAAACCTCTCCATGTAATGATAACCTAATTTCTTTGGGTTCATCTTATTTTTTTGCAAAAAGTTGAGCTTTATATTAAACCTATAAACATATATCAAAGGGGACCTTGCTTATCAAGGAAAGCCCAAATGGAAAAGGAAAAATTTACAAGGAAACCTATTAACCCTATAGTAGGTCTTTCTTTGGGTTCATCTTAAGTGTGTAGTACACACATAAATCATCAACTGTGATCAACTCCTCCCCCGTGGCCTTAAGTCGGTCGTTTATCGCCCCACATACCCTAAACAGGTCGTATACATTTGGATTGAACTGACCAGGTACCACATCAAAGAAGTTCATCAACTTTTTCTGGTTAGCTCGAAGGGGAAACTTCAACCCTTTCTTAATTTATTCTCGATAAACCAGAATCCCATCCAAGGTTATTTCCTGGTCAATTATATCGTACTGGTACTCCTCTACCCTAATATCTTTAGGAATACCATACTTCTTCTTGAACCTCAATATTTCCTTCGTCTCTAGACCCTCTCCATAACATGCCTCCTCACCCTCCTCCATATCTTCTTCCCCACCCCCTCTACTTTCTCGATCACTAGCCTGTGGCTCATGATCCACATTCATCTCTTTATCCTCCTCATCAGATAATTTGACAATCCCATATGCCTCTCTAAACTGGTCCACACTAACAACATCTGCACTACTCGACCCTACCCTATATCTACATCCCAGCAGTTGTACACAGGTAGTTATATCGATCATCAGGGGCACTACGTCTTCAAGGTTTTCATATATATCTTTACCGTCAATTTGAGTTCATTCAACCATTTTTGCGAACCTAAAATTAGATTCCATTTTTTACAATAATTAATATCTATCATATCTGATACATATTATGTTCATATGTTCATATTCACATACAGTTGTCAAGTTTAACCTCCAACATATCATTCTCACATTACTATCTGCTACTATCATTACGTTCAATTAACTTGCTACAATTAGTTCTCGGTACAATTTGTCTATTTATTCGTTAAGTATTACAAACATCGATTACTTTACTAATTGTCATTTATGTCGAACTTTATGAATATCGAGAGTTATCAAAGTACTCTTCGCTTGTTTCCAGACAAAGCCACTACACTTAAAAAAACTCAATTGCGAGACATTACCTTCTCCGACGTAAAATCCAGCCAAATCATAACTCACCAACAGTCACTTCCGACAATCTTGTTGAAATCAAAACCATTCCCTACAGTCACGCCGTAATCACCGCGATACCATCCGATCCCTCTCTCCACTCCTTACCACCCATCAATCACGTCTCTCTCACAGAAACACCTTTATAAACCATTACGGCAACATTATTTTAGTGGACACCATTAACAAACACCATTTAACCTCAGTCGTCCAACCCTAATACAATCGAATCCTCAATAACTTCCAATCCGTCTAGCCTACAACAAATTATTTCTACTAATATACTACGCATACCTACATTTACCAATATTTACAAACAAACAACCAATAAACATTAAAATCAAAACAGTTACTAACCTTGTCGCCGCGCTGCTTCGGTATCCCTTTCTTTTGCCCTCTTTGCTCTCATAATCAGAACACTGATCTCCTCCTTCCTAATTGTAGATAAGAACTCTAGAGACGAGCACAAATAATTTGCACTTGAGAATTTTTTTTCAGAGTTTGCAAAATGTAAACAGTCGCCCACCTCCGAACTATTTATAGACCCCCCGCGACTGTTCATCACACTGCTTCACAACCATTCGAGTACTCAAACATAATGCCTTACATGTCTTTTCTCGAAGTCTTTGACTATCTGCCTTCTCAAAATCAACAGGCCCCTACATTTTTGCTCCAATCCTTCCATATCTCAAAGAATTTCTCCTGACGCGTTCATACTCAGCAAAGTACAACTTATTTTATCATAAAGACGCTGTACATCATCTTCCTTGTACTTCAAAATTTTACCTACATGACCACGCCTTACCATATGTAATCCTCTTGCTACCTCCACACATTTTAACCTTATTCACAAATCTCTATATCTAAGACAAATCTCAATCAATCTGATCAATTTTCAAAATTCATTTGACATTTCACATACAGCGAGCAACACATTACTATATTACACAATTTAACCAAGCCAAAAATTTATTTAATAAGAATTTCACAAAACAAAACATCAACAACTGCAGTCTGACATTAAATTTTATTCTCATTTCATTTTTAACTACAATTCAACCATAACATATACTACTTCTACGAATTCAAATTATAAACTCCTAGCTACAACATCATCTTCTTTCCTAATCAACATCCTTGCACGAGTCCACATATAACTTACATGTTCAGGAGGACTCTAGAATTGCAGTTGATAGCGAAACTAGAAATCTTCTTCAGCATCCTTCGTCTCTATCTCCCTCATCACTTTATAATCTGGTTCAACAGGATCTTCCAACTAAACATTCGCATTCCGATTACCGATATACCGACTATATAATTCTCAATACTTTGCTTGCACATGACTATACACCTCATTACACTCCTACAATCTCGTCTTCGCCATTTCTTAAGCACACAACTCTCACATTTATAACAACAAGGGGTACTTATATGCCCTCCAAAGTCAAAGTCAACCCAACAAACATTTATTTCACCTTGGAAGTATATATTTTCCATAGTCACATCAATCAACATCAAAATCCATTCCTGGACATACTCAATCAACTATACTTCGAATTGTTTTAGCCGTCCAACAATCACTTTCATACTTCGACAAACAACAAATATATACTTGACAAAAAATAACAGGAAGTCAAAGCAAATTACTTTATTTCATTAAAATGGCTGCTACATATTACATTCAATAACTCCATCCTTCAATTACATTACATTAAATTATACTGTTCTCTTTGCATTCGACCTCAAGGACTAATTGCTCTGCGCTTTTATTTTTTACTAGGATTTGACATTATTTCTTCTTTTTGCCAAAATTTGACATTGTCTCTGGTAGCTGTGGCAACGATATCATAAGAAACTCAATGAATCTCAGGTCAGGAAACTTCTAAACAGAGCTGCCTCTGCAGAAAAAAGGCTGTAAAAAATTACAAGAAGCCTCCTTTGTTCGGCAAGATCCCAGGACGCTCAACCACCATCCCAATCATCTTCTTCAACATGAATAGTACCCACTTCCCCAACAATGTGGTCCGCTTCCATAACTCCCCAACAATGAACCAGTTTGGGACAAAACTTTACCTCAGATTGGTTATTGCGATCACCGTCTTCACCCACAGGTAATTTGCTGCACCACACTTGAGGCGGCATCTTCTCAATTCACCACCACAAGACCCTTCTTCAAACCATCTATTTATACCCCCTTGAATCTTCCAGGTTCAATGTCCTGTATTAATTAATTCTTTGGGAATGACATGACCAGATTCACTTCACTTTGACCTCGAAAATGATAACAGGAAGACTTTTAAAGACATCGACAACCTTTTCAAATTTCAATTTCTTCTCGACAAAGCCACATGTACTTCTGTCAAGAATGGGGTAATTATAGTAGCATATTTCACAGATTCGACATGGATAAGCCGGCATAACATAGTCGAATATAGTCAGTATTGCATAGTCGAAGATAGACAGCAGTTAAGAAACTACCATAAGTACTTGACCTACCAAAAGTTGCCATTGTGCCTAGTCAAGAAAGAGTTGTTAGAGATCCGCAAAGTTTGCCCACTCCTCCCAAAATAGGAGATTGTTTCTTTCTTTTGTAAACTGCCTGTATCTACTATAAATACAGGCAGAAAATAGATTATTCAAGACCAAAACCCTACTATTCTTACTTCTTTACCCTACAGTCACACAAAAACTTGTAATAACTAGCGACATAGTAGATTTTACATCAAAACCCTCCTCGAGGATGTGGTTTTTCTCAGCCTTTACTGAGTTTTCCTGGTAAAATCTTGTTTATTTAGCTTAATATTGCACCTTCCTCACGAAAAGTATTAGCGAAGATTATCCTTTTGGAAAACATTCCATTGCACAAGCATTTAATGATTATTGTACATCCTTAGATATTAAGGTAGAGTACTCTATCCCACATGTGCACACATAGAATAGATTAGCATAATCATTTATCAAGCGCCTTCAACTCATAGCTAGGCTCTTACTTATGCAATCTAGTGCATCAGTTGATGCTTAGGGACATGCTATTTTACAACCTGTATCTTTTGTTAAACTTAGACCTACTGCTTATCATAGTTTTTCACCTTCATAGCCTGTTACTGGTAGGTAACCAAATATTTCACATTTGAGAAAGTTTGGTTATGCGGTACATGTCTTAATTCTACCTCCCAAAAGAACTAAGATGGGTCCCCAATGGCGTTTAGGCATATACATTGGTTTTGAATCTTCATCCAAAATTAGGCATCTTGAGCCAATGACTGGTGATGTTTTACTGTAAGGTTTGCAGATTGCCAATTTAATGAGGCCATTTTCCCGCCGTTAGGGGGAGGTAAAAACCAGGTTGTTCATAAAGAACAACCCATTTTTAAGGAATGACGTGAATTGACGTGGAATATATTCACTCTGTCTCATCAGGATCCGAAAACTTCACAATGTGATTATGAGACAAAGAATGATACATTTGCAAGAAATTGTAAACCAATTGCCTGATGCGTTTAATGATGCGGCAAAAGTAACAAAATGATATGTGGCAGCTATGAACGTACAAGCCAAAATCAATGTTTCAGTTGGACAAGGTCCAAACATTATAGCAAATAAATTCGATACACATAAAAAATGTGGCATACTCCAAGGATAGTGCTCCCAGGAAGAGGAGAATTGATGAATCATCTTGTCCTAATGAATGCCTAGTGGTTGGAGCTACAGAAACCAATTACAAAAGTGTGCAATTTGCCAAATTTACTGAAGTGCCCATGGTTGCCTCGATAGATGTACATGTACCTAAAAATGAAGAGATTTTAATTTTTCATGCGTGTTCAGATGAATTGTGGGATAGGAAAACACTTGTCATGGATGACATATTTAGCTATGCAGTAGTTGCTGAGATATAAAATGACAATGATGATAATGACAATGAACCACGTAGTATAAATGAATGTCGACAAATGAAAGATTGGCCAATGTGGAAAAATGCTATACAAGCAGAGTTAAATTCTCCTGAAATACGTGGTATACCAAAAGGCACAAACCCTGTTAGTTTCAAATGGGTTTTCGTAAGAAAATGAAATGAGATAAATAAAGTTGAAAGATACAAAACCTGACTTGCAGTACAAGGTATTACTCAAAGACTTGGTATTGATTTTGAGGAGAGGTACTCTCCAGTTAATGATGTCATTACTTTTAAATATCTAATTAGTCTTATAGTTTCTGGAAAGCTCAATATGAGACTTATGAATGTTGTAACAACATACTTATGCAGAGACTTAGATACTGACATATATGACATTTCCTGATGGATTTACAATGCCTGACACATAGCCAAAAGGTACGTGTTCAATAAAACTAAGACGTGCTTTAAAAAAACAATATAAAAGAATTTAGTATATCCATCTTAGTATGTATTTGACTAAGGAAGGATATGAAAATAGTTGAATTTTCCCATGTCTTAATCCACAATACGAATTAAGAAACCCTTAAAAGAAGAATTATATGAAGAACACACCAATTGGTTGGGAAAAATCCATTTTAGAGTTTCAATTGCTCAAATAAATCGATTACAATCAAATTCCTCTCAAGCTCTAAGTCTTTCTCTCAAAACTTTGATTGATCTAACATGATCTTCTCTTACCTAGTCTTGCCCCTTTATAAGGGTTACAAGTTCCTAGTTAAAAAATAGGATAAATATGCCCTTAAATGCCTAAAACTATAGGCTGAATCGCGCCTCTGTTCGAATAGAAAAAGTATATTCAAATAGACATTACGTCTATTCAAATAAAACTACTCAGACAGGTATTTATTGAATATACATAAAAGTATATTCGAACAGGAAAACTTATATTTGAGCAGACATGAAGTCTATTCGAATAAGCTACTTAGACACCTGTTTATTCGAATAGGAAAAAAAGTCTATTCGAATACAAAAGGGGTGTATTCAAATAGACTTTTTAAAAAAGTCTAAAAATGCTCAAATCCTCCTAGATCAGGTCTTCATTAATAAATTTGTGGATGGATTTTCTATAACAACAGTATATGTGGATAATATAAACTTAATCGAGTCTCCTAAGGAATTAGAAGAAATTGCTAACTATTTAAATAAATAATTTGAAATTAAAGACTTGGGAAGTACAAAACTTTGTCTCAGTTTGCAAATTGAATGATGTTCTAGTGGGATTTTAGTTCATCAATCCCGATATACTGAAATGATCTTGAAATGATTTAGAATGGACAAAACACGTCCCCTTTGCATACTAACAGTTGTGAGGACTTTAGATTTGGATAAGGATCCATTTCGACCAAGGGGAGAATATGAAGAAGTTCTCGGGTCTGAAGTACTTAAGTACCATTGGAGCACTTCTGTATCTAGTTTCTATTAGTTTATTATCAAGCTATAGTTTTGCACCTATTAGATACTGGAATGGAATTAAACATATATTGAGATATCTTCTTGGGATAACTAATATGGGTTTATTTTATTCTTTTGATGCCACTAACAATTCCCATCCAGTTGGTTATGCAGACCCTGTTTATCTTTTTGATCCTCATAAAGGTTACTCCCAAACAAAATATGTATTTCTTAATAACAATGCAGCTATATCTTGGCAATCAATAAAATAAGATTTGGTAGCCACTTCCTTCAACCATGCAGAGTTAATTGCACTTCATGAAGTAGCTAGAGAAAGTGTATGGTTGAGGCCAATCATTTAACATATAAGAGGAAAATAACGATAATATGGCCTGCATTGCCCAAGTATAAGAAGGTATCGTCAATAGTAATCAAACTAAGTACTTTCCTTCAACATTATTTTATCCACACGAGCTAAAAAGGAAGAAAGTGATCGAAGTCAAGCAAGTACGATCGAGTGACAACTTAGCAGACTTGTTCACCAAGACATTACACAAGTCAATATTTTAGAAATTGGTTTACAGGATTGGCATGTGACGACTCAATCATCAAGAAAATTAGTATTCCTCTTGATTTGAGGGGGAGTATTGATCAAGGGAAGTATTTATCTGCTATATTTTGCGTACTGTATTCTTTTTCCATATACTAGGATATTTCCTAGCAAGGTTTTAACGAGGTAGTTGATAAGCGCGTTGATGGTGGATATCCAAGGGGGAGTGTTGTAATATGGATAATCCACCACCAACTTCTAAAGATTCTAATATCTAGTGATCCAAATAATATATTTTGTATATATTATTGTGCAGAGATCTTTCTATTGTTGAGGATATATTATTCTCTAGGATTTTATGTATTCACTATATATATGATCTCTATTGGAGCAATTGATATAAGAAAATAGTTTTCTCTCATTCTCTTTTATAAATAAAATTCTATAACGGTTAGTAATTAGTGAGAGCAACAGGTTGTAAGTTATGAAATAAATATGATTATTACGGATTACTGGGACAAGTGTTACAGAAAATGTTTTACCTATTTCAATCTACGAAGTTAAAAGTCGATAACCAAAGGGGCAATCCTGTAGAGATTTACTACAATTACTATGATCAATTTGAGTAAACAAGAAGAAAATCTTACTAACCTCTTCTCATGCTTTAGCAAATCCTTCTAAGCTTGAGTGAAGTCTTTCCTTGGATTGGCTGTAGACCTTAATGGGATGGTTGTGTGTTGCCTCTAAGAGGGACTTCCCATCAATTTAACCTGATATGGTTTGAGTAGTCTTCCTATTATACCCTCAAACCCTAATAAAGAGTAACACTAGGTCCCCTCAACCTTAACTTGATGTAATAATTAGGCATAATCAATAATACATGTAAGACCTATTAACATGTGTACTCATGAACTGAAAGAAAAAATATTGAGTAGTGCCGATATAGATAGAAAATCCGCAATCTCCCACCCGCTGCTAACTTGATTTTTTAATAAAAAGTATTTAAACTGATTCACGATTTTATGAAAAACGGATGACCATCCTTTGTTTTTAAAATACACATATGATAATTTGTTGAAGGCAATGTTACATCGAACTTGACTATCACTCTACGACTAAAAAGATGGCTAACACGATTCACAGACAAATTTTGGTCAGGCCTTTGAGCACATGCCTAATTCATAGCGTGGACGTCAGACTAACAGCCTCAATAACTTTCAAGTACAATTTCTTTAATGGTAGAGTTTAGCGTTTCAATAGAAAATGTACACTTTAATGATGTACTGATACATTTTCATTAGTGTCCTACAACATGTGTTTACCAGACATATGTCATTTTAATACTTAGACAGACCGTCATGTGAAGACAATCGCTCATAATAAAATGGCAGTCAAATGATCTGAAGCCTACCCATATCCAGCCCAAGCAAACTTGAAAAACCTTTCAATATTCTATTTATGCACTTGATACTTAGACAACCGTCATATGATAAAATCACTCGTATCTAAAGCTTTATTACAATTACATAACTGTAATTGAAACTGAATATGTGTACATATAATAACGGATCCAAATATAATAGCGGCTAAATAATCAAAATCAAAACTGAATGTTGACAAAAATAACAACCGCGAATAACTCCCACATGGATAAAGAATCATAATGCAGTAATAGTAAATAAAATAAATCAATAACTACTCCTACATAAAAAAAAATACTCAAAGAGGCTAACAATCTCATACACATAACATGTCCCCTAAAGGCTGGTATCGGAAGTCCCTTAGTAAGCGCGTCAACAATCATCTCCAGTGTCGACAAATGAGGAATCTTGATAATCTTTTTATGTACTTTATCAATGATAATGTGATACTTAATGTCAATATACATATTATCCACAATCACGTTATTATTCTTAATATACTTGACGACGGCCTCATTGTTACAAAATACTCGTAATGGTCTAGATATCGAATCAACAACCTTTAGCTCATAAATAAACTGCTTGAACCATACAGCCTATTGGGAAGCCTCATAACAAGCCATATACTCTGCTTCCATAGTCGAGGAAGCAACAATAGGCTATTTGATACTTCTCCACGAGATAATGTTACGAGCAAGCATAAAAACATAACTAGAAGTAGATTTCTTGTCATCTTTGTCCCCTACAAAATCTGAGTCAGAATAACTCAAAACTATGAGCTCATTCAATCTCCTATAAACCAATCTGTAATCTCAAGTCCTCTTCAAATAGCGAAAACCTTCTTGGCTGCCTGCCAGTGAACAATAGAAAGATTCTGCTGGTACCTTCCTAGCATCCCAATAACAAATTTAATGTCAGGTCTTATACATATCATGCCATACATGAGACTTGCTAGGGTGAGTTAAACTCGAACTCAAGTATGAGGACTTATTCTGCTCATACACCAAGTTTGACTACCTTTTTTTGAAGATATGACTAAACCCATCTACTCCTCTCACTCTCTCCATGATATGATTACTGGGGCAGGAGTTATGGAAAATGTTTTACCTGCTAGAATCTATGAAGTTATAAGTTGATAGCCTGAGGGGTAGTCCGAGAGTGCTAAGGGGTATAAAAAATACCCCCACATAGACATAGATGTGGGTTGAACTGTTTAAACCAAAATAAGAAGTAGAGCTTGAGCGTGGGTTGAAGTTGAAATTGAAGTCTGAGAACTTATATGTTTTTGAGGGGGTCATGCAATCCTATATGTTCATGTTCAGCAAAGTATCATGATAGAAGATATTTGCTCCGCTCCCAGAATCGACAACATCTGTTTGACCATGACTCCTCCGATCATGATCCAAATGACCCGTATTTCGTCATGGGGGTGGGAGATGGACCCCATGTCATTGTCTATGAAGTATATAGCTTGGTCGTTATTCATGTTAGGAACTGCCGTAATACCGTGAGCTGTTCTCTAATTTTTGCTCAGTCTGTAATACTGCCTCATGGAGTTGGAAATGGATTTATGGGATTACTCCCCGTTAATGTCTTTGAGTATCATTTTGTAGCCATGTACTTGTGCATTCGCTGCTAGCTACTCTAGCACCCCGAATGGGAGTATGTCTTTCACCGGGATTGATCATTTTAAATACTGAGTGTAACGTCCTTTCCAGAACCATGTCTCTATTTTGTTGATTAGGTTACAATACTTCTCGATTTCATGGTCATAGACCTCATGGTAGGCGCAATAGGATCATCCTGGGCGGTCGGGCTTTGGGTGTAGCTTCTTATAATCTGGGTCTTTCTTGGCGATGAGGAGGAGCTCCATTCGTGCGATTGTGAGTTCGTTGGGTGAGTATCGTTCCCAATGCTCGACCTTTGGCTTACCTTCTCGAAGGGGGGGGGGGGGGGTTAACTTTTCCCGGTGGATATTTGTTTACTCACCTTTTGTTCTTACTATCGTCCTTTTAGCACTGCATGTCGGGGATATCTCTTGGATGTTATGACGTTCCTGGGTGCGTGACTAGCAATGAGGCGGAGACGGTACTGAGAAAGGCTGCTATCTGGGAGGCCTATGCATGGCTATCCGCTTCTACATTTTTATACTATTGTACCTTTTTATATAGATTTTTAGTGTCTTTGGTCGTTTCATGTGCAGATCTTCGCGTAACTTTGAACTAGGTAAGTATGTGCCCATGAATACCAAGCAAGCTGTCCATGTATCTACTCATTCAATGAGTATTAGCTCATTCTTAAACCTCTTTAAAGAAGGAGTCGATGGTTTTTCCAATCTGCTGTTTCAGAGAAAATAACTCTGCTAGTTTCTTCTGGGACTGCTGGTTATGTAGGTATTTTTCTATGAACGCCAGTGAAAGCTGCTCGAAGGTTGATATCGAGTTGGGTTCGAGGCTTTGAAGCCAGGCAAGGGCCCCATCTGACAGGGTCGAGGGGAATAGACGGTACATATGCTCGTCTAACTGGTGTTGAAGGTCAATACTATACTGGAACTTCGAGATGTATTTGCCTGGGTCTTGGCTCTCATTGAAAGCCTCTATCTTTGACCTATAATTGTTCTACCCCAATATGTAATTCTTGATGTTCTTCGTTAATGGGGTGCTATGTATCTTTTATAGAGTCTATTTCATTAACCTCTTGGTTGGGTCATTATTTTATAGGTTTATGATCAATGCCTCTCTGGAGGTGGCCGTTAAGGGTAGTTGGTCACTTCTGCCTTCTTGGGCCTCGTCCTTCTTGGATTGATGACTCATCGTAGTAGCTTTTTTTGTATGGCTCCTACGGTTGTCTGAACCGTGGCATTCCTTGGTACCGTTTGTTGAAGCAGTCATTGTAGGCGGGGTCATTTCTACCTAGGGGTCGTGGGTTTCTTTCATGATACTGCCTATGACCGTACCCAGGTGGGTATGATGAGTTATTAGGGCAATATTATTGATGCAACTCAGGAGGGCTATCATGATAATTATTGTACGAGGCCCCTCGGTATGGTGTAGGGGCGAGGGGATGCATACCTTAGTATTGTGGAGCGTACCGGCTAGGTGGAGATGGGTCGATATGGCTAAGATAGTATGCTGGCCGTGGTGGTAGGGGTCGTTGCCTGCCAAGTTGTTGTATTGGTTGCCTTGGTGGTAGAGGTCCTTACACACCAGGTTGTAGTACTATTCCTCGAGGTAACGAATATGGGTTGTAAACCTGGGTGGGCTTGGTCTCTTAGATCGGCCAGTATATCGGAGGTAAATAGGGATGAGCTTCGATGTTTTTGGCCGTTGAGCGCCACCTCGTGTAGCATAGAATCTCCAACGGTATCGGAGGTTGCCGGGATGCTGGCTGACGCTTTATTTATGGCAATAAAACTTTCTCGCATCTCCTCGCTAGCCACCTGAAGTTGTCAAATTTGATCTTCTTTTGTCAGCATCGGTTCTTATAGTTGTTGGAGCATCGCCCTCATCTCGGCCATCACTTGCTCCTGTGATTGATTTCGCGTGGTAACTACCATCTTCGTGTTGTTATATAAATATTAGTTGTGAGGATGCAGACGACGCTAATTGTAGTCTTTAAGATCCTCTCAGGGACGACAATATGTGATTATCAGTTTTGATCTTGACAAGTCTCACCAGAAGAGGGCACTACTCTACTCTCTTTGGGTCTTTTTTCCCTCTTTCTCTAGAGCTCCTAAAGTTTAGTAAATAGAGGATGAGGTTCTAGAAAAAGGTTATTTCTTAGGTCCCCTTCCCCCTCTATTTATAGGGGAGGGTCTTAACCTAGGGGTGCTTAAGGTCACGTGCCTGTGTAATTCCCAAGATACCCTTATAGGGTCTTAGGCTTTATGTTTCTACGTGGCCATGATGACATAAAGTGCTCGTTAGTATAACTAGTTTTGCTGTGACTTGTGGGTCGTTAACCGAGCTCCCCCTAAGACGTACTCGTCCATGGGTGGAAAGGTTGTCAAATGACCTGTGACCTTGTGGTTAGCGGGAACGTGCTTCTACAATCATCTTATACAAAAAGCAAAAATAGGATAAGTGATGAGTTGAAAAATTAGGGAGAGATGTGTTTTTCGATGATCTAAAACTGTGGTAACTCATTCTCTTTCATAGAGAAAAATCTACAACGGTTAGTAATTAGTGAGAGCAACATGTTTGTAAGAGCACCTCCAACAGAATCGTATGCGATTCTGGTTTACCATATACCGGTATTCCAGAATCGCATACTATTTTCGTCCAACAAAGAATTAAAGTTTTTCTGCCGCGCACTGAGCCGTTCAGCGCCTAACAAAAAGTACCAAATAATTTGTTATCTTAGTTGGGCACTAAACAGAAAAGTACCTACCGTCTGTTAATGTTATTTGGTTTATTTCCCCCTTTCTCTCTCATTCAAACAACTCTACCATCAAACACCTACACCCAAATACTCCAACACCCAACACCACTACCATAATTCTTCATACAACCCATATCAGACACAAACATTACACCGACAAATTGATCGGTAGAAAATTATAATCACACCGCCTAATGCCAAAATTGCAAGGCGGTGATGAAGAAATTTATCTTGCACGACAAAGGACCTGCACACCCACCTCCACCCCTCGATATTCTTCTTGATAACATAAGGAGCGTGGTTATATTGCCGAAGGGTAAAAGTTATATATCGAATAAAGTTACGACGATCACGGTGGGAAAAAAACTAAAATTTCATAGATTTTTTTTACCTTTAGCCATATGTTTGATGAAATGTCTCAAAAAAATGTTTTGATGTTTAACAATGTGTTTGATGAAATGTCATGTTGGTGATGATGTAGAGGGACGCTCTTAACTTTCATGGTGGGATGCTTATGATTGTGAAAATCTACGACAAGTTGCATAAAAAACAAAAGGCTTTGCTAACGAATTCTCTATTTGGTAACTTTTTCAAATATTGTATTGGAAAAATTGGCAGATATCAGGTACTTGGAAAAGGTGATTAAATTTTAATTCAAGGCTTCTCGGAGAGGTGGTGGCCAACCACCCACATGTTCTACTTAGTGGACACGGATATGGGATTTACCCCATTTTACTTTTACATGAAAACGGGGATAACTATCGGGGATCCCAGAAAGTGTCCATTGCCGTATAATTTTAATTATGAAAAGCCGAAATTATATCACCAATTTTTTCCCACTCTAGGGGGAAATGATGTCCATCTGGGGGCTGTAAAGATAAATTGGATAAAGTGGCTTATTGAGGCAAACAAAAATGATCCTATGACATGATATTTATTGCCCCGGGCTTTCATATTTTTTCTAATGGCTGAACTCTTTATCCCCAATGGTAAAAGTACAATTAGGTTGGGTTATTTGGCCGCGATTGCCAACCTAGATAGATTGGATGATTATGATTGGGGCTCTACCATTTTGGAGGCTTTATACATGGCCCCTGACACTTACTCTTTGGGCGTGAAAGGTTTGTGTAGTTGGTAGAGTTTGCTTGAATATTGGTACAATAAATATTTAGTAAATCTCCACCCTATACTTCAAGATGAGGCAACAAATGACACGCATCTCTATTTTCTAAGATTAATTTGATGAACATGGGTGAATTTGATGGAGAAAGTTAATAGGGGGATACACAACAATGTCAACATTGCTAGGGTTAAGATTGAGATGCGGAGGTTAAACAATCTCATGTGTCCATAGAACTCGTATTTAGAGATACAATAAGGTTTAGAGGATTACGAGGACACGCCCCTAGTAGTTGCACGATGGTATTCATGGAAAAGGTTACCTCTCCATATTCCTAGCCTTCCGCATGCTTGGTATTTGGGGGAGCGGTGTTCTCTTCAGGTATTTGGGGTTGTACATGTTCCAGCAGACCCTTTATATGCTTAGGATATGTTTGGGGATCATCGGATACTTGGGGATCTTTATCTAGACTGGCTTAGAGGTCAGGGATAGGTAGACGGTGAACAATTTCTCATAGATTACATAGCTACGATGTATATTGGGCTAGGGTTTCCATACCGTACATTTTACCAAATTACTTACGGGTGATCAACGCTGATGTGATCGGTCCAAGAGCGATTAAAGGGCAGATTATTCCTTCGAGTATTACGCATTCTATACCATAGGAGACATAGTTCATACAGGAGGACATGGATACCAGTGTTGATCCCACATGGCAGTTTAGAGTTATTGATATTAATAGCACTGATAGGTTGCTTGACGTACCTCGCCATAGCAACGTCCCCGGGGTACCATCTGCTGGTTTATATCATGATATAAAGTTAAATGACTAATTTGATTTTGTAACTTTTTTATATCCTTTTATTTACATATGTAAGTTTTACTCATGATACTTTTTATTATTTCAGTACACGCAGTATATGAATGAGTCTAGACGTATGTATGTTAGTGGCCAACAGATTTCTTATGATTAGACGGCTTCGATGTATGAGTATTATACTGGTGTGATCACTGACAAAGATAAGACGATTAGAGAGAGAGAGAGAGATGCCCACATACAAGAGCTTTAAGAGCAAAATCAGGAGATGAAATAATCAATTGCAGAGTTCTAGGAGTAACTTCATCGATACCAGTTGTGATAATTTGTCATTTATCGTTATGTTCATCTTTTGGACTATGTCGTTATGTTTTAATTTTGACTATGTCGTTATATTTTAATGTTGGACTTCTTAGTTTTACATTAGAACTATGTCACTATATTCTTATTTTGGCTTATATCGTTATGTTTTAATGTTGGACTTCTTAGTTTTACATTTGAACTATGTTGCTATGTTTTTATTTTGGATTATGCCGTTATGTTGTTAATTTGGAATACTATGTCTTCACAGCAATGATTTTTTTTTTGCGGCTATGCAAGAAGGGGCTAGGAAGGATATGAAGCGAGTTTTTGGTGGTTTACAAGCTCGTTTTGCAATTGCTCGGAATCCCGTATGGTTTTGGAAGCCCGAAGCATTAAATTTGATTATGTGCACGTGCATTATTTTGCATTATATGATTACCGACGATGAGCGTGATTGGGCGACACATGATTACAAGTATGATGATGCGAAAGACCCATTCGTGTATCCACCAAAGATTTCTCGAGGTACTTCTACGGACGACGACTTCGATAAATATCTTGGGGAACATTTGTAGTACCGAAATGAAAACAAACATTTCAAACTCCAAGCCGATCTCGTGGAGCATTATTAGAAATTTGTCGAACGTAATGCTTGAGTTGTTATTTCAATTTCAATTATTTATACTTGTAGTTTCTTTTCATGTTAACGTACATTATTTCAATTTCACTAATGTTTCAAACTTTATAAGTTGCAATTTATTCCAAACTAAAATCATTACAATTCATTTTAAAATAATTGACATATTTATTGAAAAACACAATTAGAATTTAAACTATATCCTTTGATGAGACATATTATCACTACCACCGTTTGTACTTGACAATCCCGTGGCATTGTATTTTGCCATTATATTAGTAATTACTTCGTTCTTCAACATTTGTCAACACATGGCAGTATCTCTATCCATTCCACTCAAATCCGCATCCATAATCTTCATGTCTCGAATTTGTTATTCTATTTCTTCCTTTTTCTGGTATCGCTCGAGATATTCTGCTGCCATGGCCTTCTTTGTTTTCCTTTCTTCTTGCCTTAGCTTAACATTATCTCCAACCATCTTTGTTATACCCTCATGGGCCTTGATGATCTTTTCAAACTTTGTCAGAAGGTTATTTTGCTTGTTCCCCTCCCCCTTTTTTTTTTTTCCTCCGTTGGCCTATTCGTTAACCCCAAAGATGAATAAACCGGGTCCGTCACTTCATCGTCATCGTCAACTAATTCTTCAGGGTTCAAACCCATTGAAAACCTCAGAATTTCATTTAAGAACATTTTTTTGTGCCTTAGAGTCGGACTTAGAGCTGCCGCCAACTTACATTTCATGGACGCTTCTATGGATGATCTCCGGATTTCATCTTGGATGCTTCTTCATAATATGCCAAATATGTTTGAAACCAAACATTTTTGTATTGTTCTCGGTTTTAAATGCTTTCTCAAACATAGTATCCGCACGGTCATACTACGCACAAAGAAAAATAAATTAAACACTTAAGGAAATGTCGTGATATAACAAATTTAAACAAACATGTCATATAAATTGAAACGTACCTCGTGGTGTTCATTTCCAATCTTGCTATGGTTCACCTCGTGAACTTTCATGATGCAAGACATAAAAAATGTGGTTTGCCGTTGGATTTTCCCCCAACGTTGTTTCAAGGCGGCTTTTGTACGGGTTTTCACACCACTGGTTCCTTCATAGCCGTTTACTAGTTTCCCCCATTTTGAGCATCTTGCGAGTGTGTGACCCAATATTTGGCAAATGTTTGATCCTCAAGGTCAATCCAACAACTATTATCGCCTTTCTTTTCGTTGGCAAGCACGTTGGGTAGCGTAGAAAAGGAATGCAGGGGAATGGAGTAGTTCGGCGATTTCGGAAGTTGCGTTGATGAAACGTATTGAGAGTATGAATTTTGAGAAAATTCGTTATCCATTTGAAGTTAATAGAGCTTGAGATGCTAGAGAGTTGATAATGGTAACTAGATTGAAAGAGGTGAAACAAATTATTAAAAATAGAATTTAAGAAAACTACCCTTTTTATTTGAAAAATTTGGGTGAAATTAAAAAATTAGTCGTTGGAGAGATGGGTTGGGGTTATAGATTGTAGGCGCATTACTGAAGAGTGCCTAGAGTTCGCGAAAAAAAAACTTACGCGCGCTTAACGGTTCGGCGCTTTGACAGCTGTATTTAAAAGTTGTTGGGCACTCAACGATTCAGCGCCTAGGCGGTATCCGAATACTCCTTGCCAAGTTCAGGTTTCACATACTCTGGATGGGTATGGGGTTCAGAACGGGCGTGAGTCTCCTGAACCCATAACCCTATTAGATGGTTTTTTTTGCAAGAGTATAAGAAAACCTTAACAACGTTCATGTTGTTGGAGGTGCTCTAAGTTATGAAATAGGAAGTAGAGCTTGGGCGTGGATTGAAGTTGGAAGTTGAAGTTGAAGTTGAAGTTGAAGTCTGAGTAGTTTTTTTGTTTGATATATTTCGCTCAAACCGGTCTCCTCCTCCTCTCACTCTCTCCATGATATGATTGTATTGGAGCAACAACAACAACAGGTAACTCTCTCTCTCTCAAACCTAAACGCCATTGCTTTGATGGTTCAAGTTATGAGATTCAGCTGAAACCCCATTGTAGGTTCAATCTGATTACTACTATATCAAACAAATAACCCCCTTTGGTTGAAATCTACCAAAACCCCCTTGTTTTTATTTGATTACTACTTTATCAAACATTATGGCCTAAACTTGTTTTTTTTTGCCTCAAACATTATGGTATCCAATGCACATATCTACTTTGTGAGATTGCAAACCCCAGTATTTTGATCTGAAGCTCTTCCTATGAAATCGGGTAAAAAAAATCTAAAGTCGCTTCTTTTTAAGTATATATATCAAACCAATGAGTAGGGAGTTCAGAAACGATGCGGCTCTCTTTGCCTAATAATGAATAGGGAGTTCATGCTAACTCCATTATTTTAATATTCCTCAAATACCCATTACTCTCATTCAAGGCCTCAAATCTTAATTTTGACTGCGATTCACTACTCCTATTGTGAACATTAATAGAATTTTCTCTCTTTGCTTTCTAGCACTGATTACATGCCAATGATTCTTAACTGCGCTATCGCTCCTACCCACAAACAATCAACATCCCTTTGTTCCTAGGGTACATTCAATGAGCCATTAGGAAATGTTTCCTCTTCTTCCTTGGGTCTAACTGGTTGAACCATGCCAATCATTATATTTTGTATATTGCTGGTTTGATAAAAGAGGAATCCGTATGTTGGCTTACATGTCACTAGTTATCTACTTCACCGATTCTAGATAAAGTTTCTTAAGGAAGATGGAAATTTGATAGGATGTCTAAGTTAACTCAAACACTTGCTCCACTTGATTTATATGACCTTCTTCTTCCCAATTATTTGTTACTGGTGACAGCTTCTCCAGTTTCATTAATAAACTATCCCTCGTTGACGACTACATTCTCTCTTTCACTTGAGTTTGTACTACGACCAACAGAGAGTTGTTAAATCAAAAAGATTGGTCATTTCCCATCGTTTGCAGGATGATAATTTTACTTCTTAACTTGTTACTTCAATTATATCACGTCAAGTCCACATCACTGGGGAAAGATGATCAATTATATCACGTCAAGTCCACATTACTGGAGAAAGACGATAGCCCCTCTTTCATGGACCTGGGAATCTTGCCCAAAAAAGGGCATGAGAGTTTTTTTAATTTTATGGTTTGAATCTCCTTGTCCAGGGTAAGATTCTCATTGGTTGCTTTTTAACTAAGTACCCCCCTCTTTAGAATTTCAGTTTTTCATCGTCATTATCCAGCCCAATGGAAAAAAAAAACCCTTTGCCTTTGGCAATAAATTTATAAGTACCTTTAATGTTCCACTTGAATAGGGCTTGGGCTCTTATCTCATTGAGGTTGATCTGCAATGGGGGAACCTACCTATTAATCTATGCTTGTAATACTCCAATTCTTCTGCTACAACAGCTTTTGAAATCATCACAACAAATTTCTTCCCTCTCAAGGTTGAGGCGGGGATCTCCTCTATGGGCAGTCTTAAGCTCAATTTACTTTCATAATCTCAACCACATAAGTGGGTTGTTGCTGTGTCTTTTCTCCTTCTTTAGCTTTCAAGGCCATAACAAGTTGCTCTTTAGTCTCAGATCATACTATCATCTCCAAAGGCTTCGGGACTGTAGCATTGGTTGGGGGCTTCTCAACCCTAGGCTGTTGTTCTTCTCCATCTTTCAACCCCTCTAACATTTTTTTGAGATTCAGAGGCCTCAGAGTCTCAGACCACTCTTAAATTCTATTTCAAACAAAAGAGAAATCCATTGGAAAAGAGGGACTAGAGATCAATCATTGTAGAAATCAAGGCAAATTTGCAGAAATTAAAAGTTCAGGAATAATACGAAGGCCGAATAATTGCACCGAATTTTTAAGCTCTCTAGGGTTTTATTAGTGAAAGAATGAGTATTTTGATTCCTTTGAATTTCATTTTTGCTAGATTGATACTGTTATCTGTTGAAGTTTCTTCAGTTCAATTTTTAGTATATCTGTATTGTATCTATGGAAGTTTCTTAAAGTTTAATTGTTAGTTTTAGCGAGCCTGTCATTATGTATTCAAAGAATATAAATTCATACTTACTGTGTCGTTCTTCATGTGATTTTTTAGGTCTGGATTTGGGGATATCAAAGAAGATCATTTTGGGGCCAACTATCATTTCCCAACACGTTGCGGTAGTATATGGGGTATGCGTATAGAAGAGGAAGAGAAGAAATGGGGTTCCACCTCCCACAGGAAATCATCACTGATATACTCTCCAGACTACCTGCAAAGTCTGTCGGGCGATGTAAGTGCGTATCTAAAGTTTGGCTTAATTTTGTTAGTGATCCGCTTTTCCTGAAGTTGCATCTCAAACGGTCAAAGGGAAACAGCGAGCATAAAATCGTAATTGCAACCTTTAATGGATTTTTCTTAACCATTGGGTCTGCAGATCGTGTACTGGAAGGGACGCCAGAAGGCAACCAAACAATAGTTCTTAGACATCCTTTGCTTGAAACCCAAGTAAATATAATATTTATATTAGGATCACATGACGGATTGCTACTCGTCAGACAAGTAAATATAATATCGGTATGGAATCCAACTACCGGAGAATATATCAGTGTACCATGTGAAAATGTTCATAGTGGTTCTTGTGATATGCGCTTCCCCATTTACGGATTTGGGTACGATGAATCCACGGATGACTATAAGGTTGTAAGCCTTGCAACAATTAATAAATCATATTCAGAAGTATGTATTTATTCATTGCGAAACAACTCATGGAGAACAATTCGGGAAAATGTCCCTTTCTTTAGTTTTGATGGTTTGAAGATGCCGCGATTTTATGGGATACTAATTAACGGGGCCCTTCATTGGAGGCTAAGATCCTTTTCAAGATCAACTGACTTTGAATCAATATTTAGTTTTAATCTTAGGAATGAAATGTTCCAAGAAATACCTCTACCTAAGATTAATCAAGGGTGGTTTGAAATTGGAGATTTAGGAGGTTGCCTTTGTGTTAGTTGGCATCATGGGACAGGTGTCGATGTATGGGCAAGGGAGAATACTTGGACTAAATTATTTAGCACCAGAGATCTTACAATTAAAGTCCCTCATTTTCGCATGAAACTGTTGCACGGAAGAAAGAATGGTAAAATTTTACTAGAGATAGACAGCAGCTTACTGTATATGGTAGACACAAGGCATAAAACTGTAGAAACACATGAAATATCCAATCCTTCTGTATTTTTGCCACCGCTGAGGATAAGTGGGATGCGCCCTAGGTACCCATTGTTTGCATCATTTGAGACAGAGACCTATGTCCCAAGCCTTGTTTCAGTCAATGCGGGATATGGTAGTGGACAGAAGCATGAGTAGAAAGAATCTGGTAGAACCTCCCCTTGTTCCTTTGCTACAAATTTGTACTGGATATGGTCATATGGAATGTTAGTATGTTTTCAAGTAAGATGTCTTAACTGCCTTTTGTGTATTCTCACTCTGCTCTATATATGTAACAATATGGTTTGGTATTCCATTCAAGATTATTTATATGATTCGAAATATTATTTCATAAGTGCCTTCAGCATATGTTAATTGAAGTCTCATTAGTTACTCTGTAAAAACCTGATGTTAGTCTCGTCCTGTTTGTTTGTTTTAGGATGCTTTTGATAGTTATTTGCCTTCAGCTTATGGTAAAACACACAATCTTGATAAATGACGTAATTTCAATGGGATGGCTTACTCTTTTCATGGTTAAAATTTGTATCTTGCTTCATAACTTCTGACCCATGTAGTTAGATGATATACCAAGAACCTGCGGCTCTATTGATGATAAGCCAAAAACCTGCTGCCTAATTGGTTAGTGGGTACGGATCCATCAATAAATTTGGACAAGCTATTCTACTATAAAACTTTACATGACGTGCAAGTATTTGTGTTTTGTTAGGGCAAAGCCAGCAGGGTGTGAGTTTGAGCTTGGGTTGCAAACCCAAACTCAAACTCACACTTTGAGTGTCCAAGTAGTCTAGTAGTCTGAATTCGAGTGTGGGTTTGCAAAAGTGGTGCTACAGTAACTCAACCGAGTGGGAGGAGCTCACACTCAGAGCATCTCTAGCAACGAGTGTGGGTTTGGGTGTAAATTCTGACACCCTGGCCCACCAAACACACAACTCACACCCGACCTCTCCTAGCAGCCAGTGTGAGTTGCTAACGTGAATTTTTTTTTTAATTTTGAAGAGATTAAAACATCGCGCGGTGTACCTTTTACCTTTTACCGCGCGATAAAAGGAACACCGCGTGAGGTTCCAAACACCGCCGCTTCAACTGTTTGTAAAACTCTCTCCCAACTCGACTATTCTCACATTTTTACTTCTTGCTCTCTCACAAAATCCCTGGTAAAAAAATTGTGATTCCAACAAAATCAAAATGCATATGCCAGAGGGAGAACTACACCCCAGTACTATGCCTGGGTTTAGAGGAATAAGAGATCCAGAGCGTTCCGTAACTCGCTCGAGGTCCGGAAGGAAAAAAAAACGAGTGGAATTTGAAGATGTCCAGTCCCAATCTATACCAAACCCAACCCAAGAAAACTTCCCGCGGAGGTGTATTACCCAACTCCCAGACGGAGTAAGTCACATCTATTACACGGGAAAGGAACTCACGGTACGTTTTAGTGTAATTGTGAATTTGTTATTTCTATAAATCAAGTGTTTGAAAAAATGCCTCAATGAACAGAATTGGGATTCGATGCGTGTGCACGACACATTCACTACGATGATCAAAGTGTGGAATGAGATTTCCACAATTCTACCTATAAGGGACGCCGTGGTGAATATTTTTGGGCAGTTTATGGATATACGCTTGGACAATTCCGATAATCGGCTAATTCAGGCGGTTACAGAGCGTTGGTGGTCGACCACACACATGTTTCTGTTCCCATGTGCGGAGATAGGGGCCACTCCTCTCGATTTCACTATGCTGGCATCATTGTCCATCGGCCGATATCCGACACAGGTGCCATATGACGACACATGGTCTATTTTATCCAATGCTAGACAATTGCTCCCCAACATTGATTCCGACCATATAAAGAGTCGGAACGTCAACATTTTACATTTGAGGACGTAATGAAAACATAAGAAGATCGAGTACGTTATAATTTCCTTTAACTCCATTTCATCTATTTATCGCGGATATACACGTTATTTATTTGTATTGAGTAATTTTGCGAATTGTAGGAAAACGATGCACACAAAATCTATCAAGGCTTGAATGACAACAATGACTTCAAACACCGTGAAGTGTATAAAATTTTAGCGCGAGAACCGCGATGGGCCAACCTAAAGGATGATGGATTGAACCATGCGGTGAATATACCAAGAATTGTAGCTAGGAGAACATTGGACAATTCTTCTCCGGGAAACTTGGTCGGATCAAACAATCTATCGGATGGCCCACCTACACCTCAATCCGTGGGCCCAAATTATGACTTAGATGGTTCGTTGTATGAGGGTGAAAGCAGACCCATTGGCCAAAAACTCTATAGAAAGAACCTTACAGCACAAAAGGCAATGGATGGTGTTGCTGTATCTGGTAGCGGTATCCAAACAATGCTAGATGAACTATGGTTGGAGAAGAGACAAGCGAAAGAAGAAATTGAAAGAAGAAGAGCAGAAGTAATGCAACACTGACAAGCCAAAATGGATTTCTAGCAAGCAAAAGAAGATCACAAAATCATGGAGAAAGACCAGAGTACTCTTTCTGGACATCAATTGCAATACTATCTACAAAGGCAAGCTGAGGTCATGGAATGTCTGGCCAAGAGGGGCGGACTAGGTACTTGAAGTGGTGATGAAATGTAATTTAACTTTGCTGTATATATAAGTTTTTTATCCAAGAATATAGTTTAATAACCAATAATGTAAACATTTGAATAATGTACTGCTCGAAATTCTACAGTGTGTTTTCGAAATGTTTATTTCCGATAATATTACGTTAAAACAAATATAAGATCAATATTGCGCATCAAAAATATGTTTAATAAACTTGTACGACTAAGAAAAGTATTAAATTGCATCAAGAACACGCAGGTAATACAAGAAATGGAGTACTAAGTTTGAAGATTTCCATTCACGGCCCACAAATGCTTGATTAGATCATCCTTTAAATCAAAGTGAAGTTCTCGACTTCGAATCCAGTTTATTTTCGATATAAAAGATTCTATTATTCTGCGTTCGCGTACAATATAGAACCGTTCGCCTTCAATAGTTGAGGGCTCGACCGGATTGTAGTCTAAGATTGATGGGAATGTACCTCGTTTGTAATGACCCGTATTTTTTATTTATAATTATTACTCTTTATATTCCAAATCTGCATATTCCTATTCTTTAACTTTCGTATATTCCTCTACATCATACTTCTGCATATTCTCCTATCCTTAATGCAACTATAATTGTTCTTAGTGCCAGGTTTGGTATGGATTCCTTCTTGGTAGAGTTTTGGTGGTTTGATGGTTTTGGTAGTTTGGCGTTTTAGCTTGATTGTGTACTGTGTATTCGGAGGGCAGTTTCTGTATCCGTAAGGGGTTTTCCGCTTCTCTCCTCCGCGTAGGTTATAGTATTTTCAATTTCGGACGTTTCTGGGATTTCTAATTTTCGTTCTGGGGTGGAGAAATAAGGATTAGCTACCCCTGGTTTCTCGACGCCTATCAGACCGTCGTCGGACTCTTTCCGTCCATTTCATTCCTTCCGGTTAAGTTTCTAGCCGTTAGATTCCTTTACTGTATTTTAGGAGTTCTGGTGGCCGTTCAACGGTAGAGGTGGTGTTAGACCTTGGGAACCCTTTCTGGTGGTTGCTTGAGTTTTTTAGTCTTCTGAGGGTCTTGGAGTTGGGTGTGTGTGGTTCAGGAGGACCTCAGAGTAGACTTTCCCAAAATTGTCGTTCGAACGAGGTTCCTTGTCGTTCGAATGAATCTTTATATTTTATGATCTTTTTCTGTGTCTTCTGGACGTTTTGGCGATTGGGCAACATTGTCGTTCGAACGAGATTTATTGTCGTTCGAACGAGTTGACTAACCTCCTGGAATTTGTCCCATTACCTCTTAGTCGTTCGAACGACTTTCGTCTGTTTCGACTACTTAAGTCTTCCTTCCTCATTTCTTTTTATTGGTGCTCAGTGAGGCGCTGCTTGAGACGATTTTAGAAAAAGAGAGATAGAGTTCTAGAGAGAGGATTCTTCACCCCAATCATTCCCTCTCCTCCATTCATCACCTCCTTATCTTCCTCATCATCCTCTTCTCTCCCTAACCTAATCCCCTCACTTCAATACTCTTCACCCAATCCTTTCCCTCGCTCGCGAATCCTTGCCGAGCTTCGCCGCGATCATCTCTCCTATCCTCGATAAGTGATTCTTGTTTCCCTTTCGTCAATTTAGCTTGATTTGGCGTAGGCTGATTTCTAGGGTTTGGGTTTTATTATCGTTTCTTTTTAATTGATTGAGGGTTTGTTGTTCTCAGTGATTGTATTGGCTTGTCAGGTGTTCTGCTTGTCGTTCCGCGGACTTTAGTTGAGTTTCCGGGTTGATTTCCGCAGGGCTCGGGTTTGTTATCAGGCGACTTCATATCCCAACTTTACTAAGATTCTTTACAAGTTCTAGTATATTGTATTAGAGTGTAGTATTGAACTTAGAGACGTTTCGTGATTAACTATAGTTTAACTTAGAGATTATTCTGTTAGAGTTATTAACCTATGGTTGGGTTGTAGTTGTTAACCTGTAGTTGGGTTGTAGTTGTTAACCTGTGGTTGGGTTGTATATTGATTCTGGAGTTGGTTTTGGTTTGTATGGAACCTGAGTTTAGTTAGTGGTGGTTGGATGGGAATGATTCTGGAGTTGGTTTTGGTTCGTATGAGACCAGAGAGTAGTTGGTGGTGGTTGGGCTAGCGTTCCCGTGGGTTGCCCAGGAATGCCCCTTCCAGTCTTATGAGATTGTTGGTTTAGACGTAGGCGACGGTTAGATTGCTGTTTCGGTTATGTAGAGTCGGTGCAATAGAGTCCCTATCGATCCTGTTTGGGTTGCCAGGTTAACGGCAACTGTGTTGTGCTTGGACACCGGTTACACATTATAACCTTCTACATTTTCATACTTATTGAGATGGGATGCACAAATACTCCGCCTCGGTTGACCTCCGACGGGATTCATGGAGTCCGCGAGATCGGGTTAAAATACACAGGTGAGATTGGGAATGACACTATCATACCTAGCAAAACCACCGCGGAGTGTGGATTGGTATGAGGCAGAGTCATGAAGATCCCAAATTATTCTTCGGTGAGGTTGAAATTCCTTGAAATGTGCAGGACTATTGTTTCGGGGTTTGATCCACCCTTCCACTTTGATCGAGTGCGACCATCCTAGCTTGGTCAAACTTAAACAAATCGTACCAGTGTATCCCCTTTACCGAATCTCTTTAAGATAGTATTAGACGTTAGTATTTTATCATATTGCATTAGGGGATATTTATGGGAATATCGCCGCTCATCATATCATAACATTGCATCTAGGATAAGTATGGGATTATCCTAGTCATTACTTCACGGCATAGCATTGCATCATCATCATCATTCCCTCCTCTCACATTCTTAACTCTATTCCCTATCTAATCTACTCTATTCTCTCTCCGCATTAACTCTATTCTCCATTCTCTTATCAACTCAATCCTTTTTTCCTTATTGTTTTCTTAGTTCATTAATGGTTACTGATTATATTGTTAGAACTGTTTAGTTACTTATTTCCTTATCGCACTCGTCTCTACTCTATTTCCAGTACCTGTGATTAGTAAGTTATTTAGTTCTGTTGGATTAGTGAGCTCGTTGTTTGCTCACTCTTGCATTTAACTTTTCTAGAGGTTGAGTAGCTTGGACTACCGCGTGGTTAGCCAGTCCAGGGACTGATTTTGCCGCTGCAGATTCTTTCATTTTTAGATTCTGTAGGTGTTCTCAGCATTAGGTAGCTGAGCTTGTATTCGAGATATTGTATTACGTTTTGACATGATATGTATATATATGTGCCTTTTGCTTCCACGTTATATTGTTATATTGTTGTATCGCTATTTCTTTACTCTGATGATTATTGTTATATGTGAATAGCCGAGCCAGAATTTGTCTTTGGTTTGGCTATTTGTGGGGTAAAATCTTTAGATTCCCTGACCTGCACTACTTAAAGTCTAGTAATTGGTATAGCTACCGATTACTGGATTTTGGGGCGTGACATCGTTCCTCTTCGATGATCATATTGTGCATTATCACGCACGCCTTCATGACATTGCTCAAAACCTGGGGGTCCCACAATTTAACCGGATTTTTTACAACATTGAACCAAGATTGTAAAACCTCAAACGCCCGTTCTACGTCCTTTAGGTAACTTTCTTGTTGTTGAGCAAATTTTTTTTGTTTTGCTGTAACCGGATTGGATATGGTTTGGAAAAGTGTTCCCCATTTGGTGTATATGCCATCCGCTAGGTAATACCTCATATTATAAGCTTTTCCGGCAATTGTATAATTGCAAGGCGGGGCGATACCATCGGCCAGGTCGGTGAAAAGATGTGATTGGTGTAGAACATTGATATTATTATTAGACCCTGGTAACCCAAAAAAGGCATGCCAAATCTAAAGGACGTATGAAGCTACCGCTTCAAGATTCAGTGTCGCCTTGGGGTAATAACCAGTAAATTGACCGTGCCAAGCTTTGGGACAATTTTTCCATATCCAATACATGCAATAAAGGCTTCCTAACATGCCGGGAAATCCCTGTGACTCTCCAATCACTTTTAACTTTTTGACGTCGGCCGCGTTTGGTGCTCGAAGATATTCCTCGCCAAAAATTTGTATAACTGCAACACAAAACCTTTTCACAGATAATCAGGTTTTGCTTTCTCCTATTTGAATATATTCGTCAAAAAGATCTGTCGCAACACCGTAGCTCAGGAAATGTAGTGCTGCGGCTACCTTTTGGTACGGTGATAACCCCATAGTACCAACATTGTTGGGTTTCTAGACAAAGTAATGATCATATGCAACGACTACATCGAATAGACGCATAAACATGTCTCTACTCATACAAAAACGTCACCGAAATTCTCATGGCTCATATGTGCAATTCGGCTTGAAGTAGTCTCGTATAATGTTATAATACCCCAATTGGTGATCTCGCTTCTTTTTCTTATCCTTACGGCCCATGATACTCCTGCCATAACTCGAAGTTGCATCCTCAACTACTATGTTCATTGCAGCTTGGTGCAGAACATAAATTGTCGTTGCACAATCAAAGATAAGATCGCCAGAGGAGGAGGACGACGATAAACCTGGAGGATCGTGTATGGATAAATCGGATGATGAAGAAGACATTTGAGGCTGTTGAGTTGAGAGAAGGGTGTAATACCATATGGTGAATAAGTTTCCAATGGAAGAGAAAAATGTAAAATGGGGAAATGTAAAAGGGGGAGAAGATGTGGGTTTTGAAATCAGGGATTTGGCGGTGAAAAGAATACTGTGTGGTGTTCCTTTTACCTCTAAATGCCTGATTTCTAATGGATTAAAACACCTCAGTGCAAAATCTATTCGAATAGATCCTAGGTCTATTCGAATAAAACACTTCAGTATAAAATCTATTTGAATAGACCCTAAGTTTATTCAAATAAAACACCTCAGTGCAAAATCTATTTGAATAGACCTTAAGTCTATTCGAATAAAACACCTTAGTACAAATTTATTCGAACAGACAAATAGTCAATTTCAGCAAAAACCAAAAACCAAAAACCAAAAACCTTATTCGAATAGACTTATGGTCATCTAAATGATCATAGCTGAGGTCATAAACACCTCAGTAAGCAATTTTTTCGAATAGATATTAAATTTTTTTTCCCAAACACCAAAAAATATCAGTCAATTTCAACATTAGATAATCATGACTAATGAACATTAAGAACATCTAAAACATCATCTACAAAACCATCGTCTACTCATAATCATCTATATAATTATAGCTGAGCTTCTACATCGTGTAAAAAAACATTAAAAGCACATATACCTACTCAAAATCATCTCCAGTACCCCTCCCTCTACGGCTACTACCGCCTCCCCTGATTCGCGGACTAGATCCACGCTACCTCGTCCCTGTGCCACCTCCAGGTGGTTGCTGCATCACCCGTACATCACGCCCCCTCCTCAGCTGTAGGTCCTGAACGGGACAAAGAAAATTTATAAATATTTTGATAAAATAAATATGTCATTAAGAAAAAAATTAATAAATAAATACATAAATAAATTACTTACATCGACATATAGTTGATGATCCATACTGTCAATTTGCCTGTGGGCAATAGGAAGCTCATCAGTCAACTCCTGGAGCCTCTGTGCGCCCCGTACAGACTCTGTAAGGACGAGTGGCCGCATACCATGAGTTAGGTGCCACAGCTCCTCTGTGTCGTAAGAGGATGACATGGGTGGCGAGTCCCTTATGCGGGTGATAGGGAGAATCTCACGTCGCCCTGTCCACTCCATATGTCACTCCGGGTCTGGCCCCTCTGCCTCGCCAGGTAAACTGAAGTCCTGGGATAAACTATGAACCGGTGCTGGCGTAACTACCACGGGTGTAATACCAGCTCTGAGTGCAGTTGGTCCGAACAGATCTATATTCCCCATCCTCTGGGAATCTGTCAACATGTGGCCTACCTCCAAAGTTTGCTCAGCCCAGTATGAGGCCTAAGTCTCTCGCTTCTCCCCTACCTCAAACTACTCACAGTCAAGGAACCCAGCCTGTCTCATCTTCTGTAAAGCCGCTGGACTAATATGTGGTGACATGCTAAGCGGAGGATTCAAAGGAATACGCACCTCACCAGCCAACTGTTTCCAGCATCTATCCCCCAAGTAATATCCACAGTTTCTATTTGGTACTTGAAGTGGCATCCTCTTACGGGATAGGAGTTTTATAGTCAGTACGTCATCTATCTCAGACACCGCTGATTCTAGCCAAGGTTCCCAGGTGATCGTGTCAATAGTGTGGTGGTCAATGTGGTATCTGCCTAGAATAAACAGATTGGTTGCCTGGTCATTTTTTTTGTCCTATTCCCCCTCTCCTATGCTCTGAGACATGGATAAGGCAAGAACTTAACATCTTCCTTAACAATAGGGTGACCAACCCCACAATACTCGTAGAACCAATACTGTATTTCAGAACAATATAAAAAATAATAAGAATTTATATTTAAGACGTTTATTGGAAGATATATAATTTGTAAAAGGAAAAAGTGTTAGTGTACCGTAAGAAGTTGAACAAATCCAGAGATGGTACCCCCGGTCGTGACTGTGGTATCCAAACCATGGTATAGGGAAGCAAGAATAGCAGAACCCCACTCATATTGGGCAGCCGAGTCCAAATCGGCTACGGCTGTGAGATATTCAAGCGGGACGGTGTCTTTGGCCGTTTGGAACCACAAATGTCCCATCATGAAAAGGATAAAAGCACGAGCAATAGTAATATTATCCTCCCGATCATCTGTGACAGTCAAGTACGTCCTCAAATGTGAAATGCTGATGTTCCCATCCTTTATATGGCTGTAATCAATGTTGGGGAGCAATAGCCTCGCATTGGATAAAATAAACCATGTGTCATCATACGATACCTGTATCGGATATCGGCCGATTGACAATAATATCAGCATAGTAAAATCGAGAGGAGTAACCCCTATCTTCGCACATGGGAACAGAAACACGTGTGTGGTCAGCCACAAACGCTCTGTAAACGCCTAAATTAGCCGATTATCTGAATTGCCCAAGCGTATATCCATAAACTACCCGAAAATTTTCACCACGGCGTCCCTTACAGGTAGAATTGTGGAAATCTCTTTCTACACTTTGATCACCGTAGTGAATGTGCCGTGTACACGTATCGAATTCCGATTCTGTTTATTGAGGCATTTTGTCAAACACTTGATTTATTGAAAAAACAAATTCACAATTACATTAAAACTTACCGTGAGTTCCTTTCCCGTGTAATAGATGTGATTGACTCTGTCTGGGAGTTGGGTAATACACCTCCGCGAGAAGTTTTCTTGGGTTGGGTTTGGTATAGATTGGGGTTGGACATCTTCAAATTTTGCTCGCTTTTTCTTCCTTCTGGACCTCGAGCGAGTTGCGGAACGCTCTGAATCTCTTGTTCCTCTAAACCCAGATATAGTACTGGGGTGTGGTTCTCCATATGACATATTCATTTTGATTTTGTTGGAACCACAATATTTTTACCAGGGATTTTGAGAGAAAGCAAAAAGTAAAAATGTGAGAATAGTCGAGTTGGGAGAGAGTTTTACAAACAGTTGAAGCGGCGGTGTTTGGAACCCCGCGCGGTGTTCCTTTTACCGTGCGGTGTTTTAATCTCTTTAAAAAAAAATAAAAAATCCACGTTGGCAACTCACACTTGCTGCTAGGAGAGGTCGGGTATGAGTTGTGGGTTTGGTGGGCCAGGGTGTCAAAATTTACACCCAAACCCATACTTGCTGCTAGAGATGCTCTTAGGATCAATCGGCAGGCCCACCCAAACTGTGTTTGGGGTGTCCGAGAGACTCCTAACCCTAAGCCAATAGGGTTTATGGTATAAAGTTTTAGGGAGTCTTATATGTATCAATATTATAAATTTCAGTTTTGTCTTATGTGACGGCGATTGTCTTATGTGGCATTATTTGTCCTATATGGCATGCAAGAGCTGAGTATAAGTGATTGCTCAACATGGTAACATTTTTGTCTTAACCTCTCTAATTCGTAACCCTCGTATTGATAGACATTGAACATTTACTCCCTCTATCAAGCTCACTATCTTAGATTTTAAGCTGCCACATCAGATTTTCGTCCTCCAACAGTGCCTGACTGACTTGGATTTGAGTATCAAAATTCAAGCCTCGGTCTTGGATTTTTAACACGCGATTGGGCGCCAAAGTGTTGGACGCCTATTATGTTTTTAAACAGGCGCCTAAGACTTAGGCGCCCAATTGTTTTTATTATTTTAAAATCAAGGCGCCCAATTTTTTTATTTTTTTATTTAAATTCAAATTGAGCTCCCAAGTGTTATGCGCCTGTTTGAATTAGTTTAAAATCCAAGTCAGGTACTCTTGGAGGAAATTAAGTCTGACTACCTTGGATTTGGTTTTTTTGCATCGAAGGCAGTCAGGCACTTTAGGAGTTGCTCTAAGATTGTAACCTCAAGATTGCAATTTCTTCTCCTTTATTAGCAATTAAGAGCAAAATAAATACAACATCAAAACAGTAACGTCACTCATCTTCAATTTCTCCTCCACTTTCTTCTTTCACCAATCTGTGAATTAAATCTTGTAAACTCTCCACTTCCGAACTCTCTAAATCCCTTATGAAACCAAAATTGATAACCTCCTATGCAATCTCAAGATCGACTTCAAGTATGACGGTGAGATATCTCAACGTCCTTCCCATGTAATTCATTATTTGCATTAATCTTAATATAATGCAAATAAGAATAATTTGATAGAAACAAGTAAAAAAATTCACAATACATGACGGTGCGAGTTTCATCTTATGATCAGGTATCTTAGAAAGTTACAGCGAATATGTGTCGCTTTCATCTAACTGAATCTCCTCCATATCCTTCTACACATACTCTCTCACTCTCTCAAATACAACTATATTTCAAAATTTGATATTATTCTTAGTTCAGTTGGATAAATTTGGAGCATTTTTTAATGTTGATGTTGTACATATTATTTTTCACAATCTACAGATTTAATGCTTGCTGAAATTTTGTCCTAATTTCGTGTAACTTTTGTTGAGGTTGGTGCTTTCTCCTTATTTACCTATTTGTGGGTTTCCGATGGATTTTGAATTTTTTAGCAGCTTAATGAATATATTCCACAAATTCATCATAATGATCGGGTATGTCGAGTCGCAAGCCGCGGAAGCCGAACTCCGATCGATTTGGTTAGAGCACAAACAAACTTCAAGCCAAAAGGAATACATAACAAAATCAAACACAAGGATTTATGGTGGTTTGGCGAGATGCATACATCCACATACGAGAGAGAGAGAGAGAGAGATTTTATTCCGATAATCCAAGGTTATAATCTTACAACCAATTGCGGTTTCTCTCAAGAATTCCTCCTACCAAAAGATCTCACCAAGGGTGGCTCCTAAAAAACCTAAGTCTCCCTTATATACTTGGAAGACCAATTTGAGTTTTATAATTGTCTGTTCGAACAAAAAACCAAAGTGTATTCGAAGAAATAGTTGTCTGAGCAAATTGTTCGAACAAAAAAATTGTCTGTCCGAACAAACTTTGTTATGTTCGAACTGACAATATGTATATTCGAATAGAAAGGGAACAAGCTCTACAATTCTCTACCTCGGTGAAGATTTTGCCAACCAAACAAACCAAAAACTGAGCTGGACATAGTCACCAACCAAATGACCCGAAGCCAACACCCTCTCTCACCAAATGT
Source organism: Kingdonia uniflora (assembly GCA_014058105.1). Taxonomy (NCBI): domain Eukaryota; kingdom Viridiplantae; phylum Streptophyta; class Magnoliopsida; order Ranunculales; family Circaeasteraceae; genus Kingdonia; species Kingdonia uniflora. The sequence goes on along the minus strand of JACGCM010001530.1, from coordinate 316,092 downwards.
TTCCAAGGACCCAAGTACACAGACCGTCCAAAGAAACCAACCAAATGAACATCCCAAAGAATTACAATCGACTACACGAAATTAACGGTTGCCTACGTACCATGGATCGAGTTTCCCGTAGTTCCCAAAACCCAATCAATCCATATGATGAATTTGAACCAAGTCCCAACAATGCTTGAACTTAATTCCCAAAACAACTTTCGTAAACATATTCTCCAGGTTATCATTGGTGTAAATCTTCTTCAACCGAATCTTACCCTCTTCAAGGATCTCTTTGGCAAAATGATAACGTACATCAATATGCTTCGTGCATTGATGATGAACTCGATCATTCTCCATGAAGATAGCACTCTGACTATCACAAAACATATCTAGATGCTTCATCTTGATGCCCATATCACGCAAAAGACCCTTCAAGCAAATAGATTCTTTAATCGCTTTAGTCACCACCATATACTCTACTTTAATAGTAGATAGTGTCACCGCTGACTGTAGCGTAGATCTCCAACTAACCGGTCCTCTACCCAATGTAAACACATACCCGATAGTAGACTGCCATTTTTCCAAATCACCCATATAGTCAGAATCCACATAACCCACACAAAAACGATCAATCAAATCTTGTTTGAGAAATTCCAAATCAATATCCATAGTACCTTTGATATATCGTAGAAATATTTCACAGCTCGCCAATGATCTCTTATCGGATCATGCATATATCGGCCAACCATACCAACCACTTGTAAAATATCAACCCGAGTAGATACCATAACATATATCAAGCTAGCAATAGTGCTAGTAGAAGGAACTTGACTTATATAATCACGTTCCTCATCGGTGTTTGGAGACATAGAAGCATTAAGCTTAAAATGAGGAGCAAGAAGCGTACTTACAGATTTTGTATTCATATCAATACCAAATCTCCGAAGTACCTTCCTCATGTACGTCTGAGAAAGACGCACCGTTCCCCTTCTCCATATCTCTATGAATATCCATACCAAGAATCTTTTTCGCATCACCGAGATCCTTAATTTCAAATTCTTCACCCATTTGCTTCTTCAGCTTATCAATCTCATTTTTGTGCTTACACGCAATAAGCATATCATCTACATACAAAATCAAGTAATTAAATGACCTGTCGCGTAACTTGCGTAAGTAGAGACTGTGATCGTAATGACTCCGCTAGTACTTCTGGCCAATCATAAACTGTTCAAAACATTTGTACCATTATCTTGGAGACTGCTTCAAACCATATAATGATCTTTTCAGCTTACACACATAGTCTTCATTCCCTGTAACTTTAAACCCACTCGGCTGAGTCATATAGATCTCTTCTTTCAAATTCATATGTAAGAATGCCATCTTAACATCGAGTTGTTGTAACTTCAAATCAAATTGCGCTACCGAGGCCAATAAGATACGAATGGAGGAGTGTTTCACCGTCAGGGAAAAAACTTCATTGTAATCAACCCCCTTCCTTTGAGCATAGCCTTTGGCTACGAGTCTTGCCTTGAAGCCTATATCATCATCATGAGATCCTTGTTTCTTTGTGTATACCCATTTACAACCGATCGCCTTCTTTCCCTTAGGCAACTTTAAAAGTTCCCAAGTTTCATTCTTGAAAAAAGAATATATCTCTTCCTTCATTGCTCCCTCCCAATGTTTTGCCTCAGAACTGTAAATAGATCCCTTGTAGGTGGAAGGAACATCGTCTTCAATGGCCGATACTGCATAGGCTACCATGGTTTTCACCCTTGGAAGCACCATGTCCTTTGTAAGCCAACTCGGCTTACTTATATCCCTTTTGGTTTACTCGCTGCGATTCACTCCACCATCGGAGCCTCCTCGTCCGTACTACCAAATGCTCTACATTTCTCAATGTCTTCATCATTTGGAACATGAACTAGTGGCTCATCACCTGTTGTCACACCGATAGATGTCACCCCCTTTAGTACGAAACTCTCTAGCCAATGTGAAGATGTATTAATCTCTACTCACTGCAAAACCTTGCTTGTCGTCCTCTATGTGTGCTCAGAGACATGTAACTTCATCAAAGAAGCCTCATCAAAAGTAACATCTATGCTCAGAATGATCTTTCGGTCTCTTGTATCTCATAACTTGTAGCCTTTTACATTCTTCTTCTTACCCAGAAAAATTGCCTTCCTTGCTCGAGGATCGAACTTACCATCTTTGACGTGATAGTATATCGAACACCCAAAAATATGAAAAGTATCATAATCTGTAGCAGGTTCTCCTAACCAAACTTCCATTGGTGTCTTACCCTCAATTGCAGCTGAAGGCAGCATGCATATGTCAAAGCCTCATCCCAAAACACTTTGCCCAACCCAGAATTGGATAACATACACCGCACCTTCTCCAGTAAAGTACGGTTCATGTGCTCTGCTAACCCATTTTGTTGCGGTGTCTCTCTAATGGTGAAATGTTGTATTATCCCCTCATCCTGACATACTTGCAAGAATGGATCACTCGTGTACTCCCTTCCATTATCCGAACGGAGCAACTCGATCTTTCTACCAGTTTAAGTCTCAATCAATTTCTTCCACCTCATAAAAAAATTTAGGACTTTATCTTTCCTCTTCATGGTATATACCCATACACGCCTAGAAAGGTCATCTATAAAAGGCACAAAATAATGTTTCCCCCCAAGCGATGTATTCCAGAAGGGTCCCCAAACATCTGAGTGAGCGAAATTAAGGGTTTCACAAGTACGGTGGATAGTAGTACAAAACTTTACCCTCATCTGCTTGCCCAACACATAATATTCACAGATGTATAATTTGTACCCCTTAACACCTTTTAATAGCCCTTGGTTCGTGAGAACTCTCAAGGACTTTTTCCCCGTATGCGCCAAACGCATATGCCATAGCTGGGTAGTATCTCTGGAAGTAGTCTCCTCCCTTTCTGCGGTAGTAACCTCACCATGAACAGTTGTACCATCCAAGTAGTACAAGTTGTTACTTCTTCTTTAGCCCTTCAACATAACCATGGCTCCTTTAAGAACCTTCATCACACCATTCTCAGGCATAACCATGTAGCCTTTCGCTTCAAGTAAACCCTTTGAGATAATGTTCTTCTTCATTGCCAGAATATACAGAACCTCTTTAATCTCTTTAACTAACCCATTGTGCAACTTTAGACGAATACACTATGCCAAAAAAACAAATTTTCTGCAAGCTCTTTTCAGATTTACCACAGATGTATACCGTAGTAACTTTAGCACGAGTATAATCCATGGCAATTTTAGTTTTGTCTGTGGTAATTTTCCCCTTATTTTGTTGTTGTTCTTTCATATTCTTAGGTTTTCTCTCTCTCCCTCTTTGTGGGAAAAGGGAGAATTCAAAACCATCATTACTACAACACAATTCTGTAAAATGAAATTCTACTGATGAGTTAAAAAATTCAACTAATTTTCCCCAACATCTACTTCAAGAAGTAAAATTAGAACTTTGTTTAGTCTATCTGTGTGGATTTTGGCTGGTTTTATCTTTTGAAATATTTCTTCTCTTAGCAGGAAACTTGTTTTCTTGATTCTTCAGTTCTTGGAAGCGAAGAAATTCAATGAAAATGTTCACAAGTAACGTTTTTTACTCTCAATTTGTCTTATTTCAACTTATTTTTTTAAGGAAAAAATTGATTTTTTGTGTGTTAGAAGTTGGACAGATTAGAGCATGAGTCATGGTTATTCTTTAAAATAAAGCATTTTGATGATATTGTGAACTGGGAATGAGATGAAATTGAGAAGTATTTGTCGGGTTTACGAAGTAGGTGATAATAAATACTCCGTGAAAATTTCTTTGAGATAAAGAAGCAGAAGTGTTCAGAGGCGCTGGACAAGTGAGTTGTGGATTTAAGTAGAATTTGTTGGATTTTTGGTATTTAATTTGTTTGCATTTTGAGTAAGGGGTTTTTTTTTGTGTGATTCAGGCATGAAAAGTTGAAAGCTGTGAATATGTTGGTGAAGGGTTTGCAAGTGTTCTTAAAGTTTAATTGTGATCTTTGCAAAGAAATAACACATCTTCTTACTTTAGAGAACTTCAGGTATTAACTCCATGGTTTTATTCTTGGATAATTCTTAGTTAGAAGTCATTTTATTTTGCTTTAGGGGATTTAATATAGTTTGGGGAAATTCTTAATTGCAGGGAGAATGAGCAATTGTCGAAATGCAGGGATATTAAGTCTTTTAGGGATAAATTATGCTTGTTGAGCTAAGGGTAAGTTGAAATATTCTCTTCACACACCCAACTTTAAATCCTTAAATTTAGTACAATCTTTATAATATGATTTTGAACTAGAAATTTGGGGTTTTCTCGTGCATTTCAAGTACGAAGCTACTCCTAAATCAGGTTTACACAGATTGTCTACAAATTACAAACTTAACACCCAATTATCAAAACCAGGCCATTAACATTAATGACCCGTTTGTTTACTTCGAATATCTAGGATATCCAAGATATTCCTTACAAAATAGGTGTTTGGATGAGAATAATAACTTAGTAGATATCCTAAACTAAGTCAGTAACTGTCGATTTGAATATCCGAAGATCCCCTCGATTTTTGAGATATCCAAAAACAAATATCTATTATTTGAAAAAAAAAACATCTTAAACCGTATCTCTCTCATCTCTCTCTCTCTCAGGTCTCTCTCTTCACAATTATAAAAAATCAAAGTATATACAATTGCGGAAGAAGCGTCTCTCTCCCCCCTTGCGTCTACAATACAATTGGTAAAATTTGTTCAAGTCTAATTTTTTTGTACTTGAAATTTCTTTATTATTAGGTCAATATCTGTAAACTCAAGCATGTAATATTTCAATTGGGTTTTAAATCAGAATTGGTTAAAATTGGGTAATTTTGTAGCTGTTGTAGTTTACATAAACCCAAGTGATCGCTCTTATTAGCTCTAGCCTGCCATTGTTGAAGAATACCTTGAATATGATGATTTAAGTAGTACTAGAGTACCCCCTGTGCATTCAAAGAGGAAGGAATGGTTGAAGAAATTGTGTAGATATCAGATAGTCTACAATGTTATAGAGGGATTACTAATCATACAATGTTAACCTATATTTTTAGATAGTCTCCAACTTCTTCTATCTTTCCTAGGTAAAGAACCTTTTGAAGCAATTTACTCTTTGATTCTCGTTTCCACCTCCTCTTTTGAGACTCTGTACACTTCTTCAAATATGTAGTTTTTCTAAGTATTTGTACTTTGACCATCTATGAACTTCAAAGTCGTGACGGTTAATTTTGTATAGGCCAGGATGATTACTCCTATTTCAAGAATGCACATTTTAACTACTGTATTGGACTTGAAACAATCCCTTTGAGGGTTGATAAAGAGTAATTAGGGAAAATAAAATACATTTTTTTTCACTAGCATCTGGGAACTTTTATCAAAAGCTAGAAGCCAAAGAATGGTGTTGATAAAGAGTAATAATTGTAAACCTTGTTATGTTTTACCAATTTTGCTTGTTATCTATATATTTTTTTGGCATTAAGACTCTGGAGTTTTCCTCATATATACATGCGAAGAGAGCTTTGGGATATTAGGTCTCCTGGGATACTGAAAAGCACTTTTATCTGTTAAAAGCACCTTGCCCATGATCTAATCCTAAAGGCTAAGTAATGTTAGTGCAAATGAAGTACCCAACTCTGTAATGTCAGGAAAAGATTTTACCTGAAATTGTGTCCCCGCATGTTTCTCCTACTACACCACCAAATTCTGAAGTATTTCAAGAAGTACCCAGCTCTGTTAGTAAGAAGGAATCAGCAGACCACAAATATGAAAGTGTAGAGGTGATCAAATGGTTACAACGTGAAGGGTATATGGAGATGTAGTTTAGTCTGAAGTTTCTCTTTTGGTTTAGCTCTAAAGCTACAATGCGTGAAAGGAGGGTGGTGAATGCCTTTGTGGACACCTTAATTGATGGCCCCTAGCTGGTCAGCTTGTTGATACATTCACCGATGAGATTTGCTGTGAAAACAAAGGAACTCCCATGTTACATTTACACTCCAAGTTATGGCATTGAGCAGTGTTGGTGAAGATTATTGAAGAGGGGGTATTTTATACTCATATTGTAGGAAGAAATTCACATTGATGTTCTCATTGAATCCCACTTAATTATGTGCTGCTCAGTTTTCTTACTTAGACCTGGAAAAAGGGCTAGAATGGTTAAATTTAAAGATCATGGGCAAGGTTTCAGATTCATTTACACTAACCTTGTGTGTCAGAATGCTCTGCTGTTCTCTATTAAAAGCACCTTTATCTAATCCTAAAGGCTACCATGTTTTGTATTGGCCCTCATGTTTTTTATCTATTTTCTATCTGTTATTGTGTGCCCCCTGTTCATAATACTTCTTGGTTGATTTTCAGTGCCCCCATCAAAGACAACTTGCCAAGAGTAATTTTCCCCCACATACCACTTCAGGTGTGTTTTCTTTTACAATTTGAGCTCAGTTATTACATTATTTTTTTATTATATTACTTGCATTATATTGTTTGAAGTACAAAATCTCTTTTTTCTTTTGCTAGGCGGTAATGTTTAGATATTTATTACTTGCGACATGACACGATATATGTTTCAAAACACTAAGAATCACCCTCATGTAAAATTAATAATAAAGTCAATATGTAGGATGGCTACTAGGGAGTGCAGTTATAATAATGGTATATTTGCTTTATGCGGCCGCAATGATTTATAAAAGGAGACCATTACTTAGGCAACCTATAGTAGATAGAGACTATGAAAGGAGACTTTTAGTACAAAGGATGTATGTAGAGAGTGATACAAATTGTCACGAGCAATTGCGCATGAACAGAAATGTGTTTCGAATGTTAGTGAGTCATTTAAGAAGGCATGGCTTATGTGATTCAAGGTTTTTGACGGCTGAGGAACAATTACCAATGTTCCTTCACACTGTAGGACACGACCAAAGGAACTCTACTATGAAATTTATGTTCATACGTTATGAGGAAACTGTTAGTCGATACCTACACAGTACTCTAAATGCAATGATGGGTCTCTACAAGGAAGTATTTAAGCAAGCACGTGCTATTAATTCACCTACAAGTGATTCGAGTTATACAAGGGGATGACACCATTACTTTGAGCTGAAACTTAACTCCTCTTTAATTTTTATTAATATTGAGTTTTCAAGTATTTTAAAAAAAATTACTATTATGAATTATATAGGATATGGTGGGTGCTATAAATGGAATAAATATCTCCGCACAAGTACCAGTTGCTGACCAAGCAAGGTATCGAAACAGAAAAGGTGATATTAGTCAAAATGTCTTAATAGCGTGTACATTTGATATGTGACTAACGTATGTTCTCGCGGGATGGGAAGGGTATGCACATGACAGTAAAGTATTGAAGGATGCAGTCGCCCGTGTAGGGGACCGGTTAATCATTCCCGCTGGTACATTACGATTCATCGTATTAAATACTATTGATGTAAATTATTACAAAGAAAAACCTCTAATTACATATCATACATAGGTCATTTTTATCTTGCTGATGCTGTATTTCAACATGTCCCTGGAATTTTTACCCCATTTTGAGGTACTCGATATCATTTGAATGACACTCGTGGACGAAATCCAAGAAATGCAAAAAAATTGTATAATTATCGACATTCTTCATTACATAATGTAATTGAAAGAACATTCGGACTTCTAAAGAAATGATTTGCATATTTGAGGACTTTGCCATTCTTTGATATTAAGACTCAATAAAGAATGCTACTTGCATGTTGTGACGTACACAACTTTATCTTGGACGTTGATCCATTTGACTTATGCGAGAATGAAGTTGATCTTGCAGAGGGGGAGGAAGAGAATGATGATGTACCTATAGAAGAAGAACATATAGTCTTCGAGCATTCACCTCTGTGGATAGCAAAAAGGGATGCCTTAGCAGACTTAATGTGGCAAGAATACAATCCATGATCTTGTATTAATTTAGCTCGTTAATTATTGATTATATTTTGGGTTTTAAAGGTTTTGTAGACGTTGTTAGTGTACTTTTAATTATTATTTTATTTTCTATTTGTTATATAGATTTTCATTCACTAATTGACATGTGAACCTACTTCTCAGTAGATTTAATAAATTAATGGAAACCTACAGTTAAGAATGGCACCAACATCTGGGAGGGTTTATTTGAGATGGGACAAGAAAATGGATACTATCTTTATCAATACATTATTGGAACAAAGGCAACACGGCCAAAAAACTGCGAGCGGTTGGAGCTTGATGGCATATAACAAAGCTTCTTTTAACTTGAAAAGGGAAGTGAATCTAGATGTTACTGCTGAGCAATACAAAACTCGGTGGAAGACATTAAAAGAAAATCATCTTCCCGTCAAAAAAACTGTTGAATCGAGTGGCTTTGGGTGGAATGAAGAAATTCAGTTGGTAACAGCTGAGGAGATGGTCTGGAAAGAATTTATTGAGGTATATATTTTGGTGATAAAATAATTTCTTCTTTAATAATATAAGTTATTATGTTCTTACCCATGTTATTTGTTAGAGAGATCCATCGGTGAAGAACTACCGGGATAAAACAATCCCGTATTATCGAGACTTGGACATTTTAGTCAAAAAGATTATGCGACAGGTGCAGAAGCTGGCACAGGAAATGATGAAACAAACATCCCACAAGAAGGTAATAATATTATTTTATTTTTAGAAATATTTAGTACATAGAACTACGCTTTATAAGTTTGTTATATCAGGTTTTGAAGTCGATAATGAAGGAGTGGAGTCTTTTTATTCCACTATTGACGAGAGAACCCTGAATCGTGTTTCGTCTTCAACAACTCCTGGTGCATCTGCTCCTTCTACTGGTGTTTCGACTCCTAAAAAGAATAAAGTTCGTCGTGATAGTTTAGATATAGAGGGCGCTATAGAAAAATTAACGTTTGCAGCTGACAAACTTGCAGGAAATGTGGGACGACCTGATTTGGTTGTGTTGGAAAAAGAGTTGAAAGAAATCCCAACTTTGTCGAAAGATGATCTAATGAACTGCCTATTTTACTATCGTGGCAATGACGGTGCTGCCCGAGGTTTTCTTGTTGTGTCTCAATATTCAAAGAAGGATTATTTACAATTTTTTTTTGTGCGCAAATTGGGATTTTATTTTTGTAAAAAAGAAAGCAAACAGGAGGGGGACAAAGCGCCTGACCTCCAAATAGTACATATGTATCAGTATCTAATGGTAGCAACTCCTAGTTTATTAAGAAAGTAGGAGGCTCTTATATGTCTAGGTAGTGAAGCAGCCGACCAGAAGAGAAGATTCTTTTGTGCACTTCCCAACTTGGAGAGACCATTAGTGGACCCGTTTCCTTCTCTGTATGTATGCACCATGTTGATTTGTAGCTCTTGGCTGAGTTTTAGGACCATCTTCCAGATGGCTTGAAACTTGCTAGGGCGGGTTCTTGTCTGCTTGAACCAGTTAACTATGACCTCGACATCCATCTCTACCACTAGTGGAAACCAGTTATTCTTCTTGCAAAGGCGGAGGCCATGCAGTAGTCTATATAGTTCAGCTGTCATGTTAGTGCCATTTCCTAGTGCCACACTGTAACCTAGTTTTATTCCTCTCTGTGAGTCGCGAATGATACCTCCGTCCCCAGAGAGACCATTGCTCAGAGAGGATCCATCAGTATTCAGTTTGAACCACCCAGGCGATGGTGCTTGCCATTTGACCCATGTACTTGCTTTGTGTTTTATTTGAAGCTTGTGTACTTGTAGCACCTAAATTGACAGAGTAACTCCGTAATTGCAGCCGCGAGTTACTGAGGTTTTGATCATGAGATCTTGAAGCCAACAACATGTTTTTTTGACGATCGCTTGTGCATTCATGCGGATGTCGTTGTATCGGTGTTTGCATCTTGCTTTCCAAAGTTCCCAGCTTATTATGGCAGACAGAATTCCGTTAATCGTGCCCATTTGTGTACTCTTGTTTGCTGCTAATATCCAAACCCCTTGCTGAGCCCAAAAGCTTTCCGTTTAAATGTTACGAACGCCACATGCCATTGCAAAAAATTGCCAAACTTGTTGAGCGATCTCTCCATTCATGAGCAAATGGTTCAAAGTTTCGATGTGACCTGACTGACAATAGCTGCATCTAGATGTAAAAGGAATCCGGTGTTGGAGGAAATCATCTACCGTGATGACATTCTTCCATATTTTCCAATTGAAGACTTGAATTTTAGTAGGAAGCGTTTTGAACCAAATCCAGTCCATGCGACTTTGTACTTCTGCAGTCCCTCTCCAGAATTGCTATACTAATTTTACCATAAATTTACCACTCTTTGAAGGACCCCAAAGTGGCATGTCATGACCTTCATTGCTGAAGAACTTGTTGATGAGTTTGGTTTTCCATTGCGCCGGCAGTTCGTGTTGAAGGCAGTTCCAGTTCTAGTTTGTTCCATTCTCTATAACGTCTTTCACCCTTATTGTTTGTGTGCAGTCTATGTTCAGAATGTCTGCGAGGCTACCTTCTCCGGTCCAATCATCCTGCCAGAAGTTGTAATTGCTCATTCCCAAACTCCAAACTGTATTTGCTTGGACTGTTGTGATCAGGTTTCGTATACTTTTCCATAGCGCAGAAGTGTTAGACCGAAGCTGAGAGATGTCATTTTGTATTGTGTATTTTATTCTCAGAAAGCGAGTCCAGAATGTATCGGTATATAGTATGTTCCAACATTTATTGAGCTGAAAGCTGTATTTGATGTCCTCGAGCTTTCGAATACCGAGTCCGCCTTCTGCTTTGGGTGTACATATGTCGTCCCATGACACCCAGTGTCGTTTGTTTCTACCTTCAAACTTTCCCCAGAAGAAATTGGAGAACATGCTCTCTAGCTTTCGAATGACCGATTGCGGGACGTTGATACATGCTAGAAGATGTATCGGCCTGGAGTTCAAGGCATGGTTAATCAGTGTGAGTTTTCCCCCTTGAGATAGTAGCTTACCATGCCATCCTTCAATCCGTTGTTGTATCTTCGAGAGGAGCGTTTCAAAGTGAGAGTGTCGAACTTTTCCATAGATGATTGGTGCCCCCAAATAAATCATCGGAAATAGCTTGTGTTGAAAACCGCTTGTTGTTTGAATGATTTGTTTCTGGGATCCTGTTGTGTTATGATGTACATAGACCCCACTTCTCTTTGTTGACCAGTTGCCCAGAGAAGGCTTCATATCTTCCCATAAACTTCAGCAGCCCTCCGAGAGAGGATTGACTTCCATTAAGAAATACTAGAAAATCATCCGTGTACAGCAGATGTGTGATTGGAAGACATCCCCTAGAGGATTTAAAATACCCAATCCGCCCGTCTGTAAAGCACCTCGTTAGCCCATTAGAAAGCACTTCCTCTGCAATGATAAGCAGTAAAGGTGAGAGGGGATCCCCTTGCCGGAGACCTCCAGTCGACTTGAAATATCCTTTAAAGACTCCATGTAACACCACCGAAAACCAGGGTGTCTCAAAACATTTTGCAAAGAGGTTTACACATGTACTGCTAAAGCCGAATTTCTGAAGAACCATCTTAAGGAATCCCCAGTCCAGCCGGTCATACGCCTTGGTCATGTCCATCTTTATCATCACGTTATTACCCCGAGTTTTCCTATGTAATTCACCCACCATTTCTTGGGCGAGAGCGATAGTGTCGCTGATGTCCTTGTCTTGTATATAGGCTCCCTGATTACCTGAGATCATCTTGTATAGCAGTGTACTCAATCTTGTAGCAATGATTTTTGAAAAAATCTTGTAGACCACTGAACATAAACTGATTGGCCGAAAGTCACCCAATGTTGTAGGCCTCTCAACTTTTGGGATAAGGGTTAGGAAGGTAGAGGTATAGAATCGTGAGAAAGGTGCACCATTGAAGAATTCTTTGGCTGCTCCATGCAAGTCCTCCTTAATGATGTCCCAACAAGTGGCATAGAAACTGGTAGAGAAATCGTCACTTCCTGGAGCGCTGTCAATGGAAATACTGAAAGCACTTTCTTTTAACTCTTCCATAGTTGGTGGGGCTGTATTACTATTGCTCTCGTTTTTTGTAATAACATTTGGGATGCAGCTGAGTAGTTCCTGGTCGGTTTGGGTTGGGGTTGCAGTAAACACGTCTTTGTAGTACGTAATAGCAGCTTCGTGAATCATCCCAGTATCTTGCGTGTGGGTGCCATCGGGCATTATGAAATTCAAAAGAATAGATCTTTTACAGTTGATTTGCGTTACAGTGTGGAAAAATTGGGTATTTGCATCTCTAGCTTGAATCCATTTCACCCGGGATTGCTCTCTCCAAAAGATCCCCTCTTTGTGTAACATATCAGCATATTCTCTCTACACATTGCTAAGGTCCACACTAACCTGTTCGTCCCATCCACCTTGTAACATGAAATCCAGCTCTGTGATTTTGTCTTCAAGCCTTTTGATGTTTTGTGTAACGTTTCCAAAAGTTGTTTCATTCCATTCTCGTAAGGATGTTTTGACCAGTTTTAGCTTGTACGCAAAAGAGGAGAGGCAATTTCCAAACACACCCGATGGCCAAGTATCTCTGATTAGTTTAAGAAATGTGGTATGATTCGACCACATTTTTATAAATCTGAACTATCGATGTCCTTGATAAGCATTGCTCGTGAATGAAAGAAGAAGAGGGGCGTGATCTGAACAAACTCGTGTAAGATGGTGCATCTTGTGTATTGGGAACCCAGTTACGAACGCAGCGTTGACGAGTGCCCTATCCAGTCTTTCCCATTGTCGTGACTTGCCTCGATGATTATTACACCAAGTGTATACTGAACCCAAGAACCCAGTATCCATTAACCCCGCCGCTTGTATCATATACTCAAATTCTGTAACCTCACTGTGGCGTATTCTTCGACCACCTAGTCTTTTCGATTCATACCGTATAGTATTAAAATCCCCCAGTACACACCAAGGTGTCGTAATGGTCTGAGCAAGCAAACATATGTTATCCCATAGAGAGCGTCGTTCAAAACTTGTGCATTTGGCGTAAACAAGAGTCACTAGGGCACTCCAGTTGTTGTTTAGCTCTATTTTGCAGTGAATATATTGATTCGTCGAAGATATAAACGTCAGCTCATAATCTTGTTTCAGAATATCCAAATTTTTCCGTTCTGATTTTGATTGGACAGAAAAAAATTGCATTTTATTTGACTACATATGCTACCAATATGCGAGACATCTAAAAAAGGTTCTAACAGTACCACAATCAAAATTTTGTATTGCTGAATGAGCTTCTTGAGATGATTTATTGTCTTGGCTTTGCCAATGCCACTGTAATTCCAAACGAGTAGCGGTCCGTCCACCATAATTTAGTTTGGAGGTTGTCGAGCACTCTTGCTCCTTGTGATCATACTGAGAGGCAACCGCTGCGGCCTTGATCACACTTTCTTCATTGGATTCCAGTCCTTTTAAGCTGCCCCATCCATATCAGAGTGAAAACCTCGTTCAAACTCGGTGCCTTAGGCTGCTGTAAACTCGCCGTCAGACACAAGGCTATCGACATCCAAATTCTTAAATATGGTTACTGCTGAATCTGTTGTGACTATCACATTTGGACTGCCCATAGTGATGTTTTTCGCCGACGTTTCTGGAGCTTGTACCTTCTCTATAGTAAGAGTATTGTCGGTCATTGTTGGAACAGCTGTTTGCCGTGGTAACCTGGTTTCCGGCAGCTGTTCGTTGGCAGATATAGACTCTATGTTGTTGCTAGTAGCACCCAACTCAGGTATATCGCTGCTGCTTACCGCTGGCTTGGTTGAATTGGTTTTCCCATCTCTTGCAGGCATTGCTCTTTCCATGGTTACTTTGCCTATTCGAGCCTCGTCCCTCTTGTCAGCTAGGACTTTCGGATTGCTCTTATTGCAATTTGATTTGTTGTGACCTTGCAGGCAGTAGTGAGAATAGTACATTGAAAGCCTTTCATAAATCACTGATTGTTCCACGATAGAGGATTTTGTTAGCGCAAGCCCCACCTTCGTTGGGAGATCCTTTGTGAGATTAACCTCGACACAAACCCTCGTAATACTAGGCCTGCTCAGGCTTAGCGTTGTTGTATTCGTGATAAGGTATTTTCTAATGAGACCCGCCATTTCCTTGACTATCCCATTATTTTGTAGATGCAGTTTGAGACCTGGGAACTGAACCCATACCAGAGCAAATAGCGAGTCTTTCTTGGGGTCAAAATCAATCGTCCACCGCGCTAGCTTGAAGAAGAAGCCTTTAATTTTTCTTGAATCTCTAAAGAGAGCTCTTGTGACATCATTTTTGGATGTCATTCGCACCATAATGTGCTTGAAATCAAGTACTGCAACCTTAGGAACTTTGAGGAAACCCCAATTGGATTCGATGTTCCTTGTAGTATCATCAAATTGCGGCTTTCCAGCCGGGAAACTCATAATTAGTGTTGTGTTGAAAGCAGTCGCTGCCTTGTTCAGATCCGAAGGTGAAAAAGATATCACGGGAATCCCATCTTTCGACGAGATCTGAGTTTCCGGTTTGAATTCCTCAAGTGCTGGTTTTACTTTCTACGAAGCAACACTAGCAAAAGATGGAATCGCAAAGGGAAGGGTAGTCGATGTAACGTTGACTTGTGAAGAGGATATCAGCGCCGGAAAGGGAGTAACATCCGGAGCAGGTTGTGGGGGAAGTGAAGGTATAGGGATTGCATGGACAAACGGAGAGGAGCTTGAGGCCATCAAAAAAGAAAGGTAGAAGAAGAGGTTGATGGAATAAAAGAACGGTAAAAAATGAAGAAAGGAAGTAGAATTAAATATGAGATTTAATTCAAAAGCCAAAAGCAAGAGGAAACCCTAGGAGGGAACGGCTAGGGTTAGGGTTCCAAGGAGAGAGACGACTATCCCCAGGGGGATATAAGTGACTATTTACAATATGAGATGAAGAATATCCAGTAGTTTTACATTGATTAAAAGTATTTTATATTAGGTTGAATAAGATGTTCGTACTATTCGTAGAAAGATAGTACTTTATTGGTCGGATCTATTCGAGTTTATTTCGATATTAGTTGTCTATTTATTGAAATATTAATAAATGAGTTCTTGGTTGTTTGTCTATTTCAATATTTGAAGGTTTACATAGTTTATACTTTAAAAATTGTTAAAATGAGGGGAGATTCCAAATATATTATTTACAATATCTAATTTTCCAAACACAGAATTTTAGAATATCTATTTTTAATATTCGGCTGCCAAACAAAAAACATATATATGAGATATTTAATTTTTCAAATATCAAGATATCTGAAATATTGAATATTTGAGATATATTTTTATCAAACAGAGCCTAAGGTTTGAAGTACTATATTGGGCTTATACGACATGAATTCTCTATTGATAATTGGGTTGTATTTCAATAATTTTTCATATCCTTGTTAGCCTACATTTCTCGACCTACTCTTGTAATGCGAAAACCTACGAGTTATCAGTTCTCCTATTTCCTTCATTTGACCGTTACTGCTTTGCAAGCAACCAACGTGAAGAAACTCATTCTCTATGTCACTCTTTGCTAACTCTTGACAATGATTGTGCTGAAATAGTTGAGTGTCCAAGTTTTTTGGTTCTTTTGTCTATAGTCAACAGTTTTTGTCTTACATGTGAACCAATTTTTCTTTGAGATTAGTATGCCAATAATTCCTAACACATAATCCCACATAAGTGATAGGCTAATCAAAAGCAACTTATTATCTTTGCTTTAGGATTTTGCTGCACCAAATTTAAGTTTAGAAATTCCTTCATTACAGGAATCTAGTATCAAGTTAATCAATTCAACAAGAGCTAACGAATATGGGGTTCACCGAGGCTTCAGGTATGTTTATTATCTTGTAAAACATAGGTTGAATAATGGCATTATGGGACAATGAAGAAACATTTATGGGTTTAGTTGCCATGATACAAATACGTTGTAGGGGTGGGGTGATGGCTATTGCATGCTGTGTTTGTCGCCGCTTTACCTTCGGTACAATTTTGTTTGTCAAAAATGTTGTGATGTGCATCATGATTCTCTCAACACAGGATCTGGTCTAACTAGGCTTTTGTTGTTTTCAGTGCGAGTTCTTGGTGTTTCAATTAACTCAAAGTCAATAAAGCGTAAAGTGAATATGGTAGAGAAGCTAAGGCCTTAATTATAGGTCTCTACTAACCCCCTAATTAATTTAGGACTTCTTACCCTACTATACTTCTACTTAGTACTTGCTATATAAGTAACTAAAACTAACATAGCTCATTTTCAAAAATCTTCATTTCTATGGCCAAAATTGGCATTGGTTGTGTGAGAGAGGGATAGAGGGATTTTTATTCTTTAGAGCATATATCAACCTCATGGCCATGGTTTTATACATGCTTCCAGTGACCACAAACAGTTCTGTAAATTTTGGATATATTGCCGGACCATATCATTTGAGCATGAGATTTAAACCTTTGAAATGAGTTTTTTACTTTTCCTCGTTAAGCATCTAGATACATCTTAAGAGTTAATTACTTCGTAGGTGTATGATAGATGATACGTATATTTTCCTAAGTACCTCAAAATCAGGGCTCTGTTAGTTACTCCTTGCCATTGGTTTATTAGTTACATTTCAACAACTAAGATTTGATTGTTTAGTTATTCATGTCTGCTCATGTTGTCATGCAGTTCTTAGAAACTTTCACTTACTGGAGGATCTTGAACGTGGAGAGAAGGGTATTGGAGATGGCACGGTCAGCTACAAAATGGATGATGACGATGATATAGGTATCTAAAGATCCTTGTAGATATATGCCAGTAAACTGGATTCATAACACACTCGCCACAACAAGGAAAGAGCAACAGAAAAGCACAATAAGTTGGTAGAGATAATTATGAACCGAGAGAAAAAGGGGCTACAAAAGATTAGATATGCATTCTCAGATAAAGAAACACCACTAGAAAATGCTCATGGATATGATCTTAAGTATCAAGATAAACAACGCCAAGAAACATAAAATTTAAGTTTTAATTTCTTGATGTCATCTCTCTTTTGCTTTTAATATATGCATCCTATGAAAGATCACGTATTTGATATTTTTTTCTTCTTTGTAGGTTATCATCAGAAGATCATGTCTCACATGAAGATTTAACAAGACCAGTAAGGATAGTGTGGACGGTGTTGAGAGTAGTGAAAATGATGAATCTGTGCGTTTATGACTGTTGCATGAACTTGTGAGTTTATGATTGTTGTATGAACATGAGTTTATGACTGTTTGATGAACGTACGAGTTTATGATTGTTTTATGAATTATGGTCTGATAATTTTTTTGATATATTTGTAAAAATTTTGTTTTGAAAAAATGATAAAGAATTGCTACAAACATTTTTAATGGTAAATAAATAGCCACGGATTGAGATTGTATCTTACTTTGTTTTATACTACGGTTTATATCCGTGGTAATAAATTAACCACATATTAAATCTGTGGCAAAGCAGTAAATTAATCTCGGATAAAGCCCTTGGCAAAAAATTTGCCACACACCTTTTACAACAGACCTCCACCACAACCAAAGTCCGTGGAAAATAACATTTTGCCACAGACTGAGTCAGTGGTATTTTACTAAAATTGGTGTATTGATGTTACCTATCCCCATGATGTGACAGGAATCATCATTTCCCATCAATACCGCTCCACCTTCTAGCCTTTTTCAAACGAGAAAACAACCCCTCTTGGGACAAATGTGATAAGTAGCACCCAAATTCAAGATCTATTTCTTTGAATCAACAATACATGTACTAGATGATATAGTCAAAGAGAAATTAGAATTATTACCTCCATTTGCTGTGTCTTGAGCCACATTTACTAAAGAGCCCTATTTCTCTCCTTTCATCTTCTAAAGAAGCATGGGACATTCATTTTTCTAATGACCTGTCTTTTTATAAAATGTGTATTGGTCATTTACCAAGTTATTTTAGTATCCACCACGACCTCTCGATTACGATCGAGAGTTGCTGCCACCTGACTTCCTCTTGTCTGAAGACCATCCTCGAACCGTCAATACCTCGTACGTTGACTTATCAGACGCACATTTTTCCATCCTCTGGTACTCATGGTTTACAACCACCGTAGTCACACGCGAGTATTGCAATAAACTCTTCCCGTACGTTATTGTCGTAATAAAATGCTCAAACTCTTTGGAAAGAGAGTTCAAGAACAAAAGTGCCTTGTCTTCATCGTCAACAATCGCCACTAAGTTCGCTAAGTCGGCTAATAACTTAGTGAAGTCATTCAAGTGCTCTGACATAAAAATTCCTTGCCACATTGTGAAGTGGTAAAACTTCCTCTTTAAATGGAGTTGACTTTGGATGCTCTTCACCAAATACTTCTCCTCTACAATCCTCCAATTTTTTTTTGCTGAGGTTTAATTTATTATAAGGTATTTAATGTTTTGAGCAAGGCATGAGTGAATTTGACCACAAGCCCTCTTGTTCATCTTCTTTCATACACTCTCCTCTATATCTTCGGGCTTGTCCTCCAACACCTCATCTAAGTCTTGTTAACTTAGCATAAAAAACCCCGCATCTCCACATGTCGAAGTTATTGGTGTTGTTGAATTTCTCAAATTTGATCTTCGCATCTCCAATGAACTAGGTTCTTCTACGTCTACCATGGTTCTGCCAATTTTCATAAACTAACCAAATTGAAAACCAAAATTAAAATTGAGAAGCGCCTATGTTACCTCAAATTTACACATCACCGAGGAATCAGCCTCGCTCTGATACCAATTATTGAGTAGCAAGCCGCAAAAGCCAAACTCTAATCAATTTAGTTATGTCACAAACAAACTACAAGCCAAAAGGAATATACAACAAAATCAAACACAAGGATTTAAGATGTTTCCGCGAGATGCCTCCGTCCACACATTTGTGTGTGTGTGTGTGTGTGTGTGTGTGAGAGAGAGAGAGAGAGAGAGAGAGAGTTTATTTCATTGATCCAAGGCTACAATCTTACAATCAATTATGGTTTATCTCAAGAATTCTACCTAACAAAAGATCTCAACAAGGGTGGCTCCTAAAAAACCTAAGTCTCTATTATATACTTGGGAGACCAATTTACAATCGCTTGGATCTTGAGGCAAACAAGAGGCTTCAATCTAATCTCAAAACAAAGTTTTACCGATGTCCGCTGGAATAGAGACTTCTATTTGAATAAAAAATCAAAGTGTATTCGAATAAACAACTGTCTGAGCAAATAATTCCAACAGAAAAATTGTCTGTTTGAACAGACTTTGTTTTGTTCGAACATACAATATGTTTATTCAAACAGAAAGGGAACAAGCTCTACAGGGTATTTATTTGTTGATGAGTAACATTGGATGAAAGTGGTTTTGATTATGCACCTATGAATTCAAAGATTGCTATATTTAATGATGCAATGGTAAAGGTGCTTCGTAGATTTCTGTTGTGGCAAGAAGATTTATCGAATATCTCCTGATGTTGTAGATAATTCTCGCCAATATCATATCTTGCAGCTATCAAGAGTTCATATGGTTCTTGATTTTCATTTATTGACCAACTCAGTTTCATTAATAATGTAAGTATGTTTGTCCTTTTAAGTACTCAGTTTCGATTATGAAAATTTGTTTTAATTTAGGAAATGCAAAGATGGATTCATAATTTCATTGGCTTGGTTGGTTGTTCTACTTTCTCAAGTGCTATTGTTTCATGGAATCTGATGCACTTAGAAAATTCTCAAAGGAGGTTCTTGACATTTTTGCTCAAAAGAGGTCAATGAACACTATTCCGCCTCTATTAGGGTAATACTATTAATATGATAAATGTGCTTAATTGGAATCTCAAAACTTTGTGACTTTTGTTTCTCTTTTACCAAGGGACTCATATGACACTAATATTGTTTCAATGTTAAAAATGGGGTATATAAGGATTTAATTGCTATCACATACTTCATAGTTATATTGATGGATGATAGTAGTAGTGCAGGGGAGCTGTGAATTATATGCGACATTAGACCAAAGATTTAAAGAGAAATCTTCAAACTACTCAAGTAGTGACCAAAATTTAAAGAAAAAACCATTAAACTAATCAACCAATGACCAAACAAAAAATTGCCGAACTATGAATGCATGTAACCCCTCGAGACATTTCATTATGAATACATATATAACTCAATGAGTTTAGGGGTTGCGGTAGTTGAAATAAATAATCACTTGAGACTATCCGATTTTGATTAATTTAGGTAAAAATCAATAGGTTAAAAAAACCTTGAATTAACGGTCTAACCTTAACCTAATTCAAGTTGGTCTAATGTTCTAGTGATAACAAGCAAATGTAAATGAACCACAAGAACAATCAATTTTAACCCTGTGGGAAACCTTGCTTAGGAGAAAAACTCACAGGTCGCTACCGAATCGCCCGATAACTAAACAATCTATTATTAAATCAAAATTCCAAGAATTTAATTACTTATAGACTTGATAAGCACATTCCATGGTAATCTCTCTTCTAATTGAACTCTTCGCAATCAATTTTACGTTCTCGCAACGCCCTTTGTTCTCGTAATGCCTCACCTCAGATAATGCACCATAGCTTCAAAGCTTGAATTGCTCAAACTTACAAATCAGAAATTAGATTTAGGTTTTTTAATCTTTGATTGATTCAATTTGAGTTTTACTTCTCATTGAATCTCTCGTTGAAATCTCTCTTCTCTCTAAAATCTCAAGCCCTTGAAAAAGTTCTTTTGGAAGAGGTAAAAATTAAAATAAGAAAGGATGTCTTTATTAGAAAACTGAAAACCTGAAGTCTGTTTGAACAGAGAAATACTATGTTCGAACAGATAATGTTTTTTTTGAATAGAACCATGATCCTATTCAATGAAACACAGTTCTGAGTAACCTGTTTTAATAAAGAAAAAGTCTATTCGAATAAAGTCTATTCGAACAGACCAAAAAGCTTATTCAAACAAATAAGGTTCTGATTAACCTGTTTGAACAGAGTCTATTTGAATATACCAAAAAGCCTATTCGAACAAATAGGGTTCTGAGTAACATGTTCGAACATAGAAAAAGTATGTTCAAATAGAACAAAAGCCAGTTCGAACAGAAAACTTTTTCTCCAAAAGACATCACATCCTTTCAGACCTTTTATAAAATATAAATGGCTTGATATTTTTTGGGCAAAGATGTACAAAGCTACGTACCTGTTTAGTGTCAGTCCAGTTGTAGCTGCTCCATGTGCAATCTATAACGATGAGTAACCACTAAACTTTTTTAGTCCCTTGAGGCTAGTCGTTTTCAGATAAATTAGGTCAAAATCGATTAGGTCCGAATTCTTTAGAATTAATGTTCTAACCTTAACCTAAATCTAATCGATACAATTATCTAGTGTTCACAGGTAATTAGAAATTAAAGAACACATGCAAAGATTTATAACCCTGTGGGAAACCTTTCTTAGGTGAAAAACCTACAGGTCGTTGTCGAATCGCCCGACAGCTAAAACAATCCAATATTGAAAAAGAATTATAAGTATTCAATTACTTACAGACTCGATAAGCATATCCCGTGGTTACCTCTCTTATAGTTGAACTTACCGTAATTAATTCTCCGTTCTCATAACTTCCCACATCCTCGCAACGCCTCGCTCCAATCTCTCGTCGAAGCTCCAAATCTTGAATCCCCCAAGTTCTTTAAATCAAAGTTAGGGTTTCTAAATAATTGATTGATTCAAGGTTTTGTTGTCGTTATCTCTTGAATCTTTCAAAGAAAATCTCCTTTCTCTCTAGAATACAAGCCCTAGGTTTTTCGGTTTTTTAGAGAAGTGCCTTTAAAAAAAAAGGTAAGTATGTCTTAAATAGTGAACCAGAAAACACGGGATCTATTCGAACAGAGACAATCCTATTCGAATAGGATCAAGCTTGAAATCATACTGAGGTAAGTTATTCAAATAAACCAAAATCCTATTCGAATAGAAGGAATCTTTCCAAGCTGAAAATCACGCTGAGGTGAGTTATTTGAATAAACCAAAATCCTATTCGAATAGAAGGAATCTTTCCAAGCTAAAAATCACGCTGTGGTGAGTTATTTGAATAGACCAAAATCCTATTCGAACAGAAGAAATCTTTTCATGCTCTATTCGAATAGAGAATAGTCTATTCGAATAGAAGTTCTATTTTCTAAAGGAAGACATTCTTAGTAGTTTTTCATACTCTGTAAAGCACATAGGGCTTGAATATTCTCGAGCAAGGAAATAGAAACCCACTTACCTGTTCAGTGTCAGTTCAGCTGTAGTTGCTCCACGTGCACTCTCTGACGACGGATAACCACTAGATAGTATTGACAACTAAACTAGACACGGAATGAAACAAATTCCAAATATGGATGTTTTAATCTCCCCCTTTGGTTCATTTCGTGTCAAAACAAGAACTATAAAAAAATACAACTCAATGGACTAACTCAATCACTGAACATCCATACTCAGAGCTCTACTTTTATCCAATAGCATAAACTTTGGAATCCCTGTGCACTAAACAAGATACATTACGTAACCATTCACATTCAAAATAAGGGATTCAGAGGAAATACAACTTACCTGTCAAGAACATCTCTCCCCCTTTTTGGCACAGATGAACAAAGGGTTAATAGCAAATAAAATGGAGAAACAAACCAGTAACACAAAAGATAGTTCAAAAAAGAGTACTAAAACACCCATACTACAAAAATAAAAATATCTCCCCCTCAAAATAATGGTAACCCCCGTACAAAGAAATAAAAGAAAAGTATACAATAGGGAGTGTCTTTGAAATATAAAAGCAATAGAAGACAACACTCCCCCTAAAGACAAGGCATGATAGAAATATAATGAATCTAAAATATCCTATGTAGGCCAAGACAACGCCCATATGTTATAAAACAATTATTACATGAATTATTTGGCGTGTGTGTGTGCATAGTCAGATAGATACCCGGTTTTCATTGTATTACCCAGCCGTAGTTAGAATACGATATCGGAAAGTTGTTTAAACTTAGGCCTCTCTTGGGTGGTCACTCAAAATCACTGAGAATTGACTAGCAAGCACTCTGTGTGAAATATGAATATGAATAATATGAAGATAAAAAACTCATATTTCATCAAAAAATGGCGTACAGTGAGCTAGAAGATCTCATGGAAAAGAACCTCATTTGTCATTAATGGTGTCAAGTGTAGACTAATATAGATTCCCTATCTCTCATCTCTACTAATCTAACTGTACTAAACTCAAGATCAAACAGGTCTTGAAATGGTTATAATATAGGCACGGGTAGGCAAATGATGGAGTAGGTGTTTTGCTGGCATTCTGAGACTACAAATACACTCTCTCCTCTTCTTCCCTCAAAAACTCATACTTCTTCCCCACCTTCTTGCTTCTTTTTTTTTCCATTTTTTTTTCTTTTCTTTTCTTGTTCTCCCCCTTTTTTTCTTTTTTTTAGCCTCAAATTTACATACTAGTTAATAAATCAGGGATAGACGATCCATTCTTTCATTCAATTTTACCCCAAAACATCACATTATTGCGATCCAAACCCTTCTTTTTTTTATTGTAAAGTCTCAGAACAAACGGGTAAATGAATAAATGATTTGGGTATAAAAACGAAAGGCTTATTTTTCAGGCACAAAGGGTTTCACATAGTATTTTTTTCGTCTCGAATCAAGAATAGGGAATGTTCTATTAAATTAGCTTGACTTTGATGTTACCATTGACAATTGAGTGAGGAAACGAAATTGAGATCAATAACAACAAGATTTACAAGAGAGTAAATATCTTAACACTCGAAGCTTATAAAAGGCTAGATCCTCACATAGCATTAGGTATGAAGTCTCTACAGATATCCTCACGTGGTTCTACTCACGATAAGCTTTTAGTTTAAACCAGAGAACCACTGACTATCGTGATTTGTGATTTTACCAAATAATTATCTCATGAGTGAATTATAACATAAAAGCACAATCTAAGTCTAGCAAGAGTATTCTATAGACAAAAGCTTCTAATATGCAAAGTGTAGGTAAAAAAAAGGCCAATATCCTACTATCCTTATTATAAGAAAAAAAATAAAGACTAACTGAGACAGGACAAGAAACATACCTGAACATTGGAGCATACTGATAGCCCATCTCAGTTATGATACATTACCATATTTGTGGCGACAAGTCATCCTTTCACACCCAAACTGCACGAATCACTTTTTCGAGGTGATATTTTTTGAGCGGACCACCTACTCACATTCTCACTTTTCACATTAGAAAATTTCGCATATGACTTATATTTATATCCCTTGAAAAAGTGTGCATATGGTTGATAGGGATCAACAAATCTACAATAAGAAGCAATATGTCCCTTTCGACCACATATACTACAATAATAAGTCTGAGAGTGAGAGACCCGTTTGGCGTGATTATGAGTAGTGGATATCATGTTATGCTTGGGCAACGAAGTAGAAGCTTTCACAAACTTTGTGATTTAAGGAGTCCTGGTATTAGGAAGAGGTTCATCATATCCTAGACCCCTTTTGTCACTATCCGTCTTTCCCATATATAACATTTTATCAATATTCTTGGCTCCATGATAAAACTTCTCAAATTTCTACTGAGATAGAACTACATCAAACTTGGCCGAACGGAGTTCGTCCAAAGTGGATTTCATGTTCTACTTCGCATCATTAACTTCTTTTTCTAAAAATAGAGCTTTGTCATGAAGGCCTTGTTTCTCATTCTCAAGTACCTCTATTTTGTGACTTGTACTCTCAGTTTTGTTTTGAGGTTCGCATGTAAGTGCATCAACTTGGTCTTTTAAGACTTTGTTACGTTTACATAGTTTCATACACTTAGGGAGAGCTTGAGCATACAAGTCCTCAAGATTCGGGTCATCAAAATCATCTTGTTCTTGATTACTCTGATTTTCATCAGAATTTTCAAGTTCAAAGACATCAAAATTATTATTGCTACAATTAAGAAAAACAGGATAAGCAATATAATTTCCATTATCAACTACTTGGATATGACTCTCATTGTTATCATATTCATTATTACTGTCATCCCAAGTAACACTGATACTCATAGCTTTATGATTAGTTCTAGATTTCCTGTTAGGACAGCTATGAGCATAATGACCAAGCTTATGACAGTTATAACATTCAATTTGACTTTGGTTAGTGTCAAGGTTGGTCTGCCGGTTAGTCAGTTTCAGTTGATCATGAGTTCGCGACTTACGATTCACTAATTGCCCTTGTTTTTGAAATTGACGCTTTTGCACAAGGTTTTTAAGCTGGTAACTGATCGAGGCAATCTGTGAATCCATATCGGACCCATCATCATTATCTGAACCGGATGAGTTATCAGCTTCTATGGTACCCTTAGAAGAGGAAGAAGATTTAAAAGCAACACTTTTGTTCTTCTCAGGGTTTTCCATTCTCATCTCGAGTTCAAAAGTTCGTAATTTACCAGCTAATGTATCTGGTTTCATTTTCTTAAGATCCTGAGCTTCCTCTATAGCATCACGTCTGGATCTAAAGCTCTTGGGAAGGGATCTTAGTACTTTGCGAACTATTTGAAGGTCCGAGTAAGCTGCTCCTAATGCGGCACTAGCGTTGACAATATCACTTAGTCTCGCGTAGAATTTATCAAAGGGTTCACTCTCATCCATTCGAATATTCTCAAATTGTGAGATGAGCATCTGCAATTTGCTTTCCTTAACTGTATCTTCGCCTTCATGAGTTTGAACTAATATGTCCCAAGCTTCTTTTGAAGTGGTACAACCAGAGAGATGTCGAAACTCACTTTGGCTCACAGCCATAAAAATAACATTGGGGCCTTTAGAATTATAGCCTGCGGCATCCTTTTCATCCTTTGTTCATTGATTCCTTGGCTTAAGGACCTCTATGGCATCTCCTGGTGCTTCTCGCATCTCAGTAGGATGTGACCAACCATCCTTAATGGTAATCTATACATCTTCTCTGATTGATTGTAAGAATGCAACCATTCAGACTTTCCAGTATGGGTAATCTTAGCCATCAAAGAGTGGAGGGTAATTTACAGGACCTCCAAACTTCTCGGAACTCATTATTCTCAAGCGAACTAACCGGAATCCACGCGTAGGTTGTTAAACCTCGAAACATGACCGCTCTGATACCAATTAAAATTCCTAGACGCTTGAGACTAATCAATTTCGATTATTTTAGGTCTAAATCGATTAGGTTCAAATTCCTTAAAATTAATGTTCTAATCTTAACCTAAATTGAATCGATACAATTATCTAGTGTTCACAGGCAATTGGAAATTAAAGAACACAAGCAAAGATTTTTAACCCTGTTGGAAACCTTTATCAGGAAAAAAACCCACAGGTCGCTGTCGAATCGCTCGACAGCTAAAACAATCCAATATTAAAAAAGAATTACAAGTATTCAATTACTTACAGACTCGATAAACACATCTCGTGGTTACCTCTCTTATAATCGAACTCCCCACAATCAATTCTCTGTTCTCACAACTTCCCACGTCCTCGCAACGCCTCGCTCCAATATCTCGTCGAAGCTTCAAATCTCGAATCCCATAAGTTCTTCAAATCAAAGTTAGGGTTTTTAAATCATTGATTGATTCAAGGTTGATTTGTTGTTCTCTCTTGAATCTCTCAAAGAAAATCTCCTCTCTCTCTAGAATACAAGCCCTAGGTTTTTTGGCTTTTTAGAGAAGTTCCTTTAAAAAAAAGGTAAGTATGTCTTAAATAGTGAACCACAAATCATAGGCTCCATTCGAGCAGAGATAATCCTATTCAAATAGGATCAAGCTTGAAATCATACTGTGGTGAGTTATTCGAATAGACCAAAATCCTATTCGAATAGAAGGAATCTTTCCAAGTTGAAAATCATGCTAAGGTGAGTTATTCGAATAGAAAGAATCTTTCCAAGCTGAAAATCACGCTGAGGTGAGTTATTTGAATGGACCAAAATTCTATTCGAACAGAAAAAATCTTTTTGAGCTCTATTTGAATAGAGAATAGTCTATTCGAATAGAAGTTCTGTTTTCTAAAGGAAGACATTCTTACTAGTTTTTCATACTCCTTAAAGGACATAGGGCTTGAATATTCTTGAGCAAGGAAATAGAAACCCACTTACCTGTTCAGTATTAGTCCAGCTGTAGTCGCTCCACGTGCACTCTCTGACGATGGATAGCCACTAGATAGTGCTGATAACTAAACTAGACACAGAATGAAACAAACTCCAAATATGGATGTTTCAACCACGAGGTAGTGCGACACCTAATCTAGGGACAGAATGAAACAAACACCAAATATGAATGCTTCAATCTCCCTCTTTGGTTTATTTTGTGTCAAAACTAGAACTATAATAAATAAAAATACATCTCGATGGACTGACTCAATCACTGAACATCCATACTCAGACCTCCACTTTCATCTTATAGCATATACTTTGGAATTACTGCACACTAAGCAAGATACATCACGTAACCGTTTAAATAAAATAAGGGATCCATTAAAAGGAACATAATTTACCTGGCTTACCTGTCCGAATCATCTCTCCCCCTTTTTGATACAGATGAACAAAGGGTAAAAAAAAAACATAATAGGAGATAAATAGGAGAAGCTGACTAGGAAAGAAAAATTTATAACAGTAATGGAATAAGTTAAACATAAAATAGATGAAATATATATATCAGGAAATGTCAGAGCAACTATTCTGAAAAGAGAAACTGTCAATACATAGTAGATCCAAAAAGTTAAACTAGATAAAATGAACATGCAGTAAGGATATCACTAAACACCAATACCCCAAAATAATGCACTCCCCTTCAAAATAAAGGTAACCTGCTTATAATGAAACAAAAGGAAAACACATACGGGGAGTATCTTCGAAATAAGCAAGCAAAAGAAGATAACACTCCACCTAACACAAGGCATGAAAGAATGAGTAAGGATATCACTAAACACCAATACCCCAAAATAATGCACTCCCCTTCAAAATAATGGTAACCTGCTTATAATGAAACAAAAGGAAAATATATACGGGGAGTATCTTCGAAATAAGCAAGCAAAAGAAGATAACACTCCACCTAACACAAGGCATGAAAGAAAGACAATGAATCTAAAATATTCTATAAAGACCAAGACATCGCCCATGTGTTATAAGCCAATCACTAAATGAATTACTTGGTGTGATTGTGTACATAGTCAGATGGATACCCAGTTTTCAATGTATTACTCAGCCACAGTGATAACGGTCAAAATCCAGTGTTTAGTATGGGTAAAAATTAGAGTGTCATTCACTTTCGAACGGAACTAAAAATTAGTTTTGGTCTTGTGTTTTAGTAATCTAAGGTTGTAAAACCGTAAAAATTAATGATATGGTTTTAATCAAGAATATAGGTCTAGGGGCTTCAGATTTCACCACCATATACATACAATATTAACATAGTATCGTATATTAAATTCTCAAATTAATTAAAATAACAAACTTCGACCTTTTGTCGATGTAATCTCATGATTAATTATAACTTAAGTAGAATATATTGTATGAACTAAGTATGTACTAAAAACACATTCCATGAAAGTTATGCTAACTACGAAATGTTAATTAGGATCATATCTTAAAAAAATATAATATTAATACAATTTTACTATATCATTTGAGAATCATAAAACTCATCCTATATCTCTACTTAAAGAGATCATAGGATGATAATGAATTTCTCCAACAATATAGTTTTGGGATTTGTGATAATATGCTCATATTGTGTTAGAGAAAAATACATTCTACTACATGATATCATACGCTTATGGCGGATCCATCCTCACCCCTAGTGAGGACTTAGCCGGCCATTATAATAGCTATAAAACCTAAATGATATGAGAATGAAATGAACATAAACTAACAATAAAAAGATGAATTTTATTGACTTACAAAATGAAATGCTCCAAATGCTTACAAGACTTGCACCAACTTACTTCAATAATGCTCTCTTGCACTCTACAAGAATGATTTTCTCAAAAATGGATGATCTTATGAGCTCACCACCTCTCCTTTTATAGATGAAGGAGAGGGTTCTTATATTTAATATTAGATTTATAACCTATGCCATGAATGTTCATGAATTTATAACCTCCAAGAGTTATCCTCCAAAATTGTAACCTCCCCATGTGGGACCCTTGTGTTTGACAACTCTACATCCTTCTCCAACAGTTCATCCTTTAAGCTATACATCTCGGTATTTGCACATATTTGGTAAATGAGCTCCAAGTGACCTGAAATATAAAAATTTGTTTTATAAGTCATGTTTAATAATAAAATTAAGAATAATAAACATTAAGTCATAGGGGAATAGTGGTTATTTTATGTGTCCATCACGCAGTTAGAATACTATATTGGAAAGTTGTTTTAACTTAAGCCTTATTAGGGTGGTCACTCTAAAATCATTTAGAATTGACTAGCAAATGCTCTGTAAAATATGAATATGAGTATGTGAACAAAAAAAATCATATTTTATCAAATAAACTGTGCACGATAAATTGAAAGATCTCACGGATAAGAAATCAATTCTCATAAATGGTGTCATGTTTACTAACATAGAATCCCTATCTCTCATCTTCACTAAACTAATTGCGTTAAACTCAAGGTCAAAAAGGTCTTGAAACGGTTATAATATAGGCTAGGGAAGGGACATGACAAAGTAGGTGTTTTGGTGGCATTCTGAGATTACAATTTATACTTTCTCCTCCTTTTTCTTTAAATTGAGTTCACCTTCCGTCATTATTTCTCTTTATTGAGTACACATTGAATAAAATACTTATTTTTTTCATTTTTTTAGCAACTCTGATTGATATACTAGCAAAAACATTGGGGATACTCTATTTTTCTTTTCATTTTTTCCCACTTAAATCACATGGTTTCACTCCTTCCTTCACTTTTATTTTACTGAAAAGTCTTAGAACAAATGGGTTAAAAGGAGTTGGATATAAAATGAATGGCATATTTAAAGGCACAAAGGGCTGCAAACCGAAATTTTTTTGGGTAAGCATAGATGAAGGCCAAAAAAGGTGTAACAATAAAAAGCCTATTATCAAATCTTCGGTCTCACATAATATCTTTTTCGTCTCAAATCAAGTATAGGGAATGTTCTATTAGACTAACTTGAACTTCAAGTTACCATCGATAATTAATTATAAAAAATGAGATAAAAAAAACATTAAATCTGGAAAGAATTTATAAAATAATAATCGAAGCTTGTAAAAAGGTTAGATCCTCCCATAACATTAGGTACGATGTCTCTACAACTATTCTCACGGGGTTCTAATCACGATGAGCTTTTAGTTTAAACAAGAGGGTCAATGACTATTGTAAAATGTGATTTTACCAAATAATTATTGTAATAGCCTAATTCTAGGATTCAGACTTAGCCTTTACACCAAATATGTTTAGATCACTCAAGAACAGAAAGTAATAATCAACAAGATGATTTAACGCAGAAAATATTTGAATAGGTTAAAAACTGCGACCTCTCTTGAGGATTTTGAGAAAGAGAAGATGATCTTGTTGAGATTGCTAGCTTATTACAAAGAGTGCTCTGTGCATGCACATTTTTAGATTGAGGATTCTTCTGTCCTTTATCTCGAATTCTTTGGTCTTATTTATAGGTCTTATAATATGACCATTTGGCGGTCATTAAGATTCTTAACGATGGACGTTATAAAATATATGTAAAATACTATTTAACCAGATGGCATAATGTTCTGATCTCTGTTGCTGAACAACGGCTTTATTGATGACTGTACACTTGCTTAACTTGAACTGTTGATGTGGAGGTCAAAAGTGATGACTAGGACTAAGGGATTCTAATCATGTCTTTAGTAGTGCTTCACGTATGTTGATGAGGTCGAGGATGAACCATGAGTCCGAGATACGAAATAAGCTATTACAAGACGACTCTCAACCAAGAGCACCGGGAATATCATGGACGAGTAGTTGAGAAACTCGTATTGTACTTGCTTTCTAATATTGTTATCTTGTTTTTGATTGTACCACATGCTATATTGGTGAGGTCAAAAGTTCGTGTATTGGTCGAAGATGAAGCATGAGCTCGAGATGCAGAATAAACCACTACAACCGCCCCCTCTCAGCCAACAGTGCGAAAAACATTGTTGACGAGTGGTGTTGGTTGAGAAGTATCATTAATGTTGTGGTTATTATCTAGGAATCATTTCCAATATATATTCATATGTATTTGTATTTGTCTTTTGGGTTTCCTAGAGCCAATGGTTTTAGTCAATGTTGCTGCATGGGGAATCTTTCTGACGTTGAGAATTTGGAGAGTCAGCTTTGAAGAATGATCATAGTATAAATGGCACTCTGAGTTGAGTTTGATGAGCCAAGTCTTCGTCCCTGAACTATTTTTCTTTTACTCTTGATTTTGTACTTTAAATCTTCTACTGTTGAGATGACGGTGATTAAAAGGAATCAGGCTCGGGAGTCTAGGATTCGTAGGAAGATGAAAGAACTGCGAATTAGGTATTTTATATTCCAATCTTTGCATCTGCCAACCTCAATTATTGAGTCTCCCACCTATCATTATATGTCACATGAAGTGGTAATGGAGGTGGGGGATGACCATTATTAGATGGTTCATTTCCACTATCTATTGACATTTGAGGCAAAATGCCAAAATGGGCTTCGATTCCTGGCAGAGGAGGCTATGACAACAGAAGATGAAGAGGCTGGCATTCGCCCGAGGGAGTCTCGTCGGTACCCTGCTAATGACTGGGTCTTATTGAAGAAATAAGTCCTTCCATCTGTCTCTGGCATGCGATGGGTAGGGGACCATGGTGAGGACTCGTTCTCAGTGTGCTTATCATGCAGCAGATGGTAGGTTCTACATCATGGTTGTTGAACTTTGTAAGCGATATTTTCGTCGACTGCCTTATGATGTTGTATTGGCAGAATGGCCATTGAATCTGATCGGACTTGATGTTGATGGTAGGTGTGCAGAGTATGATCACTTTTTTTGTGCGATGAATTTCATAGGTCTCTACTGATTGCCATGGTTCAGGAACTAACTGTTCAACAGCTTGCGTATGACAAGATTGTTGAAGAGGATGCAAGGGCAGCAAATTGAGAGATCATTCTGTGTGGGGAGGTGAACCATCGTGGCTGCTTTAGATGTAACTATAGAGCTCGGTAAGCTCGAAATGTGAGAGCTTGTAATAAATAATCTATTTTTAGTATTTTGTGGTGGGACTTCAATAAATGTAAGATGAGGCATAGTTGATGCATCGATCTGATTGAATAATAAAAATATATTATGTGTTTCTATTTGTGTACGGATATTATAAATGACAGCTATAGGATTTTAACAACTGTATAAATATCTTTAAATTTTGAATATTGAACTATTGTAGGAATATTGTACGGTCTTGGTAAAGTATAAAAGTAAGGTGATTGGTCGTTTGTACTGTGTTAGAGAAGAGGGGTTGAATTTTTTAATGGTGGACAATAGATACAAACGTGATGACAGTAGACGTTATCACAGAAGTCAGGATGATGTTTTTAACCAAAAATATGTGTATGTTGAAACAGTAGGGGTGACTACCACGTATCTGAAGGAGTCATTATTTCAAAAACTGAGGAAGAGTATAAAAACTCGCCTCTCTCTTCCTCATAAATTACCTACAGTTTTAGAGAGAGAAAAAAGTGGTGCAAATCCTATTTATAAAGAGAGGAAACATTTGAGCTCTGAGTGTGATCTAAAAGAGAAATCTTTATCAGGTGATATAAAATTATCTGAGAAGTGACATGAGTGTTCATTCTCGGTAAGACATCCGGGCAAAGCAGAAGATTGTTGTTCTTCAATTACAGGTTGGTGTTATATGTTCTCTGTGTCTTTAATTTGTTTAGTAATCTGTATGATCTCATATGTGTATCTTTGTAGATGTGAGAAGTTTTGATAATGTAGGGGTTTTGGGATTTTGAATAAATATGAGCAAGTCCTAGAATGTAAAAGTTTTGTTAAATGAATAGATTGTAGAGAGAGAAAATATTTGCTTGGAGAAGAAGAGGGAAACTTGAAATGATTGTTATTTATTGCGGGAAATTGTAAAGTAAACGTACTGACTAGGTAGAAGGTGGGGTTATTTTTACTGTACGCAGGATGTAATATGTAGAGTAGAGAGAATGATAAAATATTTTCTCTATCTGTAGGTCCAGTATGCATTCTAAACCTAGCATTCCCACTAATAGATTTGTAGTATCTTCAAGTTTAGAGTAAACATCATCTTCGGGGAGGGAGGACGAGTGTAGTGCCATGGAAGAAACTGTAAATAGAATAGAGATGACTGTAGAAGTTGGGGGAATAAGAAAAATTGAGGAAATGATAGAAACGAAAAAGATAAAGTCTTTGTCATATACCTAGAGAGAGTAGATCGATGTAGGAAAGGAATATTTGAAATACAAAAAGAAATTGCAGGGAGAATAGGGAAGTTATCTAGAGGACCAAGGTCGCTGGTTTAGGGCCTATGTCCCAAGAAAATGTGAGGAAGTGGTATACTACCAAGTCCAATGTTTGGGGAAGTGGAAAAGAGAGAGTGAGATTAATGAGGGTGTTAACCTCTCGCATTATAATGGTCTCGGGCTATTAGGCCCGAATGATGGATTTTTGTACTACTTGCATCAGGTCGTTTATGGCCTTAGAATTACTCTGACCTACTTTCAAAAAGGGGTCATGAATGTATTGCAGTGCTACCCTGCCCAGCTGAATGGGAATGTATATGAGATGATGATAGTGTGTGAGGCACTGAATAAAAAGTGGAGAAAGAAAGTCGAAGCTGAAGATGTGTTGAAATTTTATAAATGGAAATATGTTCATGGTCGAAGTAGTGGTTACCTGTATAGTAATTCATCTAGGCCAAAAAAATTAGATTTTGAATATGCGGGTAGAGCATGGAACGACCACCTCGTATGGGTAGAGGGTAACTGTATGCAGGTTCCAGATGAACCAGCACTCAAACTGAACTATAAATTTTATAACCTGAGTAAGTAACACTGACCAATCTTCGAATAGCCTATAACATGTCTTCAAGCTGTAAAATAATGTTTTGTTCCTTGTTTTGGTAGAACTCAATCCTTCATCGGTGCCTGATAAGACCAGCTTGTTCGATTGTGATGCTCGTGATCAGGACGAGCTAAAGCATGTACTTGGAGAGCTCGGTATCCGTAGGGATAAGAGGGTAGGTTCTGCAGTACCCAAAGTTTAACGAGCTCACGAGAAACGAGCTATGGCTGAGGAGAAAGCTCATTTAACTGTTAATAATGTACTCAGTCTTCCACTTCCTGTACCTTAGAGCTATGGTGGAGGTCGGGGAAGCCAGTTTGACAGAGTATCCATGCCACTGAGGTGGCGGCCACAGAACAAGAGATCGTAAATATTGCTTCTGACGATGTGATGGAGAGACTGGAAGTGAGTGTGGTTACTTCTGCAAAGGCTGAGAAGAACTCGACGAAGAAAAAATGGTATGAGGACAAGGGTAGCTCTCGTACTAATCCCCATACTGTAGCTAAGATGAAAGAGCAGGAGATAAAATATTGTCTGATGGCTGGAATGGATCTGAAGCAGCTCGATGATGAGTATCACGAACATACTTTCACAGTACGTTCTTGGAATATTTAATTGTCTTTGCATTTAGACAAAAAGTTGTTGTGCTTAATTTATCTTTGTGTATTTTGTACTGGCAACTTTCAATGCTGCTGAAGGGGGCAACAAAGTGTCTAGACAAGAGGAGCTAGGAGTTTGAGGCTTTTATGGTGAAGTTTAATGCTCAATCAGCTCGGTATGAAGGAGCTCAAAGCTAAGCTCAAGCTAGATAAAGATTAGAGAGCTGAAGATACAAAAGTGGCTGCAGAGTTTGCAGAAAAGTATAAAGAACTGGCGAAGCATGATGGCGTTATGTCAGAATTAGTCAAAGTACTTTGAGTGGAAAAAGATCACTTCGTCCAATCTTATTACGATTTTGGATTGAGTGAAGCTGATATGGAGTTAGGCCGGGCTGATAGATATGGGGAAATTATTTCCCCTTTAGATGTTGCGGATGAAGTGATGGCTGATATTATTCTGTCTCCTGAAAAAA
This sequence comes from Kingdonia uniflora, assembly GCA_014058105.1. Classification (NCBI taxonomy): domain Eukaryota; kingdom Viridiplantae; phylum Streptophyta; class Magnoliopsida; order Ranunculales; family Circaeasteraceae; genus Kingdonia; species Kingdonia uniflora. Next base: position 280,908 of record JACGCM010001530.1, on the reverse strand, counting down.
CATTGGATCTTCTACCAGGAAGTACCGAGCCAGTCCAATCTTTTGAGAAAACATTGGACCCTCTATCAGAACGTACTGAACCAGTTCTTTTTCCAGAGAAGACGTTAGAGTCTCCATCTGAGGTAGAAATCAGCAAGAGTCTCTAATCGTTCTGTGGTATCCTATTTTAATTTATGCAGTTTGTTTGATTTGGATGTGATTGTACTTTGTATTATCGTACGCTGTTTAAGTTTAATTAATGCTTTGAAATGTGTTTGTTTTGAATGTCTATATCATAGCGATATATTTGCAATCTGTGTAAGAGATAAAGCAATTAAGAAAAACTAATTCCGAACTGGAGAGATTATTGACTAGATCGAGGGATTTCGTGGCTCGTATTTAGCAGGTACTTAATAAAACTGAATATGAGATAAGGCAATTTAAGTTCAACTTAGATAAAACTTTTAAAGAGTTATATGACCTTCAATGTTGATATGCTAAGATAAAAATAGAAAGGGATGTGGTGTTAAGAAAGGAAGAGGAAATGGGGTATTAGTTCGAAAACCAAAAAAATTGACCTATTTTAACGACTTGAGTGATAAGGCTAGATGTCAAAGTATGTTGATAGCTCTGACATTGTAATTCAAGGTTGAAGTAGATAGTGAACGGGGTTTAAAAGAAGCTTATGCAGAACTTTTAAAGGAAAAAGGTATAGTTTCAGACCCAGCTCAAGTTATGTTTTTTTGCTCAAAAAGTACGTAATCGCCATAATTTAGAGGTGAGAAAGTGTTCTGCTCGAGCTGGTGTATCTATTGTATGGGGTGATGCAGAACCTTTATCTGATGTGTTTGGCTTATGTAGGATCAGAGGGCCATGAGAATTGTACTTTTCAGGATAAGAAAATAGCAAATGGAGGTTCAATAGTAATTATAGGGTAATTTAAAGGAGTTACAGGATGAGTTATTGCAACATGTTGAGCAAAAAATGTCTTTAACGATGCGATTGTCAAAAGAAGTGATTGTTCGAATGAAGGTAGAAGCTGATTTGAGGGTTTTAGGTGTATTGCAAAAAAAACACGTCAGCGGTTGCATAAGTCGCAAGTGCAGTTGAAGGAGCATATGCATCCGTCACGAGAAAAAGTTGCCGCTCGAACAGAACATGAGCATCTTATAGACAGTGCCATTGATTTTTATGAAGGAGAACTTGCGAGGGTAGATAATGAATATAGGAAGTTTGTAACGGAATGTGGGAGGGATTTTGATGTTGAAAATGCCAAAGCTAAAAATTTGTTCACCAAAGATGAGGGGGAAATTGTGGGTAAAAAGCTCATTCCTTGGTTGAGGGAGCTATCGTCAGAAGAGGATGAGGTCAAGAGACTGATACCCCGATCACGACGCAAACAACGCCAGCAAGAGGTAGTGACCGCTATAGCTCCTATAGAAGTTTAAGTAATGAATAGAAAGAGTTCAAGAGATAAAGGGTAGTCCTCGTATATCTCAAAAAACAAAAATAGGGTGTTCCAGTTTATTACCGACCCTGTATATGTGAGATCTTTGTATACTGTTTTGTTTTGATGATAAATGAAATCCGTTCTCTGTGATGATAAAATAGAATGATATATCGATATTACTCAGATATCATGTTCTTGATTTAAACTTGTTAACTGTGATGTGTAATATGTCGATATAAGCGAACTATGATAAATGTAAACTATAATGGCAGGTAGAACTAGTAGCTGTCCACAGTCAATGTGACGCGTTACGCATCTGAAATGAATAGTTAAATACTAAACTAAGTTTGTGTTAGGGGGTACTAAAAAGTGCTATTGAATTAAAAGAAAAAATGGAGGTGGAGATTGTAAAAGAACGAAGTACAGTAATCCGTGTGACTGAGATGATGTGAGAGAAAGAGGCTGAACTAGCCATCGAACTGAGAAAGATAGAGGGATTAGAAGAAATGATAAGGAAAAAGGGTGTTGAAGTTGTAGGTACCTCTAAACAAGCTGGCTAATAAGGGGTTGAATTAATATCTACTCAAACTCAAGTGACTGAACTGTTAGCAGTGATAGAAGAGGAAGGAAATAATGTGAAAGACTTGCAATTCCAAGTAAATATGCTTAAGGAGGAATAGCTGATATGCGAGCTCGTGCTTGTAATTATGAAGTAATGTGGTTGGTTGCTGACAAGATGATACAAAAGATGGAAGAAGCTCGTGATAAACAGAACAAAAATACAAATAAAGCTTGGAACACTGTATCTACCCTAGAGCATACCATACAAGTGTTGGGGTTAGATATCTTGGAGTACCAATCAGAAAATGGCAAACTAGACACAAATGCAAAGTTAGATGTTGACCTATTGCAGGTAGAGATACGCCTTGATGAAAGGTGGGCAGAATATGAAAGTCGTGAAGCTGAAATGGAGGGGTCAATATCTTTGATTTATAATATGGAGGAATTCATGGCAGTGTTGGAATCCTGGAATGCTGATGTGTGGAAAGAGAAAGAACAAGTGGATAAGCGTTGTGCACATTTGGAAGATATGCTGAAGGAAGCTCAAAGTTTGGTTGAAGCAATAAATGATCTGTAATATATAGAGGATCAGTTTGGCTGAAGTGATAAACGATCTCTAATATGTATATAGAAGTACTTGTTAGATATATTAGAAAAGTATTATAATATAGAGCAATCAGACACAAGTATTTTATTGGTATAAGATTGACGTACATAGAATGTTAGATAGAGTACTGTATGAAATAGTAGAAAGTACTCAGATGTATAGGGATCAAACATAAGTCTTTCATTGATGTAAGATCGTCATACAAGATGATAGATTGATTTCAGAGAAGTATACTGTGATAGATTATCATCTTCGATATAACTTTAATCTCCTCGTGTTCCAAAGATTTGGTATTTGTTCTTCATGTTCGGTAGCGAGATTGTAAGAACCAAGGTCACTTTTTCCAATAATAACAAAAGGACATTCCCAATTTTCTGCCAATTTCCCAGCATTGACTTCCTTTCTGTGTTTGGGAACTTCTCGGAGGACGAGATCTTTGATTTCGAACTCTCTATGATGAACTCGTTTATTATAAGATCGGGCTAAAGCTTGGTAGTATCATCCCAAATTCATGATTGTTCTGTCTCGAGTCTCCTCGATCCAATTCATGCTACATGCCAACTGAAATTCATTTTCTTCATCTGTCATGGTATGGTCATGTAATGGGTGATGATATTGAGTGGGGATGATTGTTTCCGTCTCATATGCCAGGAGGAGCGGCGTGCATCCAATTGATACCCGAGGTGTTGTACGATATGTCCATAATACATGTGGTAATTCCTGGGCTCAATTACTCTTCTTCTATGTTAGGCGCATCTTGATTCTATCAACGATAGTATGATTGGTGAATTCAGCCTAACCATTTCCTTGTGGGTAATATAGATTAGAGGGAGAGTGAATGATATTGTATTGATTGAGGAACTCAACGACTCTGAAGCCAACAAATTAATGTCCATTGTCGATTCTGATGAGATGGGGGAACCGAACCAAATGATGATGGTTTCCCATATAAATTTGATAACTTTTTTTTCTCGTGTGTGACATAGAGGGACTATTTCCGCCTATTTGGTAAAGTAATTCATTTTTACGAGAAGGTGCTTCCTTTTGCTTGGTGCAGTGGGGAATTCTCATACGAGGTTGAGGGCCTATCTTTTGAATGGCCAAACGACGTTACTGGAATAGAGTTCCAAGGCTGGAGCTCAAATTTGGGGGCCATGTCATTGGCAGGCATCGCACTTTCTTGCAAGTTTAATGGCTTGAGCTTTCATTTTAGGCCAAAAGACTCCTTGAGTAAGAGCTCAATTAGCTAGAGATGGTCTTGCTGCATGGGAGCCATAAGTACCTTTGTGAAGCTCGCGCATGAATTTTTGAGCCTCTTTGTTCGATAAACATTCGAGGTACGGTCCTGTGACCGAAATTTTGTATAATAGATCATTGTCCACGACATATTGCTTAGCATTATCAAGCACGCGACTTCTTTTAGTGAGATCTTTAGGGTGTTTGACATCAAACATGTTCTTAGTTCCAATATATGTAAGGAAAGGTCATCTCCAATCGTCTTTGTCCTCTTCAACGCCCCCAGTATTAATAAAATTTGAGCTTATGATGTTAATATTGGGGGTGGATAATATTTTGATCTTGAGATATCGAGCTTCTATTTCGAGGACTCCTGCTAGATAGGCGAGGGAATCAGAATGTCTATTTTCCCTGCGCGGCAAATGTTTAATAGTAATTCTCTTAAATCTGTGCATTCTGTCGGCTACTGCTGCTGCGTAATCAATCATCTTTCCATTCTTTTAAAACTTTTCTATGTAATGGTTCACAATGAGTAAAGAGTCCGTATACACAGATAACTCGGAAACTCCAATCTCGAGAACCATGTCTAGGCCGTGAATCATTGCCTCGTATTCAGCCTTGTTGTTAGTAGCCTCGAAATTGAGTGATCCTATCATTGGAAGGTGTAATAAGTACGATTTCGATGCCTGATCATGCAGGTCCGGAAGATCCATCAGTTAAAAGACGCCATCCCTTTTGAGTTATCTAGTCTAACTTTTCTTTGAACTGTTCTTCATTAGTATATGTACTGTTTTCTTCCCAGTCAAAATCTTATACTGGGAAGTCTGCAAGAAAATTAACTACTGCTAGACCCTTTTCAGAATGTCGTGGTTCAAAATGGATGTCATGTTCGCCAAATGTTACCAACCATTATTGTTCTCGTTTTGATTTTTTTTTCGTTTGGATAAGATCTCTCGCAAAGGACAATTTGTCATTACTCGAACTGAATGAGCTTAAAAATATTTTTCAACTTTTGCAACGTGTACACGGGAGATAAGAGCAGTTTGTAAATATCATTCTTGTAGCTCTTAACGTCCACAATGTATTCATGCATTCATCCATCTACGGAGATATACTCCAATAGTCATTGTAAAGCAAAGCAGTGTTCTGTCTTGTGATGCCATACTTTGTGGTTCATGCAATAAGGTTTGTTCTCAATAGGTTGCAGATACTGTGCATTAAAAAAAATCTATCCTTCTGAAGTATAGGATAAATGTTGGCTATGGTTTTATTCATCTTGGGAAGATAGGGTTTTGGCAAGATACTGCCCTTCTAAGGTCATTCGTCATTAAATTTTGTCTGTTTCCTGTCTCCTCCCTGATCAGCAGCACGGTTGAAATCTTGGCCTGTTGACTAATCTCGAGCTGTCAATGTTGACATTTGAGTTTTCTGCCTATCAGACACCATTCTTTTAAGGTCGATATATCCGTTAACTTTTTTGATCATGTCTTCCAGAGTTGTCGGCTTGTTTAGGACGAGGTACTCCTTCACCCTTCCATCGACGAGTAAAACATTGGTGAAAGCATAAATAGTAATCTTCTGGTCGAGTTGATCTATTTTTCAACCTAACTTCAGTAACTTCTTAGTGAATGTCGCAAGCTTCTCTCCTAGTATCTGCTTAAGGCTGAAAAGATAATTTAGATTCTCCTCTTTTTCTCTGATATACAAGTAATTCTTGACGAAGAGTTCTCGTAACTATTCAAAAGTTGTGATAGAACCTTCAGGTAGTGTGTGGAACTATCGCAGGGGTTTACCTGATAAGCTGGTAGGAAAGAGCCGACATAAAATATGGTTGGACGTGGAATGTAGGCCTAAAGCGTCCTTGAACTCTTGGACGTGTTTTACTGGATCGGTTCCTTTATATTTTCAAATCTTCGTGAGTATGAAATCCGGTGGGGACGCCATCCAACAGCTCCTGTGCGATCGGGCTGTTCTGCAATCTGTTATAGATTCCTTTAGTCTGAGTCTGAGCTTCGAGCAATTTTTTGATTCGCCTTTCAACATGTTCCTGAGTCACATATTGTCGAACTATAACGGCTGGACGTATGACTCGTCCTTCTCCAGGATTATCGCCACTCCCTTCACTTAAACGTTCTTTTACTGGAACTCGAACTCTTTGAGGTAGATTTTAAGTCTGTCTGACTCATGCAAGGTCGCCATTTACTTCTTGGTGGACCTCCAGGATCGGGATGGGCACCATTTCATGTTGGTAATGGTTAGATTGAAGTGCACCTCCTAAGTTATTACCTTTCGGGGGAGGTCATATTCTGTCATGATCGAAGATTCACGAGCCCTATGGTTTCACGGTTTTGTTCTTCTAGGTGGCGATCTGCTAACCCTGTAGAACCTTCAGCGCATCATATACGCTTGCTAACTGTTTCTCCTAGGTAGCACATTTTTCTGTTTTAGAATTTAAAGTGGCCTGCAGATCTGCTAGTGCGGTATTTTACTCTGCTGGAACGATTGGTGTGACCTGACCTGGAGGTGTCATTCTAAGTTAAGATAATTAGCAGTTTTTGAGACAATAGGTTTGAAAACTTTATTCCCACAGATGGTGCCAAATGTAATAGCCTAATTCTGGGATTCAGACTTAGCCTTTACACCAGATGTGTTTAGATCACTCAAGAACAGAAAGTAATAATCAACAAGATGATTTATAGTGGAAAACATTTTAATTGGTTAAAAACCATGACCTCTCTTGAGGATTTTGAGAAAGAGAAGATGATCTTATTGAGATTGCTAGCTTATTACAATGAGTGCTCCGTGTATGCAGATTTTTGGATTAAGGATTATTTTGTCCTTCATCTCAAATTCTTTGGTCTTATTTATAGGTCTTATGATCCTTTGACGACCATTAAGATTCTTAGTGATCGACATTACAAAATATGTGTAAAATACTCTTTGACCAGATGGCGTAACGTTCTGATCTCTCTTGCTGAACAAAGGCTTTATTGATGACTGTACACTTGCTTAACTCAAATTGTTGATGTGGAGGCCAAAAGTAATGACTAGGACTTAGGGATTCTGGTCATGTCCTTAATTAGTAGTGCTTCGCGTATGCTGATGAGGACGAGGATGAAGCATGAGTCCGAGATATGAAATAAGCTACTGCAATACAGTTCTCAACTAAGAGCACGAGGAACATCATGGGGGAGTGGTGCTGGTTGAGAAACTCGTGTTGTATTTTCTTTCTAACGTTGGTGTCTTGTTTTCGATTGTGTCACGTACTCTATTATTGAGATTGAAAGTTAATGTATTGGTCGAAGATGAAGCGTGAGTCCGAGATGCGGAATAAGCCACTATAATTATCACATGAATGAATATAACACAAAAGCACAGTCCAAGTCTAGCAAGAATATTCTACATACAAAAACTCCTAAAGTGCAAAGTACAAATAAAATCAAAACATTACCCTACTGCCCTTAAAATAAAAATAAAAACAAAAACAAACTGAGACAGGGTAAGAAAGATACCTAATCAATGGAGCATACCGATAACCCGTCTTAGTTGATATTTATTACCTTATTTGTGGCGACAAGTCATCCTTTCGTACCCAAATAGCCTGATTATCCTTTCGAGGTGATGTTTCTTGAGCAAGCCACCTACTTACATTCTCACTTTTCACATTAGTAGAAATCACATTTGAGTTATATCTTTGCCCATAGAATGGTCGAGCATATGGTTGATATGATCCAACAAATCTACAATAAGACGCAATATGACCCTTTCGACCATATATTCCACAATAATAAATCTGAGAGTACGAGAACCTTTTAGCTAGATTACGTGTAGAGGATATTATATTATGTTTGGGCAATGATGTAGTAGCAAATGCTTTGGCAAATTTTGTGACTTGAGGAGTCTTGGCATCAGAGATATGTTCCTCATATCCTAGACCCCTTTTATCAGTATCCGTTTTCTCCATACATAGCGTCTTATTAATATTTTTTGCTTCATGACAAAAAATTTCTAGTTTTTGCTAAGATAAAACTAACTTAAGTTTGGCCGTATCTAGTTCGTCCAAAGTTGATTTTATTTTCTCCTTCGCATCATGAACTTATTTATCTAAAATCATAACCTTGTCATGGAGGCCTTGTTTCTCATCTTCAAGTATTTCTATCTCGTGACTTATATTCTCAGTTTTTTCTTAAAGTTCACGCATGTGTGTATTAACTTGGTCTTTCAAGACTTTGTTAAGTTTACCAAGTTTAATACACTTCGCAAAATTCTGAGCATACAAGTCTTCAATATTCAGGTCTTCAAACTCATTTTTTTCATGATCACTTTGATTTCAATAGAATTCTCAAGTTTAGAATAAACTCATCCCTAAATAGTGAGATTTCAATAGAAAAACAAGCATCCCCAAATAGTGAGATTTGTATGAAAGATTCGAATGATATTTTATGTTTATTCCAACCAAACAAAGATTACAAACTAACAAAATCCCTACCCAACCCTCAAAATGCCAAATCAATCTCTAGCATCACCTTCAACCCTCTCTAGAGTGATCCCACAAACCAATTTCTAAATATACGAGCATACCCTAAAACCCTAGTTTTTCAATTGAGAGCCTTCATCTTAGCCATGAAAGATCAAGCACTTTCCTATTTCTACCGTGAAGAACCATGACGATTTGAAGAAAAGAGGGTGATAATGATGAGTCTCTCTCTCTCTCTCTCTGTCTCTCTTTCTCTCTCTCTCTCTTATGTGAGAAGAAATGATAAGAAAGCCCCTTCTAACCATGGTTATAATTAACCGTGACATGTGGTTAGCAATTAAGTAAGTCGCATCGGTTCGATTTCTAGCCGGTTTGAACTTTGGGAACCAAAACCGAACTGGAACCCTTTCGGTTTCATGTTTTGGAAACCGAAACCGAAACCGAACCGGAACACTTGATAAACGAACCGTTTTTCTTAATATAATTCGGCTTCTCGGTTTCTTCAATTTTTGCTCAGTCCTAAACCCTCTATGCCCCTAGAATACTGAGTTATCTTAGCCAATGGTCAAAGATAACACGAAGTACAGACTATTTTAGACACAACTTGGAATCATATCTGAATTACTCTAATGCCTAAGGCATTATTGAACAATCAATTAAGAATTAGCATAGTCTTGTTCCTAAAAATTTAGCTTCTAGGGAACTATTTTTTCGTATTTAGATGCAATTAGATGTTACTTGATAACAACTAGAAGTATATACACCATTATAGCAACCTCATATATTCCTAGATTATTAGTTTCAAGATAGGATTTATCTACATATCTTGGGAACTCAGCAAAATTTGGGGATAAAATCACTAATCTGCTAAGCATCTAATATCCCCACATATTTGTAGGTAAAAAATTTAAACTTTATGTGACACACAAATTTGAAGGTAAGCCATATTTAGGGATTACTAACCCTTGTTAGTAATTCGTTGTGAATTTTAAAGTCAAAACGTTTAAAACGTGAATTTTTTAATTTTCAAAAAAACTTTCCCAAAAATACTCCAATTTTGAAGGAAAAGTAAAAAAAATCATTATTTTTGTGGATATGAGGAAATTTTATTGACCTTTTAATGAAAACATTTATAAACAATAAATAGTTCCCATAGTTTATAAATAAAAACATTAATAAGCAATAAATAGTTCCTATGAAAACATTAATAAGAAATTGTATTGTTCGTGAGACAAATTAATGGTATTATTAAGGTAAATTGTAGAAACTTATATACGTGCCCCTATATAATCACCGTATTTTTAATCTCCGAATAGTTTGAACCAAACACATATTCTTCCCGTATTGCAATTTATTGACCGAATTGAAAAAGTTGACAATCGATAAAAACTTGCAATATTGCCGAACTGAATAATTCCTGAATTTTGAATTACTAACAAGGTTTGTAACCATAGAGTAACCAATCCCCGAAGGGCATCCAATGCCTCTAGCTAGGGGCGGAGCCAAGATTTTATGTTTGGGGAGGTGAAGGTAGTATGATGAATTATATTAGGGTATTGGGGGTTTGGGGGCGGAGCCCCCCCCCAAAAAAATAATTGGCCATTTAACGGCACTTTAAGCTTAAAAATTAATCAAATATAACATTATATTTGACTAACAAATTATACGGACTCACTTCTCCTCTCGTAAAAAAACATTGAAGTTTTTTGCAGCAATGACATAATCAGCTTAAATGTGAAAAAATTATCAAAATAAAGTTTTTATTTTGATGACATCAAGAATTGAACCTTAGGCTCTTGGATTATGAGCTCCTCAATTTACCAGTTGAACTAACTTTCTTTTATGTCATTACAACAAAGAAAAATATACATATATATATATATATTAATTTTTATATACCTATATAGGTACTTTTTAACAAAATTCTTGGGGGGGCCACCCCCCCCCCCCCCGCCCCTGCCTATAGCGAACCAAAATTCTCTAAGGGTGAAACCTCCGAAGAGGTACAAAGCTCGAAGGTCACAAACTAATCTCCTCCTCCTCTCTACAGGTAACTCTCTATCTCTCTCTCTCTACCCCATTACTTTGATGGCTCAAATTATTATGAGATTTAACTGAAACCCCTTTAGATGATGAAGGTTTCAGGTTCAATCGATAAAACATTATGTCTACTTTGTTAGAAAGTTTGTGAGATTTGGTTGAAAGTTGCTTCATTTTAGAGAATTAAAAACTATTAAACAGGTTTTTATATGCTTAATTTTTAATGAATTTTGTAATGTTGGCGATCCATTATCGAAGGCATTTTTATTTTTATTCAGTGCTGAAGACACATGTCTTTGTATTTGTATTGTTAAAAGTGTTGAAGGCACGTGTCCGGTACTATAGTGCCGTCGAGATTTTACTGTGACTTGGTCAAGGGTAATATTATCCTTCACAATTCTCAAACGTAACTAGAAATAGTTAATCATGCATAAGATATTGGACAGACAGACGACTTACAGGCTTTTAACATGATGTTGATTTGGTTATCTATAAATTGCTTTACTTTGGCTTGAACAAAAATCTTAGTACTTAGTAATGACATGAGTACAAGACGTCAGTCTTGGTCGAAGACCCTCATAAGCAAAACATAGTCCAACCATATTGGGCGGTCCAAAGTGATAGTAGTACAACAGTAAAAAGAGCAAGGCAGATCAATGTTTTGAATGAGGGATTACATCTTCATACAGTCAACGTTATTTAGAAGATTTTTTATCTTTTATAATTGGATAATTATCGGACTGCAAAACAGTTTTATGTTACAGTTGGCATCTCTCTCTCCCATCACAACTTCTCTCTCTAATATACCACTTCCTATGCGTTGAACTGTTGAGCGCGTCAAAAACTTTTTAATACACGTGGCTTCTCTCTCTCTTATCACAACTTCTCTCTTAAAATTGTAATTCTCTATTGGACAAAAACAGTATGCGGTTCTAGAATACCGGTATGGTAAACCGGAATCACATACTCTTCTGTTGGAGGTGCTCTAAAACATTATATTTGTCTAGCCGATTTTCTGATTTGCTCGGTGATGAATTTGATATTTCTGCTATTCACAACTTTAAAAATTCATTGCATGGCTGAAAGCTTGGACCGCCCCCAACACATTTCTAGATACCAAATACAAGACAAACATTCAGAGTATCTGCTTGATCAATAATGCATGTTTAACGAACGTATTCAAGATTTGTCAGGTACATAGAGTACTACACTTCAAAACTACTTTACATATCCCTCATGATGTTGTGTCGAATTTTAGATCTTAAAACTTCTTCAGTAAGCTGGATTTATCGCCCATTACTTCGGCATCTTTAGTGGAGTCTGGAGTAGAACTAATAACTAAGCTCGCTCCAGCTAGGTGCAGGGAGCCAACAGCCATATCTACAATTTGTAGAAGCATTTTTCTTAACAATACCAAAGAAATATGGAGCCAGTAGATAAAGTATGTTTCTCGCTTAGTAATAGGATTAATTACTAAAACAAATCTTATAGTTAATAGTAATATTTACAGACTCCGTTAAGTAGTTACTATACTCTTTCCAAAAAGGCTAAATTTATTGCCCTCTATAGCACATCCATGAAATTCCTCACCATGGACAAGGTAATCATCATTACTGATCATATAGGCCATAATTCTTGGGTATGGTGAAAAATCTTATTTATTCAAGTTCTCAGGACACAAGAGATATTCACGGCGACTTCAATGCTATCTAAACCAGAAGGTCTTCAAATCCCCTATAAATTCCCTATCGATGCTTGTTTTAGTCCGTTTTAGTTTTTTTAGTCTCTAGTATACAGTAACACATGTTATTTCTAATTAGAGTTAATATTTTCTTATATTGTCAACATTGCGCTTCGGATTCAGACGTAAAGGATTATTAAAGAGCTAATTTCAGCAATGACCATATAGTCATATAGATATGTTATTCTAGAGCTACGTGAGTTTACACTTTACATAGATGACTGAGGTCGATCTTAGAATAGTTGGGGCTACGAATCCTATACACTAGGAAACTTGGTTGCAAAATGTAACACCTTTACAGACATCACCTGTAAGACTAAGAATTTAGTCACAATAACAAAAAACTTAAATATCCGTTTGTCATACATCACCTCTTCAATGTTACGTAGGAAAAAAAACCGACATTGCAAGAAAATCAAACTCTGACCTGTATGTGAGAGGGTAACAAGTGCCTTTAGGGTTTCCTTACATGTGCGATCATCTTTGACAGCCTTCAACATGTTTACAAGACCATGAGCGATGCCCAGCTCTACTACTTTCATCCTCTTTTCATCTATATCATAAACAAATTACCACAGAAATCCAATAGAATTCGAGGATCAACAGACTCGACTCATTTATCATTTAATTGGGTGTGTACTACTTATTTATCAAAATAAGAAAGAAGATAAAGCTCATTAACAAAGTTGTGGCTTGGAAAAAGGAATAAATACAGGAAAGGTAACACTCAAGAGAAAAAAATGTAGAATCGAAGATATACTTCTTGAGTGATCATACACTATCTTGCATAATCAACCACATGTGACCAAAAAGATGCTTGAGGTGAATATATCAGATCAACATAGCACATTCTGTGAGATTACCATCAGTTGCAAAATGAATTATTCTTGACGCTCTATTCTTTTAAATAAGGGATCTTTGGCCCGTAAGAGTTTCACCGATTGTTCAATCAAATTGTCTTCTGATGCATCAATGGTAGAAAACGTTCAAAAATTATTGTCTTGGAAACTTGATACTAAAGAAGTTATTTATGATCATCAAATTTTTTGATCACTGTACGAAAACAAAATGCATACCCATGTAAGGGTCGATATGATAAGCACAATATGTTACAGTCCTGCAAAAAATAGTTTCAACCCCCATCCTATTTTCTTTTAAACCTCCTCCATTACGAGTTCATCTGGCAGAATCAAATTGCATATAAATTGTCATCAATTGTTGTACACTAATAAGGTCACCAATTAATATCGTCTAATTATTTACAAACAAATCTGAAAACTCAAATAAGAGACACCCATTCATCTTTAGTTGAAATTATTAATTTCTCTAAGACAATTATATCCAAAAGCAGATGTAACGACTATACACAAACTACCATCAGAGAACATAGTCTAAAACTAAATTGAATGACACCTGCATGAGGCAAGACTTAAGCGCTAGGCAACCTTCTAAGAGAAATAGTGGCTTATGTGCTTAGATTTACAAAGATTTAACTAGTAACAAAAAGATGATATAGCTACAATAGGTGTTTTAATTGTAGTTACCAAAATTTCTTCTGGAACACTCTCTCAAATCTTTCCAGAATTCTAGTGTTTAACTTTGGTAGTGACAAAACGTAGGAGTAATGTAGATTAGAAACTAAGAACTTTAGAGACTTCAAATCAAATATACACTTCTAAAAATGGTCGACAGGTATTATCTCGTTTATTCCTTCAAGGTTTCAATTCAAACAGCCGTACCAGTTAAAGAATTGACCCCTCATCGAGCCTATGACCGCAACATAGATACACGGGATTCGTTTCTCTTCATTCTTGCAACATTCGTTGTAGATTTCTTACAATCCAGTTTTTCTCTCTTATCTTAAACACCAAGTTCATGAAAAGACTACATATCAAAACTCAATGGAAAACATGTATGTCTATCAGAAGCTCACCCGACAGCATTGAAGAGGCAACTGTTGTTTGATGGAATGACCCTTTGGAGTACGATATTTTCCGTGCTATTAAAAGCACAAAAACCTGAAAATAGATAGCAACAACTAAAGAAGTTCAGTTACTCAACTAAATATAAATAAACTAATATCATAAACGAATCGATTCAACTAATAATAGAAAACTCTACAAAAAAATCTCATTCTATATATATTCATTGCTGCAAGCACCCACCTCAAGATTAAACTAAAATACTATATAAGCCCATCTCTAAAAGAAAAAGCCTCTACATATCTGATATCTGACTAATCATAAGATAATTGAATTAAAATTTTATCTCATGACACTCATTAAGGTCGAAGTAAGAAAAACTACTACCTTTTCTATACATATGATATCAATAAAAATGGAGAAAAATGAAAACCCCACCTAAAGAAAGATATTTTTTAGTACAGATTTTCATTTCCAAACAGAAACTCGGTAAAATAGACTCAATTCTAAACCTACACAATAACAAAAACAAAAGCACATACCAACCTAATATAAATCTGATGAAAAATCTCGAAATTCAATCAAAACAATAAAACTCCGTCATTAAAAACACAACCCCATATCATATAGTAATCTAATTAGCAATATAAAACATATTATACCACAAATTCCTATATATGTACATTCATTGTTGCAAGCACCCAGCTCAAGATTAAACTAAACAATATATAAGACACTCTTAAAGCAATGCATAACCCCTTGTGATGTGAGGTATGTGTGCTTGCACCTTCTTTTGATGCGGAAAAAGGAATTTCGAAACATAACCATTTTCATATAGCAATCAGATTCAGTTTTTTTTTAAGGTACATAATCCTAATGATGGAGCAAGGGAATTTACAATAAAGAGGCTAACAGAGTGAGGTGACAATCCTACCAAGAGCTCCCATTTATGAAAAGTTGTAATCTAAGCTCTAGGCAATATGTAGAAACATTTAAACAAAGTTGGAGGCTATGTCAAACTTAAGCAACCTCACTACATATCAACTTATGTCACGAGAATAGAGCACATATTGTAACTGAAGACAACAAGTTTAGAAAATACCTATGTTAGAGCTTCATCTAATGTATTGTACATAATTGATCTCAGATCGACTCAAGAAATCTGAAAGCTTACCTTTTTATACACATTCAATAGTTTTGGCACTTCTTTCTCATATTTAATCATATACAGTTTGACGAAGCTTGAATCAGATACCTTTAAGGAGTTACCAATATTGAGTTTGTTCTTGATCAAGAAGCCCTTGGAGAGTAAACCTTGAAGAACTGTCCACCTTGGAATGATCCTCTTCTCCATGCTACATGTGAGCAAGGATGCGTACTTAACAAGATATGAAGGGTCCAAATCGAGTTTCTTAATGAAGAAAAATTCTTCAAAAATCCCAATGTATCTCCTTACGCTAGTGGAATATCAAGAATTTGAATGTAGTATACTATCAACTTCGAGTCACTACCAATCTGCAGCTGTTTAATGCCTTGCACAATGCGCCATCATCATCCCTAGTTTAATTGGTATTCGGTATTCCTAGTTCTAAAAGAAATGCTACTCTACTCAGAGGCCTAAACCGTCTTTCTGATGCGGTGATACATACCCAAACTACAATTCCAGGATAATCAACATCGTAATCTCGCCAACCACCTCATGGATAGCATATGCGTCGAGTCTCCTGCTTCAAACTAATGGATGATACCATTCACTTGAATCTGACTATGGCCTGGAGGTTTCTTCACACCCATCTCAACCATCTTTTGTCTAACATTCGCAACATCTACCCACCTATCAGCAGATGCATAAGCATTTGACAACAGCGTGAAATACCCGATAGCAGCTTTAATTGGTTTGAGCTTTGATATCAGGTTATCACCCACATAGCTTGCAAGCTTTAGTTCCTATGAATCTTGTAACCACCAAGCAAAGCACCCCCACACCGCCTCGTTAGGTTTTAAAGATATTGTACCAATAAGCTCATATGCTTCGTCTTGTAAACCTACACGCTCCAACAGGTCAACAAAACACCTGTAATGTTTGATTCTCGGCTCAATATCATACTCTTGAGTCATGTACTTGAAATAATGACGGCCCTCGTTAACCATTCCTGTGTGACTACAAGCACAAAGGACCCCAAGAAAAGTTACTTCATCGGGTACTCTTTCCCCCTCACCCACACTTAACATAGAACAAAAAACATCAAATGCTTCACTCCCACGCCCTAGCTTCGCCAAACCCGTGATAACCGTAGTCCACGAGGCAATGCTCCTCCGCTTCATCTTTTTAAACACTCTATAAGCTTCTTCAATTACTCTCGCATACATATGTATGATTGCATTGTTTAAAGAATCAAGTTTTAGTTGGTTTGTAGAACCGAAAGTCTTATTAATATAGGAATGTATCCATCTCCCTGTTTCCAAATCCCCCAACTCAGCGCACGTGGAGAGTATTGCTACCATTGTTACCTCATTCACTTCAACACGCACTCTCCACATTTGGTGATACAATACTAACGCTTACCTAGACTTTCCACTATGCATACACCCAGCAATCATATTCACCCACGACATCCCATTCCTCTCTGGCATAACATCAAAAGTTCCCTGTGCCTCGTCTGCACAACCAAGCCTCAAATACATCGCCAGCATTGAATTCCACGTAACAACGTTTTGTTGAGTCATCGTATCAAACACCTTCCTCGCCTTTATAACTCCAGTATCTCCTCCAGCCATCGCGTATATGTTAACCAAATTTGTTTCCACAAACTCATTCGCACATAAGCCCATCGACAACACTCATCCATGCAACTGTTCGCCCTTTCTCAAAAACCGTACTTTCGCACATGCATTGAGTACAAATGAATACGTAAAAGCGTCATGTTTGGCTTCTGCGCATACCATTTCATTATAAAGCTGTACTGACTGCTCCGGGCTCTCGCTCTTAGCATACCCTCTAATCATTTGGTTTCAAACAATGGTGCTTGGGCTTTCAATTTGCTCGAAATCCCAGTTTACGTATTGGACATTACCGAATATAACATAGAATGATAATAGTTTGGTGACGAGGAAATTCTTTTTGGTGAAACCATTTAGTACTATCTGGGTATGAATTTGAAAGAGGGTGTTTCTGCATCTTCTTTCGATGAAAAAACGGGATATTCAAAACAAGTTGATTATCGTTTGGCAAACAAATTCAGATTTTAACAAAATGTATGCAATCTTAATGATCAGAGCAAGGGGGATTTACAATAAAGAGGCTAACTCATAGCGATCATTCTATGAATCTGACTAACTCTTTATTGAATCTTCACATTCCCTTGTATGTTCTTAAATGTTTAATTCTCACCCGTACTTGAAACAATATTTTATTTTATTTTATTAAACCGGCCCACATCGAAGCTTTTTTTTGCGAGATAACCCTGAGATTGTTAATTCTTCTTTCTTTTACAGGTTTCTGAAGTATTTGAATATCCCGTAAGAAGTGTGGACAAATCTAGTGATGGCACCCCCGGTCGTGACTGTGGTATTCAAACCATGGTACAGAAAAGCAAAAATAGCATAACCCCAGTCATATTGGGCAACCGAGTCCAAATCGGCCACGGCCGCGAGATATCCAAGCGGGACGGTGTCGTTGGCCGTTTGGAACCACAAATATCCCATCATGAAAAGGATTAAAGTTCGAGCAATAGTAATATCCTCTTCCCAATCATCTGTGACGGTCAAGTACGTCCTCAAATGTGAAATGCTGACGTTCCCACTCTTTAAATGGCCGGAATCAATGTGGGGGAGCAATTGCCTCGCATTGGATAAAATAGACCATGTGTCATCATACGACACCTGCATCAGATATCGGCAGATTGGCAATGATGTCAGCATAGTGGAATCGAGAGGAGTGACCCCTATCTCTGTACATGGGAACAGAAACATGTGTGTGGTCAGCCACCAACACTCTGTAAGCGCCTGAATTAGCCGATTATCTAAATTGTCGAAGCGTATATCCATAAACTGCCCGAAAATATTCACCACGACGTCCCTTATAGGTAGAATTGTGGAAATCTCCTTTCACACATTGATCACCGTAGTGAATGTGTCGTGCACACGCATCGAATCCCGATTCTGGTCATTGAGGCATTTTGTCAAATACTTGATTTATGGAAAAAACAAATTCACAATTACACTAAAACTTACCGTGAGTTCCTTTCCCGTGTAATAGATGTGATTGACTCTGTCTGGGAGTTAGGTAATACACCTCTGCGGGAATTTTTCTTGGGTTGGGTTTGGTATAGATTGGGGTTGGACATCTTTAAATTCCACTCATTTTTTCTTTATTCCAGACCTCGAGCGAGTTACGGAAGGCTCTGGATCTCTTGTTCCTCTAAACCCAGGCATAGTACTGAGGTGTGGTTCTCCCTCTGGCATATGTATTTTGATTTTGTTGGAATCATAATTTTTTTACCAGGGATTTTGAGAGAGATCAAGAAGTAAAAATGTGAGAATAGTCGAGCTGGGAGAGAGTTTTACAAACAGTTGAAGCAGCGGCGTTTGGAACCCCGCGCGGTGTTCATTTTACCGCGCCGTAAAAGGAACACCGCACAGTGTTTTAATCTCTTCAAAAAAATAAATAAAATAAATAAAAAATCCACATTGGCAACTCACACTGGCTGCTGGGAGAGGTCGGGTGTGAGTTGTGGGCTTGGTGGGCCAGGGTGTCAGAATTCACACCTAAACCCACATTCGCTGTTAGAGATGCTATTAAGATCAATTGGCAGGCCCACCTAAACTGGGTTTGGGGTGTCTGAGAGACTCCTAACCCTAAGCCAATAGGGTTGATGGTATAAATTTCAGGGAGTTTTATATGTATCAATATTATAAATCTCAGTTTTGTCTTATGTGACGGCGATTGTCTTATGTGGCATCATTTGTCCTATATGGAATGCAAGAGCTGAGTAGAAGTGATTGCTCTACATGGCAGGGTTTTCGTCTTAACCCCTCTAATTCCTAACCACCGTATTAATAGACATTGAGCATTTACTCCCTCTATGAAGCTCCCAAAATTCTTTAACTCTATAAGAGCAACTCCTAAAGTGCCTCACTACCTTGGATTTTAAGCTGCCACATCAGATTTTTGTCCTCCAATAGTGCCTGACTGACTTGGATTTGAGTCTCAAAATCTAAGTCTCATCCTTGGAATCTAAGTCTCAGCCTTAGAATCCAAGACTCGGACTTGGATTTTTAAGACGCGATTGGGCGCCTGTTCTATTTTTAAACAGGCGCCTAAGAGTTAGGCGCCCAATTGTTTTTTTTAAAAATCAATCTGGCGCCTAAGATTTATCGCCCAATTAATTTATTTTTTTTAAATTGGGCGCCCAAGTGTTATGCGCCTGTTTGAATTACTTTAAAATCCAAGTCAAGTACTCTTGGAAGAAATTGAGTCTGACTACCTTGGACTTGGCTTTTTTGCATCCAAGGCAGTCAGGCACTTTAGGAGTTGCTCTAAGATTGAACCTCAAGATTGCAATTTCTTCTCCTTTATTAGCAATTAAGAGCAAAATAAACACAACATCAAAACAGTAACGTCTCTCATCTTTAATTTCTCCTCCAATTTCTTCTTTCACCAATCTGTGAATTAAATCTTGTAAACTCACCACTTCCCAACTCTCTAAATCCCTTATGAAACCAAAATTGATAACCTCCTATGGAATTCCAAATGTCTCACTCAATTGCTTTCTTTGATTTCTAATAAAACCTCCTGCAATCTTAAGATCGACTTCAAGCACAAATTCTCTTTATACAAACCAATATGACGGTGAGATATCTCAACGTCCTATTCCCATGTAATTCATTATTTGCATTGATCTTAATATAATGCAAATAAGAATAATTTGATCGAAACAAGTAAAAAAATTCACAATACATGACGGTGCGAGTTTCATCTTATGATCAGGTATCTTAGAAAGTTGCAGCGAATATGTGTCGCTTTCATCTAACTGAATCTCCTCCATATCCTTCTACACATACTCTCTCTCTCTCTCTCAAATACAACTATGTATCAAAATTTGATATTATTCTTAGTTCAGTTGGATAAATTTGGATCATTTTCTAATGTTGATGTTGTACATATTATTTTCACAATGTACAGATTTAATGCTTGTTAAAATTTTGTCCTAATTTCATGTAACTTTTGCTGAGGTTGGTGCTTTCTCCTTATCTACCTATTTGTGGGTTTCTGATGGATTTTGAATTTTTTAGTAGCTTAATGAATATATTCCACAAATTTATCATAGTGATCGGGTATGTCGAGTCGCAAGCCGCAGAAGCCGAACTACGATCGATTTGGTTAGGGCACAAACAAACTACAAGCCAAAAAGAATACATAACAAAATAAAGCACATGGATTTAAGGTGGTTCGGTGAGATGCATACGTCCACACACGAGAGAGAGAGAGGGAGAGAGAGAGAGAGTTTATTCTGATGATCCAAGGTTATATCTTACAACCAATTGCAGTTTATCTCAAGAATTCCTCTTAGCAAAAGATCTCACCAAGGGTGGCTCCTAAAAAAACTAAGTCTCCCTTATATACTTGGAAGACCAATTTACAATCCAATCTCAAAACTCAGTTTTACAATTGTCTGTTCAAACAAAAAATGAAAGTGTATTCAAAGAAATAGTTGTCTGAGCAAATTGTTCGAACAAACAAATTGTCTATCCGAACAAACTTTATTATGATTGAACTGACAATATGTATATTCGAACAGAAAGGGAACAAGCTCTACAATTCTCTACCTCGGTGAAGATTTCCCCAACCAAACGAACCGAAACCTGAGCTGGAGATAGTCACCAACCAAATGACCCGAAACCAACACCCTCTCTCACCAAATGTCCCCAAGGACCCAAGCACATAAACGGTTCAAAGAAACTAACCAAACGAACATCCTGAAGGACTATAATTGACTGCACAAAATTAACGGTTGCCTACGTACCGTGGATCAAGTTGCCCGTAGTTCCCAAAACCCAATCAATCCATATGAAGAATTTGAACCAAGTCCAAACAATGCTTGAACTTGATTCCCGAAACAACTTTCGTAAACATATCCTCCAGGTTATCATTGGTGTAAATCTTCTTCAACCGAATCTTACCCTCTTCAAGGATCTCTTTGGCAAAATGATAATGCACATCAATATGCTTCGTACGTTGATGATGAACTCGATCGTTCTCCAAGAAGATAGCACTCTGACTATCACAAAACACATCTAGATGTTTCATCTTGATGCCCAAATCATGTAAAAGACCCTTCAACCAAATAGACTCTTTAATCGCTTCAGTCACCACCATATACTCTACTTCAGTAGTAGATAGTGCCACCGTTGATTGTAGCGCAGATCTCCAACTAACCGGTCCTCCACCCAATGTAAACACATACTCGATAGTAGACTGCCGTTTATGCAAATCATCCATTCAGGAGTAGATAGTGCCACCGTTGATTGTAGCGCAGATCTCCAACTAACCGGTCCTCCACCCAATGTAAACACATACTCGATAGTAGACTGCCGTTTATCCAAATCATCCATATAGTCAGAATCCACATAACCCACACAAAAAGATCAATCGAATCCTGTTTGTGAAATTCCAAACCAATATCCACTGTACCTTTGATATACCGTAGAATCCATTTCACAACTCGCCAATGATCTCTTCTCGGATCATGCATATATCAGCTAACCATACCAACCGCCTGTAAAATATCTGGCCGAGTACATACCATAACATATATCAAGCTACCAACAGTGCTAGTATAAGGAACTTGACTTATATAATCATGTTCCTCATCGGTGTTTCGAGACATAAAACTATTAAGCTTAAAATGAGGAGCAAGAAGCGCACTTACAGATTTTGTGTTCCTATCAATACCAAATCTCTGAAGTACCTTCCTCATGTATGCTGTCTGAGAAAGATGCACCGTTCCCTTCTCTATATCTTTATGAATCTCCATACCAAGAATCTTTTTCGCATCACCAAGATCCTTAATTTTAAATTCTTCACC
Organism: Kingdonia uniflora; assembly: GCA_014058105.1. Classification (NCBI taxonomy): domain Eukaryota; kingdom Viridiplantae; phylum Streptophyta; class Magnoliopsida; order Ranunculales; family Circaeasteraceae; genus Kingdonia; species Kingdonia uniflora. The sequence continues at coordinate 258,808 of JACGCM010001530.1, read as the reverse complement.
TATTTGCTTCTTCAGCTTATCAATCACGTTTTTGTGCTTACACGTAATAAACATATCATCTACATACAAAAGCTAGTAAATAAATGACCCGTCACGTAGCTTGCGTAAGTAGACACAGTGATCGTAATGACTCTATTAGTACTTCTGCCCAATCATAAACTGATCAAACCATTTGTACCATTATCTTAGAGACTGCTTCAAACCATATAATGATCTTTTCAGCTTATACACATAGTCTTCCTTCCCTGCAACTTTAAACCCACTCGGCTTAGTCATATAGATTTCTCCTTTCAAATTCATATGTAAGAATACTGCTTTAACATCGAGTTGTTGTAACTCCAAATCAAATTGTGCTACCAAGGCCAATAGGATACGAATGGTGGAGTATTTCACCACCAGGGGAAAAACTTCATTGCAATCAATCTCCTTCCTTTGAGCATAGCCTTTGGCTACGAGTCTTGCCTTGAAGCGTATATCATCATCAAGAGATCCTTGTTTCTTTGTGTAGACCCATTTACAACCGATCGCCTTTTTTCCCTTAGGCAACTTCAAAAGTTTCCCAGATTCATTCTTGAAAAAAGAATACATCTCTTCCTTCATTGCTCCCTCCCAATGTTTAGCCTCAGAACTGTAAATAGCTCCCTTGTAGGTGAAAGGAACATCTTCTTCAATAACAGACAGTACATAGGCTACCATGGTTTTCACCCTTGGAAGCACCATGTCCTTTGTAAGCCAATTCGGCTTACTTATATCCCTTTTGGTTTACTCGTTGCGATTCACTCCACCATCAGAGCCTCCTCGTCCGTACTACCAAATACTCTACATTTGTCAGTGTCTTCATCATTTAAAACATGAACTAGTGGCTCATTACCTGTTGTCACACCAGTAGATGTCACCCCCTTTAGTGCAGAACTCTCTGGCCAATGTAAAGATGTATTAATCACCACCCACTGCAAAACCTTGTTTGTCGTCTTATATGTGTGCTCAGAGACATGTAACTTCATCAAAGAAGCCTCATCAAAAGTAACATCTCTGCTCAGAATGATCTTTCGGTCTCTCGTATCTCATAACTTGTAGCCTTTCATACCCTTCTTCTTACCCCGAAAAATGGCATTCCTTGCTCGAGGATCGAACTTACCATCTTTGAAGTGATAGTATATTGGATACCCAAAAATACGAAGAGTATCATAATCTGTAGTAGGCTCTCCCAACCAAACTTCCATTGGTGTCTTACCCTCAATTGCAGCTGAAGGCAGCATGCATATGTCAAAGCCTTAACCCAAATTACTTTGCCCAACCCAGAATTGGATAACATACACTGCACCTTTTCAATAAAGTACGGTTCATGTGCTCCGCTAACCCATTTTGTTGCGGTGTCGCTCTAACGGTAAAATGTTGAATTATCCCCTCATCCTGACATACTTGCAAGAATGGATCACTCGTGTACTCCCTACCATTATCCGAACGGAGCAACTTGATCTTTCTTCCAGTTTAAGTCTCAATCAATTTCTTCCACCTCATAAAAAATTTTAGGACTTTATCTTTCCTCTTCATGGTATATACCCATACACGCTTAGAAAAGTCATCCATAAAAGACAAAAAATAATGTTTCCCCCCAAGCGATGTATTCCTGGAGGATCTCCAATCATCTGAGTGAACGGAATCAAGGGTTTCACGTGTACGGTGGATAGTAGTGCCAAACTTTACCCTCATCTGCTTGCCCAACACATAATATTAACAGAAGAATAATTTGTACCCCTTAACACCTTTCAATAGCCCTTGGTTTGTGAGAACTCTCAAGGACTTTTCGCCCGTATGCGCCAAACGCATATGCCATAGCTGAGTGGTATCTCTGGAAGTGGTCTCCTCCCTTCCCGCGGTAACAACCTCACCAAGAACAGCTGTACCATCCAAGTAGTGCAAGTTGTTACTTCTTCTTTGGCCCTTCAATACAACCATGGCTCCCTTAAGAACCTTCATCACGCCATTCTCAGGCATAACCATGTAGCCTTCGCATCAAGTAAACCCATTGAGATAATGTTCTTCTTCATCGTCAGAATAGACCGAACCTCTTTAATCTCTTTAACTAACCTATTGTGCAACTTTAGACGAATGCACTACACCCAATTTTTTTTCCACAGGCTCTTTTATGATTTACCACAGACGTATACCGCAGTAACTTTAGCACGAGTATAATCCGTGGCAAATTTAGCTTTGTCTGTGGTAATTTTCCCCTTATCTTGTTGTTGTTCTTTCATATTCTTAGGTTTTCTCTCTCTCCCTCTTTGTGGGAAAAGGGGGAATTCAAAACCACCATTACTACAACGCAATTCTATAAAATGAAACTCTACTGATGAGTTACGATCTTCTTCTAACTTTGAATTTAATCCCTCTCTCTCTATCTCTCTTTCAAACTCTCAAAACAGATCGAGTAAGAAATCTCGCAAAATTCAACTAATTTTCCCCAACATCTATTTCAAGAAGTAAAATTAGAACTTCGTTTGGTCGATCTATGAGGATTTTGGCTGGTTTTATCTTTTGAAACATTTCTTCTCTTAGCAGGAAACTTGTTTTCTTGATTCTTCAGTTCTTGGAAGCGAAGAAATTCAATGAAAATGTTCACAAGTAAGGTTTTTTACTTTCAATTTGTCTTATTTCGGCTTATTTTTAAGGAAAATTTTTTATTTTTGTGTGCTAGAAGTTGGACAGATTAAAGCATGAGTCATGGTTATTCTTTAAAATAAAACATTTTGATGATATTGTTAACTGGGAATGAGATGATATTGAGAAGTATTTGTCGGGTTTACGAAGTAGGTGATAATAAATACTCTGTAAAAATTTTCTTTGAGATAAGGAAGCAGAAGTGTTCAGAGGCGTTAGACAAGTGAGTTGTGGATTTAAGTAGAATTTGTTGGATTTTTGGTATTTAATTTGTTTGCATTTTGAGTAAGAGGGGTTTTCTGTGTGATTCAGGCATGAATAGTTCAAGGCGGTGAATATTTTAGTGAAGGGTTTGCAAGTGTTCTTGATGTTCAATGGTGATCTTTGCAAAGAAATAACACATCTTCTTACTTTAGAGAACTTCAGGTATAAACCCCCATGGTTTTATTCTTGGATAATTCTTAGTTAGAAGTCATTTTATTTTGCTTTAGGGGATTTAATATAGTTTGGGGAAATTCTTAATTGCAGGGAGAATGAGCAATTGTCGAAATGCAGGGATATTAAGTCTTTTAGGGATAAATTATGCTTGTTGAGCTAAGGGAAAGTTGAAATATTCTCTTCACACACCCAACTTTAAATCCTAAATTTTAAGGCAATCTTTCTAATATGATTTTGAACTAGAAATTTGGGGTTTTCTCGTGCATTTCAAGTGCGAAGTTATTCCTAAATCAGGTTTACACAGATTGTCTACAAATTGCAACCTTAATGCCCAATTATCAAAACTAACCATTAACATTAAGGGCCCGTTTGTTTACTTCGAATATCTAGGATATCCAAGATATTCCTTACAAAATAGGTGTTTAGATGAGAATAATAACTTAGTAGATATCCTAAACTAAGTCAGTAACTGTCGATTTGAATATCCGAGGACCCCCTTCGATTTTTGAGATATCCAAAAACAAATATCTATTATTTAAAAAAAACAACTTAAACCGTCTCTCTCTCATCTCTCTATCTCTCAGGTCTCTCTCTTCACAATTATAAAAAATTAAAGTGTATACAATTGTGGAAGAAGCGTCTCTCTCTCCCCTTGCGTCTACAATACAATTGGTAAAATTTGTTCAAGTCTAATTTTTTTGTACTTGAAAATTATTTATTATTAGGTCAATATCTGTAAACTCAAGCATGTAATATTTCAATTGGGTTTTAAATCAGAATTGGTTAAAATTGGGTAATTTTGTAGTTGTTGTAGTTCACATAAAACCAAGTGATTGCTCTTATTAGCTCTAGCCTGCCATTGTTGAAGAATACTTTGAATATGATGATTTAAGTAGTACTAGAGTACCCCCTGTGCATTCAAAGAGGAAGGAAGGGTTGATGAAATTGTGTAAATATCAAATAGTCTACAAGGACATAGAGGGATTACTAATCATGCAATGTTAACCTATATTTTTAGATAGTCTCCAACTTCTTCTATCTTTCCTAGGTAAAGAACCTTCTGAAGCAATTTACTCTTTGATTCTCATTTTCGCCTCCCCTTTTGAGACTCTGTACAGTTCTTCAAATATGTAGTTTTTCTAAGTATTTGTACTTTGACCATCTATGAACTTTAAAGTCGTGACGGGTAATTTTGTATAGGCCAGGATGATTACTCCTATTTTAAGAATACAAATTTTAACTACTGCATTGGACTTGAAACAATCCCTTTGAGGGTTGAAACAATCAGTCAGGTCGAAGGGTTGACTGGATAGTTAGGTTTGACCGACTCAAGAAGTTTATTATGCTTCGAAGTCGCCCACAAGTATTTTTATCTGCAGGTTTGATCCTAAGCGAAGCAAGACATTGTCAACCCCAAGTATTTAACCTTTCGACTATTCATGCCACTTGGGTTTACCCATATTCAAAACTTTGAAGAACTTTAAGGTCTCCCCCAAGTATCAGTCGGATCGAAGGGTTGACTAGATACTTAGGTTAGACCGACTCAAGAAGTTTATTGATTTAGTATGTAATGGAGCGAACAGGGAACTGAAAGCTGTAAATAAAGCCTTTTATTAAATCAAGATGCTTCAGTTACAAGTGTGGTAGGTGTCAAGGGTCGCTGTCTGTTATAGAAGACTAAATACATCATGTTCCAAGGGTTGGGGAGGGGTTGTTCTTCTTCGGTCATTAGGTAATAGGATCATTTGTCTATTTTATCATGAACAACGTACGGTCCTTCCCAAGAATCAACTAGTTTGTCGGTATTTTGAGATTTCGAGGAGGGTGACTCTTCAGATGACCAAATTACCAATGTCAAAACTTTAAGGTTGAACCCTTTTGTTGTATGATTTCTCAAAAGAGATTTGATAACGCTCCAGACTAGCTAGGGCTCGGTCTCGGGTTTTATCGATCCATAGCATTTTGCACGCGAGTTCAAACTCATTATCTTGATCTTGGAGGTCGGGGTCACGTATTGGGACCTCAAACTACGTCGGTAAGACTACTTCGGTACTGTAGGCTAATAGAAAAGGTGTACAGCCTGTAGCTTTCCTTGGTATTGTACAGTAAGCCTAGAGGACATGTTGAAGTTATTGGACCCACTACCCCTTCTTTTCCTCAACTCGTTCATTGAGGCCGTTGACGATAATTTTGCTGATGGCTTTGACCTGGCCATTACCTTGTGGGTAATAAGGCGTGGATGGTGAGAGGATGACATTATACTTCTTAATGAATGTTTTAACCTTACTACCGACAAACTATGGCCCCTTGTCGCATCGAATCATATGTAGATAGCTGAAGCGTGAGATGATGTTCTCCCAGAAGAATTGGATGACTTCTTCCTCTCTGGTTTGGTATAGTGGAATGGTTTTGACCTATTAGTAAAGTAGTTTGCGGCTGCGAAGACGTGCTCTCTTTTACCTGAAGCTCTGGGGAAGGGACCAATCAGGTCGATGGCACATCTTTTGAAAGTTCATGAGACGCGGCTATATTAGAGGTCTTGAGAGGGGCTTTTGATGTCATGGGTGTGGCGCTAGTACTTGTCGCAATGCTTAACGTATTCTTTAGCTTGTTTCTTCATATTCAGCCAAAATAGGCCTTGAGTTATTGCATTGAGTGCCATAGATCTGCCGGCGATGTGGGATCCTCAATGGCCTTCATGAAATTATGTGTGGATGGTGACGGCTTCTTGCCGGGATATGCTCTTGAGGTGTACTCTGTTTGGTGATTTTTTATGTAGAACGCCTTTGAGAATGGTATACCTTCGGCAATTTTACAATAATGAATGCTTTACCTTCGGGTCTGCTGGAAGCGTGGAACTATTGAAATACGCATGGAAAGGGGTGAGCCAATCTGCCGGATCGAGTCTTTTGCCCCCAGTATTGATGGTATTAATTTCCATCTTGCCGATACTTGGGCGTTCGAACACTTCAATATTGAGATTTTGGGTTTCGGATTACCCTAACAGTGTTGCAATATAGGCCAGAACGTTGGCGCGTCTATTTTTTCCTTTAGGGTAATGTGTTATTGAAGATTTTTCAGGAAAGCATTCATGAGTTGGCGAGCGAATGCTGCATACTCGGCCATGCAACCATTGGCTTGGATCCCACCGATATACTGTCATTGGATCAACTGTAAGTTGGTAAAGACAGTTAGCTGTAGGACCCCCAACTCAATGGCCAAGTCGAGGTCGTGGATCAAAGCTTCATATTCGGTTTTGTTATTGGTACACTCGAAGTTCAATTTTAGTACCTTTTTGATACGGTCATTCGACAGTGTAACCAGTACAATATTGATCCCAGAACTATTTGGGTCTGCTGACCCATTAGTATATAGTCCCTACCCAGTATTAGGTTTCCAGGGGTTGTTGTACTCTAGTTGGTCTTCGGGTAATTTGTCTTCATGTTCTTCCCAATCAGAGTCTTCGACCGGGAAGTCGGCCAAAAAATTGGTAAGTGTCTAGCCTTTTAGAGATATCGGCTTCTCAAAATTAATATCATGCTTGCCAAGGAAGATGGACCATAACTGTACCTGTCTAGATTTATCTTTTTTGGCTAGGACATCTTGAAGGGGGTAATTGTATGTGATTACCTGTATGTGGTGTGCTTGGAAGTATGGTTTTTATTTTTGAGAAGTATAGACGAGTGTAAGGAGGACCCTTTCGAGTTTAGTATACCTAGTCTCAGCGGGTATCAATATTTTACTGATGAAGTCTAATGGTTTCTCGATGCCTATATCAGTTCGAAGGAGGACCAAACTGGTAGATTCATCGGTAATTGCAAGGTAGAGAGAAAGTACTTCGTCTTCGACTGGGGTACTTATTACTGGTGGCTGACCGAGGTAAGTCTTGAGCTCGAGGAAAGTTTCTCGTATTCTGGTCTTCAATTGATATTGGGGGTTTTCTTCTTGGTTTTGTGGGTGCCCTGATCGCAAAGAAGGGAGAATAACCAGGCACAGCGGTCAGAGAATTTTGAAATTAATTGATTAAGTGCAATGATTTTTCCTATGACCTTCTGGACATCTTTCTTTGTTCAGGGAGAGGGCATATTGACAAGGGCTCGAATTTGGATAGGGTCGACCTCGATGCCTCGCTTACTAATGAGGTGACTGAGGAATTTTCCGGACGACATACCGAATTGGTATTTATCAGGATTTAACTCCATTTGGTATGATCAAAGGATTGAAAATACTTTGGTCGCGTCTTGTATATGGGTATTTTTTTTGGAGGCTTTTGCATAGCATATCGGCGATATAGACTTCGACTGTCTTGTCGAGAATTGGTTTGAGAATGGTGGTGATGAGGCGCTGGTAGGTGGCACCCACATTTTTAAGCCTAAAGGGCATTAAATTGAAATAGTATAATCCTTGCTCACTGATGAAGGAGGTCTTAATTTGATATTTAGGAAGAAGGGTTACCTGATTGTCGCCCGAGGCAGCGTTCATTATTGAGAGGCGTTCATGGCCTATTATGGCATCGAGGAGGACCAAGATGATGAGAAAGGGAAAACTATCTTTCGGGGCATGCTTGTTAAGATCAGTGAAGTCGACACAATTTCAGATCTGGCCATTCTTCTTAGGTACGGCGACGATGTTGGAGATCCAATCTGCATATTTAACTTCTTGAATAAAAATAGTCATAAGGAGCTTGTCGACTTCATGGTTGACCGAGTCCCGAATCCTTAAGGCTAAGGTGTATTTCTTTTGTTTGACTGCCATAGACTTTGGTACGAGATCGAGACGGTGGCGGGCGAGGGTAGGGTTAACGCCGGGGCATATCATGGAAGGTCCAGGCAAAAATATCTTTGTTGGATCGCAGGAATATTGAAAGCTGGTGTTTTTCTTCCTCTATCAAAGAACCTCCAATAAAAGTTCCCTGACCGGGGATGTCGAGCTCAATATAAACTATGGGTTCGATGGGCGATGGATCGATCGAGGTAACGGGAGGTGGGGTGAGGGAGAGTTGTGGTAATTGCTATGGTTTTACCAGCTTTCGAGGAAGGTTGATCTCTGGATACTCGCAGGATCAAGCTAATTGTTGAGAATCCTTCATGTCCCAGGTATCGCTAGGTTGGTAAAATACAAAACTTTGTGGTAGGTTAAAGGGATTGCCTTAATGGCGTGGAGCCATTCACTGTCCAGGATGCTGAGGTATTCCAATTTTTTGTCGACGACTAGGAAACTGGTTCGCAGTACCATCGGGCCCGTGGTGATGGGGAGGCTAATTCTTTTGACGGCTACATTTGTGGAGCCTTTAAAGCCCTTTTAGTCTGATGTTTATTGGGGTGATTTGATCAGTCATCTGCATTGTTTTAACTATTTGGAGGAAGAGGATATCAGCCGTACTTCCAATATTGATGAGCATTGTATGGAGGATAATATCCCCGATCTTGACCATGACGACCAAAGGATCGGAGTGGAGAAAACAAACATGGGAATTATTACATTCGATGAAGGATATATCACCGGGTCACAAGTGCTGACTTATTTTGGGTAGAAGGACTAGAAGTTTTTGTTAGTATGTGAGCTTTCAGTAATATTTAACCGATTTACATTTACTTCGGGTGTGACTGCTGTTAATATTGCTAACTTCGATCATATGAGATTGGAAGATATGTACCTTGTTTGGTTTGGCAGTCTGGGATGCCCGGGGCTTAATATACCAACCATCGAGGTAACTGAGAAGGTTAACGATGTACTAGTGAAGCCTTTCTTCCTTGAGTATCTCAAGTGATCATTGCAATGCGTAATAATTGCTGGTGGGATGGCAATTGCACTTGTGGTTTTGGCAGTAAGGTTCGTCCTTCTTGACTTGTATCAGATAGGGAGTACACCAAATGGGGCTGGCTTGTAGGATGGGTTGGAGAGTACTGAGGGGGATGTTGATTTTGGGGAGGACTGGCATCGGTCGCTTCTTACGAGGGTGATCATGCTGATCTTCTACAATGCTGGGTTTGCGATTCTCGTTTTGGTATAGACAGGGGTGACCATGGTAGCATTTGAATGTCGAGGTCTATTATTTTTGGGAATTTGAGGTTGTCCATAGCGATTTCTCTCGCAAAGGCGTTTAAGGTCGATGTAGCCGTTGACCTTTAATAGCATCTCCTTGAGGATTTAGGACTTCTAGAGGACAATATATTCCTTGACCCGGCTGCTGTCCGGTAGGGTATTGGAGTAGGCTAGGACGGTGTTGGCATAATCGAGGTGATCTACTTTGTAGGATTCGTCTGGGAATCATTTGGTAAAGGCATCAAAATTTTTGGACAGTGTCTTTCGGAAATTGAAAAAGGCATCAACCCGAACCTTGCGATCTTTGTTAAAAGTGAAGTGTGAGATGAACAGACTAGATAGTTCCTCGAAGCTTCGAATGGACCTATTTGATAAGTTGTGGTACCTCTTGAGGGAGTTGTTAGTGAGGCTAGTTGGGAACATCTGACAGAGGATGTGGTTGCCTGATGAGTAAAGGCTTAACGAGTTTTAGAACTCGAAGAAGTGGGACTGCAGGTCAATTTTGCGATACTTGCTAATTTTTAGGGTGTATAAGTTGAGAGGGACCTCGATGGGAAGAAGCTTCGAGCATAGGGGATTGTTAAGCCGACTCCAAAAGTTTGGGGTGGGGGTAGAGCCAATGCGGATAACAACTTCAATTTTCTGGCTGAACTCATATTGAGTAAGGTAGGCTGCCCGAGGGGGAGAGTGGTGTGATCGTGGGTGATAGAGCTGCGAGTCAGGAAATGGGGGCACCAAAGTGGATCGAGACTTCGAGTAAGGAAATGGGGGCACCTTCAGCACTGAGGTGGACCATTGGTGTCTCAGCCTGGTGGTGAGGGCCTAAAGATGTGCAGGCAGACACTCGCAAAGGTATCGGCACTCGGGAGCGAATGGGGGCATCCTGAGTTTGTTCCTGCAGGAGCCCTCGAACAGTGTAACGTAGCTTATCGAGGTCTCGATATTGTCTGGCTGTTTCTTGCAATCGGCATTACCGTTCGGCTTTGAGTTCTTGATAGTAATCTTCATGCTCGAGGTGAAGTTTGTTGGTGTGACGCTCTTCCGCTTGAGCAAATTATTGGCTTATTAGGGCCAATTAAGCTACGATGTCGTTGACAGGGGTACCACCGATGGCTGAGGTAGAACGGAGGGCCGGGGCCATCGAAGTGGCCAGTGTTGAGAAAAATGGGTAGAGGAGAAAAAATGATTTAACATAGATGGCGCCAAATGTAGGGGCGTAATCTCATAGAGGGAAGACTGCGCTCTTATACCGGGGGGTTAGACTTGCCTAAGGAGGTTTGCAAGTATATTAAATAGTAATATAAGGAGAAACTATGTAAGCATACTTGCGTGGAGCCCGAGAAAGGGGATGCTCTATGACCTCTAGCGAGGATTTTAAGAAAAAGATGTATAGATAGAGGAGGTTACAGATTTTTAGTTGGAGGGAGTCTTAGTAACAGGCTTCTGGTCGTACCTGAAGGTTCTCTCTAATCTTATATAGGACTTTGGAATAAGTTTTTCTAACCCCTTCATAGTGGCCCTCTTCCCCTATTTATATGAGATAGGAAAAAATGAGTCACTATAAATGGATCAAGTTACATGTATACCCTTATTGGCAACTGTCCCGTTCGAATGTTGGTTCTGCCATAGTTATCTGCCGGCTTGTCTGCTAATTTGTCAGCCTTTGGCCATGTACTGATGTGGACGAAGCTTTACTGAACTCGAATGTCGGTTAACCGTGGGTTTTGGCTGATATATGATATCCTTGGGTTTCGAGTCTTACGGTATGCTTTGATGCAGTCTTCAAGTGTTTGGCTGGTTTTTGAAAAGCTGTGAGTAGACGATTACCTTGACTGGCTTGAGAGTACATTAAGCTTCGAGTCTTTATAGTATTCTTCGATGTAGCCTCCGAGTGTTCGGCTAGTCTTGGAAGGTTGCGAGTAGGCTACTACATGGATTATAGATTCGAGTACTACTTATCATATTGGTCCTGAAATGGGTTGATTTTTCTAATTTCAAAATACTAGAAGGTGGAGTTGTGTTGATGGGAAATGATTATTAATTATGGTCGTATAATAGATATTGGTACTATTCTTCTCAAGTTGTGCAATGGTTTGGTTAAAGAAATTGGGGAGATTCGATTTAATCCGATGATGAAGAAGAATATTATCTCAACTTGTTCACTTGAAGCGAAAGCCTACAAGGTTGTATCTAAAAATACCGTGAAAAAGGTTCTTAAGAGAGCAATGGTGGTTTTGAAGAGTCAAAGAAGAAGCAATAACTTCTACTATTTAGATGGTACGAATGTTCTTGGGGAAGTTACTACTACGGGAAGTGTGGAGACTGCTACCAAAGATAGTGCCAGACTATGGCATATGTGTTTGGCGCATACGGGAGAAAAGTCTTTGAGAGTTCTTGCAAATCAAGGGCTATTTAAAGGTGCTAAGTCGTGCAAGTTAAATTTCTGTGAGCATAGTGTTCTGGGCAAGCAGACAATGGTGAAGTTTGACATGGCTATCTATCGTACTCGTAGAATCCTTGGCTATATTTAATTAGATGTATGGGAGCCTTCAAAGAATGCATTACTTGGAGGTAAGCACTATTTTGTGTCGTTTGTTGATAATTTTTCAAGGTGTGTGTGGGTATATACCATAAAGAAGAAGGATGAAGTCCTAGAAATATTCATGAGGTAGAAGAAGTTGATAGAAACCTAAACAATCAGAAAGATCAAGTTTCTTCATTCAGATAATGATGGGAAGTATACAAGTGATCTATTTTTACAAGTATGTCAGGTTGAGGGGATTGCTCGACATTTCACCATTAGGGAGACACCACAATAAAATGGGGTAGCGGAGCGCATGAAACGTACTTTGCTGGAGATGGTATGGTATATGTTGTTTAATTCTGGGTTAGACAAATCATTTTAGGTTTAGGCTTTGACATATGCATGCTACCTCATTAATTGGTTGCCTTCAGGTACAATTGAAGGTAAAACACCAATGGAAGCTTGGTCGGGAGAACTTGTTACAGATTATGATTCTATTCGTATTTTTGGGTGTTCGGCATACTATCATGTTAAAGATGGTAAGTTAGATCCTCGAGCAAGGAAAGCCATTTTTCTGTGAAAGGTTACAAGTTATGGGATAATAAAGATCGGAATATTATTCTGAGTAGAGATGTCACTTTTGATGAAGCTTTTATGATGAAGTCGCATGTCTCTGAGCACGAAGAAAAGATGACAAGCAATATTTTGCAGCGGGTGAAGATTAATGCATCTTCACATGATTAAGATAGTTCTGTACCAAAGGGGGTGTCATCTACTGGTGTAACAATGGGTGATCAACCATTAACTCATGTTCCAGATGATAAAGGCACAGATGAAGGTAGAGTATTTGGTAGTACATATAAGGCTACTCCGGTGGCGGAGTCAATTGTAACTAGTAAACTAAAGAGGAATGCAAGTAAGCCGGGATAGCTTATAAAGGATATGGTACTTCCAAAGGCGAAGGCCATGGTAGCCTACACACTATCAATCGTTGAAGAAAATGTTCCTTCCACTTATAATGGAGCTATTTACGGTTCCGAAGCTAACCATGGGAGGGAGCGATGAAGGAAGAGATGTATTATCTTTTCAAGAATGAAACTTGGGAACTTTCAAAGTTGGGTAAGGGAAAGAATGTGATTGGTTATAAGTGGGTCTACACAAAGAAATAAGGATCTCAAGATGATGATATACACTTGACGGCAAGACTCGTAGCCAAAGGCTATGCTCAAAGTGATGGGATTGATTATAATAATAAAAATTCTCCAGTAGTGAAACACTTTATCATTCTTATCCTTTAAGCCTTGGTAGCACAATTTGATTTGGAGTTATAATAACTCGATGTTAAGACGTCGTTCTTACATGGGAATTTGAAAGAAGAAATCTATATGACTCTGCCGAGTGGGTTTAAAGTTGTTGGAATGGAAGATTATGTGTGTAAGCTGAAGAGATCGTTGTACGGTTTGAAGCAGTCTCCAAGACAATGGTACAAACGGTTTGTGTAGTAGCCTACTTGCAGCCTTCCAGCACCAGTCGAATACTCAAAGGCTACATCAAAGCCTACCTAGAAACTTGAAGCCCAACTAAACAGTAACCAAGTCCACGAAGCCTTCTGAGATCACTTAAACACTCAAAGGCATCATTGAAGCTAACTGCCATAGTCGATGCCGAAGATATACGGTCAGCACCGGAACTCAACATCAGTACCAGATAGACTTTGAACATAGTAATACATGGTCGAAGGTAGACACATCTAACATCTATCTCACCAAATAGAACAGTGAAAACAAGTTGCCAGATAACTATAGTGTCATAACCAATAACTACAGTATCAGAACTGACTCCACGTACAGAACAGCTCCCCCAAAGAATATACATGTAATCTGGCTCCTCATAGTGACTCACCCCATTCCCTGTTTCCTATAAATAGGGAAGGGAGATGACTATGAAAGGGCTAGAAAACATCTCTCTAAAAGCCCCGTGAAGATTACCTTCGAATTTCTTATAACCTACTTCTATTCGACCTGTCATCCAACTCAATATATATTATCAACCATTCAAATCCACACTAGAGGTCATGGAGAAGCAAATTCTAGGACTCTACGTAAGTGTGTTAGTTTAGTAATATAGTCTATTATTATCTTATATACTTGCTGAAGCCCCTAGTTGAAGATAAACCCCACGGTGTAAGAGCTAGTTTCCCCTCTCATGAAACTTGGCCCCTACATTTGGTGTCATCTGTGCTACACCCACCCTACCTAATCCTTCTATTCTTTTTTTTCCCTTATAGCCATCCTCAATGGCCCCCACCCTCCGATCGACCTCCGGCCATCGTCGAAAACTCCGCCGACGGGATCGCCACCCAACTCTATCTCATTAGCCAACAATTTGCCCAAGCCGAGGAGTGCCATACCAACCAGTTTCATATTAAACGTAAAGATAGACGATAAGAAATTGAGGCTGAATGGCATCGCCAACATCGTGCTCTGGATGAACTGCTCTAAACTGTTCATGAGCTTCAACAGGTTCAAGCCCAAGACGCTCCTCAACGATCCCAGGTTCTTGCCCCTTCACGTGTTTCAGCTCGCGCCCGACTTGGGCTCCACCCCCACATCGAGGTACCCCCAGTCCACCTTGGTGCCGAGGGTACCCCTACCACCTTACCCCCTGGATCAATCCATCTTGGTGTACCCCCAATGGAGGACTTCTCCGACTTAGGGATGACAATGGGGTAGATTTGGGGCAGGGGAGCCAATACCATCCCCATCCCCGCTTAGATTCCCACCTCCCTTCCCTGCCCCGATCCCCATTTAAATTAAGCGGAGATCCCCAAATTCGCCCCACATAAATACGTTAAATACCATCCCCGCCCCATTTAGCTTATGAAAAAAAATTTACAGCATATTCTAAAAAAAAAATGTGACCAATGTTTGAACAAGACTCTATAGTTAGACTCATCAGATTTGGACAATTCTCATCAATAGAAATTAAACCCTTGTTGGAAATTGAGGGGCAGTTAACTAGATCTAGTTTCTCCAACATGTGACAACCACTAGTGATCTCTGCTGAGCCTTCATCACTAAAAGAGGAGATGTTCTAGACTGAGAGAATCTTTAATGATGGGCAACGACAAGCTATGGCTGAAAGACCAGGATCTATGACCCCACGTGTAGGATTACTTCCTCTAATCAAGAGCTTACCAAGGCCGCTACGGCCATCAGTTCCAACAACAAGTATGATATCTGTGGCCATCTTCCCTTCCAAGCTTCTAGTGAGGTACCTATGCCTACATCTTCATTTCACAAGCCACTTGGGGGTACCATAATTGTTAATGAATTTAAGGATTTGTATTGCGATAACTTTAGTTGTATCTACTCTATTGATCAATGTTAGAATTATTTCAAATATTGGGACGACCCCGTAATTCTTAAAATAGTGCAAGCATTATCACCTGCAACTGAGTCAATCAAACTTTAGCCCGACCCACAACCACCCGATCGACATTACTTTAATGGTTCAAGTCAATTTTTAGAGAATGGTGGATATCAAAATACATTTTTGGTGTATGGGGTTATACCTTGTAAAATATCTCAAAGTGAGATTCCCCATAAATTAAATAAGGAAAATCTTTATCCTGGGGGATTGGACTTTGAGTTATTTTTATGTATCATGATTGCATCAGCCCAATTAGATGCAAATAAGGAGAACCACTATTTTTCTATTATCTGGTTATTCTAGGATAAGTATAATTTTGGTATTCCTCAGTTATTTAAGGAGAACTTGTAACCTGGATAGTTCATCAATTATTGTACTTTGTACCTCTTTAGACTTATATCATGGCATTCAATTTTGGGGGTACATTCGTCTGGCTGAAGACGGTAAAACTTAGTGCTTCCTGGGAGGCAACCCAAGACACATTCAGGTGAGAAGTTATAGTTTTTATTTCCCATTTCATGTATTAAATTTTGTTCTCAAACATTGAGGACAATGTTTTATTTAAGTTTGGGGGTAGAAAAACTATTTTTTATATACTTTTTGATGAAAAGTAAAATGATGACCTTTTGGCAATTTATGATATACTTTTGGCAAATTTCCAGCACTTAGACTAATTTTATTTAGGCAAAATAATATGCTGATTGGAAAACATAATTTTTTTTATATTTTACCAAATGTATACTAGAGTATTTATTTATTATGTTCTTAAACTCGATGTACTACCGTGTGATTAGCGAAAAACTCAAAAAAAAATTGGTATATTTTCAAAACTTGCACTTCACTATAGTTATACTACCAATACCTTCAACAGAGTTTTTGACCAGAATATGAAAATTTTAGCATTTATGTTAGGATTAATTCGCTCCAAGGGAGACAACTACCTAAGAATAACTTCATTCTTGAAAGTATAAAAAAAATATCAAACTTGCTCTAAAACTTTCACGCTGCGAGGCATACTCACATGATTTAGAACTGAAAGAGGAAAAATTATCACCAATCTCGAGTATGACTATAAACTATGTGAAGAGAGCAAGAAAAGTGTTACTTGTGAGAATCCTGTGTCTAGGTCAAGAAGGGGCCCCAAACCCTCGTAACTTTAGCCAACTAGCGGGGATTGTCGACCGAAACTCCTTGTTATAGAAGCTTCACTTATAAATCATGTATGAAAAGAAAAAAAGGGCTTATATAAATAAAAAGAATACCAGGAAGGTGAATTGACTAAGGCACTTGTCGAACTAACTGATGAATTTATTCCAATAAATACTAGACTACTAAACACTAGCTCAACTATTCTATACAATGTATTGTGTTGCAACACTACCTTTACTTCACTGAGATATAGCTAAAGAAAATATTTAAATATTTTTCTAAGCATGAGGTAGTATGTCAAGTTTTAGAATTTGAAAATGATATTTTTAGCACACTTAGGAGATATTGAGTTTTAAGGAATTTTCCATCGTAATATTTTCTTGTTATAACAAAATGAGGATAAGTTGACATGACATAAGTTCTTTATAATCTAGAATTGCCAAAATGTCATTTTTGATTTTTGTGGGTATAATCACTGTAAACCTTCACGAGACAACACTTATCCACTAGGGGAACCCGGGGGTTTAACGGCTTCTTGCATACGGTAAATGCAACCGCATGACATGCAAAAATGGTTTTCTTTTACTTTTGCTCGAGGACTAGCAAAATATAAGTTCAGGGGTATTTGATAGACACGTAATATTTACGTGTGCAACTCCTAAATTTATATCTACCTAGTCATTTATTCAATAAATGTGACACTAATAGTGTTTTTGTTTGTATTTGCAGAAATCAGTCACATGATAAACAAGTCGTATATTTTTCTGGTTTTCAACGAAGAACAAGGGTGATACACTCCAACAATGATTTTCATTTTAAGTTGTCAACCAAAGGCCTATGGAAGCCCATTGAAGAGAATTAAATGTAGATATTATTCTCTTGAGTTGTAATATCTATACATGATTTTAGGCATTGTTTAGGAGATTTTTTATTAATGGTAATATTTTGTAACCCTTCCTATACTCTATAAATAGGAGGAGAATCCCACCGAGATCATCTTGGAGAGTGTAATATCAAAAATTATATCAATAAAGGTTCTTCTTTTTCTCTTTCTCTTATCATTTTTCTTTTATCGCAGTAATAGAAATATGATAATGATCAAAGGGATGAGTAGCTAATCTTCTTAGCCAAGGCTAGAGGAAGCTCCACCCTATGTAGCCTTAGTATAGATTGTGTAGCTTAGTTAGAGTAATTACTTGTTTTTATCCCGAAATAATGTATATTAGTATTCCTTCGTCCTATGCTTAACCATAACTAGGATTAGGAGGAATAATGAATTTATGCAACCATCTTGTTTGACCATAACAAGATAGGTTAGGAACATAGAGAAGAGAACATAATCCATACTTATCAACCGGACCATGGTTGAGTAAGTTAGTTTATGGGCAGTTCCCAATCACTAAATCTCTTGTATCTTTTGATGTATTGCACATTCCCGACCAAGGATATGCGATACGGGAACTCGTAATTTACTTTAATTATTTATGCTATCTTACGGTTACAAAGGGTGGAGTGGTATCTAAGCCCTGGTTCTCACTCCTAAACCTCTTATTTTCTAGCATTTCTCTTTTCTTTACTTGCAAACCAACAAAACGTACACACTGTTATTGGATAAAATTAGTAGCTCGACATAATTCGCACCACAAGTCTCTTGGGATACAACCCCGCTTACCCTTGTACTTAACGGTACACCGTAAGCTTGTGGGTTTTTAGATTGAAGATGGCAATGAAAGGTACGAGAGTATTGAACGCCTCCATCGCCAAAACTCTCCGACACTCAGCCACGAAAGCCCCACAGAACATCAAACACATTATCAACCTAATGCATTTTACAACACCCACCAACACTTTAAATTTTGGATTCCCCTCTTTCTCTACTGTACATCCGAAAGTACCAATTTTAGGAATCATCTATCATGTGGTTACCAGAGATAAATATAAACTAGAAATTCAGCAAATCATAAACTATCAATTCAGTAAATCACCAAGAGCAGCAACAATAAAGAAATTAGGGTTTCAGTTTTAGGGCAGTGATCGTGCATGCAGTCGCAGAGAGTTGATGGAGGAAGGATTGTTGGGAAGGGGAGTTAACTTGCGTACATGAAATTGGGCCTTTTATTTTTTTATTTTTTTAAACTATAAGGGACGGCCATGTCCAGCAGTCCCTAAACTTATACAATTAGGGACGGCCAAATCCAAGAGTCCATAAACTTATACAATTAGGGACACCTAAATTTAACAGTCTCTAAACTTATATTATTAGGGACAGAGTAATTCTTTCCGTCTCATAAACTAAAATATTAAAGACTGATTCAAAACCGCCCCAAATATTTGATTATTAGAGGAAAATTTTACTCCGTCTCTAATATCTGGTCCCTAATAATTATTTTTTTTGGAGATCACAAATGAATTACCTTATAATATTCTAGTATTGTATGACTGTGGCATAATTTTTATTTGGTAGTACAACTCCACTATAATGTTACGTGAAGAAATAGTTTAGATAGATAGAGATATTAGGAATATTCTATTAAACTTTCTACGCTTCAAATATTACACTTTCGAGGCAATATTCGATAGATCATTGTGCACGTAAACCTGATTCATGTTTTTCTAATTTCTAAGCAAGATAATGAGCTACTGGTTAGGAACTTAAAGCTTAAGCCTACTAAGAGTAAGAATGTGCCAAGGTCGTACAATGTTGGGTCTAGTGACAGGGGAAGTTACTGACAGGGTCATAACTGTGAAGAGACGAGAGGCGGTAACAACGGCAGGATTAATAATTCTAGCCATTAGTAACCTGAGGTAATGGGAATAAGAAGTTCTCCAATGGACCAAAATATAATATACGGAGAATTCTTAAAGGAATACGAGATAGTTGGACACGGGATTGCAAGACACCCCAAACGATCTAAAGAGATTAGCCCCAAACTTATCATGTGATCACAAATGGCGCAGACCTCGCTACAGCAGTGTCAGTGGCCTTAGATTTCTCCCATGATACCAATGTAGCTTTGGATCAAGTTCTAAGATTGAATAATAGCAAATTCTCAGTAGATGAATGATATTATCTATAGAGCATCGCCAAGTAGTAACTTTACTTGTTGCATAGTAGTTATTTTACTTTATTAGTACTATTATTGACTAAGTTGGGAACTCTTCACTAGTTAGTTTAATGCTCGTAACATGCACTAGTTTGATATCACATCTATGAGATTGATCTTTGATTATGAGAAATTATTTCTTGGGAAGTAGTTAAATTGCACGTATGATAGTTGATCTACTATATACAATAACCCTATGGACTATCTGCTTATTGAGCATTACAATTAATCGGATGAGTAACGACACATGTCTAAGAGACATTAGTACCACACACTCGATGGTTTTGAGATATAAACATGTTTCTTGTCTATAACCTTGTACATCGGGAATGCCACGAATATCATTGGTATGACCAACATGATTGAACGTACTGAGTGCATCATGCTATTACTCTCTAACGGTACGATATGGGGAATCTAGTCCACTCTATACACTAGTAAATCCAACCATATTTTACTGAGGTGTAGGGAGATACATGATAATGCTTATTACGGAAAGGATGTTGGAGAAAATGACAGCCAAGGTTATGTACATTTCCTTCATATCTAAAGGTTAGAGCACACTGTTTGAACGGTTTCTAATACACTCTTCTGGGCTAGGATAATGAGGAGGATTATCGGGAATGCATTTTTACTTTCCTTAAAAGGAGAGAAGATCCAATGAGTGTACGTGTAATGATTGCATTCAACAAAATTCTATTATTCGCCCTAGTATGACCATGGTGGAGTAGGATCTCCAGCCTTTGCTCTAAGCGCATTCATAGAGACACATGTGGACCTAACCATCCATATAGTGGCCCACTTGAGTATTTATGGTCATAATAGATACATCTTGGATATCGTCTTACGTTTGCCTGCTATTAACAACTAGGAATGTAACGTTAGCATGACTTCTCACATAGATCATTCGATCGTAGGCTCAGTTCCAGAATTAACTGATTAAGTTGATCGATGCGACCTGACGGGGGATTACAAGTTTGACTCACAGGCTTTTGTTGATTATTTTAACGCTAAATAGGATAGATGATTGAGCATCATGATTACCCCAAACTATACCCAACTCGAGATTGGCGCAGAACCTAATCAAGCGATTTAGGACAATCGTTAGGCCACTAATATTATGATCACAGCTTTTGGCTAGTATGTGGAATATGCACTTTTGTTCCCGCTGCACTGATTAGGATTCATCACATAGAAAATTACCAAATCTTTTCCAAAGTAACTAGTAACTGGGTCGAAGCACGGTGTCGCCCACCAAGGAATATTTGGATGTTCTGTATAGGTGTCAATTGTACCACCACAATGTACAAAGATGGAACCCCAATCTCGGCCTGGTAATATGTGAGTTATGATTTACATCTATCACTAGATATTTAAAGCCCACTGGTGACGTATATATTGCAGGGCAGATTGTTACTATGATGAGATAATATTCCCAGTATTGGTAGGAGGTTTGACAGTCAATACTAAGGATATTTCCAAGATTAGTTGGAAAACACCATTGTTGTCTCATCTAGATCCCTTTACATAAGTTAAGTGACAGTAAGGTTCAATGGATTACAAACTTGCAATAGGTTGTAAATAAATTGCCAGACACATTCATAGACACTATTGAAGTATCGTAGGTGTATGTACCTACAAGTAATGCACCTACACAGCTGAACGTTCAGGGGGAATTAGTACTGCAAATGAATCTGAGACTCGTACTTAATTTGGAGCACCATTGGAAGAAAGTATTATAAGCCGAGGAGCTATAGAATAAGCGACAAATATGATTAATGGTGTAGTTGGTTTATCGGGGATGGAACCACCTATCGCCGAGGCAATAGTTGTTATACAACCAGTTGATGAATTAGGAGATAAGCCCGGGGTGGCACATACGTATAATAATAAGGAGATCTCGATCTATTAAAAGTTTGCAATGGCACAATGTAGGATCTTTCAATAGTGATTTGTCAATAAGGTATTCATATTCGCCGTTGTGCTCACTATCAAGGATGAGGATTCAGAACCACTTATTGTAAAGGACTGTACATTGTTGTACATTGGCCAAAGTGGGTGTTTGGAATCCAAGCGGAGCTCGGCTTACTAACATAATGCGAAGTGATGTCATAGAACATGTCGGTTATAAATAGGAATGGTATGGAAACAAAATTAACTTGGAGAGATAATTAGGTCAAAATAAGGCTAGTTGCCCAGAAATTCTCTAAGAGACCTGACATCGATTACAATGAGACCTATTATCTGGGTATGGACGCTATAATATTTTAGTATTATTCAGTCTATTAGTTGTCGAGGACAAGCTAGACATGTATCTTATATAATTACCGCGTATCTATATGGGAAACTAGATACGAATATCTACATGAAGCCACGAGGGGAGTTATAAGCTTCTGGAAGTAATTAAACCTGGCACACGAGGTGTGTGCGTAATAAAACTTGGCAAGTCACTCTTGACTTGAAACAATCAGGGGCCATGTGACAGTAAGATTGACTGAGTATTTGAAGGTCGGGGACTTTACAAATAATCTTATCTGTTCATGCATTCTTATTTAAGACACAAATATTGGCTTAAGTCATCATAATAGTGTACTAAATAATTTGGATATCATCGGAACTCCGGATAAGATCACGAGAGCCGCTGAATACCTTAGGAATGAATTTGAAATAAAAGACCTTGGAAAACCAAGTATTGTCTCGATTTGTAGATTGAACATCTTGGTAGTGGAATACTCATACACCAAGTGATATATATCAGAAGAGTTATCTAATACTTCGGTATGGATGTAGTACACGGTTCTAAGTCGTTTATTGTCATCCATCACTTAGATGTGGACAACGATATCTTTCACCATCCTAATGGAGGGAGAAACTCCTAGGGCCGTGACGTCATAGCTAGGAGGTGTTTTGCTATAGTTAGTTGGGTATACTTAACCCGATGACTCATTCGCAGTGAACTGTTTGGTTTGTCATAGTTTTATTCCTACCCCAAGGCACTAGAAGAAGATTAGGCATATTTTGAGGTATCTAATTAGAACAAAAAACTGAGGTTTGTTCGACCCGAAAATTGTAAATGTAAAATTATAGGGTACGCCGATACATAATACTTGTCAAACCTATATAGAGGCCATTGTCAAATAGACTGTGTTTATGTACGAAGATACGGTGATTTCATGGAGATCGGAGAAGTAGATGATGGTTGCTACATCTACGAACCATGCGAAGATTCCTGTACTTCATGAAGTTGGTAAAAAATGTTTTTGGTTGCGGTTCATGATTAATCTCATCAACGGAAGTTGTGGTCTAAGTTTTATCTAAGATAAACCATCGACTTTGTATGAAGACAACGCAGCTTGAATCATTCAAGTCAAAGGCGGATTCATTAAAGGCGACAGAACGAAACACATTTCACCTAATTTTTCCACATACACGAGTTACAGAAGGCGAATGAAATTGATGTCGTTCAAGTCTGTTCATAAGATAACTTAGCTGACCTATTCATGAAGGCTCTTACACATCCTACGTTCAAGAGACTGGTACACGAAATTGGCATGCGAAGTTTACATTATTTATTATCTCAAGGAAATCGACGTCAGGGAGAGTAATTTTGTGTTGACGTGGACACGTGTGTAATGTACTCTTTTTCCTGATAGTGCAGTTTTTATCCTAGGAGATTTTACTGACTAGAGGTTTTGATGAGGCAACACATACGCGTCCACAACCCATATAGGGCATAGAATTGCACTCTTTCTTTGTATTTTTTTCCCAATGGGGTTTTGCTAGGTAGAGATAATAAGTCATCCTAGTATAAAACACCCCAAGGGGGAGTGTTAGGAGTTGGGTCAGGTCCAAGGTGGGAACCCAACTGGGTTGGGGTGTCCTACTGGGTTCCTAGCTAACTAACCCATATAAACTAGGGTTTATGGGGAAAGTTTTTAATAGAGTATTTAACCCCTAAAAGTATTATAACGCACTGCAACCTATCAATAATAAACTCTCTATTATTCTCTCATATTTGTGTTTGTATGATTGCATAGTAGAATAGCTTGTTATCCAACAAGAACTTAATTAAACTAAAATATAAGTCTTCAATAACGAGAAAGCTTCTATTGACAATTATCTAATAAGAAATAGACCAAAACACATTTTAATCAAATAGGAGATATTTTAAATTGCCGAATTTGGCAATATAGCTTGAGCTCTTGCATCAACAATGGAGTTGTGAATCCGACATTATCCACAAAAGCAACATCATAATGGTTGTTGCTTCCATGAAAATATACATAAATAGACACAGCTGTTTGGAAACTATACTACCAAAACAATCCACGAGATATTCCTCTCAAACAAGTGAAATATCCAAAAATTGTTTAGAAACTGACAAAGACACTGTACAAAGAAAGGACATACATTCCCCTAATCTAATTTCAGTACAGTCTATACAAAGATTCCTACAAGAACTACATATACATTTTCATCACCTTAAGACTTTAGAAGCATTTTTGTAGTCAATCAGGCTTACCAATTTATCAGAATGGAAATTATGAGAATAAATACTACTTTTTGCCATCTTTACAAAATCAGACCCAGGGAATAATAAATTCCAAAATCGATAATGGCAAGAGGAAAAACCATATTTGCCCCTAGTAAAGTTTCAATATTTCATCAAACAACCACCTATTTTTGGGCTCCACAAGTACAGATATCACATCCGGCCTAATAAAAAATTGTAAAAATTTTATCAACTCATTTAAAACTATTATATCAAGCCACGTGTACGAGGAAGGCTGACATTGTCACCATCTCATGAACCGATTTGTCATTTGTTGTAGTAGATTTTGTCCTACCTTTGAACAGATTTATTATTTATAAGAAGGCAGACTCTTTCACCAATTTTGTTACTATTTTTCATCGTTTAAGGTTAGGTATCACATGCGGCTTACAGGAGTTTGTCTGGTTTTTAGAGACAAAAGCGATCCCGATTCATCGTACAGTTTCTTCTTCTTACTCAACTGTAAAAATTGTCCCTATTATTTTTCATAAACTGTCTGTGGGACTGCTGCCTACTAAGTGTTTGATTGAAGACTGGTACTCTTTACCTAGGGCATGGAGGAAATGATGGTACTCGTAACTCTTGTAGATGGTACTCTACTGTACTCAACTCGTTAAACAAACGATGGCAAATCGTCTACGCGGCTGCGGAAAACAAAAATATGTCATTTATTTAGTTTAACTCTGGTATTTTTTTAGACGCCTATGTCATTTTTAACAGACTGTTATCATATTTGTTATGTAACTTTCCCATTTGTTCAGTCTTCTTTGTTATTTTTTTATACATTTTGGCCATTTGTTCTGAAAATATCAACTGCTTAAATATTAAAGTAGGTTTCTAGGCCATGGGCTCCACAGGTAAGGCATCAGGTAAGGCTATGGGCTCCACTATGTTCGAATGTCACTTTATAATTAATACTAAAAAAAGTTTAAATCATTTAAAAATATTATTATCACGCCACGTGTCCAATTTTAATCGTTCCTCGATCTACACGTGTCCTTAATATTTTAAGACGTGTAAGGCAGACCCTGTCACCAATACACGCATTCGTTATCATTTGTTGTCATTTGTTTAAACCAATTTGTCATGCGTTTAAGCATCAGTTATATTGGCTTATGCAGACTCTGTCACCATTAGTTATATTATTTAGCATTTGTTTACTGTTCTCTAGGGTTAGGTAAAGAGCGATTCACACGAGTTTGTTTAGCTTTTGGCGCCAAAATCCATTCCTATTCCTCAAATACTTTCTCCTGCACGACTACTGTAAAGACCGTAAAAATTGTCCCATTTCTACAAATCGTGTATGTGATTGACGAGCGTAAAAACCGTCCTAGTCGCACAAACCTTTTTCTTAAAAATCATTGGCAAATTATCTGCGTGTTTATGTAATTTTAGTGTTATATAAGTGGCAAATCATCTGTGTGACTACTACCTACAAGGTGCATGATCAAAGTCTATTTTTTCATTTTCTTCTACTATGAAGTCTGATATAGAAGTGAATGAACAAGTTGACGAGGCGAACAAAATACAGGAAGGTAGAGCCAAGAAGGGCACCACAAATGCTAAAAATTACACCTCTCAGTGTACAGGTTTGGGACTTTACAAAATGTTTGTAGCCCTGCCAGAAGATGAGAAGGGTGTTCTTCATGCTACCTGCTTTGTACCCTTACTACTGATTGATCCAATAGCGACGATGTCGACGTTGGTTGTGGAAATATTCGATCATCATCTTGGTGATATGAAGTTCCAATTTGGGGAGACAATAATTTAGATGAAGCCCAT
This sequence comes from Kingdonia uniflora, assembly GCA_014058105.1. NCBI lineage: Eukaryota > Viridiplantae > Streptophyta > Magnoliopsida > Ranunculales > Circaeasteraceae > Kingdonia > Kingdonia uniflora. Next base: position 233,121 of record JACGCM010001530.1, on the reverse strand, counting down.
TCATATTTGCCTGATTTTGGGGCTACGTGTCTCACCTATTGCAAACGAGTTCTTATTTGTTAATCCTGAGCATATGACGAATTTCAGAATGAGGCGATTCTACAAGAAGAAGAATACATATGGGTTGAAGGAAATTGATGATGCTTTAAAACATGCAAAATTGGAAAGACATCAGGGTAAAGCTTTAATTTATCATTTATGTTTTATTCTTTATCATCGTCCTTCATTGTATTTCTCACCCCTCCAATATTTGTATTGTATTTGCCATTTTTGGCTCATTATATTCTAAGGTTCTTATCATTACATTGTGCTATTTTATTTTGCAGAAAATGTTCTTCGATTAAATTTGTTAAAAATTATACTATCCTTTCTCATCTCAAGCAAGGGGAGAAACGTTTGGGTGAAATATGTTGATCTGGCAGATGATCTGCAGCAGTTTAGCAGATTCCCCTGTGGTGGGCAAGTCTATAATTTCTTGTGGAGTTTGCCAAATATCGATTGGCCGCTGATAAAAAATTGGATAAAACTTTATCACTCCACGGATGTACCTGGGTGTTAATGATATGGACTTTCCTTTCTATTCCCAGGTTGAAGTTTCCAAGAATTGAGGAATCCATACATTTTCTCCCTAAGTTACAGGGATGGAGGATGACATCCTTTAAGCGTTGCCAAAGTTTAAAAAGTTTTTTGCTAACGTTAATTTGCTGATAATAGCTATGAAGCCCTCTGAGACTGACATACAGCAAAACCTTATGCAATAGGCCATGGTAATCTACCATTCTTTGTATGATCTTGATTCATTTTATTGCTTCTTTGTCATTTAATTTAGGTTTCCTATCATTTTATTTGTTAGTTTTGGCATTTTGTATTCTCTTCTTGACATTTGTTTGATTTTTCTGTCATTATGAAGTCTTTTTTTGTCATTTGTTATATGCCTATTATCATTATTAGAGTATTTCTTGTCATTTCTAAATTTCTCTTTGTCATCGTCATCTGTTTGAATATTTTAAAGAAATCAAATCGAAGCTCCTGCAATCGGCGTTGCACCTGCAATCGATGCTACGCCTAAAATCGAACCACTTGTAGTCGGTGCACCTGTAATAGGTAGCAGTTCTTTTGCCACTGAGATCAGAGTTGTAGTGGTTAGGATATGCTCCCAGTTGGAAGAACATGGAAAAATGATGCATAATCATGGTAAAACGTTAGAACGAATTTTGATGTCTACTGTGGAAGATACTCCACTCCTTGGGCAGTACTAGTTCTCTACTCTTGAGAAAGCCGCGAAACACAAGCGAGAAGGAGGCAATGAGAAAGAAGATGGAAAAAGAAAGAAGGCGGAGCCGAGAATAAAAAATGGTAAGGGAAAATGGCAGAAGAAGGCTGAAGAAGCTGATGTGCCCAACAAGAAGAAAAAGGTTAAAGGCTTGAAGAAAAAAGCTTTTACTGATGATCAATTTTATCATGTCCCACTGATCCAATTGAAAGCCTTAATCCCCAAGATCCCCAGGAAGGGCTTGTCTAATAGAGTGCCAAGGAAGAGACGGGTGGCATTCCCTGAACTTGAAAATATTCAATCAACTATTAAAAATTTGCTTCAGCAAGTTACGCCTGGAGAGGGAATGGAGGTGTAAGCGATTTAATGGTAGATGATGATGTTGAAGTTAGGAGGAAAGTAAATTTTAATGTGATATTGTTTGAATATGGTGGTGATCTTCTTGAAGTATCATCCGTTTGCTTCTTCTTATCATTTATATGGTTTTATTTGACATTTTTTTTTTAAATTTGCATTTACTTTATTAACTTTGTCATTTTATTTAGAAGTCTATCATTTGTTCAGGATATTTTGGCATTTGTGAGGTTGTCATTGTCATTCTCTTTCTAAAATTTTCATTTCTTCTGATGTCTTTGTTCATTTTATTTGTTGTATGTGAAGTAGAAGAAGGGTGGCGAAAAAGATAATGATTATAAGAAAGATGTAGAGGAGAATGTTAAATCTGAAGAAAAATAACCTCAAGTTGTTGAAGAAGGGAAAGTTCAAGAGGTATTTATTTATCTCACTTTTGTTTTGGGCTATTTATCATATTTGTTATTACCCTATTGTTTGCTCATTTAATTTTACCATTCGTAATTAAGGATGAAAATTTGCCCCGCCCCGGTGAGGATCCGCCCCGCCCCGTTTGGAGATGATTTTGGATGACTATATCAGGTATGGAGCGGGCATGGCATGACCTTGTCTAAATCCGTCGGGGATCGGGGAGGATTTGGGGATGATAAAAAAAACCCATTTTTTGCCCCGCCCCATATAATAAATCTTACTATAATTACAAATATACCCCTGCATATATAAGAATTCAGATCACAACCCTACTCTCATTTTCAACTTTCATCGTCTCTTTCCAGTCTCCACTCTCTTCCCCAACCAAAACCTTAGAATTCTTGATTCTTTTCACCCTATAATTAATGGCAAATGGTAATTGAGGAATTCTTCTGAACAGACAAATTCTTCTCATTCAATTGAATCAATTCTTCATAATCAGGTATGCTCTCTCTCTACTCCGTGAATCAAATTAGGTAATTTTTCTCTCTATTTAGTTTGATAGGGGATGAGTCAGATTTTGATAGGGGATTTTTAGTTTGTCCTTCTATTCTATAATGGCATAGAGGAGGCAGTGATTTTCCCTCTATTTTGCAGCTTACTTTCAGTGATTTTTCCTCTATTCTCTGTTATACTACCTGACTTTGCGTGTTTAGATTTTCCCTAAAACTATCATACTGAGATTGGAAAAGATTTTTTTAGACTTCGGGATCTTATGATGGCTTAACAAATATATGAAAAATAGCACTCTCAGAGCTATATATGGTGCGTCTAGACTGTGGAGAAATATGGCTGGATTGACTTGTAAAAATTTGTAAAAAAATCCTTAGTCACCATAAAAAAGTAGAAAAGCACAATCAATTCTTAATGAAAGAGCATATATTTATCAAGCTTTAAGGAGATTGACTTGTGAGAATCTGTAAAAAGGGTAATGTTTCTTAAAATATAACCACTAACAGAATGAAGGATTTAACATTAAAAATTTAGCAATAATAGCAGTATCTTATAAACTTCCATACAAGTCTCAAGTATTGTTAAGATAGAGAAGAATTCCTTCCCTTCTTTAGTTCTTTATCTTTAAGACATCCTTGCGGAAAATTGACAACCATTTTTGCTTACCAAAGAGATGTTTACGGGTTTTGTTTGCGGCAGTTCTTTTGTGTATTTGCCAATTAATCTTTCACGTACAAGTGGGAATATTATTTTCTTAAATAGATAATGTTACTTCTTATGTTTCTTAAACACAACTTAGATAGGAATAAACTCTAAAATGCTATAACTCGGAAATCTTAAAATTTGTATTCTTACTGTAATGAGCTCACAAGACACCATAGATGATTTCCCTTCAAGAGGATGTTAATATTTATGCGGTCCTTTTCACAGCTTAACGCAGATATAATGATAATATAAATACCATCCCTGAAGTAAGTATAAGAATGTATTTTCTTAAATGAAAGGTTAGATCAGATGGTCTTCAAACCATCTCATGTATTTAATGCAGCGTATGATACTAAATTAGAGGACTACTATATTTTTTCTCATGCTTTTTTCAATCAAAATTTGTAAACAGTCTGATCTTTTCTTTTGTTTTTCTCCGGTTTAATTGTAAGCAAAAGTGATGGAGGAAGCAGCTCGCCAAACCACAAAGGGCATTCCTTCTGATGTCTAACTCCAGCTCCCATTATTCTCTACTTACTATCTGTATAATAGAGTATTCTCTCCGATTAAATAGTTTAAGTTTCTTCCTAAGGATGCATTTGATATTGTAGGCCCTGCCTGCGGGCACCAAATTGTGTTTGTGTATTAAAAAATATTTGTATTTTCTTATATTAATGAGGTAAACATCTTTTGTACCTTGAGTACTTCAATTTCTATGATTGTTCCTGATATAAAAGATTTTTCCGTTGTTAAGGCAAACATAGCATGAAATCTAGGAAAGGGCAATCTGGATTTCTGGGCAGATAATTGGTTTGGGGAGGGAGAACTGCAAGTGCTACTGAACATTGAACCCAACTAGCAGATTCTGGTCAGAGATATGATTGATAACTAAGGTGTTTGGCACTAGGAAATACTAAACTCTGAAATTTGGTTAATGAGTGTGAAATTTTTTTTAGTTAAACGGGGTGGGGATGGGATCAGGGTTTGAAAGGTGGGGCGGATTCAGGGAATCCCCGTTTAGCTTAAAAAAAAGGGGATGGGTGGTTGAAACCTAAACGGGGATGGGAATTAGATTAACTCCCCCGGCCCAACTCCACAAAATTGCCATCCCTATTCGTAGTATGTATATCTTATTTTACAGATGGAAGAATTGAAGAATGGTGATGAAAAAGTTGATGATGTTGAGAAAGATGGCAAGGAGAAAGAATCTGAAGAAGAGCAACCTCAAGTTGCTGAATAAGAGGATTCAGAACCACCAACTGTAGTGGCGTATTATAATTAAAAAAAAGATGAGGTATTTGCTGAAGTAGAGGATTCATAACCTCAAGTTATGTATTGAACTATCCATACCATTTTTTTTAATTTGTTTATTCTTTAACCTTTGTTATACAGACTATGGTGGTTGCAGAGGTAGCAAAAACTAAAATAGTATTCTTCAACAAGGAGAAAGTTATTGGTGAAGCTTATCAGGAAACTTATCATTTGTTTATTGTTGACTTCTCATTTTCTTCTTTTGTTTTACTATATCTTGTATCACTCTTATCATTTGTAGTCTGTTTATTTATAGACTAGTGCTGACCAAACAACTGCTGTATCTGTCGAGGAACAGACTATAGAGGTTGCACAAACTGAAGTAGTAATCTCCCACCAAGAGGAAGATGTTGGTGAAGCTAGTCAGGTAACTTATTATTTGTTTACTGGTAACTTCTCATTTTCTTCTACTTATTTTGCTATATCTTGTATCACTCTTATCATTTGCAGTCTATTTATTTACAGAGTAAAGAGAGTAAAGAAGAGGTGTAACAGAATAAAAAGGAGGTAGTTAATGGCAAGGATGATGATGATGGAAATTCACAGAATAAACCAGACCTTGAGCAAGTAATAAAAGAAATGGTTGTTGACCAGACCAATGTATGAAGTACTTTTGACCCAAACAACTGGTTTATTACTCAATTTCATGTAATAAGAACATTTATATTTCATTTTCTTATTTCGACATATCTGTTCCAACTTGTTTTAATGGAGTCAGAAGTAGATATCACCTTAAAGAAGAGGCATGCACTAACTGAGGAAGAAATTAATGAAAAAGCATTCCAAATGGCTTGTCAAATGAACCAATTGCATGCTCACCTTGACAAGCTTCTTCCAGGAGTGTTATTAGAATCTTTTATTCACAGACCCATCTCCCAGGATGAGAAAAACTAGGTGGACCAAGTCTGGTCACTAAGAAAGATGAATTATCTCCTGAAGCTAAGAAAGACAACACCTATATGAGGATAGGTAAAGAAACTATTTTCCTTAACGTTCTCAATACCTTATATCTAAATCAATGGTTGGACAATGAGGTATTTATATCATTTATTTCTTTTCCACTGTCATTTGTACAAGAGTCTCTACCATTAGTTTTCACATTTTTTGTCATTAATTCGTTTACACTTTATCATTAGTTTGGCCTTTGTTGTCATTTGTAATATTGAACTTTATTATTTTTGTTATCTAATTTTTTATTTTCTTTTTTTGTTCAGGTCAATAATGTGTACATTAAAGCCCTGATTCAATATTTTAACACACAACATCGTGCCCACCCAGATAAAGAAAAGATTGTGCTGGCAAATATCTTTGTCTGACAATATATTAGCAGGGCTTTCAATGTCTGGACTCGTAATATTTCCTCTCCCGAAGGTGTGGAACTGAAGAAGAAATCAATTTGGGAACAAATTACATCTATGGAATGGGATCGCACATTTTCTAATTGTATCCATCGAGGAGATTTAAAAGTGGTCAATTCAAAATTAATACTCATTCCCTATAATATTAATGACAGCCACTAGGTCTTTTGTATTGTGTCCTTTAAGGCAAGAAAAATATGCATCTACGATTCAATGGCGGATTCAAAAATTATAAATGCACGGAAGATAAAGAAGTTATCTCATGGACTCCAGCTTATTGAAAATAAGATATCAACGATCATCCCAAAAATATTGATATGGAGAGATTTTGTAGATCGCAGTAGTCCACCTACTGGTTCAGAGGTAAAAGATTATGGTCTAAACTCCAAATGGACAACTCGTTTTGGAAAATGTCTAATACAGCCAAATAGTAATGACTGCGGGGTCTATATGTTTGACCTTATAGAAAATCTCCTAAGGGGGATGAAATTTCCAGATCTCATAGACGGTGCTGAATGTCGCTACACAATTGCTTATGACATATTGAGGTTGGGAGTTGAGCCGGAGGTGATTTAGAAACTTTGACATTCATTTTGTTGTAATGTATAATTTCTATAATTTTGTAAAGTTATAAACAAGTAATAACATTCATTTATATAATCTTTATCATTTGTTATATCTTCTCTGTCAATCGTATAGTACATAATTGTTAGAATGGCTAGTCTGTATAGTTGGATTATTATTAATTTTTTATTTCTTATGTAAGATTTGACATTTGTTATTATAGATTTGTCATTTGTTATATGTGATTTGATATTTGTTATATATATTTTTCATTTGTTATATATGATTTGGCATTGGTTATCTGATATTTGTCATTTGTTATCTGTGATATATCATTCGTTATATATTATTTATTTTATAGATTTGTCATTTGTTATAAATGATTTGGCATTTGTTATAAAGAATTTGCTCATTTGTTGATTATGATTTGTCATTTAGTATCCATGATTTTTCATTTATAAGAGCATCTCTAACAGCATGGTATGTTACATTTTTCACATAATTATACAGAAAACCCTATTTGGAGAGTGGTATGTTCATACTACTTTTGTGGCTCCCCTATAAATATTTCATCTCTCCCTTTCTTTTTTCTCTCTAATAAAGGAACATTGTAGGTCCTAATTTTTAATAAAAATCTTCTCTCTCTAACATAAAAATTTGGCGACAAATTTGTTGGTCCAAGTAGACAATAATTTGTCATTTGTTAGCCATGATTTGTCATTTGTTAACTATCTATGGTCAATTTGGTTCATTGAACATTTGTATTGTGTTTGTATGATAGTAGTCTTCATTTGAACTGAAAAAATTAGGTATCAATAATTTGTCATTTATTGGCCTTGATTTGTCATTTGTTACCAATAATTTTTATTTGTAAACTATCCAGGGTCTATTTGGTTCTTTGAACATTTGAATTATGTTTGTATGATAGTAGACTTCATTTGTACTTAAAAAAATTAGGTATCAATAAATTGATATTTGTTGGCCTTGATTTTTCATTTATTACCAATAATTTGTCATTTGTTAACTATCTATGGAATATTTGTCTCTTTGAACAATTGCATTGTGTTTGTATGATAGTAGACTTCATTTGAAATGAAAAAAATTAGGCATCAATAATTTACCATTTGTTCACAATTATTTGTCATTTGTTAGCCATAATTTGTCATTTGTTAACTATCTATGGATTATTTGGTTCTTTGAATATTTGTATTGTGTTTGCATGATAGTAGTCTTCATTTGAACTGAAAAAAGTTAGGTATTAATAATTTGTCATTTGTCGACCTTGATTTGTCATTTGTTACTAATAATTTGTCATTTGTTAACTATTTATAGTCAATTTGGTTCTTTGAACATTTGTATTGTGTTTGTATGATAGTAGTCTTCATTTGAACTGAAAAAAATTAGGTATCAATAATTTGTCATTTGTTAGCCATGATTTGTCATTTGTTAACTATCTATGGTTAATTTGGTTCTTTGAACATTTGTATTGTGTTTGTATGATAGTAGACTTCATTTGTATTTAAAAAAAATTAAGTATCAATAATTTTTTATTTGTTGGCCTATATTTGTCATTTGCTACCAATAATTTGTCATTTGTTCACCATCTTTGATCTATTTCGTTCTTTGAACAATTGTATTATGTTTGTATGATAGTAGACTTCATTTGTACTTAAAAAAAATTAGGTATCAATAATTTATCATTTGTTGGCCTATATTTGTAATTTGTTACCAATAATTTGTCATTTGTTCACCATCTATGATCTATATGGTTCTTTGAGCATTTGTATTGTGTTTGCTAGTGGACAACATTTATACTTAAAAAATTAGGTATTAATAATTTTTCATTTGTTGGCCCTGATTTGCTATTTGTTAGCCATTATTTGTCATTTGTTAGCCATTATTTGTCATTTGTTAGCCAAATTATTGGCGAAGTGTTAAGAGTTGGTGTTACAAGTTTTTAAGTTTTCATACTGACAAACGTCAATCGATGCGTCTCTCCCTCTCTTCTCCAAATAACCACTCCTGAAGCCTAACCATAATCTTAAATAACAAAAGCCAAATCAGATATACAAATAAAAAATCCTGAATTTAAAAAATCAAATCATAATTAACAAATGCTAAATCATATATTACAAATGAAAAATCGTGGATAATAAATGTCATATCATATGAAACAAATGATAAATCGATATTAACAAATGCCAAATCATACATAAGAAGTAAAATATTAATAATAATCCAACTATACAGACTAGCCATTCTAACAATTATGTACTATATGAATGACAAAGAAGATATAACAAATGAGAAAGATTATATAAATGAATAATATTTCTTGTTTATAACTTAGGGTACCTTCCTTCCCAGAACTCATTGGGCACAAAAAAAAAATTATTAGCTCGAATATTGTACAACTTTCAATTTACATTACATCAATTTACATCAGTTTATGCACTCGGAGGTGGTGGCGGTGGTCGGTCTCCCCTACCACTACCACCGTCTCCTCCTCCGTAACCCCCACCACCACCACCATCTCTTCCTCTTATCCAACTCAGGGTATTGACAAGACATCATCAGACGTATACCAGCCGCTTCATCCACTGCTGTAACAATATCCTCTGCCAGAAGACGAAGACTAATTCTCCTCCCCTACTCTGAAATCAGCATGTAGTAAAAGTATTGCATTTGGTAATGATCATCATTCGCCTCTTCCACCTGTTCATACGGCATCCCATGGAAGGTAGGACGCATTGGAATGGGACTAAGAAGTTCAATGGACTGGGTCCCAAAGTATCGAAGCCGCAACTCTTGCATCTTGGCAAGAACCCTAGTCTCGTATGTTTGGCGTCTGGTGGTCACCATCCTCTTCACAGAGCAGATACCATAGTACTGCAAACCACAACAGTATTTAATGCTGAGTTCCAAATCCCAATGTCATAATAAATTCAAACACAGTAGTATTTAATATACTGACAAAACCCATTGGAAATGAAGAAACATTGGAAATATATTTGTTATTTAATGAACTATATGCCATCCAAAAGTGAACGATCTATAATTTATTTTATGGTTTTTGTCATTTAAAATCCATAAATTGCATGGTATTATTGAAATTTTGTCATTTGTTATATATGATTTATCATTTGATCCTTAAGAGTTTAACATTCTAATGTCATAAATTAACGTCAATAAGGATAAGAAATATTATATTTCACTCCTACATATTTCTCTACTTGTTAAGATCTAGATATTTTAACTTGGACAAAAAATCTTGTAGCATCTTCGTTCTGACCTCTGAGATCCTTAGTTGAGTGTAAGTTTCAGATGTAATCTTCTGCCATTGACGATTGTGGCCTTTTAGAATCATCGGGCATAGAGGATTCTTGAAACCAAGTTTTGAGCTGACAATGGTATTGTGGGCAATGGTAGAATCTCTTACCGGGCAGTTTAGAGACTCTGCAAATGAGACCACAATCGCACCTTTTCACCTCATCAACCCACTCCCATAAACCACACCCACCAATTTTGAGAGCGCATTGACAGAACTAGCGGTTAGGGTTGAGGCTCGTGCGTGAGAGACAATTACGTGGGGAAGTATGTAATGCTTGAGAACTAGAAGAAAGTGTACAAGTTATGTAGTATAAGGTTATGACAAGCTATTTATAAAGAAATGAAAATTAACACATTACGATGATACCATTGGTCACGACAAATGCCATATCCCCTACTGTAAAGCCGACAAATTTTTGCCTTTACAGACGATGTGACAAGTCATTCTTAAAGTCAACTTTGATTACGTTTACAACAAGCTATCTAACTAAAATATCCACGTGGTTCCCACCACTCTAAACATTAGGCCCTAAACCCTGCCACGCGTGATTCAAAGTCCTAATTCTCCTAAGTATTAAAAAAAATCCTAAACTAAAGCTCTAACCCTCAACTCTTTAAAACTTCTTAAGATATGCCGCACTCCCACTCCACTCGATTTAGCCATGCCTCTTCCATTGCCCTTCAAGATTGGCTTGAGGCGGTAGGGATTATGGAACATCAGGCTGACGAACGTCTCTTCACGTTGAATAAAATTTGCCAAATAGAGAAGGATGTCACAGGTAAAAAGGCGTAACTGCTGAAAGAGTATTACAAAGAGTTCAAGGAGAAATTAGGAGAGCTGGATGAAATGGATGAAGAACTAGATAAAGTTATAAAAAAAGAAAAGAGAGCGTTCTTAAGGGTTCAAGTTCCATATCCACTTCTTGGAAGATCAGCTATGCACTCTAAAGTTAGACCAGGATGAGCAAAAGAAACTGTGAGAGGAGTCGGCCAGTAAAATTAGTTGTCTCGAGCAGAAGATCATGGCTATGGAACATGATCAGAATTCCTCAAGCGAGAAGTTGTGAACTTTTGGATTGTTTTTAGTTTTTTTATTGTTGTTATTAGTATGAACATTTGTTTTGTTTCGTTTCAATTTTTTGCTAGGGAAGTTCCATCATAAGTAAATGATATAAGGGAACCAAACCAATGATAAGGACTCCATGAACAATGGTAGATAGATATTAAACTTAACAAAACTGGTGATAACATTTGAACAGACAAATGATATATTATCGTGAAAAAATGACAGTTCAGGAAAGATATAATGATATATAGCATAAAAATAAATGCGAACTTATCTTTAACATATGACAAATCGATGTGACAAGTAATGATAATTGATTAGACAACTCAGTTTAAATACTCATATTACTTATGTGTACAACAAGAAATGACGGTACAGAACTAAGTAATAATAACTTTTACCCTGAACAACGGGTAATCCCTGACACACGTCCCTTCTCAATGCATTCAACTCCCCTTGTAAAAGTTTTAAGCTCAAATAAACTACTTTATTCTTCAACTATTCAAACCCTAAACCCTAAACTCTTTTCAACTTCTGAAAAAAAATGTCGTACTCTACTCGAGTTAGTCCTCTTTGAATACTCCATACGATTGGTTTGAGTCGGTAGGGATGCAGGAAGATCAGCGTGACCAACGTCTCTACAAACTAAATAGACTATGCCGAATGAAGAAAGATGTCTCTAGTGAGAAGGCACAAATGCTGAAAGAGCATTACGAAGACTTCAAGGAGAAATTAGGAGCGTTCAATTATATCCAGGATGAACTGTCTCATGGTACCAATAAAGCATTGCACCTGGTCATGGTACTAATACAACTATAGAAATGTTTGCTCTCTTTCATGGTTTAATGCATTGTAAACAACAGAACTGGCTTCTACTCATCGTGGAAGTAGATGCTCAACTTCTGGTAAACTGGAGCAGATGTCAGTATATTTGTCCCGCAAAGTATAGTACGACTTGGAAGCTTATTACTCAGATAGGAATGGAGCTACAAATTAACATGATACATACTTACAGGGAAGGCAATGGTATAGCTGACGGCCTCTCTAAGCTAGATAGCTCACAGCACTCACAACTTTTCTAGAATGCATCCACTTTCCTTAGGCAGATACGTGCAGCATAATTCATGGATAAACTAGGAATAGCCACAATTAGGCAGTAAAATAGTGGCCAGGCTTTATGTGCTCCACATGTCTTATTGCTTTTCTCAATAAATAAAAATACATTCGTTCAAAAAAAAAGGATGAACTGTCTCAAACTATGGCAAAAAAAGATTAGCGTTTTGAAGAGTTCAAGTTCCATATGCGCTTTTTGGAAGATCAGCTTTGTGCTGTAAAGTTAGACCGGGATGAGCACATGAAACTGTGGGAAGAGTCGGCTTCAAAGATTAGTTTGCTCAAGCAGAATCTGGAATGCGCTGATCGTGATCAGAGGGAGTTTTGAACATTTTTTTTAGTGTTTTGTTTATTTATTTTTTGTGGTAACTAGTACTTTGCCTTTGTATGAAATAAAAGATGTTTTGTTCAGTGCTATTTCATTTACCTGTTGTTGTTAAGTAGTGGCTTTCGTTTGATATGTGGCAAACAAAACAATCACAGTTCTGTAAGAAAATAATGATGATATAGGGGGGACAAGTTTAATGATGAACTTAACAAAATTAAAGATAAAAATTCAGCAGACAATAAAAAATTCTTGGCGCACAATGATATAGTAAAAACCAACAAATGAGAAATTCTTTGTGAACAAATGACAGTTCCAAATAAAATAATGATATCATGGAAACAAACAAATGAGAAACTATTCGTCCACAAATGATAGATACAATTAGATAAATGATGACTTTTTACAATACTAACGATAAAGATCATACAAGCAAATGATACATAGAGTGCCCAAAATCATCAGTGTAAGCTGATTGCAGCATCTTCATCTGGGATGACAGGTGGCTCAGTGCTCATCGTAAAAGACGATGCCATTGTCGGACGTGTATTGTCGTCGGATGGGATTGGCAGAAGCTTACAAAAATGACGATTGTGTCTATTTTTTCGACACCTACTGCAAAATCTTAGTTTGGTAACAAGACCAGGCATTTTTTTCCCTTCTTTTCCTTTGCGTGCGAGGACGACCGGCTCGAACTGTTAGAATAGGAGCACGAACACGTGGATTAGTTCTTAAAATTTTTCACTGCTCAATTCCTCTTATAGGAATCCATATAGGTTCATAAACAGCCTTGTATGTATTATTTGTGAAGTACTCAGAGACACGTATAGTTGGATCAACATTAGCAAGACCCAGAGCGCGTACTCCGTGTTCACAAGGTATCCCCATCGTTTGCCACCAACGACAAGAATAAGTACCATCTTCAATATTTACATAATCGGTTTTGCCATAACTAGTCATCTAAAAATGGTGACGTGATGTACGAACCCTGCAGGTTAGTGAATCTGCCACAAACTTTTTGCTCTCACAGTGATCCGTAGCCCATGGCGTTAAGCAAGCTTGGCTCTTCTCAGCTTCCTCCCTATACGTGTAGGACATTTCCAAACAGATTCTACGCAATTCCTCAATAAACACATAGGGAGATGTTTTACTTTCAAAATAACGTTATTCCAACTCTCGACATGATTTGTGTAAGCGACGCCGTATCTGAAAAAATGACAAACCATATAAGTCAAATGCCAAATGAGCAAAAAGAGATGACAAATGGGATCATACAACTGTAAAAAGGAATAATAAAGAACAGATGAAAAATAATGGGAAAAAATGGTAAATATGATTGTAAATGGAGTTACAATGACTAGTTTTCTTAAAACAAATGATAAGTTGAGCAATAAAGAGTGACAACGTACCTACTCATTAGAATGTATAGATTATACCATGTTTTCTTGGGAATACCAAGTATGTATTGGTGACCACTGGATCTGTATTATGGATAACATTCATGTGTTTATCAAAATCAATGCTTCTTAGGGCCTCTATTGCCATCCTAAATGCGATCCTTGTGCTTTCGAGGGTAATTTTAATGTTGTTAAATATGTAGAAGGCGCAAAACGTATGGATTACAAATGGAAACACCTCGAGTACAACATTAATAATTCCAGGGTTCCTATCAGAGATAACGACGAATCTAGTGTCATAACCGTGAAAATTAGACCTAAACATCTTTAGGAAGTATGTCCAACTTTCGGTGGTCCCCGAGTGTGTTATCGAAAACGCAAGTAGAAAAATATAATTACTTGGGTCAATGGCGATGGCTGTTAGTAGAGTCCCACGATATCTCCCTGTTAAAAAAGTTTTGTCAATCACAGCAACTGGTCTTAATTGTTTATAAGTTTTTTGGGGGGGACAAATGCACCTTGTGAATCTTTTATCCTTACAACTCGTAGTTTGTATGTCAAATGCAAAATTCGGGTCAGCCAACCTCACTTCCACAAAGTAGCTCGTAAGTAGTTGGTATGCGTGCTCAAAGCTACCTCGCATCTGAAATTATTACGTAGATCAAATGAAATTGTGGAGAAGACAAATGATAAACAGTGTTTTACAAATGGCTAGTATGGCAAGTACAAATGACACAGTGAGTCGACCAAATAATATGAGAAAAAATGATAAACAATGTTGTATAAATGACTTGTATGGGGGAACAAATGACATATAAAGTGATGATACCTCAGCGTGGGCTTTTTCTTTTGCACGCCAGACAAGATTGTATGTTGCATCAATATTGTGATAAATTTGCATATTATCAATAATTTTGAAAGGTTTGTAGTTTGGGTCTTTTCGTAGTTTTTGCTTGATTATAGAAGCAACCCATCTACTAGACCCTGCCTTATACACTTTCTCACCTTCAGTTTCTACTCGGATGCAAGTATGCACTGAGCAATAAGAACTTACTCTAAATATGGCAGAACCGACCAACCTTGTTACATAAATCCGCCAAGAGCATTTATGACCTTTGCAACGTACTACGATTTTATATTCGTTCCTCATAACGTGTTCGAGATTGAACTTGTTTACAACTGCATAAGCTCTTATGTGATTCTTGAGTTCAATCCTATCTCGATATAGATCACCAATGTTAAACTTTTTACTGAAATCATAGGGATCCTCCGTGTACGCAGCAGATTTAAACCAAAAATCCAGGAGATTTTTCCCCTGTTTGGGCTATGGCTCAAACCGAAACTCAGCTGAACAAATGAGAAATATTTTACTTAGCATGATAGAAATTGAATAAGAAATGAAAAAAATAGAGCACACAAATGACAAATTCTGCGAACTTACCTGAAGTTTTAGTTTGTCCAATGATAGGTTCGGGTTCAATTGAAAGAGGAACATTAGTTAACATAAGTTCATTTGAAGGAGGAACATTAGTTAACACAGGTTCATTTGAGAGATGAATACTTGATTGAGGAATAAAAGGTTCATTTGAGAGGGGAACATTAGTAGGGATAGTTTGAAAATGTTCATTTGATTGAGGAACATTAGTTAACACAGGCTCATTTGAGAGATGAACATTTGATTGAGGAATACTAGGTTTATTTGAAGGAGGAACATCAGTACGGATAGCATCGAAAGAATCATTTTCATCATCCACAAAAGGTCCAAACCTGCGTGGATCAAGCCCTCTGTCGTTTGTTTCAGGGTAACCCCTGTATTCAGGTTCAGGATCAGGAAATGAGTTATGCCACAAAAAGTCCCCCTACTTTGGTGGTGGACAAGCCTCTACCTGAACCAGTATTTTTGGTGGTGAACAACCCTTTACCCGAAGAACAAAAATCATAAATAAAGTTCTGGGAGTTCTGGGAAGGTATCCTAAGGTCATTAACAATCCATATGTGAAAGGGTGTGCCGGGATTGGTTTTATGCATATTGATCATTACGGTAAAGTCCTGGACTGATAAAATTGCGCATGCAGAACCATGGACAAAGTTGTACAGCTTACAGTCATCAAGACGGATTTCGCTTGTTTCTTCAAAGAGTGTAATAAAATCTTCGTATGACGAGTGCGCTCTTAGTGAGGTAAGTTTTGTACTTCCTCAAACATAACTAACAATTGATCCGATCTTTGGACGTACGATATCCCCACCAAAATGAACAATGGTATAAATCTGAACTCCATTCATCCCTGAAACAAATGATATAAATAAACAATTTCGGTGATAAAGTACCAAAAAACAAATGAAAATTATATAAAACTGAACTCCAGCAATCCCTAAAACAAATGAAAGGAATCCTAAAATAAATTATATCAATGAACAATTCCAGTGAAATAGTAGCAGAAGACAGATGATTAAAAAGTCGAAGAAAAATGATTATGTACGAATTGTATCATCTTGCATAACATCTTTTCTTAAGATAAATGGTACAAATCGTGATGCGGATACACAGTTAGAGATGATGGATACAGAGTTTGAAATGATATTTACTGAAACGATTATTTTAACGGTCGGAGAGAAGGATAACAACGGTCTTTAGCAACGAGAATAACATATGATAGCAGCGATCTTTTCCTCCCAATAACCTCTGTGTGAGGATTTTATCGAATGCAGAGCGATAGTTGAAAGACTTGGCAAATGAAAGAGACAAACAGTATATCAAGGAGAACGTGTTTAGATTTTTGTAGCAGCTTTGTTGTTGAAGAAGAAGAAAAATAAGAATAAGAAGAAGAAGCTTTGATTTTTAAGGTTGGTAGTGTATTTATGGGGGAATCTTCCCTCTTATTACTGTTCTTATTACTGTAGCAGATTAGACTACTCAACAACTTCAGTGGGATAGTTTCTCATTTTTTTTCTACATTATTTATCATTGGTTATGCGAGAACTTTGTCATTTGAGAGGTGTATAGTTGTAATTGTTTTGGTACAGCTTTGTCATTTGTTAAGTAACCTGTTGGAGTTGGTAAATTTATTACTACAGCAGATTAGACTACCCATCAACATTTAATGTTAGAGAATAGGGTGGCAGCTAGGGGGTAGTAGGTGAGACCATTGTTAATTTTAGTATCGATTTTGGAAAAGGCTGGCCAAAGTATCGATTTTGTAAAGATGGCAAAAAGTAGTATTTATTTTCATAATTTCCGTTATCAGAATCCAGAATAACAAGTACTAAGCTCATTTTGACAGGCTCTCACAAGTCACAAAAACGTGGGATTAACATTACTAAGTCACAATGCCTTACTGCATAAAGAGAATTTCTAACATATGTAGAAGGCAATTCTGAAATAGTAACTCATATCTAATTTAAAGAGTCTTAAATCCAATACCAAACCATGTTACATACAGATCGCACTGAACATACACCAAAGGCAGTCAGGACATCTTAATCTAAAACATACATAATACAAATTGCTAATAAATAATCTTAACTTGATAGCAATTCCCACCTAGTAGGAATTTGTAGCCAATAAAGAAGAGGTTCTACAAGACTATCGGTTCACACTTCTATCCGCTAACATTTCCAGCATTGAGTGAAACGAGGCTTGCGATGTAGGTCTCAGTCCCAAATGATGTAAACAATGGATAAGCATCATCTATCCCACCTATCTTCAGCGGTGGCAAAAATACAGAAGGATCCGATATTCCATGTTTCTTTACCGTTTTATGCCTTGTGTCTACCATATATAGTAGTTTCCAGTCTATATGTAGTAGAACTTTACCATCCTTTGTTCCATGCAACGGTTTCATGCGATAACGAGGGAGTTCAACTCTAAGATCAGTGGTGCCAAATAATTTTGTCCAAACATTCTCCAGTGCCCAAACGTCAACAACTGTGCCTCGATGCCAACTAACACAAAGGCGACTTTCTAAATGTCCAATTTCAAACCACCCTTCATTAACCTTAGGTAGAGGTATTTCTCGGAACATTTCATTCCTAAGATCAAAACTAAATATTGATTCAAAGTTATTTGATCCTGAAAAGGATCTTAGCCTCCAATGAAGGGCCCCGTTAACTAGTATCCCATAAAATCGCGGCATCTTCAAACCATCAAAACTACAGAACGGGACATTTTCCCGAATCGTTCTCCATGAGTTGTTTCGCAATGAATAAATACATACTTCCGAATACGATTCATTAATTGTTGCAAGGCTTACAACCTTATAATCGTCGGTGGCTTCATCATACCCAAATCCATAGAGGGGGAATCGGTAATCACAAGAACCACTATGAATATTTTCACATGGTACTCTAACGTATTCCCCGGTAGTTGGATTCCATAATGACATGAGAGGGCCTTGTCTGACGAGTAGCAATCCGTCATGTGATCCTAACATCCATGTTACTTCAAATTGGGTTTCAATCAAAGGATGTCTAAGAACTAGTGTTTGATTACCCTCAGGAGTCCCTTCCAGTATACGATCTACGGACCCAAGGCACAAGAAAAATCCATTAAAGGATGCAATTGCGACTTTATGCTCGCTGTTTTCCTTTGCTCTTTTAAGATGCAACTTAAGAAAAAAGGGATCACTAAGAAACTTAAGCCAAACGTTAGATACGCACTTACATCGCCCAACAGACTTTGCAGGTAGTCTGGAGAGTATATCAGTGATGATTTCCTGTGGGAGGTGGGACCCCATTTCTTCACTTCCTCTTCTATACGTGTACCCCATACTAGCGCAACGAGTTGGGAAATGATAGTTGGTCCCAAAATGATCTTCTTCATCAATTTCCCCAAATCTAGACCTTTAAAAATCACATGAAGAAGGAGCCAGTCAGTAAGAATTTTAATTCTTTGAATACATAAATGACAAGTCCGCTAAAACTGAACTTGAAGATGCTTCCACTAAATATAAAACTTGAAGAAACTTCATTAGATACATTACAAATCTAGTAAGAGTTAAACTCGAAGAAACTATAATACTATAGTATAGATGCGCCAAAAGTAACAGGCCTTTGAGGTTTCGGCGTTGAAAATAATGGATTTAGTATCAATTCCCTACACATTATAGACAAAGAGAGTCTCTAAACTGGAACCATCGTTGCTAAGAAAAGATTTGGCTTGAAATACTAAAAAAGAAGCAACTTTAGATTTCATAGGAAGAGCTTCAGATTGACAGACATGGTTCAAATCAAAACAAGGGGTTTGAGTTGGACACAAATATCGAAATAATGGGCAATCTAACAAAGTAACTTTAGACCATAATGTACTAAAAAAGAAACAACTTTATATCAAACACACATTTTTCAACCAAAGGGGTTTTCTTTTCAAGGAAGAGCATCAAAAGGGTTTTCTTTTACAATGCATTATTTGGAAGTAGTGGATCAACCATTGCAAGTAGTGGAACAATTATTTCAAAATTACCAAAATAATACAAAGCAGAACTGTACAATAGAGAGCATCAGATTGAGATGGTTCAACTCCATGAAGGGATTTTAGTTAAATCTAATCATCTCATAACCATCATATATATATATATATATATAGAGAGAGAGAGAGAGAGTTTACCTGTTGTTGTTGTTACAACGACGGAGAGAAACTGAGAGAGAACCTGTTGTTGTTGCTCCAGTCATTAAGAGAGAGAGAGAGGTATGTATACAGCACTGGAGACTTCGTCGTGTCTTATAAGAGAAGAGACCGAAGATGATAGAGGGTACTGTATATGTATATAATTTTATGATCCCGAAATAGCTTAGTCCAATTTCGAATCCAAATTGGATACCAAACATCCAAATCCAATCTAAAAAGTAATTTCTAAAAATAATGAGGTACTACCGTAAGGCCATTTAGGCAGTCGTTTCTAAAAATAGTTGGACTTATATTACACTTCAACTCACACAAGAAATATTTGAACCTCCCAAAAGACATAAATTTTAAGACTTTCACTCGTTTATAAGCATATCTAAAGCATTTTCCATGGAAAATTGGGTCATGCTATTCTCTTTAATAAAGAGTGGAAGCTTATGCTTTAACAAATTAGGCATCTGTATACATAACTATATGTAATTTGTTTTGTCCTTAGTCAGTTGATACACTTTATTTTCATTTACTCTATCTAGCTTATTCCTCACTCCTTTGAGGGATAAAACATGCCCCATAGTTTTATTATTTCGAATTGTTTGATCAAGAATGTGTCTTTACGTAAGTTTAAATTAATGATTTTATTCTCGGATGTTACTATACAGTATGATTATACTATAATTATTATTCTTTATCTTTCTAATTTCAAATAGAAGTAGCTCAATTGGTTAAGAATCTTGGCATTGATCTTATTGTATAAGGTTCAATTCTTGGTAAGCTCTGTGGTTTTTTTTTATCAAAGCTCTTTATTTTTTGATCTTTTTATTTTATTTTCCTTTCATTTTCTATGAAGTTGGAGTTTCAATTTAACTTTTATAATGAGTTTGACTTTTATGAAAATAAACTCCAATTGTTAACCCAGATTGGGTTTTAATTTCACATGATGTTGAGTTTATATTTAGTAGTACCCTAATTTGTTTTCGGGAGCTCCGCCCTCGAACCCTCGAGGAGGTCCCCCACCTTTCTTCATCAAGTCTTCCTTAAGGTAGCCAGAGCCTGAGGAAGGGCGCCGGAGGCGGTGGAGCTATTGCTGGAAGGGCCCGAGCAAGCCCACAACTGAAGCGCTATGAATTTAGTCTTTCCCTAAGGCTTGGACCAAACCCCCCCCCCCCCCAAATCATGGCTCTACCCTTTAGTATGTGACAAAAATATTGTATTTAAAAGGCCCATTTTTTGGAGTTTACCTAAGACCCTTTAACGTCTAGGAACGGCTTCCAAATTTGAATCTCTATATCCAAATCCAAATTCAAATAATTTTTGCTTATTTTATTTTATTTTGCAGGGCAAGCCAGAGTTAAAAGCATCACCCGCTATATTGAAGACTTTGGTAGAACAACTCTAGCAAATGTAATATGGTAGGCTCCTTTATAGTCTCTCACAACGCATCCAATCCCTCTAACTTCTCTAAGTGGCCCATCAATATTTAACATCAATTTGTCTTGTTAAGGTGGGGGTATTCATTTACAGCTTATACCCTCTTTTATGTAGATTTTAGGATTCAGTTGCCAAGCTGCATAATGATGCCTAGATTCAGGACTATCAGACATGGCAGTAATCTTGTCTCTCAACTGTAATAGCCTAATTTCATGATCCGAACTTAGCCTTTACACCAAAGATATTCAGAACGATTAGTAAATAAAAAGTAACAATTAGCACAAAGTTTAGCGTGGAAAACCTTTGAATAGGTTAAAAACCACGACCTCTCTTGAGAATTTAGAAATAGAGAAAGATTTTATTGAGGATTGCTAACTATTACAAAAGATGTTCTGAATAGTTCAATATATATTGTTGAGTGAGCATTCATCCGTCCTTCATCTAAATTTCTCTGGTCCTATTTATAGGTCTTATAATATGACCGTTTGGCGACCATTATTATCCTTAATGATGAACATTACAATATATATATTTGATAATCTATTAACTGATTGTGTAACGGTTTGATCTTGTTATTTTTGTAACGTCATCATTGATGACGGTGCTTTTGGTGGCTCGAACTGTTGATGTAGAGGTCGAGAGCGATGAACAGAATTCTGTAACTATGCTGTATCGTCAATAGTGCCACGTGTATGTTGATAAGGTCGAGTGGTCGTATAATGGTCGAAGATGTAGCTTGAGTCTAGGATGTGGAATAAGCCACTACAACCGCCCCCTCTTAGCCAATAGTACAAGAAATATTGTAGGTGAGTGGTGTTGGTTGAGAAGCTTCATTAACACTGTAATTAATACTTGGGAATCATTTTCAATGTATCTTCATAAATATCTATATGTGGCTTTTGGGTTTTGGGTTTTTTAGAACTAATGGTTCTAGCCTATCTTGTTATATGGGAATTGCATATGACGTTGGGATTTTGGAAAGACGTCTTGAATGCTGATTGTAGTATAAATACATTCTGACTTGTTTGTTACAGTTGTGTATCCCCTAAAATTTTCTTCTATATTTGTCTTTCTATAGCTTCCTTCCTGTAACTTGGAAATTTTTAACTGTGGCAAGTATGGTAGCTACGAGGCAACAATCTCGGGAGTCTAGAATCCAGGCGAAGGTGGGAGAATTTTGCGTCCGGTATTTTGGGAACCAGTCCCTGAGTCTGCCAACGTCAATTCTGGTGTCTCCTACCTTTCATGGGATGACATACGAGGAGGTGTTGGAGGCAGAGGATGACCATTTCCAAATGGTTTGTTTCCATTATCGGTTGACAACGGAGGAGAAGCGCCAAAATGGGTTGCGGCTGCAGGCAGAGGAAGCTGTTACAGCTGAAGATGAAGCGACAAGCGTTCATCTGAGGGAGTCTCGTCGTTACGTGGGTTCTGTCTAAGAAATATGACCCTCCTTCCTTAACTGTCATGCTGGGTGGTGGGGGTTATGGTGGAAGAGACGGTGGTGGAGGACATTTCTCTTCCATGGACCATAGATTTTGGTCATGAAGAAGATCTTTATGTCAGTGTTATAACTCCTTCGGTGATGTTCAGTTCTTGGATTTCCAGGCCCATTCGTGCAGGGGATCGGAGTTTGAAGTGTGCTTCAATTTTGCATCTTCTTCCTCGGTGGCTGCTGAGAAGTGTTTCAAACTGTGACTTGATGTAGTTTGTAAAGTAATCTGTGGAACTGTCTGGATCATCTGCTATCTATAAAGTTGTCTATAATTTCTGAGATGTAAAAAATATTTGAGCTAATAAAATATCTTTGTGCTGCCAACTTGTACTTTGACTATCAATTTTATATGTCGAGTAATCTGTACATACTATATTGTTGGGCATTTAAGAAAATAATAATTCGAACTGCGGATGAAGAAAAAATGGGAGAAGAAATAGGTAGGTATGAGAAACGTCCAGTTGTGATGGAGTATTTTTGAATAAATCAAACTGGGTGGTTAGAAGGGTATGTGTGTATTTATGAGCTATTGATTCGAACTGACTGAGAAATGTCTTGCTGTATGGAAGTAAATGATATCTGCTTGTGGGTGCTACTGCTGGAAGTGCTTGATTGGATGTTACAGTCTCTGTATCTTCATGAATAAAATCTGAGTGGATACTTCATAAAATGGAAAGTATGATCTGTCACAATATTCTTGGTCTTTTGTTGATATTCTTATTTCTGAAAATTGATTCTTGTATAATATATCCTTCCGTAAAATCTGTATAAGACGAAATTGTGATTTATTTGAGATCTTCATTCTGGATAGATAAAGCAGTGATCTGTGTCTAATATGCCATGCATCTTTTGTAGGAACAATTTGTTGTAAGTAACCATGGTGAGGACACGTTCTCAACGTGTTTATCAGGCAACGAAAGGTAGGTTCTGTATCAAGGTGGATTAGATGATTAAGGCAAGCGTGCAGAGTATGATCGCTTCTTTTGGTGTGATGTATTCCGTGAGTTACTGTTGGATACAACTTTGTAAGAAGAAGTTGTTCGAGAGATCACATGAGATAAGCTTGTTGAAGAAGATAAGAGAGCATCTGGAGGGGAGATAATACCATGCAGTGTGGTAAATCATCTGGGCTATTTTAAATGTAACTATATGTGACTGTAACCTCAAACTTTGGGAGTTAGAAATAAATAAGTAATCTGTTTGCAGTATTCTGTTCTTGTAATTTGTAGAATGAGGCAAATTAAATCTGCTAACTAAAATAAATAAGAACAAGGTGTTTGTTTACTGTTTATGACGTGATGACGGTAGACGTTATCACATAATTCATGATGATGCTATGAAATGAAAAGGCGTGCATGTAGTGACAGTAGGGGTGATTGACACGTGTATGAAGGAGTCATTGTTTCGTAAACTAAGGGAGAGTATAAAAACTTGTATCTCTCTCCCTCATAAATTATCTACCGTTATAGAGATAAAAAAAGTGGTGTAACCCATATCTCCACAAAGAAGGGACGTTTGAGTTCTGAGTGTAAGTTGGTAGGAAGGCTTCATCTGGTGATAAAAAATTACTGGAGAAATGACGAGAGTGGTCAATTACTATCAAACGTTTCGATAAAGCAGAGGATTGTAGTTCTTCTAATACAAGTTAGTGATTTATGCTTATGTTTTATTATTGTATTTGCTAGTAATTTGTGTATGATGTTTTATGTTCATCCCTTTTGATTTCGGGATACCAAAGTTGAGAATATGGGGGTTTAAGAATTGAGTAATTTCTTGTATTATTCTGTTTTACACAAGCTTTGGGTATGGGAATAGACTTTAGAAAGAGAAAAATGTTTTTTAAGGGAAGAAGAAGGAAAGTTGAAAATGATTTTCTGTTGCCATGGAAAGTTTGAAAATAAATGTTTTGACTGGATAAAAAGTATGGGTGGGGTTATTTCTACTGTGTGTATAGTATAGCATGTATCTATGTAGATGTTGAATCATAGATTTAGAAAAAAATGATGAAAGATTGTATGTATCTGTAGCTCCAATATGCGTTTAAAACCCATAAATCCCATGAGTAAATTTATAGTATCATCGAGTTCAGAGGAAACATCATCGTCAGGGAGGGAGGATGATTATAGTTGAATGAAAGAATCTATAGATAAGATAGAAGTTACTGTAGGTATAGAGGCTAGGGAACCCAGTAAAGTAGAGAAAGTTCAAGAGGAAGAGGATACAAAGGAGAAAGATAAATTGTTATTCATATATCCTAAGGGAGTAGATGTAGGATTGGAATTCCTAAAACATAAAAAGGAATTACAAAGAGAGTGGGGAAACTATATGATGGTTCAAGGTCGGTGGTTTAGGGCCTATGTATCAGGGAAAGGGGAGGAAGCGGTATACTACCAAGTCTCATGTTTGGATAAGTGGAAAAGAATGAAAAAGATTAGTGAGGATGTAGAAATCTCGTACTATAATGGTGCGGAGTTGGCGGGCTCGAATGATGTGTTTTTGTATTATCTAAATCAAGTCATTTATAGCCTGAGGATTCCTTTAACCTTTTTTAAGAAAGGGGTTATGAATGCACTACAGTGCTACCCTACCCAATTAAATGAGAATGTATATGAAATAATGAGGGTATGTAAGGCACTGAATGAGAAATGAAGAAGGGAAGGGACTGCTAAGCAGTTCAAATCGGATGGCGTGCTGAAATTTTATAAACTAAAATTTGTCAAAGGTCGTAATAGTGGTTACCTGTATAGTGATTCTTCTAGGCCAATGTATTTTTACTTCGAAACTGCGAGTAGACCATGGGACGACCACCTTATCTAGGTAGGGGCAACTGTATGCAGGTTCCAGATGAACCAGCACTCGTCCTGAACCATAAGTATTATAATCCGAGTAAGTAATATTTGTCAACTTCAACCAACCGTCAGTTTGTCTTCGAGCTGGTAACCATGTTCTTGTTTCTTGTTTGTCAGGTCCCAATCCCAAATCTCTGGCTAATAATACCAGCTTATTTGACTGTGTAGCTCCTGAGTAGGTTAAGCTGAATTAAGTTCTTGGTGAATTAGGTATTCGCTGGGATAAGAAAGTAGACTCTAGAGTAACCAAAGTTCAATGAGCTCCCGAGAACCGAGCTATGGTTGGTAAGAAGAAGACCCGTATTTCTGTAAATGATTTCACTAGACTTCCTCCGCTTCAGCTGGAAAATATGAATGTGAAGCGGGCAGTTCGGAGGTTGAAAAAGCCAAGTTTAGAAACTATGCCTGCTACTGTGGTGGTGGTCCCAGACAAAGAAATCGATAAACCTACTGAAGATGTAGTGGAGGAGCAGGTGGTGAGTGAGGTTGCTCCTTCAGATTTAGATAAGGGTGTGCTTAAAAGGAAGTAGCATGAAGATGAAGGAAGTGATCGTGCTAATGCCAAGGCTGCGGCCAAGATGAGAGAACTGGAGCAAAAATACTGTACAATGGCGGGGGCTAATCCGCTTCAGCTGGATAACGTATTTCAAGAGTAGACTCTCATGGTATGTATTGATATCCTTTATGTTCTGTAAATGTGATATATGTTGTACTGAACTTGTGTGTTTGTACTGGCAGCTCTCGATGTTAATGAAGGGGGATATGAAGTTTATTGGGAAGAGGAGCCAGGAGTTTGGAGAGCTTACTCATAGGCTAGATGTTCAATAATCTCGTATAAAGGACCTTAAAGATGAGCTCGAGATAGAGAAAAAGAATAGGGCTAAAAATGCAAAGGCTGCTGAAGAGTGGTATACAGAGCTGTCCGAGTGTGAGGAGGTTATCTCACAAGCATGTACCGCATTACAGGTGGAAAGAGACTATTTTTCCCAATCTTATTACTGCTTTGGGCTTACTCTTGCTGATGTAGAGTTGCGCCGAACTGGAAAATATAAGGAGATAGTTTTTGCTTCGGATGTAGAAGACGACATGGCGACTGATGCTACTGTCCCAGCCAATGTATCTGCTTCACCAATGAAAACAGTTCTAGTTGTTGACAAGAAAGTGGATCCTTCATCTGAGGTAGAGATTGGCAAGAACCTTTAATCAATTTGTGGTACTTTGTTTCGAACTATGTTGTTCGTTTGACTTTGATGGGATTGCATTCTGTATTATCATAAAACTGTTTTAAGTTTGATAGACATTTTTTAATATGCTTTCTCTGAATGTATGTATGATAACAAGATATTTGTAATCTGTGTAGGAGGTAGAGCAGTTGTGAAAAACTGCTTCCGACCTGGAAAGATCGTTAAGTAGAGTGAGGGATTTTGTGGCTCGTATTCAACAGGTACTTAATAAAATTAAATATGAGAGAAGAAAATTTAACTCAAATTCAGATAAAAACTTTAAAGAGTTATATGATATGTAGTGTAGATATGCTAAGAGAAAAATTGAAAGAGATGAGGTTTTAAGAAAAGGAGAGGAAAGGGTGGCATTAATTCGGAAATCAAAAGATTTGTCCTGTTTTAGTGATCTGAGTGATAAGGTTAGGTGTCAGAAGTTTTTGTTAACTCTAACACTATATTTTGAGGCCGAAGTAGATAGTGAGCGGGCTTTAAAAGAAGCTTATGTAGAATTCTTGAAGGAAAGAGGTGTAGTACCTGACCTAACTTGAGTTATGTTTTTAGCTCAAGAAGCGCGTCATCGTTATAGTTTAGAGGCAACAAAATGCTCAGCATGGGCTAGAGTTTCTGTTATATGGGGTGATATAGGTCCTTTCTCTAATGCTTTTGGCTTTATATAGGATCGGAGGGCAATGAGGATTATGTTTTTCAGGAAAAAAAATGAGTAAATAGAGGTTCAACAGAAGTTAGAGGGTGAGATAAAAGAGTTGCAAAATATATTGTCGCAACATATGGAGAAAAAAATGTCTTTAGCGACTCAATTGTCAAAAGAAGTAACTGCTTGAAAGAAGGTTGAAGGTGATGTGAGGGCATTAGGTGTGTTGCAAAAGGAAATGCGCAAGCATCTGCACAGGGCGTATATGCAGTTGAAGGAACATCTGTATCCGTCCTGAGAAAAAGTTGCAGCTCGAACGGAGCATGAGCGTCATATAAAAAGTATGATTGATTTTTATGGAGGGGAGCTGGCGAGGGTAGAGAACGAATTTACAAAGTACGTAATGGATTGTGGGAAGGATTTTGATGTAGAGAACGCAAAGGCTGAAAATGTGTGATTTACAAAAGATGAGGAGGAAAATGTTGCTAAAAACCAACTCTTAGATTGAGAAAATATTTGTTAGAGGAGGACGAGGTAGAGGTTGATAGCCTGATACCCTGATCGCGGCAAAAGAAATACCAGCAGGAGGTGGTGACCTTCATAGCTCCTATAGATGTTCAAAAAGAGAACTCAAAGAGTTCGAGAGAGAAGGGGCAGTCCTCTCGCAGCTCAAAGAAGCGAATGTAAGGTAGTCAAGTTTTTTTACTGAACCTGCATATGCGTTAGATCTTTGTACACAATTTTGATAAATAAAGTTTGTTCTCTGTGATGATCATATAAATAGAACGATGTATCGATATTACTCAAATATTATATTCTTGAGTGAATTTGTTAACTGTGATGTGTAATCTGTTTGGATATACAAACTAGTATAAATGTTAATTGTTGTTGCAGGTTGAACTGGCAGCGGTTCAAAGCCAGTGTGACACGTTACCTGTTCTAAATGAAAAATTGAACGATGGGATAACTTTGTGTCAGGAGGCACTAAAGAGTGTTACTGAGTTAAAATAAAAAAAGTTGGTGAGAGTAGAAAAAGAGCGTAGTACGGTGGTTCGTTTGACCAATCACCTGGAAGATAAAGAGGCTAAACTTGCCGCTGAGCTGAAAAAGATGGAGGGGTTAAAAGAAATTATAAGGAAAAGAGATTTGGAAATTTTGGACATTTCGAGATGAATCAACCAAGAAGAGGCAGAGTTGACACCCTGCGTGAACTAAAATTATAGAGTTGTTCGCGATGTTGGTGAAAGAAGAAGATAATGTTAAAGACTTGCAATTTTATATAAACACGCTTGAAGCGAAAAGAGTTGGTACGCGAGCAGCTATGGTAGAGACAAATGGTCGTGCTCATAAATATGAAGTATTGTGGTATGTCACTAACATGATGGTAAAAGATATAGAAAAGACCCATAGTGAGCAGAACGAAATAATAAAGAAGGATTGGATCAAGATCTGTACTTTAGAGCATAACGTTCAAACGTTGGGGTTAGACGTTTTGGAGTATAAAGCGGAAAATGGGGAACTACGTGTTGCGAAGACCAAGTTGGAGGCTGATCTTTAGAGTATCGAATGGAATCTTGAGGCAGAAGTATTAAAGATGGAGCATAATCAAGCTCGTATAGAGGAATCAGTTGGTTTAGTGGAATATATGGATAAATTTATGACGATAATGGAAGCTCGTAACGATGCAATACTGAGTGGAAAATGAGCGATGGAAGGACGCTGTAAAATTTTAGAAACTATACTGAAAGAGGCGAAAGGAAAATTTGCAGAGCTTATTTTTCCTAATAAAGAGAAATATGAGGCAAGTAATATGCATGAGAGAGAAATGACGGTAGTGCTCTCCTTCTTTGTGTCTGAGTTCAAGAGACTGAAAGTGGAAAGCAAAATTATATATGACAGTCTGGTTACCAATGGTGTGCAGTGTGAGATGCGGTTGATACGATCTGAGTACCTAGATTGCATGATGGCAAAAATTGGTACTCTAACAAAGAGTAAGGTTAAAGAAGGAAAGCAAATTTTTTCTGGGAGGGTTCCAGAGTTGACGCGTCTGCGACTTCTTGGGGAAAGTTTGCGTGGTGATGTACGGCCTGATAGCTCGAGTGATTGATAAGGCGTTATGACTATTAGAAGAAATTATGCTTATTATACCAATGAAAATATAGTAGATAAAGTGTAGTTAATTTGAACTGATAGCAGCATTAGTGATCTGTATATATTTGTACTCACCTTTTGATAAACCAATTGTGGCATAGAAGTATGGCAGTCATTTTGTAGAACTACTAGTTGTCTTGTTGTAGAGTAGAGGGTTCGTTTGGCTGAAATAATAAACAACCGGTTGTGTAATAGAAGATTAGGGTGACTAAAGTAACATACGATCTGTAATGTAATAGAAGATCGATTTGGCTGAAGCAACAAACGCTCGGTAATGTATTAGAATATTAATTTGGCTGAAGCAGCAAACGATCTGCAATGTATTAGAAGATCAATTTGGCTAAAGCAACAAACGATCTATAATATAAAAGAATAGCGTGAACCCTCTAGTAATCTATAATGTTTTAGAGATGTAATCTATATATAGAAGTACTTACATGATATATTAGAAAAGGTACTGTAATGTAGGGCAACCAAACACAAATATTTTATTATTGTAAGATTGGCTTACATAGAATGTTTGATAGAGTACTATAAGAAATAGTAGAACGTACTCTGATGTAGGAAAATCAAACATAAGTACTTCATTGATGTAAGACTTACGTACAAGATGATAGATTTATTTAGAAAAGTACATTGTGATAGATTATTATCTTCAATATTACTTCAATCTCTTTGTGTTCTAAGGATTAGGCACTCAATCCCCATGTTTTGTGATGAGGTTGTAGGAACCAAGTTAACTTTTTCCAATAATGATAAAAAGACCTTCCCAATTTTTTGTGTGTTTTTCATTGTTGACTTCCTTTCTGTACTTTGGTATCTCTCAGAGGATGAGATCTTTAATTTCAAACTCTCTATGACAAACTTATTTATTATAAGATCTGGCTAAAGCCTGATGGTATCTTCCTAAGTTCATGATTGCCCTATCTCTTGTTTCTTCAATCCAATTCATGTTACATGCCAACTGGAATTCATTTTCTTCGTCTGTCATAGTATGGTCACGCAATGGGTAATGATATTGAGTGAGGATGATGGCTTCAGTACCGTATGCCAACTGGAATGACGTGCATCCAGTCGATACTCGAGGAATTGTTTGATATGCCCATAACACATATGGTAACTCTTGTACCCAATTATCCTTCTTTTATGTCAAATGCTTTTTGATTCTGTTAACAATAATTTGATTGGTGATTTTGGTATGGCCATTTCCTTGTGGATAATATGGATTGGAAGGAGAGTGGATGATGTTGTGCTAGTTCCGGAACTTAACGACTTTGGAGCCAACGAATTGTGGTTTATTGTCGATTATGATAAGGTGGGGAATCCAAGCTATATTATGATAGTTTTCCATATAAACTTGATGACTTCGTCTTCTCGTGTGCGACATAAAGGAACTTCTTCTACCCATTTTGTGAAGTAGTCCATTACAACTAGGAGGTATTTTTTTTCCTGGTGCAGTTGGGAGGTCGAGGGCCCATCTTTTGAGTGGCAAGACAACTTTGCTAGAATGGAGTTCCAAGGCTTGAACTCGAATTTTGGGTCTATGTCATTGGTAGGCATGACACTTGTTTGCATATTCAATGGCTTGTACTTTCATCTTTGGCCAAAAAACTCTCTATGTAAGAGCTTGGTTTGCTAAAGATCGTCCTGCTGCATGGGATCCACAAGTGCCTTCGTGACTTCATGCAGGAAGTCTTGAGCCTCTTTAGCTGATAAACATTGGAGATAGGGTCATGCCAATGATATTTTTTAAAGGAAGTTATCAGCCACGGCGTATCGCTTAGCATTATCGAGCACGCATTTCATTTCGGTAAGATCTGTGGGTAGTTCGCCATCAAACTTAATTTCAGGCCCAACATATGTGAGGAAAGGTCGTCTTCAATCGTCCACATCCTCTTTACCGCCCCTAGTATTAACAGAATTTGAGCTTATAATGTTAATGTTGGGGGTGGATATTACTTTGATTTTGAAATATCGAGCTTTTGTTCTGAGGACTTCTGCAAGATAGGCAAGGGAATCAGAATATCTATTTTCTCCATGAGGCAAATGTTCGATGGTAACCTTCTTGAATTATTTCATTCTGTCGGCTACTACTACGGCATAATCAATCATTTTTCCATTTTTCTGAAACTTTTTTGTATAATGGTTGAAAGAGTCTGTGTACACAGATAATTCTGGAACTCTAATCTCTAGAGCCAAATCTAGACCATGAATTAATGGAAGGCGTAATAAGGCGAAATAAGGACGATACCGATGAGCCAAATCTAGACCATGAGTTTTGGTCTCACTGTTGGTAGCGTCGAAGTTGAGTCTGATTGCTTTTTCAACTTTGTTATTGGAAGGCGTAATAAGGACGATATAGATGCCTGACCCCGCAGGTCTGGCAGAACCATCACTTAGGCGGCGCCGACCTTTCTTAGATATCCAATCTGACTTTTCTTCAAACTGTTCCTCATTGATCTCTGTACTATCTTCTTCCCAGTCAGGATCATCTATTGGAAAATCTATAAGGAAATCTACAACTGCTTGGCCTTTTTCAGAATGTCGTGGTTCGAAACGTATATCATGCTCACCAAAAGTTACCAACTATTGATGGACTCGTCTGAATTTTTCAAGCTTGGACATGATTTTGTGCAAATGATAATTTGTCATTACTCAAACTGAGTTAGCTTGGAGATACTATTTTAATTTATGTGATGTGTAAACTAGTGCTAATAGTAGCTTCTCGATCTTGGTATAACGTGATTCTGCTGGAGTGAGAGTTTTGCTGATTAAGTAAACAGGTTTCTCCATCTTCTCATAAAGTCGAATGAGGACAAAACTCAATGAATCGTTAGTAACTGTAAGATATATGGTAAGCCCTTCTCCTTCCGTCTGTGTACTCATCACTGGTGGCTTGCCCAAATAAAGTTTGAGTTCCTAAAAGGCTGCTTCACATTCTGCGGTCCACTCGATCTTAGGATCTTTTTTAGGTTTTTTATCTCTTCACACAATAGGTTGAATAACCATCGACACCGATCTAAAGACTTGGAGACAAAATGATTGATTGCTGCTATCTTACTTGCTAGCTTCTATGCATCTTTCTTTGTCTTTGAATAAGGCATTGATAACAATACACGAATACGATCTGGATCAGCCTCTATGTCTTGCTTGCTAATCAAATATCCTAAGAATTTGCCTGATTAGACCCCAAACTGGCACTTGTTGGGATTGAGTCTTATTTTGTAAAAATGAAGAATTTGGAAAGCTGTGTGTAAATCTGCTAGATGGTTATCCTTCTTAAGACTTTTACACCATATATCATCAATGTAAACTTCTATCATTTTTCCGAGATAGTCTTTAAATATCTGTGTCATCAATCTTTGGTAAGTGGCTCCTGCGTTCTTGAGTCTGAAAGTCATGAACTTGTAGCAATACAAACCATGCTCAGTAATGAAAGTTATTTTTTCTTAATCCTCGGGTAACATAGGTATTTGGTTATACCCTGACACGGCGTTTATCATGGATAACAGTTCCTGCCCCGCGGTGGAATCGAGCAGATGGTTGATGATGGGAATTGAAAAACTATCCTTTGGAGTATGTTTGTTGAGGTTCATGAGGTCTACGCACACTCTGATCTTACCATTTTTCTTAGGAACTTCTACGATGTTCAAGATCCATTCCAGATAATTGGCTTTTCAGAAAACTAGCTTCAATGAGTTTATGGATATCTTTATTGACTTCTTCCCGTAGTCTTGGTGCTAATGTTCATTATTCTTGTTTGACTGCGTCAGCTTTATCTTTTTAACTCAACTTGGGGCAAGCTAATTTTGGATCAATGTCGGGCATCTCATGAAACGTCCATGCGAGCACATCACTGTTATCTTTAAGGAACTGAATAAGAGCATCTCACTCTGCTATGGGCAGAAGAGTTCCAATGAATGTTCCTCATTTGTCTCTATTAATTTCAATGTACTCTGTGATTTCTTTACTTGGCAACTGGTTTTTTGTAGAGTTCACTGTAAAGTTTCCTGTAATGTTCCCTATTGTTTTCTACAATTGCTATACGAGCTATGGTATCAATGGTTCTATCATGATAGTAACAGTATTTTCACAAGCTCGAGCTAGCTTCTGACTACCTTTGATTAAGTAAATGTTATCATTTCATTCAAATCGCAGTGACAAATGGTAGGTCGACGGAATAACTCGCATGTTATGTAGCCAACAGCGTCCCATTATCACCAAATAATTGGATTTCGCATTGATAACGCAAAATACAACATCAACTGTTACCGGTTTAGTAGTAATAGGAAGTATGATATTTCCTACACGTTCTTCTCTAGAGCCATTCAATCTACAGATATCAATGTCACTAGGCTATACTTTGTCGGTCAGCCCCATCTAATCAATTGTGTTATAAAAAGTAGTTTGATACTACTACTAGTATCCAGCATCATTGTATGAAGTACGGTATTTCTCATTTTCAGCATGATCACAAGTGCATCACGGTACGAAAAATTGATGTGTCGAACATCACAATCATCAAAAGAGATCCATATGCGTTGGGAGCTAGATGCAGAGAGTAATCGGGCTTCTTTATCGACCATGGACAAGTTGTGGCATTGGCCGATACGTAATCTTTTGCACCTGATCAATTTGTTAATGGTATAAGTTTCAATGAAGTGGCTAAGGGATATGTGGTATAAATGTTTTTCCCCTGCCGCCTCTTTGATCTGTACGATTTCAGTGTTAAGCCCGTAACTCCCATTTTTGTAACTTTCACCATTCTCGATGTAATCGTGCATTCGTCCGTCCGCGAAAATATACTCCAACAGTCACTGTAAAGTAAAGCAATATTTCGTATCATGATGTCGGACTTTGTGGTGTATGCAGTATGGTTTGTTCTCAATAGGTTGGAGATACTGGGCTTTGCGAAAAAAAATTATCCTTCTGAAGTATAGGATATATGTTGGCTATGGTAACAGTCATCTTGGGAAGACAGGGTTTGGGCATATTACTGCTTTTCCAAGTTCGATTATTATTAGATTTGGTCTATTTTCGGTCTCATCTGTGATCGGTAGTGTGATTAAAATCTTGGCATGTGGATTGATCTCTTGCTGTCAAGGTCAATTTATGAGTTTTCTATCTTTCGGATACCAGCCTTTCGATATCGATATACCCATTAACTTTTTCGATCATGTCTTCCAAAGTCGTAGGTTTGTTTAGAATTAGGTACTCCTTCACCCTTCCATCAACGAGGAAAGCATTGATGAAGGCTAAAATAGTAATTTTATAATCGAGTCGGTCCACCTTTCAAACAAACTCCAAGAATATTTTAGTGAATGTCTCGAGCTTCTCTCCAGGTACTTTCTTATGGCTGAACAGAGAATACAGATTCTCCTCTTTATCTTTGTTATGCGAGTAGTTCTTAACAAAGAGCTCCCTCAACTGTTTGAACGTCGTAATGGATCCTTCTTGTAGATAGTGAAACCATCGTAAAGGTTAACCTTGTAAACTGGTAGGAAAGAAACGGCATAAAATGTGGTTAGATGCCGAATGCAAGCCTAATGTATCCTAGAATTTTTGAACATTTTCCACTGGATTAGTCCCCTTGTATTTTTGGATTTTTAGAGTATGGAAACCGGTGGGAACTTCATCATCCAGTAGCTCCTGTGCAATCGGGCTCTTCTGTAGCCTATTGTGAATGCCTTTAGTGATTTGATCTTAGGCTTCGATCAACTATTTGATTCACTTATCAACATGTTCCAGAGTCACATGTCAATGAGTTGTGGTGGTTGGGCGCGGGATTCGTCCTTCACAAGGATTGTGGTCGCCACTTCCTTCGATTAGTCGCTCGAGCACCAAAATACAAACTCTTCCACGGGGTGAATTCTCTGTTTGCCTAACTCCGGCAGGACCGCCATCAACTTCTTGTTGGACTTCCTGCTTCAAAACTGGTTTGCCCCCATGTAGAACATGGTTAGATCGAATATTACCTCTTAGACTGCTGATATGAGGTCCGAGCCTGTCTCAAACTTAAATTTGTGAAGTGGCTGGTAGCACACCTTTGTTCTTCTAGGCTACAGGCTGCTGTCCCTGCAAAACCTTTAGCTCATCTTGAACACCTGCCTATTGTAGTTCTAGAGTGGCTCTCCTTTCTGTTTCAGAGTTTAGATTAGCCCATAATTCTACTAATGTAGCATTTCCTTCTATTGGAGCAATCGACGTACTCTGGTCTGGAGGCGGTATCTTGTAGAGAGTTAATCAGCTATTTTTCTGAGATAATGAGTTTGAGAACATCATTTCCACTAACGGTACCAAATATAATAGCCTAATTTCGTGATCTAAACTTAGCCTTTACACCAAATATATTCAGAACGATTAGTAAATAAAGAGTAGCAATTAGTACTGAGTTTAGCGTGGAAAACCTTTGAATAGGTTAAAAACTATGACCTCTCTTGAGGATTTAGAAAGAGAGAGAGATTTTATTAAGGATTGCTAACTATTACAAAGGATGCTTTGAATAGTTTTTTTATATATTGTTGAATAAGCATTCATCCGTTATTCATCTGGAATTCTCTGGCCCTATTTATAGGTCATATAATATGGCCTCTTGACGACCATTATTATCCTTAATGATAGAAATTACAATATATATATATTTGATAATCTTTTAACTGATTGTGTAACGGTTTGATCTTGTTGTTTTTGTAACGGCTTCATTGATGACGGTGCGTTTGTTGGCTTGAACTGTTGATGTAGAGGTCAAGAGTAATGAATAGAATTATGTAACTGTACTGTGTCATCAATAGTGCCACGTGTATATTGATAAGGTCGAGTGGTCGTATGATGTCAAAGATGTAGCTTGAGTCCGAGATGCGGAATAATCTACTATATCAACCTTCAGTTATCGTCAATAAGGATCTGGTTAGTAAGGCTCTCTGGAGAGGTTTAGGTATTACTGAACACTTTTCATTTCTTTATATCAAGATCACGTAGATCATAGTGTTCATAGCTAGTAGTAGAGAAAAACTTTAAAATAATTTATTTGTGAGCTAACTCATAATCCAGTAGAACTCATCCTCCCAACTGCCTCCCACTCTTGTAATTTTGCTATGTCATAGGATCTTGTTCTAGATTTCTTTTGCATATCTACATTCCATGAATAGGTACTCATGGAATGTTGATTTCCAACTTGTAAATTGGCTTATAGGTGATGCAGTCTTATTCCAAATAATGTTCTCCCATTCAGCGATATGATTTTTCTTTCTCAGTGCTTCATGGGTTAAAGAGACTGTATACACTCCATTATAATTGGGCTTCCAGATGACTCTATCAGGCCTGTTGTTAGTAATTCTTACTCCTTTAATTTCTTCAATAATATCATGGCCAAGGTTATGCTTGTTATGAGTAGGAAGGCATCACCTGCAGTTGACGATGTTACTAATAGTGGAATTTTTATGCAGGTGTCATATCTCAGTTCTTGTAAGAAAGTGTTAAATAAATTGCCCCTCTGCAGCCAAGGCTCCTGCCAAATGAAGGTATCTTTTCCATCTCCAATTTGGTAAATAACAAGGTTCATGGCTACGTCTTTGGTATTTAAGATATTTCTCCATATCCATGACTAGTTGTTAAGGGTTTTGATTGTCCAAAAGCATTTTCCTTTAAGCATATTAGCCACCACCCAACTGGTCCAAACATTTACTTTCTTTGAAAGCCACCCTAAGTATGCGTCATCACAACAGTACTATTCTAGGTCTAAATGTTCCTAATGGTCAACCATCCCTCAGCCTTTGGGTAACAGAGCTCACTCCAAGCAATTGGGGCATCATATCTTGTTCATATTGTCAATAGTGTATTTGGGAAGTTTAGAGCATCCACAACAACTAGGCTATTTTAATGTGGCAAGGTGGATTTCAAAATCCACCCCTCTTCTCAACCAATTCACCTCCCAGCAGCAAGGTTAATTGTCTACGTGTCTACCCATTTTCCACCTTGAGGGTAGATTCTCCACCCTCTGAGTGGATTTTTGGTAGATTGATGCCGCACAGTTCAGAACTGCGCATAGGGAGTAAACCAATGAGATGATGACACTTGTCAAGCTTTAATAGGTCATCTTGCAGCACAGTTCAGAACTACGCATATATACAACGGCTAAGATGGAGACACGTAGATGGAAAAGATTTAAACCATTGTAAATGGCTAGTTCTTGCTGTGCAGTTCTGAGCTTACATGAAATATATGTTGGTTCCCCTGCATACTTAGTTTTTCCCTGATCAAACTTCTTCAACAAGATGCTCAAGGGCTATAAACGACTACTTTTTTCTCTACCAATCAAACCCATTCATCTTCTACTCTCTTACTCTTCTACAATCAACTCATTCATCTTGAATCTCAATTCTCAACTTTCTTCCTTTGTTATCAATTTTGCCGAATCTTGTCTGACGAAATCCTGGCTGACTTACTCATGTTTGACCCATCACTATCATCTTTGGAGTCATTATTTTCGTCATTGTCTGAAAGCAAAAAACTCTTTCGACGTCAAATTAAGATAATGCACGAGTATAACAAGATTATGATTGAGATGAGAGTAGCAGAAGAAAAAGAGCAAGAGGTGACATCTTCACGGAGGCAGGGAGGTAGTAAAATGGGAAGGATTGACAAACGGAAAATCCGTGACCATAAATTGGGGGAGTTTAGCCTTAATCAGGATTACTTCAGTGGCAACCCAAGATTCAAAGATATCCTATTTCGTCATCGATTCCGTATGAGCGAAGGCGTGTATTAGTGTATTTATGATCAAATATTTTCTTTGAACCCCTATTTTATTTAAAAATAAAATACCGCTAAGACGATGGGCTTATCCATGCACCAAAATATAATGTGCGCACTTCGCATGTTATGTTGCGGTACGAGCGCAGACGCCCAAAAGAATACCTTTGGATTGGGGAGTCTACGAGTATTAATTTCGTGTTTAATTTTTTTTTGTAAAGCTATTATAACATAATTTAAAGCACAATACCTTAGATTTTCCAATGAAAATGATACATTACACTTGTTAGTAGTGAATGGATCGCTAGGCTTCCCGGGGATGTTAGGTAGTTTAGATTGTAGGCATTGGAAATGGAAGAATTGCCTTACCGAGTGGGCAGGACATTATACCGGGTATAAGAAAATCCCGATGGTGATTTTAGAGGCGATTGCATCTCAAGATCTTTGGATATGATACACATTCTTTGGGGTGCCCAGTTCTAACAACGACCTGAACGTCTGGCATCAAGGGTGGCTTTTCAACAACTTATCTAATGAAGTCGCGCCACCATGCAATTATAATATATGCATGGTACCGCACACTATGGGATAATACTTAGCGGATGAAGTCTATCCAAAATGGCAAACACTTGTTCAAACCATAAGAAATCCATCTAACGATGCTGAAAGTCATTTTTATAAGATACAAGAAGCATGCAGGAAAGACGTAGAACATGTTTTTGGGGTATTACAAGCTAGGTTTCAAATATTGGCACATGGTGCGCGATTTTGGAAACCTAGTAATCTAGGAAATGTTATGTACGCATGTATAATCCTGCATAATATGATCATCGAAGATGAACGTCATACTTACATTTGTCAAATGGACATTGATCCCGAGTTTAGAACATCCGTAAAGAATTGGAAGGACTTAAATCCAAGACACGTGATCAAAACTATGGCAGAGTCATCCAGAAGGTTCATGAAATTAGAAATGAAAGGTGCTCATTTCCAATTACGAGATGAACTTGTCGCACATTTGTGGAATCGAACAGGGGCGGAGTAATGTAGTCCTCATCATTTTTTATTTATTTTCTAAAGTAATATATTTTGTTTCCAAGTTTTATGTTAAAGTTGTAATGTATTTGCTCTACTTGATTAAAGTATATTTTAAGGATTATGTACAATTAATAACAATTTTATTGAAATAATGAAATTACGTAGAATTTAAGAACTACTATTAACGCTAAGGATTACATCAATCTTCATCACTAGAAACATTGTCATCACTTGGACACTGTTTCTTCAACTTCTTTGAATATTCTTTAATTTACTTCTTCATCCAACACCTTTCTGCCGGTAGTAGGTTATTTGGGTCCGTTGTCATCACCTTAACCATATGCGCATCTTCGATGGCTTTTTTTCGAGTTAGCTCTGATTCATGCCTCATTTGAATCTTAGCCTCTCTGGCCAACTTTTGTTCCTCTCGTGCTCTAGCTCTAACTTCTTTTTCTTCTTTCTTCTACTCGTCTCTCTCATTCCGTGTCTTCATCATGTTGGTCGTTGTCTCAAGCATCATCTTCCCCCAATAACCTATACTTGACTTTGCCACTTCTTTTATTGTGTATTTTTTTTGCCGTCCAGCCGTATATCCCCACATGAATATAGTGGTGTATCCACATCGATAGAATCATCTAGAATTATGATATTTGGAGTACCGGATGTGGGTGTTTCAGGATTGGTATTGGCGGAGTTACCCGAGCTATCGTTAAAATTTGACTTCCTAGCGATGTTGCGGTCGGGTTGCCTAATGTGATTAATTTGTGACCATTTTGGGCAAGTTTCCAAAACTTTGTATGCTTCCCCAAGTGTAAATGATTTGTGTTGTAGTTGTGCGAATGTATCGTATGCCATACGTTCAAAGAAATCAAATTAGAAAATTCTTTAGAGAATGATTAACCTTTAAACATTAATGAAATGAGAACAATAAATGAAATACTTACTAAGTCAGCCGTTCCAATGCCGGTAAAATATCGGCCCTCTAGGTCTTGAATGATGCCTCTAAAAATTGAACATTCCTTATTGAGCTACCCCTTATACGCATAACTGACACCGTTATACGATTGCCACATCGATTGCCCAATATAGAAGGAGTTGAATTGATCACGTACCTTGAACCAAAATGTAGCGGCTTTTTGGTTGTTCGTGGTAGCGAGGTTTTGAAATACTTGAGACCAAGAACGTGTACGATTCACGAAGTCATCGGACGGCCAATTTTTGGAGTTCTTATATCATTCTTTGTCGTCATCAACTTCATCCTCAACTACATCCTCAGCTACATTCTCAACTATAATAGGTGTCGATACCGTCTTTCTTTTAGACTTTGCCTTCCCGCGCGTACTACTTCCCGTGGGAGCCGGATTGAGTTCCTTGGAGATGACCGGAGAGACAACCGGAGATGCAACCGGTGATGTATTAAGATTTAAATCATTTAAACCTCATGTACCTTGTATCGGCGTGGTACTCAAACTTCAACCGGGGAAACCGGTTTGAGATGAATAATATAGATTTCCCGATTGAGGGTACAAGCCCCTATAGCCATCAAATTAAGGGCATTATCCTTGATTTGTGTAATGAGGGTAATATCCATGGGTTTGAGATTGAAATTGATTGTCGGGTGAAGAGAATAGTTGGCGAACATGGTGATTCCGATATTGAGAAGTGTTAGGCATTTGCGATAGATAAAATGCGTCGAATTGAGGAAAAAAGACATTTTTTTGTTAGTTCATATTGGAGGATTGAGAGTAGTTTTGAGAATTAGATTAGGAGCTAGAGGATGGCATATTGGTTTTGTTTGTAAGGTAAGGAGAGAGGGAAGAGATTGTAGGAGAGT
This sequence comes from Kingdonia uniflora, assembly GCA_014058105.1. Taxonomy (NCBI): domain Eukaryota; kingdom Viridiplantae; phylum Streptophyta; class Magnoliopsida; order Ranunculales; family Circaeasteraceae; genus Kingdonia; species Kingdonia uniflora. The sequence continues at coordinate 192,363 of JACGCM010001530.1, read as the reverse complement.
GTAGAAGATGAATGATATTTATAAATGAAAAAAAACTAGACGTTATATGGTTGTTGAGTAACTTGGACAACAAGTTTCCAAAAATAAACTAGCCGTTAATATGGCTATTGAGTAACTTGCACAACAAGTTTCCATAAAAAAACTAGCCGTTAGTATGGCCGTTGAGTAACTTGTACAACAAGTTTCCATAAAAAAAACTAGCCGTTAATATGGCCGTTGAGTAACTTGCACAACAAGTTTGCCCAAACAATATTAAAATTTTGATAACCAATTAAACCAAGTATAGAGAGGAGGTCATAAACAACCTAAGGTTTAACATAACATATCAAAGTTCTAAACAAAGCATAGGATACTGAACGTAGTTTTAACATAGAAAATAAAAGTTCTAAACAAAACAAAGAATACTCAACGTAGTTTAAACAAAACATAAATCAAATTTCTAAATAAATGAATGCCTAACTGGGATGACCTCTCTTTGTATGGCGGGCACGTCTGTTGCGTGCGAGACTCTCGTCATAGGTGTATTGCACAATCGACTCTGTCTGATAGGAAATACACATCTTTGGTAGTCTCTTGGACGTCTCTCGGATGACCTTGTATGCCCGCCTCTGCTCCCCCTCTAACTCGGTCGTACGGTCAACGTATTGCCTCGAGTATTCATATGCTGCATACCGCATTCCTTGGGATTGATGCCATAACTCATCTATATTATACGTAGGTAGACACGGGTATGGTACCTGCATCACCGAGATCGGTATCTGTCTACGTTGATCGCTCGTTTCTGCCATATCCATGAACCATCCCATATTATGTTGATCGCCCGTCGCCTGAACACCATAGTCTTGCACCTGTGAAGACGTAGCTAAACACGACGTATGTGTCAAGTATACATCGGGCCTCACTAGATCACGCCCGACCATCCAAATATTTTTGGCCCCTTTTACTAAATTGCAACCAATCTTGGGATTTGGATGAACGGCACGCTAATATGTCATGTAATCTATGTCTAAAATAAGAAAATTGTGACCATCGTAGAAGTTTGCATCTTTCATACCCTAATATAACTATTGATCGTACCTTGGGAATTCAATAATCTCTTGCGGGGGGTCATTGGGCACACTATCATGCCCGGTCATCTGACACATGCACGGGTCTCCTAGATACTAAAGCGTACCGTGCATGTATGGGACTGACACCAATAGAACCCTCTGAATGCTCAGCGCTGAAGCAACTCTTACTTCTTGGCGGATTAATTGCCTAGACTTGTGCCATGGTTGTTAATCTATGTTGGTTATGTCCTTCCATTCTATCACTTCTTTGATCACAACAAGAGAGTGATAGATTTTAGACCCCGTACTAACCCTTTCATCTCTCCACGCACCCATACGCGAATAAATATGGTTAAAGTTTTATACCTTCATTAGATACATTCCAACCCGATAGTACTCGAAGAACCAGAACTCCAACATCCCATAGAATCCGGTGATCGATTTCTTTACCTTCCCATCCTTTAGAACTGAGACTTCATCTAGTCTGTGATACAAAGTTGGCATAATTGGTGTACCCCAGTCAAAACTTGATGCACCAATAATATCGTAGTCTGTCAAGGCTGCAAGATAACCTGCTCGAAGAGATATGCTACCATTTGAGAAGAAGAGATTACCCATCATATAGGCAATAAATACCTTCGTATACACGCTATCCATTTGCGAATTGTAATTATTGAGACGTTAAATCAAAGGCTCGTTCCACATTTTTAAATAGGCGAGAGTGATGTTACTGCACCTGATGTCAGTGCTTGTGATCCCTGGGAACATCTTTTCTGCTTCCTCTAACTTAGAATACCTCTCGTCGTACGAGATTTTGTGACCTATCCCAAACTTTAATCCCATTAGTATGGCAATGTCTAACTGCGTGAAACCCAGTTCCCTACAAGGGAAGTGAAAGGTATGGGTAGAAGGCCACCACCGTTCCGCGAGAGTATGAATGAGACGGTTATCAGAGTTTCCCGCCATAATCGGGTAAAACTCCTCAAAACCCATATCGTCGACAAACTTCTTCAACTTCGGGTACCCCACAATCCATTGGTACTACTTCAGTACCTTTTCCAATGATCCCCTACACTATATTTCATCTCGGTTCTGACAAAAAATATACATTAACACGCTAGACTTTCATTCAGGCATTTCATCAAACACATTGTAATATACTTTTATAATACTAAAAATTTACACAACTTACCAGCATTTTCTCCGATCCAACACAAATATGGACCCAGCCGTTCGGGATGATATCTTCTCAGTTCAACTCCTCGAGCGTTGGGGAGGGATTGTTGTCCGACGTCAATTGTAACAGCCAAATAATTGTTACCAATTTGTTATTCCTTCGTTATACTTTGGCGTTTACGTTATGTTTGGTTTTGGAAGAATTATGCCTCGGTCGTGAACTAGACTCTCCTGACATTTTTAAGCGATTAACGACGTCGATGACAGGGGAAATGGGTTGGGTTGAGAAACTTGTAGAGTAAGGGTTGGGTTAGCTAGTTTGGAATGTTTTTGGTTCTTTGAAATAACACCTGAAAGTTCAAAACTAAAGTTATGCCTAAAAGTTACAGGGAGATGCTGCGCGGTTCTAAACTGCGTGGCTAATTTTATTTTATTTTTAAAATGTGGCAATTACACACGGTTCAGAACTGCGCTATAGATTTATACGTTTGAGATAGGGACACGTGGGTTGATCCTGTGCGTTAATGATGTCACCCAGTTTAGAACTATGTGAAGTGATATTCACCTTACTTTAATGTTCAACTGTTGTGGGGTGGATTGAATTCACCCTGATGATCGGGCAAATCCACCCCCCTACTGTTGTGGATGCTCTTATAGATGCTCATCCAATGTACATACGCACTCTGAAAAGCAGATGAGTATATTCCATCTTTTAGCTCTATCTCACAATTGATATTGCTCCTGGCATCTGAGCTCAGTTAAGCATATGGACATAGGTTCCTCCTTATCACCAGGGTTCAAAGGAGGAAAATCATCAAAACTCATATTAATGCACCCTTCTTGATTACTAGCATGCACCCCATGTTTATTCCTATTATTACCCATGTTTATTCTCATTATTACATGCTTTAACAAGAGACCATGTATGACACAAAAACCAACACACTCCATTATAACATCAACATTAAGTCATCCTAGTCCACTTTTTTGGAAGTCACATTTACCCTTCTTACATATCTTAATTCACGTGGAGATAAAGTGAGAACCCTTCCTGCACATTGTTATAGTCCTTTCTAGTATTGTGGGAATTAAGGGAATTGGTATTGTTTGTGGCCTTGTTGAGCACTCTAACATTCCCATACTGCATTGGAAAAGGGAAAGGAGAAGGGGTTGAGTAGGTAAATATGTTACCTTAGCCTTAGGCACGACATAGTTTATCCTTTTACCATATTTGTCCTTCTTGGCAGTGGTGAACGATGAACTATTGCAGCTGTTGTTGTCTTCCTAATCTAGGAAGATCTAAACATTAAACCTCTTCATAAAATACTAAAGGTGAGGACTATTAGAACAGAGAAATAGTCTGTTCGAACAGAGCCTAATTTGAATCTTCTACTCAAACAGAGAAATGTTATGTTTGAATAGAGCCCCAACTACTTCTATTTTAGGCCATTTTAAGGGCAATTTAGTCTGATATTGTAACTAGGAAACTTGTAGCCTATTTAAGGGCAAGGCTAAGCAATGTGAAAAAAATAGATCTCAAAATCCAAGTTGTCATTGAGAACTTAGGGTTTTGGAAGAGTAATTCATTGTAATCAAATCAATTGAACATTAGAAAATCTTCTTAGGAAATTTAACCCACCAAATCTTGTGTTCTTCGTTAATTTTTCGTTTAAGGTAGTCTCTAATTCGATTGTGGATTACTTCCTCTATTGGCCAAACTCGGTCTTAGGGCTACAATATTCTCGATTCCTGCTCTATCACTTAGGGCTGAGAATAAACCGACCAAACCGATCTGGTCAGTTTTTTGAAGAGGCTCAGTTCGATTTTGTTCTAAAATGTTAAAACTGAATTAGGTCAGTTAGATTTTTAGTTTCTGGTGTTTGTAATCCATAAAAATTGAACCAAACCGAATTTTAACTCAACTATATATTATAGTTTAACTTTTGACCCTGGTTAGTTTCTTGTTTCTTGTGAAGACTTTATCTCTACATAAAGAGTAATAATTGTAGAGAGAGAGTGTGTGTGTGGTAATAATAGTATAGAGAGAAATCTCAACCCACAGGCCTCTCTAAATGCTCTTATTTGAGTTCCTTTCATTTCTATCTTCTCTCCTAAATAACCAAATGGGGTTTAACTTCCAACAATCAATACTACTACTACAGCCATAACATTGTGATGTGTGAACAATAGCAACAACACTAGAGTAAAATAAGTTTTTCTTTTCTTTTCTTTTCCTAACTTGAGTTTTTTATATTTCTAGAGATACCCTACTTTTTAATTTCATGAGAGAAGTGAGAAAGGTTAAAACTTGAGAAATTTTGAACATGGATTAAAGGAGGGGAAGCTATGGAATAAGGAGAGGACTAAGATGTGAATGATTCACAGAGGAAGAAAAAAAGGTATTGTACTGTAATAGCTTATTTTGTATCTCGGACTCAAGCTTCATCTTCGACCTCATCAGTATACAAGAAACACTACAAAAGGCATATTCAATATTCCTCAGCTCGAGTCATCGTTGTCGACCTCCATATTAATAGTTCGATTTATGCAAGTGTACAGTCATCAATAGAGCCGTTATACAGCAATAGAGATCAGGACGTTACACAATCTGGTCAAAGGGTATTTTACATATACTTTGTAACGTCCATCATTAAGAATCTTAATGATCATCAAACGGTCATATTATAAGACCTATAAATAGAAAGAGAGAACTGCAGATTACGGGCAGACAATTCTATACAGAAGAACCCTACTCTAAATCTTCACGTATTCTAAACACTCATTGTAATAAGTTAGCAATCTCAATAAGATCATCTTCTCTTTCTCAAAATCCTCAAGAGAATTCGTGGTTGTTAACCTATTCAAAGGTTTTCCACGCTAAATTTTGTTTACTGTTCTTGAGCGTTCTAAACACATTTGGTGTAAAGGCTAAGTTTAAATCCCAGAATTTGGCTATTACATTTGGCACCATCTTTGGGAATGAAGTTCTCAAGCCCATTATCTATGAAACTGCTGATCATCTTCTTTCAGAATATAACCCCCAGGTCAGAGCATGCCGATAGTTCAAGCAGAAGAAAATGCCACACTAGCAGATCTGCGGGCCACCTTAAATTCTGAAATAAAAAAATGCGTTGTATTGGAACAACAGCTAGCGACTGTAGAGGATGCACTGAAGGTTTTATAGGGTCAGCAAGCCGCTGCCTAGATGAGCATAGCTGTACAACCTGAAGTATCGTAAATCTTTGTTCATGAGAGAATAAAGCCCCCCCCGAAAGGCAATCACGTAGGAGGTGCGCTTCGATCGAACCATCATCAACAGGAAATGGAGCTTATCGTGATCTAGGAGATCCACCAGGAAGTAAATAGCAGCCCGGTGGGAGTCCGACATATGGAAAATCCACCTCGAAGAGTTCAAATCCCAGTAAAAGAGCGTCTAAGTGAAGGGAGTGGTGACCGTAATCCTAGAGAAGGACGCATTGCATGCCCGATCACTGTAGCTCGACAATATGTGACTCACAAACATGTTGATAGACGAATAAAAGAACTACTCGAAGCTTAGACTCAGGCCAAAGGAATCCACAATATATTCCAAAAGAGCCCGATCGCATAGGAGTTGTTGGATAGCTAGGTCCCCACCGGATTCCATACTCCGAAGATCTGAAAATACAAGGGAACTGACTCAGTAGAACATGTCAAGAAGTTCCAAGATGCTTTAAGCCTATATTCCATATCCAACCATATTCTATGCCGACTCGTTCTGACCAGCTTATCAGCCAAGCCCCTGCGATGGTTCTACATACTACCTAAAGGATGCATCACAACTTTTGAATAACTACGAGTACTTTTCGTTAAGAATTACTCGCACAACAGAGACTAAGAAGAAAATATATGCTCCCTCTTTAGCCTTAGTAGATGTCGGGTGAGAAGCTTGAGACATTCACTAAAAATTTCCTGGAGTTAGCTCGAAAAGTAGATCGGGATGACCAGAAGATTACTATTTCATCTTTCACCAATGCGCTACTCGCTGATGGAAGGGCGAAGGAGTACCTCATCCTCAACAAGCCAACAACTCTAGAAGACATGATCAAAAAGGTTAACGGGTATATCGACCTAGAGAGAATGGCATATGATAGATAGAAGCCCCAAAAGTCAACATTAACAGCTTGGGATCAGCCAGCCAGCCAGCCAAAATTTTAATCGTGCTACCGATTAGGGAGAAGACAGGAAGCAGACAAAATCTAACGACGAGCGACCTTGATAGAGGAGTAATTTCTCAAAACCCTATTTCCCCAAGATGAATGAGACCATAGCTAGCATTTATCCTATATTTTAGAAGGATAATTTTTTCTGCAATGCACAGTATCTCTAACCTATCGAGAACAAACCATACTGCATACACCACAAGGTCAGACATCATGAGACAGAATATTTTTTGCCTTATAACGACTGTTGGAGTACATCTTTACAGAGGGAAGAATGCACGAATGTATTATAGATGTCTAAAGCTACAAGAATGGGAGTTACAAAAATCCTACAGAAGCCCTACAAACCGAAGAGCTGGCAGGAGAGTAGCATTTATACCATGTAACTTTCAGCTACTTCGTTGAGACTGAGATCATCAACCAATCGAACAGAACTATGAGACGACGGGTCAACCAATGTAACAACCTGTCCATGAAAGAGAAAGAAGATCGTTTACTTCACGTATCCAGCTCTCAACGAATAGGAATTTCTTTTGACGATTGCGATGTTCGTCATATTAACTATCCTCACCATGATGCTTTGGTGATAATGCTAAAAATGAAAAATATAGTACTTCACACAATGATGATAGATACTGGAAGTACTATTGAATTACTTTTTCAGAGCACGATTGATCAAATGGGACTAGCCAATCAAGCATAACCCAGTAACATTGATATCTGTAGATTCAACGGATCTAAAGAAGAACGTGTAAGAAAGATCATACTTCCTATCATGGCAAGACCTGTGATACTCGACGTTGTCTTTTATGTTATCAATATAAATCCCATTATTTGTGGATAATGGAACATTGCTGGTTACACAATATGCGAGTTATTCCATCCACTTATCATTTGGCACTACGATTTGAATGGAACGGCAGGATATACGAAATCAAAGGAAGTCAGAAGCTCGCTCGAGCATGTAAAATTTTTGTCATCATCGTTCTAGAATCCCCAGAGCCGCAGCTCTCCTAGTAATTGCAGAAAACAACCGGAAACATTACAGAAAAATATATAGTATACTCTATAGGAAACTATCTGCCAATCGCAAAAATGGCAGAGTACGCCGAAATCAGTGGAGAAAAGCGAGGAACATACATTGGCACTCTTTTGCTAACGGCAGAACGAGATGTCCACATTCTGTTCCTTAAAGACAATGGTGATGTATTATCCTAGCCATTCCATAAAATTCCGGATATCGATCCCAATCTGGCATGCCACAATCTCAATTTGAAAGATAAAGCCGAAGTTGTCAAACAAAAGCAGAGGACTTTAGTACCTAGACTTTGAGAAGAAGCCAATGAAGAGATTGACAAACTCATCGAAGTTGGCTTTATCCGAAAGGTTAATTCCCCAAAATAGATCTTAAACATTGTCGTAGTCCCAAAGATGAACGATAAGATCTGGGTATGCGTGGATTACACGGACCTCAACAAACATACTCCAAAGGATAGCTTCCCACTTCTTATCATAAACCATCTGCTCGATTCTACTACAGAACACGAACTCTTATCCATGATGCATGCCGTATCAAAATATAATCAAATATATATGATACTTGATGATCAAGATAAGATAACTTTCATTACAGAACATGGCCTATACTGCTATAAGGTCATGCCATTCGGTCTCAAAAATATTGGAGCCACTTATCAACGATTAATGACACAAATGTTCAAAGTTGGCCTGGGAAAAATGATGGAAGTCTACATCGATGACATATTGTGTAAAAGCCTTAAGGAAGAGAATCATATTACAAACATACGTACAACTTTTTAAATTCATCGTCACTACAAGATGAGGCTCAACCCTAAAAAGTGCCAGTTCGGGGTCCAATCAAGAAATTATTGGAACATCTAATCAATAAGAGAGGTATAGAAGCTGATCCAGATCGTATCACGCACTACTGTCTATACCTTCTCCAAAAACACAGAAAGACGTTCAAAAATTAATAGGCAAGATTGCCGCAATATATCATTTTGTATCGAAGTCTTCATATCGGTGTCAATGGTTGTTTAACCTATTGCATGAAGGGACAACAAAACAGAAGTCTAGGAAAATTCTAGAGATCGAATGGACAGTAGAGTGTGAAGCAGCATTTCAAGAACTCAAAACTTTACTTAGGTTCCCAACCAGTGATGAGTACACCTACCGAAGGGGAAGAACTTACAATATATCTTACCATCGCCAACGAATCAATAACATTTGTTCTCATTCAACTCAATGGAAAGAGAAAGAAACATGTATCCCTCATCAGTAAAACTCTCACCCCCGTAGAAACACGATATACCAGGATCGATAAACTGCTCTTAGCTCTCGTATACACATCGCAAAAGCTGAGATAATATTTTCAAGCACACTCAGTTTGAGTGGTGACTAATTAGCCTTTACGAGAGATCTTATCAAAATGGGAAAAATCTAGACGAGTACAAACATGGTCGGTCACGCTTGGTGAACACGACATCCGAACCATAACATTCTGAAAAAGGCTAAGCAGTAGAAGATTTCCTCACGAACTTTCCAGTAGAAGATCCTGACTGTGAAGAAGACAACACGGATAACAATGAGGAACACTTCGAAGAAAAGTACGAAGGGCAGTCAGACTGGATAACTCAAAAGGGGTAACGTCTTTTAACTGATGGATCTTCTGGGCCTGTAGAATCTGGTATTGAGGCAATGACAGGATCGAGAAAGCAATCAAGCTCAATTTTGAGGCAACCAACAATGAGGCTGAGTATGAAGCAATGATTCACGGTCTAGATATGGCTTTAGAGATTGAAGTATCCGAGTTGTCTATATACACAGACCCTTTACTCATTGTGAACCATTATACAGAGAAGTTCCAGAAGAATGGAAAGATGATTGACTACGCCGTAGCAGTAGCCGACAGAATGAGCAGATTCAAAAGAATTACTATTGAATACTTACCGCACAGAGAAAATAAATATTCTGACTCTCTCGCTTATCTAATCGGAATCCTTAGTACGGAAGCACGCTATCTGAAGATCGAAGTATTATCTACCCCCAGCATTAACATCATAAGCTCAAATTCTATCAATACTGGGGGCGTTGAAGAAGGCGAGGATGATTGGAGACGACCTTTCCTTAAGTACATTAGAACTAAAAACACATTTGACGGCTAACTCCCTACAGATCCCATAGAAAGGAGACACGTACTTGATAATGATAAACGGTACATCGTCAAAAATGATCTCCTTCACAAAATTTTGGTTACAGGACCATATCTCGAGTGCTTGTCCAGGAGAGAAGCTCAAAAATTATTATATGAGCTACACGAGGGTACTTGTGATTCCCATGTTGCAGGACGATCTCATGCCAATAAAGATTCTTTGTTGCTTCGGCCAAATTGATAATATATCACATTTTGAAATTGCTTATGGTTTCAGCCAAACCGCTCTTCTATGTTCCTCTATGCTCGTCGCCTCAGTAACCATCTACTACACGATAGCCACGAGGATCATCCTGTGCAATAGATAGTCCATTCATACAACATCGCTAGTTTATCAAAAGGTTAGTATGGATCATTATCCTCGACCGTCCTATTTTCGTTACATAAACTTTATCACATTCGTTACACATCACCCTCACTAGAGCTATCACTCGAACCATTACCTTAATCAGAAGGTTTTGCAGCGCACCTATACGACCCTTATTCAACTATTGATACACAAAATCTAGCATTCTCCGCATAACATTTTATTTCCCTCTCTAACCACACTCAGCTTTAGAACTCCAATTTTGACCACCATGGGGTCTAGATACTCAAATCGTATCGCCTCCATCTCACACTGCAAACTTTGGGTAATTAAACCATCCCGTACCATTATATTTTCTCTTTCCAGTCTCTTGAACTCTAATACAAAGAACGAAATCACCGCCGTCATCTCTCTCTCGTACACATTACCCACCTCACTTTTTATCTGTTTGTTAAGAATCAGATTGCCAAGTTTACTCTGTGCCTCCTTTAGCGTAGCTGTCATATGGTCACAATGTTCCTCCACTCGTCGTATTCTACCCCGCTCATCAGAATTCTGATCTTCTAACACTGTCATAAAATTGTCCATATCACAAACCAACGACATCATCCACTCCACTTCATACTCCCGATAATGTTTATTTAATATCTTATTCTCTAGATCTAATGTAGCCTTTAACAGATCCGCCTCCAATTTGGAATTTAAATCACGTAATCGTGTGTTCTCCGCTAGATGTTCTAGACTATAAAGATTCCGCATTTAAACCGTATGCTCTAACACACATATCTTGTTCCATAACTTTTTTAAGTGTTCATTCTGCTGATCACGGAACTCTTCCACCTTCTTCCTCATCACATCGGCAACCAGCCACAATACTTCATACTTACGAGCACGAGCTCGTATATCAGCCCTATCCGCCTCGAGCATATTTACCCGAAATTGTAAGTCTTTCACATCATTACCTTTCCCCTCTAATTCTGCCAACAGTTATATAATTTAAACTTGAGCATATGCCAACTTTGCCCCTTGCTGGCTCGCTTTCCTAGAGCCACCTTGAAAGGGCCTATCCCTCGATCTCACCTAAAATTAAGCTGTCTTTAGGTCGAATTACCTCCATGTCAGACTCACGCATTCTCCACACGACTTCCCCAGCCAACATTGCCACATACTTCACGAATTGATAAAGAACGTGGGTCGAGTCCAAACCAAAAAGCCTGAACAAGTCAAAGCCACCTGTCTCTCATGAACTCAGTAGTTATTCAGCCAACAGCTACTAGCCACTAGCCACATTTTTCGGAGAACGTGCTTCAGCACGATGAAGAACAGCGAAAGAGGCCTATATAAAGAAAAAGTTCTAGAAGAGATAAGGACCAGAAAAATATACGAGAAATCACCAAGAAGACTATATCTTCTAAGATTCGCTACACTCAAAAATTATTATTCATAAGTATGGTAGCATATTCCCCAGATTCGACAAGAGTAAGCTAGCAAAGCGTAGTCGAAGATAGCCATACATGATCAAAGGTTAGCATTCAAGAATAAACCAATAGTCCAACATAGTTTAAGACAGCTCAGCATTCTAGAATATTTTATAATTCCTTGACCTACCCAAAAGTAGCCGTTGTATATGATCAAGAAAGAGCTTCGCGAAGTTCACTCACTCCCCCCAGAATAGGAGACTATTTTCTTTTTGTAAAACTATTTGTATCTACTATAAATACAGGCATAGAATAGATGATTCAAGATGGAAAATCCTCACACTTTATCATACATAACCTCATAAATCAAATATCACTCCAAAACTCTGTAATAACTAGTAATATACTAGATTTTGCATCAAAATCTTCCTCGAGGTCGTGGTTTTTCTCAGCATTTACTGAGTTTTCCACGTAAAATCTTATCTATTTAGCCTTATTGTAGTCTCTTTACGAATAAGTATTGGTAAAGATTTTCCTTCTGGAAAATGCGCCACAATAATTGGCACCGTCTGTGGGAAAACCATACTTTTTTCTACCATTTCTGATCTCAACACTTTCCAATGACAAACATGAACCTGAGAAGCCATTCTAGTACCATAAGATATCAGGCTATCGATTTACATGGTACAGTACTCAAACTTCAGAAACAAATAGCTGCAGAAAAAACTCAAAGACTGGAAGATCAGCATATCTACGTTCAAGCTCTTCAAATGGAGAGAGATGAACGAAGGAAAGCCTTGGGTCAACAAAGTCAAATATATCAAAAAGAGATAGAGAGTCTGAGGAGGATGCAAGATTGACTCACTGGCTGCCAGATGTCACCTCCACTCCCTCAGAGTGAGCATCGATCAAGAGCTATTCAGCGCGATGATCAGCCGAGAGAAGACGAGCAGTAAATTTCTTGATCTAGATCAGAGAATCCAAATAGGGCATCTCGACATTTTAATTTAACATCCTCTGCATCAACAACTTAAGGAAGTCGACGTACACATCATCAAACTCCCTCACCTGTAAGAAGACCAATTAGAAATCGATTGGGACCCGAAGGACAGGGAGATTTTTTTCCTCAGTCACAGCCTTACCATTTCCCCTGTAACAGTTCATCACCTTATATGACCTCAACAACAGGATCCAGGCTATTAATTTGACATCCCAGGCTGAAGATCTACACTTGATAGAATCGAGACAAACTCCGTCTCTCCTTATCTCAAAAATATGCCAATTCTACAAAATTTTTATATGCCCAAATTTAGTCAATATGCAAGCCTGACTAACCCACTCATACGTATTCAACATTTTAAAGCAGTGGGTGGGTTATATTCTAAACTCGACCACATGCTGTTTAGGCTATTAAACATGAGCCTAAAGAAAGAACCGCTCTGATGGTTCTACACAATCCAAGAAGCCTCTATCACCACTTTCAGCCAGTTGTAACATCTTTTCGAATCCAATTACGTTCATGCTAGGGAGCGAGAAATCACTGTTGATTCCTTATTTTACTTCGAGCAAGGCACGAAAGAGAGCTTGACAAGCTTTTATAAGCGCTTCATACAGAAAATAAGAAAAATTAGGAACTCAGACCACAAAATCATAGTTCCTGCATCCACCTCTGCCCTGCACATTGACTCAATTGTTTGAGAAGAACTTACTCTGCACAAATTACGAACAGTCACAAAAATGATTGATGTAGTTAATTACTACATTAAGCTGGAGTAATCAAAGAAAGATAAGATGAAGAACTCGTTTGTCATCCATTCTCGAGAAACATCTTCGACCCCATCCCAACGAGTAGTCATTACTGAAGCGCCTAAGCAACGCCACATAAACACCAATAATAATTGAAGAAGGGACGGCAAACCCGACAGACTTATCCCTGTTCAGCCGCCAATGACAACAACTTTCTCCGCTATCTTGCCGACGATAAAGGAAGATGAATGTTATCGTGCTCCACAAGCAATTCTTGACATTCCCAACAGACCCCTATGTCAGTATCACAATGTGTATAGTAACAAAATTGACAGCTGCTACTCCCTTATGCGAATCTTTCATTGTATCCTATTAGCTGGAAGACTTTACAATTTTGTCATCAACATTCAACAGTTTCTCAAACATGAAGCAAAAAATAAAGAAGTATTACAAAATCAAGTCCAGGGACAAGCTCGCCACCTATAGATGATCGAGATCGAGAAGGGGAAGAAAAGAAAGAAAGACGATCGCATTACGTCTTGCTGCAAAATGACCTCCTCAGACAAATCAACAAAACTTCTTCCAAGCACCAACAAATCAAAACATCCTTACCAAATAACCTTCAAAGACTGTGATACCAGCCATATTAAATACCCTCATGATGACCCTCTCGCTATTATGCTCAAAGTCGGACAAGATTACCTCCATACACTTCACATCGATACTTGAAATGCCACATGTGTCTTGTTCAGAAGGGCAATTGAAGTCCTAGGACTTAGAGATTCGGTAAAAGCTTCAATAACAGCAATCACGAGTTTCAATGGTTTGAAAGAATTAGCCACTGGAGAGATCACACTGCCAGTTCATGCGAGTTTAGAAACTACATTCATAAAAAAATTTGTCATTGATACAGAGTCTAAATATTTAGGAATTTTGGGACGCAGGTGGTTACATTCTATCAAAGCAGTGCCTTCCACTTATCATCTAGCACTATGTTTTCTGACGGATCATGGGGTCTAAGAAATCAAAGGCAGCCAAGCAGTAACACGAATGTACGAAAATACCATAACCAACCCTCATACAATTAAACTACTCAAAGCATTGCAACTACAGTACGATGAACCACCCACCTTTGAACAACATGATACCGAAGTGGTCGAATCAATTGAACTCGATGGCCCGGGATGCACAACCTTCGTCGGCTCCAAATTTTCAATTAATGAAAAAAAAAGCCATGATACAGCTACTTAAGAAAAATATCGACATCTTCGCCTGGACTTTCCAAGAAATGCCTGGCATCGATCCTTCTATTGCTTGCCACCGACTCAACCTCCTTCCAGACAGTAAAGCTATTATTCAAAAATGACAAAATTTAGCTCCCCGACTCTACGATGTTGTAAACGAAGAAATTGATAAACTACTTCGGGTATGATTTATTCAGGAAGCTAAATATCCGAAGTGGGATTCTAATATCGTCGTGGTACTAAAAAAAATGGTAAAATTGGGGTTTGTGTTGACTTCACGGAACCCAACAAGTTCACACCGAAAGACATTTTTCTATTACCATTAATTCTGCAACTTCTTAATTCAGTCGCAGGGCACGAATTTCTTTTTATGATGGATGCCACCACTGGCTACAACCAAGATCCACTCGCCGAAGAAAATCAGGAAAAAACAACCTTCATAACCGAAAGAGGTCTCTACTGTTACACAGTAATTCCTTTTGGGTTAAAAAATATAGGAGTTACTTACAAACGACTTGTAACCCAAATATTCAAAGATCACCTCGGCAAAATCATGGAAGTTTATATCGATGATATGATCTGCAAAAGCCTGAAGAGAGAAGACCATTCAAACAAACTCCAAACTATATTCGATATCATTTGCAAGTACCAGATGAAATTCAACCCAAAAAAATATCAATTCGGAGTCGCATCTGGAAAATTCTTGGGACCTCCAGTCAGAAAGAGAGGGATAAAAATCGATCCAACATAAATCAAAGTACTCATCGCCATGCCCTCTTCTCGAACAAAAAAAGTTGTTCAAAAATTCGCAGGAAAGATAGCTGCTCTTCAGACATTCATCTCAAAGTCATCTGATTGATGCAAACTCTTTTAGCTCCTTCATGACAGCCCCACTCCTCTTTCAAACAAACTGCACAAGGATGTCGTTTGGACTCCTTCCTGTGAAATGGCTTTCCAAGATCTTAAACGATACTTGGGGCATCCTCCAATAATGAGTACTCCAATTGATGGTAAATCACTTACAATGTACTTATCCCCAACCGAAGATTCAATCAGCTCCATCCTTATTCGAAAAGATGACGGAGTCAAAAAAAAAATTTACTTCATCAGCAAAACACTTATGCCTGTTAAAAAGAGATACACAACAATATAAAAATAGCTACTCGCCTTGGTCAACAACACTCAAAAGCATTATCCCTACTTTTAAGCTAATCCCGTCAAAGTCATCAACAAATACCCTCTCAAACTAGTACTCTCTAAAAAAGAAAAAAATTGCAGAATCCAGCAATGGTCAATTTCTCTTGGAGAATATGGCATTTCCTTCAAACCTCAAATATTCATCAAGGAACAAACAGTGGCCGACTTTTTGGTAGACTTTCCCGTCGAGGTCCCCGATTGGGAGGAGCTTGAAGAAATATTCGCAGATGACCCAATAGCAGAACCAGACGCATGGTCCAAAAGCTCAGGTTGGCAAATTTTTACCGACGAGTCAGCAGGACCACAAGGATCTGGGATCGGCATAATCCTCGTTAGGCCTTCCAATCATTGAATCGAAAAAGCTATCAAACTAAACTTCTATACTACCAATAATGAGACTGAATATGAAAGAATCTTACACGGTCTCGATCTTGAACTTACTCTCGGAGCTGAAGAATTCATAGTATATGTCGACTCTTTACTCGTGGAAAATCATTACAACAAAACTTTCAAAATAACGGGCAAAATGGTTGATTAAGCAGCTTTGGTCGAATAAAAGATGAAAAAATTCAAACATGCAACGATATCTTATTTACCTCGACAAGATAATTTACATGCCGATGCATTAGCTTATATCGCTACCAAGCTGGGAGACAGTTAAAAAAGATCTTTAGAAATTGAAATCATCGAGAATTCTAGCCTCTATATAATGTCAACACTCCAGATAACCATTGTAGAAGATGCAGGCCCTAACCACTGGAGAAGACCATTCTATGCGTACCTCAACTCCAATATCCTCCCCAGTAACAAAGAAGAAGCTCGATCGCTGTTGGCCAAGTACCCCTGATTCACCGTCCAAAATAAAATCTAATATCGAATCATTGGAGGAGGACCACTTATTGAATGCATTTCACAGAAACAAGCTCAGATCAAAATTAGAGAGCTTCACGAGGGTATCTGTAGCGCACATGTTTCAGGAAGATCGCTAGCCCAACGTGCATTCACACAAGGATTATACTGGTCCAAGATGAGATAGGACTGCGAAGACTTTGTGCGTATATGCTTCAAATGCCAAATCCACGCTTAAGATTTCAAAAGTCCAGCCCTCTACTTGCATGCTAAAAATGTCATCTGGCCATTCAACGATGGAGAATCGACATCATTGGCGCGTTCCATCAAGCATCGGGAAATATAAAGTTTTTTTTACTCTCCATTGATTACTTTACTAAGTGAGTTGAAGCAGTTCCTCTCTGCCATACGGATGAGAATGAGGTCATCAAATTCCTTTGGGAGTGCATCATTATCAGGTTTGGCTCTCCGCATATGATACACTCTGATAATGGCAAACAGTTTATCAGCGCCAAAGTACTTGTTTTCCTCCATAAATACAAGATTCAGCTAACAACATCCACAACATATTATCCCCAAGGTAACGGACAGACCATAGCCATCAACAAGAGCATCAAATCTTGTTTATGCAAGAGTCTCGACGACAAAAAGGACAGATGAGTAGATGAACTACTCATCTCCCTCTGGGGCTACGGTACCACTTCTCGTGTTTCAACAAGATGCACTCCATTCATGATGGATTTTGGTACCGAAGTAGTCATACCTTCAGACCTCGATCTCCCAAGTACTCGACGAAAAATCTCAGATGAGGACAATGAACTCGGTCTACTTTGCGACCTCAATTGGATCGAAGAAACCCGAGATAAAGCCATTGTAAATCTGGGATGATATCATGACACATTGAAAAAGGCATACATCAAAAAAGTTCAAAAATGGAAATTTAGTATTGGAGATCTTATCCTACGACGGATCTAAGATAGTACTCGACCTTAAAATTCTGGAAAGTTATCAGAAAATTGGGAAGGGACATACATTGTCAGCAATAAAATAGATAGTGGAACTTATTGGCTGATGACTGCAGATGAAATCCAGCTCGAATATCCATGGAATACTGCTCAACTCAAACTGTCTAACAGATGAGACACTGTAACCGTTTTCCTCATTTCAAATAAATCATTTTTCTCCTTACTATCTCGATTTGGTCTCGATCTATACATGTCAAGTATATATAAGACAAACGATATCCTTACTATTTCGATTTGATCTTGATCTATACTTGTCAAGTATACATCAGACAAACGATATCCTTACTATTTTGATTTGATCTCAATCTATATTTATCAAGTATACATCAGACAAACTATACCCTTACTATTTCAATTTGATCTCAGTCTATACTTGTCAAGTATATATCAGACAAACGATATCCTTACTATTTCAATTTGATCTTGATCTATACTTATCAAGTATACACCAAATAAACGATATCCTTACTATTTTAATTTGATCTCGATCTATACTTATCAAGTATACACCAAATAAATGATATCCTTACTATTTCAATTTGATCTTGGTCTATACTTATCAAATATATATCAGACAAACAATATCCTTACTATTTCGATTTGATCTTGATCTATACTTGTCAATTATACATCAGACAAACGATATCCTTACTATTTTGATTTGATCTCGGTCTATACATGTCAAGTATATATCAGACAAATGATATCCTTACTATTTTGATTTGATCTCGATCTATACTTGTCAAGTATACATCAGACAAGCGATATCCTTACTATTTTGATTTGATCTCGATCTATACTTGTCAAGTATGCATCCGAAAAACGATATCCTTACTATTTTGATTTGATCTCGATCTATACTTTTCAAGTATGCATGAGACAAACAATATCCTTACTATATTAATTTGTTCTTAGGTCTTTACTTAAACAAATATACCTAACACCTATCATTTAATTTTCGGCGACCAATATCCAACTACAGGATATTCTACTTCGCACTCTTCTGAGCTCTTGTTCTTCTCCATTCTCAATCCAAATACCCATCTCAGGATATACATCTGGTACTCATTACTTGCCATTTCTTGGCCATCTTTCACATATCACGCACAATAGCGTTCCTTACCTATCTACTCAAATCTATCATCACATTCGATATAATCACTTTATCAAATCTACTACTTAGAGCTATTTACAAAACACATGCACAAAAGTTTGTAACCAATAAAATTTTCCTCAACACAAATATTCTTCGCATACTCCAAATTAAATTATTTCGGTCCCACTGACCATTTGTTACATACTTTAAATTAACATCACATAGCTTAAACAAGATTTAACATTTCAGAGGAATATTTCTCTTCAATTAGGGCACCTTCGGGTACCCGCACATCTGCTACCTCCCTAGAACGAGGACAATCAATCACCATCATCACTTCATCTTCGATAACTTCAATTGTTCCACGCACATCAGGAGTTTGAAGTATATTGCCTTCTGAGCTGTTATTGCACGCAACACCACCAGATTTTATTAGTCCCTTATAATATATTTTTTCCTTTCTTCCACCTCCTCATACTGTCCTCAAAAGTGCATCCTCACTTCCCTGCATCTTTCCAATTTCTCTGGGTTAATCTGAGCTTTTACCTCATCAAGAAGTTTTCCTTGCTCTAGCTCCATTACTTTTCGAGCATCGGCAATTTGCTCCATAACATCTTTTTCAAAAGTGGCTTTCTACAGCGCCAAGGCCCCCTTCTCTTTCTCTGATACTTTCATCGCTTTCAACAACTTTTTGTCAAATTTTAGGGACCTTAACAGCTTCTCGAACACACTTCACCTGTTTCCCGCCAAAATTACCATCATTCAAAAGTTGATCATTCCCCTTCTCCGACACAAAATATGGCCATATCCCAACAAAAATAACGTCCCTGACAATCTTGCCGTATCAAAACGACGATCTCCCCTCATCTCTACAATCGTGATGTAACTACAACGCCACTAATCAATTACTCTCTCTACTCATCTCTGTCAATTCTCGCACAACCCGCACCAGAACCCATCCATAAAATCCCTATTACTCCATTTCTTTCACCTTCACACCCAAACCAAAATTTCCACAACTACTCAGTCAAACCCTAACGCTGTTCTTTTATCTCCTATCTACGAATCATTCACTTTCAATTCAATTCAGCATACAACAATATTCACTTTAATTCAATCTTATATGTTTATAACTTAATCAATCAAAATAACAAATAATCAAAGCAAGAATCACTGACCTTGTTTACGCGCTGCTTCCATATCCCTCTCCTTTGCTCGCTTGGCTCTATCAATCAGAATACTAATCTCTTCCTTCGCAATTGTAAACAGCCAATCCAACGACGAGCGGAAGCAATTCACACCAAGGAAAAAAAAATTGTTTTTGAAAAGTATGAACAGTCGCCCACCTCTGAACTAATTATAGACCCCACGTGACTATTTGTCGCACCACTTTGTGACTGTCTAGTTCCTCAAACGTAATGCATCATGCGTCGTTTCTTGATATCTTTGACACTTATCCTTCTATACATTAACAAACCTCTACATTCGTGCTCCAATCCTTCCATATCTCATAGAGTTTCTTCGGATACATTCATAACAACCAGAGCACGACCTATCTTATCAAATAGACGATGTATGTCGATTTCCTTATATTTTATACTATCACCTAAAGGAACACATCTTGCCATAATCATTTGTTTTGTTAGTTCCCCTATTTCTACTGTACCTACGAATTCCTATATTTTTGGGTCCACATTAGACATCTACAATATCGTTATATTAGACATCCTACTAGAAAATTGCTTAAAGCTATTTTCCATTACTACATTTCAACAAATACATTATCCATTCAACAAATAAACAACACATTCATTCCATCGATAAAACATCCTACACAAATATTTTCATTATATTTTACTGAACTTAAGAAATCCTTACAAAGACCTACTCCTGCTAAAAATCACACCTTCATAAGCCCCTAGCTGCAGCCTCGTCTTCCCTCTTCACCAATAACTCTGCTCGAGTCCACATTCTACCACAGCATTCAGAAGAATGCCAAAACTGCAATTTGACATGAAACTCAAAATCCTCCGCAGCCTTCTTCGCTTCTGCCTTACTCATCCCTTCGTAATCAGGCTCCTCTGAATCTTTCATATGCATATCACAGTTCCGAGATCAAAAATATCGTGTGTACAACACCCTGTACATTGCCTGAACACGTCTGAACAAACCATCCCGGGCCTGAGCTCTCGTCTTTACCATCATGCATGAATGCCTCACATTCGCAACACCAAGACTTATTTATACCCCCTCCAATCCTAGCTCAACACCCTGCGTTTACTCTGCCTTGGAACGCTACAATTTCAAAGTCCAATCAATCAACCTTAAAATCCATACCTGGCCCCACACAGTCAAATATCTTCGACTTTATACACATAAACAAAAATTGACACACATATCTTCGACTCTATTCATACTTCAAAATACTTAATAACAATAAACATTCAGACAACAACTTCGACAAACATAATTATTTCTTTAGATAAATTGTTTATTACATTTGATAACTATCTCATTCGATTACATTTCATTTCTAACAAAAATTTCTCTCTTATTCGATTACGGTAGTACACCTACATTCGACATCTTTTTACAATAATTTCTTCGACATGTCACTAATATTGAAGATTGTTTTTTTACCAGAAAATCTGACATTAAAGCATCTTTCTAGTCCTCAGCCACTCAATGAATCTCAAGTCACTGAACTTCTAAGAGCTGCTTCCACATATAGAAGCAGCAAACATCTGCATGAAGCCTCCCATGATATGGTATGATCACTGGACACCCATTCAAGCTTCAGATCTTCATCAATAACACAAATTGTTATCTCTTCTCCCCCACACTGACGAACTCCATTACCTTCACCACCGTGTACTAACACGATTGGTTCCAACATATGCCACAATCTTATGCCAAATCCTTCCCCCACCCTCCTTACCATGACATCATTCACGAAACATTTACCAAGATCTCCACTAGAAAAACACCTTACCTCCGATTCCTCACCATCTTCACCCTTCCTCAACATATGCCGCTATACTTGGGGTAACATCCTTCCAAAGCTACCACCATTTCACCCTCCTTAATCTCCAAATTTATACCCAACTTCACTTTGTCAAATTTACTGCACCGCATTAATTGTGCATCTGGAATGATTTGACCAGATACAGTTCACTTTGACCTCGAAAATCATAAAGTCAACTCATATTCTGATTCGGCAAACTCTTCTGCTTCCAACTTCTTCTCGATACAACCACAAGTACTTATGTCGAGAATGGGGCGATTATAGTAGCATATTCCCCAGATTCGACAAGAGCAAGCCAGCAAAGCGTAGTCGGAGACAGCCATACATGATCAAAGGTTAGCATTCAAGAATAAACCAACTATCCATCATTGTCAAAGACAGCTCAATATTTTAGAAGATTTCATAAGTCCTTGACCTACCCAAAAGTAGCCGTTGTACCTGGTTAAGAAAGAGCTCCGCGAAGTTTGCCCACTCCCCCCCGGAATAGGAGACTATTTTCTTTTTGTAAAACTGTATGTATCTGCTATAAATACAGGCAGAGAATTGATGATTCAAGACCAAAAATCCTCACACTTTATCATACGTATCCTTATAAACCAAATATCACTCCTAAACTCTGTAATAACTAGCAACATACTGAATTTTACATCAAAATCCTCCTCGAGGTCGTGGTTTTTCTTAGCTTTTACTGAGTTTTCCACGAAATATCTAGTCTATTTAGTCTTATTATGGTCTCTTTACTAATAAGTATTGGCAAAGATTTTCCTCCCAAAAAATACTCCACTACAATAAAATCAAACATTTTTCAGTCTAGAAATAACTTGTAATAAGATATCATCAGCATCAAGCAATAAACATCACTATTACAAAACCTTCAACACGAGGCCGTGGTTTTAAACCTATTCATAGGTTTTCCACGCTAAACACATATGTCATTTCTTGCTTATTAGATTTTTTGTCACATGTACATTGGTAAAGGACTAATTCCAAGTCACTTCGAGCTCGCAGAATTAGGCCATAACATTTGGTGCCATCTGTGGGAAAGGGATTTTTTCCACGATATCCTAAGGCATTCAATCACTTAACTATATCATGTCAATCATGGTCACATCCAGGAAACCAGCTACCAGAGTCTAGTTTGATCTCTCAATTGAGCCGAAATAACTTACAAAGCTACAAGTAAATCTCAACACTGAAACGGCCAAACGCAATGAGCTCAAACAGCAATTAACTCGCCACCGAGAGCTCCGTGAGAAAGAGCTCGGCACTGGACGACAAGCTCGTTTGACAGCGCTCAAACGACATGAAGATCAAATGACGACAATATAGACTACCTTCTAAGCTCTACAAAATACTTAATAGGATCCTCTAATACGAGATCGTGATCACGTACCAGAAGCTTCTCGGGTTTCTGTGTAGAAAAGATTAGGACCTCAAGGAGTCACCAACAAAGCTATTTCTAGACATATTCGAAATGAGCCTCAACCTTCCATTTATTTGGGGGGGGGGGAGAGATTCAATCTGATATCAGCCGGGGTCGCCGATGTTCCATACATCAAAAGAAAGAACAGTGACCTCAACCTCAAGTTCTAGTACGAGATCGTTTAAGTGAAGGTATCGATACTCATGTTCCGTAACCTCATCATCAAGCCACTCCACCAACCCGTCATTATGTCACACAAAAGCATATGGACCAGCGTATTAAGGAGTTGATCGAAGTACAAGTTTTGGGCACTACCGATGACCTAACCAAGTTACAAGGAAGTCCAATTGTCAAAGAACAATTCAATATGGATATTCTTAAAGATTTCCATACTCAAAAAATTGAAAATACAAGGGTACCGATCCTAAGGAGCACATTCAGCAATACCATGATTCATTAGGGTTGTACTCTAATCTCAACCACATTCTCTGCCGCCTATTCGCCACAAGTCTGCAGGTGGAACCACTCTGATGGTTCTACTCTCTGCCAGAAGACTCCATATACACATTCGACCAGCTGCAGAAGCAATTCATCAAAACGTATGCTCACAACAAAGACAAAGAAGAAAATTTGTATTCTCTTATCAATCTCAAATAGTCCAACAGAGAGAAACTTGAGGTATTTGCAAAGATGTTCTTGGAGTTCGTACGTAAAGTAGACAATCTTGATCAGGAAACCGTTGTTACTGCTTTCATCAACGTACTCTAACTTAACTGTAAAGCCAAAGATCACCTCTTCCTCAACAAACCTGCGACCTTGGAGGATATGATCACCAATGTCAATAGTTACGTCAACTTGAAAGGATGATGTTCGAAAGGCATAAATCTACTAAATCCATCCTTACCATGAAAGGTCAATGTTTAAATTAAAACATAGAACTTAAGGATGACCAGGGTAACTGAAAAGCGTGCCAAGGGAAATACTGGAAACCCTCGGAAAGGTGGATCACAAGTCAAGCTGGTCCTCCCAAAGATGAATATTTGAATCTCCATAATTTTTCCAATCCTCACAAAGGATAAGCTCTACCGTCTCTCCCAACCATTAGAACCAATCCAGAGGCGACCGTACTACATGCACCATAAGGTAAACCATCATTCTACTAACAATTGGTATGCTTTTCAGAGGTTGCTTAAATTCATTTTCAAGGAGGGACGGATGTTTGAATATATTGTCAACCTGGAATCATACAAGGATGGCAGCTATAAGAAGCAGCATGAAGTTGTCCAGGTCGAAGATCAAGCTGCAGAGAAGCATTTTTACCATATGTGCCACAGCCACATAATCGAGATCAATCAGATCACCAGCTATAATAGATTCATGTGCAGAAGACTATCCGAATGCTGCAATCTCACACCTCAAGATAAAGAAGCCAAACTTCAGCCTGAGTCAAGCAATCGCTAGATATCATTCAAAGATTGCGATACTAGCCATGATGCGTTAGTCATAATGCTCAAAATGAAAAAGTTTGTCATGCACACAATGATGATCGATACTGGCAGCGGCATTGAGATCCTCTTTCAGAGCATTATTGACCAAATGGGATTGGCTGATCAAGTCATTCAAAGTGACGCCAATATCATTGGATTCAATGGTTCTAAAGAAAAGAAAGTAGGGAAGATCATCTTACCTGTTACCGCAGGACTAGCCATCATCGACGTCATCTTCTATGTGATCAACGCCAAATCTCGTTATCTCGGGATTATGGGCCGTTGTTGGATTCATAATATGGATGGAATCGCTTTCTCCGATCATCAAGTACTCTGCTTCAAACACAGCGATGGTATCTATGAGATCTGGGGTAGTCAAAAGCTTTCTCGAGCTTTCAAAAATACCGTATCTGCGATTCTGGATACCTCTGACAAGTATGCTGCATAGCAATTACAGTGAGCTGGTCACCAAGATGATCAGCCGTCCATGGAGGATCCCGCTGAATACATCAACATTGATGGACCTAGTAAAGGTACTATTATCGGTACTAAGCTGGTTCAGCATGAAAAAGATACTCTTATTCAGTTCTTCTGACTAAATCAAGACGTTTTTGAATTGTCTTTCAAAGAAATGCCTGGGGTCGATCTGGCCAAGACATGTCACAAATTGGCAATCAACATCAATGCCACCGTGGTCAAACAAAAATAGCGATGCCTATTACCACGACTTCGAGATGAAGTTAACATGGAGATCGGCAAATGGGATTCCTTCGAGAAGCCAAGTATCCAGATTGGATATCCAACATTGTCGTTGTCCTAAAGAAGAATTGAATGGTTCGCGTTTGTGTAGATTTCACCAATCTCAACAAACATACTCCAAAGGATAATTTCCCTTTTCCTAACATTCATCAAATCCAAGATTCCGCCACAGGTCACGAGCTCTTATTTATGATGGACGCCGCTACAGGATACAATCAGATTCCACTCTTGGATGAAGATCAAGAAAATACTATTTTCATCACTGAAAGAGGACTCTATTGCAACAAAGTCATACCCTTCGGACTCAAGAACGCATGTGCAACTTATCAACAATTGATGACTACTATGTTCAAAGCACATTTTGGAAAAGTCGTGAAAGTCTACATTGACGATCTCTTGTGCAAGAGCGTACAGTCCATCAATCACATTTCAGATCTAAATACAATATTCAACATACTTCAATCTTATAAGGTGCGTCTCAATCCAGATAAGTGTCAATTTGGTGTACATTCAAGTCGATTTCTAGGCCACCTCATCAGCAAGAAGGGGATTGAGGTCGATCCAGATCAGATTTGGGCTCTCCTCGACATGCCATCTCTAAAAACGGCAAATGACGTTCAGAAACTTTCTGGCAAGATTGCCGCTATCAACTATTTTATTTTAAAATATTGAGACTGCTGTCGCTGGCTACTCTTATTACTTCACGGTTACACTAAACGAGGAAAGTTTAGCCAAATGCAGAGGCTCAATGGACATCAGAATGCGAAACAGCTTTTCAGGATCTCAAAAACTATTTGGGGAAGTCTCCAATCATGAGCACCCCAATAGATAATAAGAAACTGATTATCTACCAAGCAGTTGCAGATACTTCACTTAGCTCGGTCTTCATTCGACTTGAAGGGAAAATTGAGAAACCATTCGACTTCATCAGTAAAACCCTCACTCTAGTGGAAACGAGGTACTCTAAAATTGAGAAACTTCTTCTCACTCTTGCTTATACTTTACAGAAACTCAAGTACTACTCCTAACCTCATTTAGTCAAAGTCATGACGAACTACCCACTTTGGGAAGTTCTATCCAAGAAAGAAAAATCAAGAAGAGTACAACAATGGTCAGTTAGTTTGGGAGAATATGATATCAAGTTCAAACAATGACATTCCGTAAAAGGGCTGGCCATTGCCGATTTCCTCGCAAATTTTCCAGTGGAAGATCCCGAGTAGGAGAAACATGATCCTGACCATTCAGAAGAAGTTACAGAAGAGCCACCCCCCAAAGCATTTAACGAGCGAGCTGAATGGATTGCAAGGAAGGGGTAGAGACTTTTTATAGATGGATCAGCTAGACCCGCAGGGTCAGGAATTGGAATCGTACTTATTACCCCTTCCAACAACATAATTAATAAATCAATCTGCCTAGATTTTGAGGCCTCAAATAATATCACCGAGTACAAAGCTCTCATTCACAAACTCGATCTCGCTCTCAAGTTCGGCGTCCCCGAACTCTCAGTTTAGACAGATTTACTACTCATCGTCCACCATTACTCTGAGCAATACAAGAAGAATGGCAAGATGATCGAATATGCAGCCCCCGTTGCAGATAGGATGAGCAATTTTGCGCAATCAACTTTCGATTATCTTCCTCGAGGCAAAAATAGACACGCCGACTCCTTGGCATATCTAGCCGGGGTCTTAGGCACAGAAGCTGGATATCTCCAGATCAATGTGATTTCAACCCCCAGCATTGATCACATTTTTGTATGCATGATCAACACTAGGGGCAATAAAAGGGGAGACGACGATTGGCGAAAGCCTTTCTCAGTTTATCTTGGTATCAATAATAAATGTGAAGGACCACTTCTAGCAGATCTAAAGGAGCGTCGACAGCTAATAGATAACTTGAAGCGCTACACCAATCAAAATGGCACCTTGTACCGCCGTTCAGTCATGGGGACTTACCTCAAGTGCCTCTCTAAAAATAAGTGGACGAGATGATCCGCGGTTTACAAGAAGGGACTTGTGGCTCCCATGCTGCAGGTCGATCACTGGCAAACAGAGCCATTACACAGGGAGTATTCTTGCCCGGCATGTACAAGCAATCAGAAGAGTACTCACGCAAATATGGCGCATGATAGCGACATGAAAAGATGATATGTGCCCCTGCGCTCGAACTCCATGCAAGCAAGGTATTTTGGCCATTCAAAAGATGGGCACTCGATCTTGTCGACGAATTTTCTAATTATCAAGGTAACCGCTACCACCTCCTCGTAGCTACCAAATATTTTACAAAATGGGTAGAAGCAATTACACTTTGTCAAACCAGAGAAGAAGAGGTCCTCTTATTTATCTGGGAACACATCATCACCCGGTTTAGGTGCCCCTACCTAATTCATATCGATAATGGGTCCCAATTTGTTGGAGAAAAAGTCATAGCTTTCCCTAACCAACACAACATCATTCACTCACCATTCAATCCCTACTACCCTCAAGGAAATGGCCAAGCCGAAATCACCAACAAAACCATCGCAGATGGACTCAAGAAAAGGCTACACTCTCAGAAAAAAGGGAATTGTGTTCGAGAACTTCCTCATGTCTTATGATCATATTGTACCACTCCACATCAGTCGACAGGTTGTACTCTATTCCTCCTTACCTAAAGCACTGAGGCCGTCATTCCCTCTGAATACCATCATCCGGTCAAAGATCACGAGCTAACTAGCGAAGAAAATGAGTTTGAATTGGCTTTCAGCCTCAATTAGATTGAAGAAACTAGGGAATGCGCCATTGTTAGCCTAGATCGATATCACCATATGCTAGACAGTTTGTACAACCAACGAGTCAGAAGCCGTACCTTCCAAATCAATGATCTCGTCCTCTGATAAATGCCTTAACATCGCAAAGAGCCTCATGCTGGGAAACTAGCAGACAATTGGGAGGGTCTATTCCTTATCATATGTCTCTCATGCCTAGGATCATATTATCTCATGGTAGAAGAGCGCATCCACATTTTGAGTCCTTGGAACACTAGGCGACTGAAGCGATATTATCATTTGGTCCCTCTCTACTCTATTTTAGTTTCTCACTTTTTCATTCCAGAAGTAAGATTTCCATCTCCACCCAATGTACATTCTTTTTCAGAATTCAATGAAACTTACAAGTTTTCTCCATACATCTCTCTACTTTGAAGATAATACATAGATTAAAGCATAGATAATACTAACTTTCAATCAATATCATTCCAGTTAAATTAAGAATGCACTTGGTTTGGCTGACTCAACTAAATCTCCTGTGATTAGAGCAAGGTAGCACTTATTTTCAATCAACAGACTCAACCAGACATAAGATAAGGCAAATGTAAAACTAGCCTTCATTTCTTTCAATATGTCTGCGACATCATACCATTTAAATCATGAATACACTTGGTTTGGCTGACTCTACTAAATCTCCTGCGATTAGAGCAAGGTAGCACTTGTTTTCAATCAACGGACACTACCGGATATAAGATAAGGCAAAGGAAAAAATAGCCTTCGTCTCTTTCAATATGTCTGCGATATCATACC
The DNA here is from genome assembly GCA_014058105.1 of Kingdonia uniflora. Classification (NCBI taxonomy): domain Eukaryota; kingdom Viridiplantae; phylum Streptophyta; class Magnoliopsida; order Ranunculales; family Circaeasteraceae; genus Kingdonia; species Kingdonia uniflora. The sequence goes on along the minus strand of JACGCM010001530.1, from coordinate 163,572 downwards.
AGTTAAATCAAGAATACACTTGGTTTGGCTGACTCTACTAAATCTCCTATGATTAGAACAAGGTAGTACTTGTTTTCAATCAGCAAACTCTACCAGATATAAGATAAGGCAAAGGTAAAACTAGCATTCATCCCTTTCAATATGTCTGCGACATTCTGCCAGTTAAATTGAAGTTATGCCTGATTTAACTGACTCTACTAAACTCCAAGGTTAAAACAAAGGTGATACTAGTTTTCAATTAAAGAGCTCAACCAGACTTAAGATAAAGCAAAGGTAAAACTAGTTTTTATCTCTCAACATGTTTGTGAAACATATTTTTCTTTTCAAGTTTGTATATAACTACTACAATAGAGCCTTTTTTGTTGTGGGGCTGTCAGCTTCGCTTAGCCCTACAACAGGAGGCCGACTAGCTATTAATTCTCAGGCTCGAGCAGTCACATCAATCCTGCCCTCCTCAATCAATTTAGCAGATCGAGGGCCCAGATCCGTTCCCATAGAGCTGGTGCAATCTCCTCGATCAATATCAACCTTGTAGATACATCCCCTTCCTGACATACAGTCAAACAAGGTATCTTTCTCTAACTCAATTTTTTTAACTTCTTCTATAAAATAAGTAATCACAGACCTCTACAATTCTGAATGCAAGGCATGAGTTGAAGCGGAGTGAGAGAAGGCCGTCCTCGACCTCTGAAGGCGGTTTTATAACCTTTTGCACTTAGCTTTTTGGCTCTCAATTTCTTTATTAATTTGATCTGTAAAGACAATCTTCTCTACAAACTTTTCCGCAGCTTTGGCTGACTCAGCTTGATTAATCGCCTCTAATTTAACCACTTGAGCACGAAGTGCCTCGATCTTCTTGTTCAGTTCGTCCACATCTGGAATTTTCTTTAACAATTCCTCTTTATCCATTATCATAATCTCATTCCCTCTGATAATACGCCCTAACCCTTTTCCCTAACGAAAGTAGCATCCAACTTTATTTGACACTCCTGTAATTGCTCAATCCCTTTATGCACATGCCCTTGAATCCGAGCAACGTCTCCCTCTAGTTCCCTTATTTAAGATGATAAGCTAACAACATCCTCTGGAATAAGAGAGACCCTGACATCATTTTAATTCTTCTTTGAGTGCTCCCTAGCCTCGGCATTCCTGGCATGCAAGTTGACCTGAGCCAATTCAGCCTTCAGCTATGCTGCCCTTTCGTTCAACTCATTACATTTTTGTTGAACTGCCTGAAATTCCATATCCTTTGCAGAAAAAGTTGTCATCAATTGTTTAGCTACAGCTTCAGATGCAGATTGATCGTCTCGAGCTCCCTTTAGTTCATTATCTTTATCAACTAATTTCATCTTCAATTGAACCAGCTCATTCCTGCTATTCGCCAGATCAGTTCGAATTCGCTGTTGATTATTATTTTTATTAAACAAATCCTTTCTCGAACCGGCCACCGAGTGATTTAAGCCATCCTTCAATCTTTCTAAAGCCTGTACACGGTAATGGGCTATGTCTGCCTCCTTGCTCTATACCATCAGTGCATCATTCTAGCTTTTGAGTTTAGCTGCATGTTCTTTTAACTCCTCGAGCTCTTTGTGCCCTCTCTCAATTTCAATATCCTTCTCCTTAATCTGCCAAGTTAGATCGACAGCAGTCTGTGTTGCCTCAACAAACTTGAAATGCACCTTTACATGTTGATCTTCTCTATCTTCGTTTGCTTTTCCCATCCGATTAAACTCCTCTACAAATTCCTGGTTACATTGGCGAGCATCAGCTTCGTGCAAATGATCTGACTCCAATTCGACCTGCACATTACAAATATATTGTATCAAGTTTGATTTACAATACTAATCACTACATTTTTTATTTCTAACAAGATATCTATTTTTTGACATTCATTGTGTAAAACTACTTCTGAACTTAAGGTCGAAGTATAATCTCGGATGGATGCTCCATAGCATATACTTGCAAGTCTAAGGTACACATTCTCTATACTTGAGTACGCCAAAAACAAAAATCTTTTATGTCAAGCACCATTCCAGTGCCATTTGCCCCTAAATCGGTAATGGGTTTTTGGTTTATCTCAACACTCTATTTATTACTTTGTAGCTTTATACTAATGAAGCATACAAATCAAATATTTCTTGCTCTATTCTAACCTGTAGCTACGCTTGCGATGACAACAGGGACACTGAGGCCTCTCTCTCCTTAGCAAGCTCAACCTCTAAATCATTTATTCTGAGGCCTCTCTCTCAGTTTCAATCTTTGGGCATTCGTTGTAATCCCCTTGGTTATTCCATGCCGTCTGAGGTGACACACCATCCAGCCCAATAACAACCCAGCAGCATCATCTTCAACCTCTTCATCCTCCTCCTCCACATAGGTGTCGGCCCTAATTGCATCCACCTCCTCTTCGGAATATCCTTTGGACATAAGGTAACGCCCGAGCCTGTCACACTCAGCTACCACCGCCTCTAAATCCACTCTCGTCTCTGCCTGCAGTCTATTAATCTCAACTACTTTGGAAGCCTTCAAGGCCTCCAGCCAATTCCCCTCCTTACTCAAATCATTTTTCAAACGAGCTGCGTTCCTTTCAAGCTTGATCTTCTTCTTCTTCAGCTCAGCTCTCTCTTCCTTGGCCACGAGGCATATTCCCTTCATCAACTGAGCAGCATGTAAAAATTAAGCAAATCGACCTTATTGATTAGCCCGAATCATAATGCAAAATCCATCATAAATAAATACTCGAGCATATGAGCCTACTATTTTACTCATCTCCTCCTCCCCATGGAGAGCTGCCAGCCTAGCCTTTTCCTCCACTTCTTTCCAATCGTCCTCCAAATCAGGCCATGCTTCTGCGACCTTGCCACCTGATACTTTAGAAGGTTCAACCCTTCTCTTCTTTGCCTTCTCAGCAGCTGTACCAGCGGTCCCAGCGGCCACAGCACGCTTCAGTTATTGCCTTTTGGGGAACGTTTGACCTAATTTGCTCTACGTAATGGACTCAGGTAATCCTTTGTCCATTCCAGGGGTCTTTGGCAAGTTTGCTTGCTTTTTGCCATCAGTCCTTTTCTTTTTTGCTGCTGTCAGTACTCGTCATTAGCCTTGTCGACTGAGATTTCAAAACTTTTTCAACTCCATTGTGAACGCGCTTCTTCCTGCTAATGCCAAGATCTTCAAATACAGCCTCGAGTACTGTCTCCTTTAGAGAAAATTTATCAAACAATAACTATTTCCTCGTCATCTGTGATCTAGGACCTGTCATACACAAAATATTAATATCAATGAACATCGTAAAATTTCAACTATCAATCTCGCACATTATGCATTGCTATACTTACGTTGTTTTACAATTCTAAACAGAAGATCTATTGGTTCTTCATCATCTCTCTAAAGGCAATCACCCTGCACCCATATCACATTATCGTTCCAAGGTCGACCTGCCGAGTTCAGATTGAAGAAGTGAAGTCGAGTCGAGTTCGTACAAAAATAAGCCCCTTCACTTGCACCATAATTTTTTACACCATAAAACTGCAACACATCCTCAGGGGATACCCTCCTCTTTCTACCCTCTCCTGCCCACCTTATGTTCAAAGCTTCACAAATACTTATCACCTCCCACATATTCCCATTCATTTGAACGGGACATGCACCGATAAGATTCATAATCCCTTTAGCCAGATTGCTAAGGGGAAGATCAACCCATACTCCAGCTGAGATAGATAATATAAAAAACCCTTTGAAAGTTTACCCTGAACATCCCCATCGAAGTACTCAAAAGAAATCAATTCCTCTATACCCTTATCCCTTTTCTTTTTCTCCAAATTAACCAGCAAATAAAAGTACTCATCTCCTGTTGCTGCAGTACAACTCCTAAATTGCCTACCGGCATAATTGATACAGTTCCCCCATCTACCTCCTACAAAAGCCTTGGCTTTACAGAACTCTCTGAATGCATTCGAGCGAAGAGGGTAGGATACCAATCTTTCAGGGAAATCTGGAAATTGATCAACACCTACTTCTTCCTCACTTCCAGGAACTCTAATCTCAGATTCAGTCGGCCGACCAGAGGTCGATGCCTCACTTATAAGGGAATTCCTCATAACAACTACAGGAAAGAATTCTTATCTTACGCAACACTCCTCACGATCAACCTACACGCAGATCTAGGTATCTATCGTTATCTTTTTATATACGTCAACCATATTCAAATATCTTTCTTATCTCTTATAACAAACATATTTTCATAGATTACTATAAATAATAATTTATCACTTTTCCTAGCAATAAAAATTGATCTCCAAAAACATATACACACATCACATATATCTACTAACCTTCTATATCGGAATATGAATCTGAGGCAGCGCCGTATCCTTCCCTCGCCACGCTGTTGTACAACCACCTTCACGATTTAGATTCATCAACTCTCTCATGCTTTGGCTAATGATCCCTTTTACTTAAAGCTCCATAAGTTTTTATGTTATTTTTGCCTCTCTTCTTCATTCTTCTCTCATTGCTCTTCAAGTTTTCAGAAGTTGAAAAATGTTTAATTGGCAAGGATGAAGCAGTATTTATATTTTCTCTCTCAAACTGCTAGTAGTTATTGAGCCTTGTACGAGCCGCCCTTAGTTTTGGAACTGAGGCATCCCTTCCACTATCCATGCCAGATGTCTTATACCTTTTCGGTACAAACGCCTTCCCATCATGCACTTTCCCTTATATTTTAATCTATTTTTATCTTTCTTTTCCAAATTTCCCTCTGACCTTACCACACTCATAATTGCTCACTCTTTACATGCAATCAAGTTTTCACAACATTTTCACAAGGGACAAAATCAGAACCTCCCTGCTTATTTCTGTACGTGCTTCTTCTTCTACTCTTATAGCAACAATGACGTCATTTCCAAAGCTCCCATAACAAAGTTTCAAATATTTTTAAATTCATTTTAACACAACAGTCATAAACAACATTCACAAAAATTAAGGATCTATTCAATAACAATTTCTTTTAAATTAATCAAACTCAAACAGTTACATTCTTCCATCCCTATTTTTACATTCCCTCACTGGTAACTCAGCATCGTAACCAGCCAGTCCAAAAATTCTCTCCCACACTTCAGCGTTCTTTATTGCCAATCGTCTTTCAGCGACATAACGTATTCTCTAAGATCGAGTCTGCACCATTCTTCTCTCTGCCCCCATATTCAGAGCTCATTTTACCCTTATTTATACATTTTTACTACTAATTTCCCACAAAACGTGATATAATATTTTTATCTCATAACAGAAACCCCAAAATCTGGAGAGAAAGTATTTAATCATATCTCTTTCTCTCGAACTCAATCATTTCATACCTCTTCAGGTCGTATTCATTCTTTCCATATCTAATTTTCTAAATCGACCTTTATGAGCTCGAATTTTCATTCTAAAACTCCTACAAAAATAAAATTTATTTTCTCTCCCACATTTCCAACACATAGGTCAAATAATACTTGCATCTTAACACATATTTCTTCCTTTTTATAAACGGCTATATAATTAGCTCGATTCTTATAAATAGTTTACTTTCTGCCTTCATACATGTCATTGCATACAATATTCTTACAATCTCCATATAGCTCGATTTCTAGAGTTATTCTATTTTTATATCAGTACGAAGTTGGAAAACTAATTTTATTCATCTCAAAATAAATTACAAATGCTTTTACAGATAACAAGTCTTTCAAGTACTCAACAATAGGTACTTTACAGATAATAGGTTTGTCTAGTACTCAACGTCAGGTACTTTATAGATAATAAGTTTTTTAGTACTTTTACAGCTAAATTTTTTTTCAGGCACTCTGAAACATTAAATCCTTCTGTTCGCCATGCTTCAGTGATTTTTCACCCTGATACAAAGCAGAAATTAGAAACAGCGAGTATCCTCACTCCCATGAGTCTGGTCGAAGTCTAGACAAATTTCAAATATAAACTATGAAAGCAAGAGACTCATTACTTGAGCCAACCCTTCAAACTGAAAGTATTCTTAGCACAAAGAAAAGATGGAAGTACAAAGGAAGACTTTCACTCACTGTCTCCCTCCTCCACTACCGTCGCCGCCTCTTCTATAACCGCCACCCTCATATAGTTGGTAGAGATAAAGAGGGCCCTACCTTAGAATCTATTATTACACAAGACATCAACGCAACTGTACCGCAGTTACGCATATTCCTGTTTCTGTCTCCCCAACCTTGTCCTCCGCGATGCAGAGACAAACCCAACATTGCTCATTCGATAAGAAAACGTGGTGAAACCTCCATTTTTAGTAAAACTCTTCTTTAGCTTCATCCGCTTCATTCTCCGACATGCCTCGGTACGTCGAAGGAACAGGTACAGGAATAGGATCCTCTAAGAATTGATCCCCAAAAAACTTCAACTTCAACCTCTGCATTTTATAAGCAATTCGCTCTTCAAGAATCATTTTACGAGTCTTCACCATCTTCACAACTTGCAGTGAATTTTACAACAAAACAAACGTACTTTACAACAAACCTCGGTATAGGCACTATTTATATAACCCTACATTTATTGTACAGGTACATTTTCCTAAGCGTCATCATTCAGTATAGATGTAACTCTTCAAACCCTAACCATCATATAAATCAATATTCCCATCAACACTCAATGCACGTACATCTCACTTTGACACACGTATTTTCCATGCAGCCAACAAGCATCATTATTTTTTTTTAAATTCAAACTCCCAACCCGAATACCCGTATATCCAAATTCTTTCTCAACCAAAGCCACCTGTGATTTCAGCTGCGAGGGGGTGATTATAAGGGCCTATCCCTCGATCTTTCCTAAAATAGACCTGTCATCAGGTCAAATTACCTCCATGTCAGACTCGCACATTCTTCACATGACTTCCCAGTCAACATTGCCACATACTTTACGAATTGATGAAGAACGTAGATCGAGCTCAAACTGGAAAACCTCAACAAGTCAAAGCCACATGTGTCTCATGAATTTAGCAGTTATTCAATTAACAGCCACTAACCACATTGTTCAGAAAATGTGCTTCAGCACGATGAAGAACTGCGGAAGAGGCCTCTATAAAGAAAAAGTTCCAGAAGATGCAAGGACCAGAAAAATATATGAGAAATCATCAAGAAGACTATTTCTTCTAAGATTCTCAACACTCTAAAATTCGTATTCACAAGATCAAATATTTCTGAGTCTAGAAACAACTTGTAATAAGAAATCATCAGCCTCAAGCAATAAACATCACTATTAATAAAACCCTCAACATGAGGTCACGGTTTTTAACCTATTCATAGGTTTTCCATGCTAAACACCTGTGTCATTTCTTGTTTATTAGATTTTTATCACAGATACATTGGTGTAAGGACTAATTCCAGGCCACTTCGAGCTTGCGGAATTAGGCCATTACACACCTTAAAGTTCAACCTCTTTCTTTTTTATAATTTCTCTTAACTCCTTTATCTTTCTCAGTCTGTTGGAGAGAGCTGCCTTATTCTTTTGTAGTTCCCTAGACAATCGAGCCCCTATGCTTCGTTCTCGTGATATCTCTGCCTTTATACTTTCTTCCTCTTCACTAGCGCTTTTTAGTGCCTCCTTACTCGAACTTAGTTTAGCCGTTAATTGTTTATTTTAAATGCGCAACATGTCACACTGACTTTGAATAGCTTGCAGTTCCCCCTGTCATCCTAGAATATATTCATAATAGTTCGATTATACCAACATATTACATATCATAGTTAATAGGTTTAAATCAGGACAATGATAGCTGAATAATATCGATACATCATTCTATTGATCATCAGAGAGAACAAATTTGATTTATCATCAACAACAGTATGCAAAAATCTAACACATGCAGGACCACTAAAAGGAAGACAAGAATCCCCAATTTTTAATTCTTCAAGAAATGAGAAGACTGCCCTTTTTCCATCGAACTCTTTCTATTCGCTACTTGCACATCTACCGGAGTGGTAAAGGTCACCACCTTTTGCTGATGTCGCTTATGTTGCGATCGGGGTATCAAACTCTCAACCTCCTCCTCCTCTTCCTCTTCTGGTGACAGTTCCCTCGGCCAAGGAATGGGTTTTGTACCAACAATTTCCCCATCATCTTTAGTGAGCCACATATTCTTAGCCTTAGAATTCTCTACATCAAAATCCTTCCCGCATTCCGTCATGAACTTCCTAAATTTTTTCTCTACCCTAGCCAGTTCACCTCCATAAAAATTAATAATACTGTCTATATGGCGCTCATGTTTGGTTTGAGCACCAAATTTAGCTCGTGGTGATATAGATGCTCCTTCAATGTCATATGCACTTTGTGCAGCCCCTGATGCATTTCTTTTTGTAATACACCAATAGCCCTCAAATCAGCTTCTACCTTCTTTCAAAAATTGCATTGCTATAGACATTTTTTGCTCCACGTGTTGCAATAACTCATCTTGTAGCCCCTTTAATTCACCCTTTAATCACTTTTGTACCTCTATTTTCATTTTCCGTATCCTGAAAAATATATTTATCATGGCCCTCCAATCCTACATAAAGCCAAACACATCAAATAAAGGTTTTACACCACCTCATACAACAGACACACCAGCTCCAGCAGAATACTTTCTTGACTCTAAACTATGACGATTATGTACTTCTTGAGCTAAAAATATAACTCAAGCTGGGTCCGGAACTATACCTTTCTCATTCAAAAGATCTACATAAGCTTCTTTTAACCCTCGTTCACTATTTACTTCGACCTTAAAATACAATGTCAGAGCTATTAGCATACTTTGACACCTAGACCTATCCCTCGGGTCGTTAAAATAAGTCAACTCTTTTGGCTTTTAAATTAACACCCCTCTTTCTTCTTCCTTTCATAATACCTCATCCCTTTCAATTTTTATCTTAGCATATCTACACTGGAGATCATATAACTCTTTAAAAGTTTTCTCTTAATTCAACTTAAATTTCCTTCTCTCATACTCAATTTTATTAAGTACTTGCTGAATACGAGCTACGGAGTCCTTCACTCTACTCAACGACCTCTCCAGTTCGGAGTTAGTTTTTCTTAATCACTCTATCTCTTATACAGAGTACAAATACCTTGTTATCTTATAGACGTTAAAAATGAGCATATTTCAAAATCATCACTCCAACTTTAATAAAGTATATCAATGCAGAGTACAGTCCCATCAACATTACACGAACTATATTAAGTCAAAAATAGAATACCACAGAATGTTTAGAGATTCTTGTTGATGTCTACCTTGGATGGTGCCTCAAACGTCGTCACCCCAGGTTGGACTAGATCTGTAGGTTCCAAAGACAGATCAGATGTCTCCCCAGGAAGACCTGGCTTAGTAAGTTTTGATAGAGGGTCCATTTTTTTCTCACCCTATAGGAATGGCTCACCATTTCCTGGTAGGAGGTCCGACATTTTCTCCAGTGACATAACAACATCAGACATCCCTTCGCCCGCAGCCTTGGAAGGGAAGACTATTTCCTTATACCTACCAGCCTGGCCTAGCTCAACATCCTCAGGGATCAGTCTAAAGTCATAGTAAGATTGGATGAAGTGATCTCTTTTGACTAAAAGGGCAGCAACTAATTTTGTCATCACATCATCATGCCCCACCAAATCTTCATGCTTTTTTGTAAACTCTGCAACCGCTGACGCATCCTCAACTCTCTTCTCTTTCTATAGCTTGATCTCCACTTCGAGCTCCTTCATATGAGCCGCTTGAGTTTCTAACTTTACCATCAGATCCCCAAACTCCTGGCCCCATTTTTCCAGACAATGGGTTGCCCCCTTCAGCGGCACTGAGGGCTGCCGGTACAACAATACATAAAAAAAATTAGCAAAATAGTTTTAGACCGCATACAATAACAATAACAGAGTCCATGGACGTACCGCAAAAGTATGCTCATGGTACTCATCCTCGAGCTGCTTGGGATTTGTCCCAGCAAGCAAACAATATTTCAATTCAAGATCTTTTATCTTGGCAGAAGCAAGAGGATTAGTTCGTAAACTACCCTCTTCCTCATGACATTTTCTCTTACTCGAGCTCTTCTTCAAATTAACAGGAGCAACCGCACTCACTTCCAATCTCTCCTCCCCGTCGCCCAAAATAATCTTTGCGACCTCCCATTCTGAGGTAGCTACACCAACAACAGATGTACTCTGCAAAACCAATTTCCTCGAACTCTGAGTATTCCATTTTGTGGTTTGAGGTGCAGGAGGTGGGGGACTAAGAACATTAGCAACAGTCAAGACAGCTATTCCCTCAGCCATAGCTCATTTCTCCTGAGATCGTTAGACTTTAAGTACTGCAGAATCTACCCTTCTATCTCTACGAATACCCAACTCACTAAGTACCTGCTTTAGATCATCCTGGTCTCGAGTAATATAATCAAATAGGCTGGCCTTGTCTGGTGTAGATGAAGGTCTGGGTTCTGCCAATACAAGGAACAAAACATTATTTAACAACACGAAGACATGGTTATTGGCTATTTGAAGATTGGATAACATTACTTACTCAAATTATAATATCTATGATTCAATTCGAGCGTTGGTTCATTTGGAACCTGCATACAGTTATACCAACACAAGGTGGTCGTTCCATGGTCTACCCGTAGATTCAAAGTAAAAAAATTTGGCCTAGATGAATTACTATATATGTAACCATTACTTTGACCTTTGATATATTTCCATTTACAAAACTTTATCACGTCTTCAACTTCAAATTGCTTTGCAGTCCCTTCCTTCCTTCATTTTTTGTTTAGTACCTTACATACCCTCATTATCTCATAAACATTACCATTTAACTGAGCAGGGCAACGCTGTAACACATTCATAACCCCTTTCTGAAAGTAGGTCAAAGGAATTCTAAGGCCATATACAACCTGATTCAAGAATCATAAAAAACCATCCCTCGGGCATGAGAGCTCGAGACCATTGTAATATGAAAGACTAACCTCCTCACCAATCCCTCTATTTTTCTTCCACTTCTCTTAACATAGAACCTGGCAATATGCAGCCTCCTCCTCATTACCAAGGATATAACCCCTAAACCATAGACTTTGCTCCTCCACATAACTGCCCTATTCTCCCTACAATTTATTTTTATATTTCAAGTATTTTTTACCTACATCTACCCTCTTTGGGTATATAACAAAGACTTTCACTTTTTCTTTTTTGTCCTCCTTCTCTATCACCTCCTCAGTTTTACTGGGCCCCCCAAACTCTATGTTTATCTCTACACTATTCACAGTTTCATTCATAGCATTACACTCATCCCTCCTACCTGAAGGCGATGTTTCCTCAGAACTGGATGATGCTACAAATTTATTAGTGGGAATACAAGGTTTAGAATACATACTGAACCTACAAATATATAAACATATTTTATCATTATTTCTACACTACATACAATAAAAACAAACCCAAACTTCTACCCAGTCAACACGACTATTTTATAAATTCCCAAAACAACAACAAAAATAAATCATTTCAAATTTCCCCCTTCTTCTCCAAACACATTTTTTCTCTCTCTAACAAGTCTATTCATATACCTATACTTATACCCTTCATTTTTATTTAAAACCCCAAAACCTCTATATTATCAGATACACATATCAAACAGGTTACTACACATATCAAACAGATTACTACAAATATCATCCAGATAACAGAACAAATCAACCAGACCGAGCTTTATATTACCAACCTATACTTGAAGAACAACAGTCTTCTACTTTGGCCGGATGTCTTGTCAAAATTGAGTGCTCCCGTCGCTTTCCTAATAATTTTTTAGCACCTGATGAAGCTTTCTGGCCAAAATGATACTCAGAACTCAAACATTTCCTCTCCTGAGAAGTAAGATTGACACAATTTTTCTCTTTCTGAAACTACAGCTAATTTATGAGGAAGAGAGAGGCACATTTTTATACTCTTCCTCAGTTTGTGAAACGACGGCTCCATCAGACATGTGTCAGTCACCCCTACTGTCTCTACAGGTATGTCTTTTCGATTAAAAGCATCATCATGACTTGTGCGATAACGTCTGCCGTCATGAAGTCTATCTCTATTTTCTGCCATTAAAATTTTTACACCCCTTCCTCAACACAGTACAACACGACCAATCACCTTACTTTTATACTCTACCAAAATCGTACAACTTTCCTAAAACAGATCAATATTCAAAATTCGAAGATATCACTACAGTTGTTAAAATCCTACAGATGTCTCCCACAATATCCGTACACAAAGTATAAAACAGAATAATTTATTATTATTCAATCAGATCAAGACACCACATTCGTTTATTATCTCAGAAGTCCCTCACCTTACATTTATTCAAACCCAACCACAGAATACTCAAAAATAGATTACTTATTATGAGCTTCTATGCTTCGAGCTTACCGAGATCTCCAATTACATCTAAAGCAGCTATGATGGTGCGTCTCCCCACACATAATTATCTCTTCTTTCACTGCCCTTGCATCCACCTCAACGATTTTGTCACACGCAAGCTGTCAAACAGTCAGTTCCTGCACTGTGGTACTCAACAACGACCTTCGGAGCATATCGCACTAGAAATTTTGGTCATACTCTATACGCTTCCCTTCCTCATCTAGCCCGGTAAGATTCAATGGTCATTCCGGTAATACAGTATCATACGGCAGTCGACGAAAGTATCTCTCACACAGTTCAGCAACCTTAATCTGAAACTGACCATCTGCTGTATATTGAACACGCTGAGCATGCTGAGCTCGAGTCCTCACCACCATGTTTAGTCACACTACCTCCAGAGCAAGATTATCCCTGCAGAAAATACAAATCATAACAGCCAGGATTCATGAATTTATACCCGCCAGGAAGATCTTTGAAAATATCACCCCACTGATTTGGCCGAAGGATATATTGTTCAAAAAAATTTGTAGGAAATAGAAAATCGTCATCAGATCCAGCAATATTATGACAGATAATTGTTTCCATATTAAGAAGTATCTCCTCATATTTTATACGAGCAAATATAAGGATGGCAACACATAAGATCAAGCAAATTCAGCATTAACACCTAAGGATCAATATCAACCCTTTCTTACAGTTTGCAACTCTCTGTCATCCAGTTCGAATACACAGATCACAAAAAACAATATATAGTTACTTCCTGATGAATCACCTTACATAAATCATCTACTTCCTATCACTATGTTTTTGAACTCCTCTCAATTTTCAACCTAAGTTATGATGACCATTTACTCTCATACACACAGAACTCCTTACAGCTCAATTTCCCCTATAATACCCCATACTACCTAACTCTTATTTTACAGACAACAAACTACACAAACAAGTTCGTGATAAATAATCATGACCAACTATTTTATTAAGTTCAAAATTTTCTTTACAAGATACTTTATAGAAATAACATATTTCCAATAATTATAACAAATTGCATCACAAAGTTACAGTTCGAATTGCTTTTCAGAAATCAACAGAGAAGATGATGAAAAACTGAAGCTGATTACAAACTCTGATCCTATGCTGCAAAGTTACAGGAACCAGTTCGCACTGGAAATCATAGATGAAAGATCTTCTTCATGGCCAAAATCTATGGTCCATGGAAGAAAATGGTCTTCCTCCTCGCCACCTCTTCCACCATAACCCCCACCTCCGCGCATGTTAGAGACAGACGCAGGGTCATATTTCTTCATCAAGACCCACTCATTAGCAGGGTATTGGCGAGACTCCCTCGGACGAATGATTGTTGCTTCATCTTCAGTTGTCACAGCATCCTCCTTCATCAACCAAAGACCATTTTGGCACTCTACCTCAGATGTCAGTAGATAATAGAAATGTACCATTTGATAATGATCATCCCCTACCTCTATCACTTCTTCATATGATATGTGATGATACGTGAGAGATACCATAATTAGAGTAGGCAGATGCAACGGCTGGTATCCAAAGTACTTGATGCGTAGCTCCTCTATCTTCCTCCAAATCCTAGACTTTCAAGCCTGAGTCCTTGTTGTTACCATCCTGTCCACAGTAGAACAATTTCAAGTTCAAAAGCAGAAAATAGAGAAGACAGAAGTCAGAGACAAAGACTTGGCTCTTCTAACCTTAACAAAGGCTACTTTTATACTCAAAGTTGACTTTCCAAATTCCCAACGTCAGAAAGATTCCCTATGCAACAGCATTTGACTACAGTCATTGGTTTTTGGAAACCTAACAGACACCAGCAGATACTCATAAATATATATTGGAAATGATTCCCAGATTTTAATTACAGCATTAATGGCACTTCTTAACCAACACCACTTGCCCGCAAGGTTTCTCGTATTGTTGGCTGAGAGGGGGTGGTTATAGTGGCTTATTTTCTATCTCGAACTCATGCTTCATCTTCGAACTACATATGAACTTTCGATCTCACCAACATAGTACGTGGCACAAAAAAAATCAAGACAGCAACATCAAAAAGCAAATATAGCACTAATTTCTCAACCAACACAGCTCATTCGTGAGGCTCCTCATACTATTGGTTGAGAGCCATCTTGTAATAGTTTATTTCGTATCTCGGACTCAAGCTTCATCCTCGACCTCATCAGCATACAGGAAATACTACTAAAAACATATTCAATATTCCTCAGTTTGAGTCATCGTTGACAGCCTCTACATCAACATTTTGATTTATACAAGTGTGCAGTCATCAATAGAGTCATTGTACAGTAATAGAGATTAGGATATTGCACAATCTGGTCAAACGGAATCTTACATATATTTTGTAACATCCATCATTAAGAATCTTAATGATCATCAAACGGTCATATTATAAGACCTATAAATCGAACCAGAGAACTACAGATTACGGACAGGCAATTATATATATAAGAACCCTACTCTAAAACTCTACGTATTTAGATCACTCATTGTAATAAGTTAGAAATCTTAATAAGATTATCTTTTCTTTCTCAAAATCCTCAAGAGAGGTCGTGGTTTTAACCTATTCAATGGTTTTCCACGCTAAATTATCTTGTTGATTATTGCTTACTGTTCTTGAGCGTTCTAAACACATTTGGTGTAAAGGCTAAGTCTGAATCCCAGAATTAGGCAATTAAAGGTACCATAGACATACAGCCTGACAGATTCAAGAGCTAAAGAAGTAACAATGGTTTGTTTTGTTTGTGTTTTGATTGATATAATATGTTGTCAATGGGGTGTTTTGGTTTTTTGGTAATTTTGAGATTTGATGAAATGGGTATGTTTATGAAGGATGTTTAAGGTGTGCCCATATCAAGATGAGAAATAAAGGATGCAATTAAGTAGGGAATTGAGGTTGTATCCTCGACAAATCAAGTTTATATTTTAGAATAGAAGAACCCAAATGAAGGCCGTGTTTTGAGCAAAGGGGTATTTGTTGTTTTAACTTTATTTTCTTCTTGTGATCTTCAGACAAACGGAAGCAAAATTCATTTTTTAAGCTTTTAAACCCGACCCGACCATAATCGACCAAAAAATCGGTCCAGTTTAGGTTCGATTTTGGTTTTTCTTATACATTCTACAGTTCGGTTCGAGTCAGGTTTGTAACCTAAATCGGTTCGGTTCGGGTTCAAAATTTTAGAATCGAATAAGGTCGGTTCGGGTTCACTTTAGGCCGGAAACTGTCCCGTGCTCACCCCTAATATCATTCTTGAATCTAAGAGCCTCCTTAATCAATTTGTGTTCATCATTCAGGAGATTGCTAGCTATAAGAAAAAAATTAAGTTTAACAATCCCTGCAATGGCATCATCAAGGCTCTTCGTGTTTTGATCATTAATGCTTGTGGTTCTAGCTTGTGAGTTCCAAAAAAAAAAAAAACATGGTATTGAAAATGGTGGATAGGCTAGGTTCGGCTGATCATTTAAAGGTGGTTGGGAAGATGATTGGGGATCAGTGGCAGCCTTATTTAAAGAAGTGGGGTGAGAACCATGAGGAACTGAAGATATATATACAAAGGGACTTCTAGATAGAAAGTCCGGATTTTAGGGAGGGGTAATTAGTTAGAGAGAGAAACCTTAGAGAGAGATAGTGAATTTTAGTATGAAAAACTAGAACTGAGTTCTGCAGCAACATTTTGGAGTACAATTAGGAGGGGCGTTTCGTGGCTGCCAACGAGAGTGCGAGTGCGGAGTTGGATTCAGTCCGCTCCCAGTCTCTGTGTTCTTGAACTACAACTTAAATTCTTATCCTTCTTCACCTTTGATCCTGTGGTTTCTTTATTTTCTGATCTTGCACTGATTCATTGGCCTTTCCTCTTCTTCTTGTTTGTGTTTCTATTGTAGGTAGGACGGCAGCGATACTGGATGAGCAGAGGATCGTGGAATGGTAAGGCGGACCAGAAATGAACAGCTAAAACGACTGCGAAAGGGGAGCGATTGATTAAGAGTTGGAACTGATTGATCAAAACAGGAGGGTTCCAAAAATTAAAAATTAATAAAATTTAAAATTTAAAAATTTAAAATTTTTTAAAAAAAAGGTGCAATCATTTGGCAGTCTTCAGTTTGGCTGGTGGGGCGACCGGAGGGTTGGGCTTGGGCTGGTAGGGAGAAGATCGGTTTTATCCCAGTTGTGTTTTGGATGGTGGTTTTGGCTGGGTTATTTTGCAATGGGCGGGGCTTGATATGTGGGTCTGGAATTTTATTTGTAGTGTTCCTGCTTGGGATTGTCTGCATCAGTAAGAGGAACTACTTATTGTGTTATTTTACTTTCGGGCTGTATAGTGACGTCAGCTTTGGGATTGTCTGAACAGTTGGATAGTGAGCATAGCGCTGACGACTGCATCAGACACAATTCACTGTTTCGCCGCTAAGCATTAAATGAGAAGATATTTTTACTCTGTATGATTAACGTTTGTACTGTCTGTCACCAGTAAATTTCTTTTGAAGTGTAAATTTTTTTTACCATTTAACTGGTTGTGGTCTTGACGATCTCTTTCATCTTCTCTGTTTAATCCTCTGCACTGTTTCTTCTCACATTTTGTTTCGTTTTGAGGTGTAGTGGATTACTATCCCAACTTTTGGTGGTGTAACCTTTTTTCTTCCTGAAAGAAGATTAGTCGGTGTGACTGCTTGTAGGCTCCCTCTTTGGGCTCTACGGATACGGCATAGTCGAGGTGAGATGCATTTCCAGTCCTCTGACTGGCCTGAATTTTTCGCTGGTGGGACTAGAGTTATACTTTGAATGAGGGATACCATCGTTGGCTTCCACTAGGGGTTCCCATAACAGAATGTTGGTCGGTTTATTTCGGTAGGGTTTTCGTTTGGTCGCCTCATTATGGTAGATTGGAAATGCTTGGTAATTTTTGGTACTGTTAGTTAGTCCTTTTCCTTCGGTATTATCGTACTGTGCTTAATTGCTTATACTTTGGTGGAATTGGGTTATGGTGGAACAGGTGGGGTATAAGTCTTATTTGTCGGTTTCAGCAGAAGGAGGATTTATTTCCGTTCTCTAGGGTTATGACTTTGAAAAATTACAATTTTAACTTTGCTGATAGCATGAAGAGACTTACAGTAAAAAAAACTAAAGGGGGCAATATCGGTGAAGGTTCGGCCATAACTTATATTAGAAGAGGAAGAACAATGGAAGTACTGCCTGATCGGAATGATGTCCTTCAAAACTGGCCGAAGCTTCTCCAAAATAGTGGCGGCTCTGAAAAGCTTTTGGTCCATGGAGACCTTTGAAAACGTCCAGATTATTGAACGGACGTTTAACGGTAAAATGTACTTTTTGTTCAAATTTTGAACTACTGAACCAACCGTGGACTCCATATGGCCACGCTATAATTCTTATGATGTATGAAGCTAAAGCTCCTATTGAACCTTTGATTTTCAAGTTTGTTCCCTTCTGGGTAACTTTTAACGTACCTGACCCCTTTTACGACACTTCTGCCTTCCTCTGTGAATTTGGTTAATATCTTTGACTTGTGCTTACGACTAAACCGAATCGAGCTAATAAAAGGGTCATAACAAATGGTTATCGAGCTAGAATAGTTATGGATATATACGGGGTTTTCTCACCAGCTATATGGGCAGAGGTTAAAAATGACCAAATCTCAGTGGACATTCAGTATGAACGGACCCCTGTGATCTTTTATACTAATTGCTTTAAAATGGGACATAAGACACCGAGGTACACGATGATACCAGAGATTGAGGAATTTGGAGTAAGGAATCTAAATATTATTTTGTATCAGCCTGAGCTTCCATGAGCAGGGGGACAGGATACTGAACCCGCTGAGCCTTCATCCGGACTTAGGAGATAGGGTTAAGGGAAAGGGCTGATAACCAGTGGGGCTCTTTATCAACAGTTCTAGGATTCTTTGAGGGGAGCGACCGCAAGGTCTGAGTCAAATTCAGAGAAGGACCCGTCTGAGGGCACCTTGATCAGTGAGGTAGACGGTTTTTCAGTTTATGCAGGTCTCCCGGACCTGGGGGCTCTTGGGGCTCCAGGAGATCAGAGGATTGGGGGGAAGGAAACCCAGCTTGTAATACCCTAGATTACCTGATCAGGATAGACTTCAGGGGGAGTGTTGATGGAGGAGGAACGGATTATGGTTCAACTGGGATGTGCGTCTTCTGTCAATATGGGAGAGAATGTGATCATTGGGGAGCATGATTGGGTTGGAGGAATGGAACGGGAATTTGGTAGGCACCAGGCAGAGATTCTGTCGGCAGATCCTTTGATTCCGCCGATCATTTTCCCTCGGGGAAGCTCGGTAGGGACGATGGGTTCTTCTACGAGAGAACCAGAGAGTCGTGTTGAGCGTCAGGAAAGACAGGTCTAGGTTCCCTCTTGTGGTTAACTTGCATCGACCTCTCGAGTGATTCGGTATCACGTGCGGTCTACTGTTCAGTCTTTTCAGTTTGTAGATTCGCACTTACCATTCCAGCTCCCTCCGTCCGGATCTCACCGTCCGTCTCACTCACCGGTACACAATCCTATCTCTGTATCATACTCTCGGATTCGTCGCACTTACTATCTTCTCGACCGTTACTCTAGGGTTTGGGTGGCTCCAAGTAGGCCACCTGGGCCATTATGATCATTATATCATGGAACTGCCGAGGTTTGGGAAGACCTGAGGCAGTTCGGCACCTGATAGAACTGATCCGGTCCTCTAACGGGGACATTGTCTTTTTATCTGAGACCAAACGTTCATCTAACGAAATGCATGATTTAGTACGTAGTCTTAATTACCCGAACTGGGCTGATATTATGGCCTCTAGTATCCAGGGGCGGTCGGGAGGTATTTGTATAATATAGAAAAACAATATTTCTTTGGATGTTCTATTTTGTAATAAGTATATTATTAATGTTCTCATTTACTTTGAGCCGTCTGGCTCGCCATGGATGATATCGTATTTTTATGGGAGTCCCTATCAATGGGATAGGAATGAAAGCTGGCGTCTGGTTGAAACGGCGGCGAATGCGCATTCTGGGCCTTGGCTGATTCTGGGAGATTTTAACACTATTTTTGAGAGCTCGGATAAAGTGGGGGGTAAACCGTTCTGTGCTGCGACTAGCGTCTTTGCTAGAGAGGTTACTCAACAAGTCGGCCTCATTGATCTCGGCTTCTCGGGGCATCCTTTTACCTAGAACAACAAACGACGGGGCAAAGATAACATTAAAGAGCGATTAGATTGGAGCATGGAAAATGCAGATTGGATGTTTATTTTTTCGACAGCAAAGGTTTTCCATTTACCTGCCTTGGGCTCGAATCACTCCCCTCTTTTCCATGATACTTATCCTAAACTGAATTCACTAGGTAAATGCTTTCGCTTTCAATCAATGTGGATTCGGGAGCCATATTTCCCCCATTTGATAAAGGACCTTTGGCAAATGACGGATTCTGGCTCCCCTACCCAACTAGTGAAAGAAAAACTCTCCTTTACGAAAATGGGCCTTAGATCATGAAGCAAGAAAAAATTTGGTCATGTCCCCAGTAAAATTTTTGCTTTAAAAAAACATATTTCTATCATCCAGGCCCTTCCATATACTGATGCCACTGCTTCTCGAGAATGGAAATTACTGGTGGAACTTGACGAGACCCAGTTAAGAGAAGAGATGTTCTGGCGTCAAAAATCTCGGGTGAATTGGTTAAGTGAGGGAGATCGAAATACAAAGTTCTTCCACATGCAAACCCTCTCCCAATGGAAGAAAAACTCTATCGACTGGCTTAAGGACAAATCCGGGGTCTGGACGGGTGATACAGGCGAAATCGGCCAAATTTTTCTGTCCGACATGGCTCGTAACTTCTAATCTTCTAATCCAATCAACGTCCCCAAATTTATTCAGCATTTTGGTCCGTGTATCTCGGAAGAGGATAATCTCAAGCTTACTCAGACGGCTACATCTGAGGAAATTAAAGCCGCACTGGATAGCATTGGCCTTTACAAAGCTCCGGGTCCAGATGGTTTCCCGGTGCTCTTCTTCCAGCATTCCTGGGAGGTGGTCGGCCCTGATATTTGCCGATTGGTATCTACGTTCTTTGAGTCTGGTTTTATGCCCTTTCATATTAACATTACTCATGTTGTTATGATTCCTAAGAATGGATCTAAGGCTTCCCCTTGTGACTTTTGGCCTCTCAGCCTTTGTAATATTCTCTATAATATCATATCCAAAATCCTCTCCTCCCAAATCAAGCCTCTTCTAAATAAATTCATCTCTCCTTTCCAAAGTGCCTTTATTAGTGGTCACCAGATTTTGGACAACGTCCTGGTGGCCCACGAACTTATCTACACAATGAAACGGAAAAGGGCAGATCAGGTCTGATGGAAGTCAAGCTGGATATGTCAAAAGCTTACGATAGGATTGAATAGAGTACCTTGATTAGCACTTTAGCAAAACTCAGGTTCAGTCCGGTTTGGTGCCAGTGGATCTTATAGTGTATCTCGGCGGTGCGATACTCGGTTCTTCTCAACGGCTCGGTACATGGGTTCCTTACCCCAACCAGAGGTCTGCGTCAAGGTGATCCTCTTTCCACTTTTTTATTTATTATTTTGATGGATGGTCTATCTCGTGCTTTGGGGGCTAAGGAATCCGCTAAGTTCCTTCATGGTGTTAAAGCGTCTAGATGGGCCCCTCCGGTCTCCCACCTGTTATTTGCAGATGATTCTCTTCTGTTTTGCCGAGCGGATATTGCGGAAGCGCTCGAACTTAAGAAAGTTCCTGATTCCTTTTACGGGGCTACGGTGGAGGAATTGAACCTAGCTAAGTTGGGAGTGTTCTTCAGCAAGAACCTCCCTCACCGCCATTGTCGTATTATCAGTCGTCTTCTGAAGATTAGAATTATGCCGACTGAGGAACGCTACCTGGGTACGAACCTATTTTTCCATCGGTCCAAAGCCCACACCTTCCAGCGCATTAAAGAACGTATCTCCTCTCGTCTATAGTCTTGGTATGGGAAATTACAATCGCAGGCGAGTAGAACGATTCTTATACAGTCTGTGACCTCGGCCATTCCTACGTACCAGATGTCCTGTTTCACTCTTTCACAAACAACATGCAAGAATATCAACCGGCTCCAATGTGACTTCTGGTGGGGCAAAGGGAAAAACACCCAGAAACCTTTCTACCTGAAAAAGTGAAAGGAAGTCTGTCGGCCCAAGCGCGAGGGCGGCTTGGGAATTTGGGAGGCGGGAGCAACCAATAAAGCACACCTCTCGAAATTAGTGTAGTGTCTGCACCAAAAACCGAATGAGCAGTGGGGACGTGTGTTGAAAGCTAAATACTTTCCGAATTGCGATATCCTGCA
This sequence comes from Kingdonia uniflora, assembly GCA_014058105.1. Taxonomy (NCBI): domain Eukaryota; kingdom Viridiplantae; phylum Streptophyta; class Magnoliopsida; order Ranunculales; family Circaeasteraceae; genus Kingdonia; species Kingdonia uniflora. The sequence continues at coordinate 141,763 of JACGCM010001530.1, read as the reverse complement.
GACTCCAAAGAAAGCGGATACTTTCTGGACTTGGCATAGTGTCCAATCCTCGATTGCTACTATCAACGCTCACTCGATGTGGCAAGTTCGTACGGGGAATTGGGCCCATTTCTGGACGGATCCATGGATCCCTCCGGATGGGGACAGGAAACCCACGCCCCGTCCTAGTATCAATATGGAGGATCGTCCGACATGGGTGAGCGCATTTATTGATCCGACTAGGCGATCTTAGCGGCGTGAAGAACTTGCAATCTGGTGTGATGATACCTCGGCTAACATTATCTCTCAGATTTATATACCCTGTGAAGGTAGTTTGGATGAATTGAAATGGAATCCATCAAAAGATGGGAAGTTTTCCATTAAGTCCACATATCGGGTTCTTATGTCTGGATTTCAAATGGAGCAGGTTATGGGAACCCCCTCTTTTCTCCTAAGTTTTTGGAAGAATAAAACGTCCCCCAAAGCCCAGATGTTTGCGTGGAAATGTTTTCGCGATATGATTCCTTGCCGTGCGAAGATAGCAATGCGTTTAGCGTTAACTGATATTTCGTGTCCTTTGTGTCTCGCTCCGGTGGAGTCGCTTTATCATTTCCGTCTAGAATGCACTTTTACCGAAGCAGTCTGGTTTAGTACATCCCAAGGTAGGTTACTTCATCAGGCTGCATATCTATTTGTCCATGAATGGATTGAGATGTGGCTTTCTCCTCCGACGGACTGGCCGATTGAACGAGATACTTGGAATAAAATCACTTTCTCTCTTTACTGGTTATCATGGAAAGTGCGATATGCCTGGACCTTTCAAAATACTATTCCGGATCCCCTTCGGATTTCACGGGCCATTAATAAAATTATTGCTTTTGAAACGGTTTTTTGCAATGAACGGATATCTATCAAGGTCCCTTGGGGGTACCCGATTTCTGGTTGAGAAAAAATTAATGTCGATGCCTCTTTCTACAAAAATAAATGTTATAATTGCATTGGTCTGGTTATCCGTGACACTAACAATGTATTTAGTACAGCTTGTGTTTCTTCCTGAAGATTTGCCTCCACGGAAGAGGGGGAAGCAGTAGCAGTCCTAGCAGGTATTCAGTGGGCAGTAGATCAATGACAGACGAAAACTATTATTGAGACAGATGTGGAAGCCATCGTCTCTTTTTGCAAATCTGGAGGAGCGAACATCTCCTGGACTACGAAGGCTATCTTACAGGATTGTCTTACCTTATTGGACTCTTCTCATAATATTTGTATTAATTATGCGCCGCGAAGTGCTAACTCTATTGTACATATTATTGCTAGACGACCTGTGTGTGACTCGACTAGCTGGACTTGGTACGATTCTCCCCCAGAATGGTTATGTCCAATTCTAGCGGAGGATGGTACTACTTTTGTATCTCATTATGATTATTAATATATGGTTTACCAATCAAAAAAAAAAAAGTGGGGTGAGAAATTGCTAAATGGGAAGTAAGAGAGTGAGGTAGAGGGTGAAGATCGTGGCTAACGGCCATGGTAGAGTGGAAGAGATGGAGTTTCCCAAAAATTAGCTATTTCAGGAAAACGACTACGATGTTTGAATATAAATGCAGTGCTACAAACCTTCCAAAAATAGAAAGTCCTACCTTAGCCGAAACAATCAACGGTTTAGAAAGAATAGGTGGATCACCAAAATTAAAACTCGAAAATCATGCTAACGTGCACCTACATAACCTCATACACTAATGTGCGTCAGAAAGTTAAGCTTTTCCCACATTCCTTTAATATTTTAGGTACAATTCTGACCACAGTTTGGGAAGCTAGAAACAATCTCATATTCAAAAAAATCCCTACAAACATTTCTCATATCCGTGTCAAAGCTAATTCCCTCATTCTACCAAAAGGCTTGCTTGTATAAAAACATAGTTTGTGCAGTAAATAAATTTCTACTCCCTCTTCCTTTTGGCTTAGGGACAAATGAATCCTCGTGACTGATGCTTCCTACTTAAATGCACAGAAAAATGCCAGTATAGTCTTTATTTTGTATGATAAACTCATAGGAGCATAATCCTTAAACACCAACAGCATAGAAGCTGCAAAAGGGAAGATAATAATTCACGAGATCAGTGGAGCACACAGGGCCGCCCCTGAGGTTTAGGGGGCCTTAGGCGAGAGTTAAAAATACGGCCCCCGACCGGGGGAAAAATTTTTAGTAGGGCATATTAAGTTGTAAAAATTTAATGAAATTTGTAAACAAGGTGAGTGTTTGAACCCCAAACCTTATGGTGAGAGTCTATTATTGTAAACTAACAAGGCAACTACTTTTTTGTAATTTTTGGGGCCCATTTTTATGTATTAATTTATCATTTGGAGGCCCCAAATTTATATTAAAAATTATAGGCACTAGGCCGCCGCCTCTTGCGCCTATAGTCAGGGTCGACCCTCACAGTACAAACCGAAAAAGGTAAGGAGATGGTGGTGCTTGCTGATAACAAAAAATTTATCGAGTACCTATGTGAAACAAGTAAAGAAATTAATTGGGAGGTTACCATCATTATGAACTTCATTTAAAATATCTCTAATAATGAAACTTCTTTTCATTGTGTTAAGAGAGATGAAAACCTCATTGGCCATAAGCTATCATCTATGGGTAGGGATCGTAATTTTCCCTGCCACGCCGGGGGGTCCGCCTCTCTCCACCCTAAATGAGGAAGATTTGGGATGACCATACCAGGGGGTGTAGAGTGACAGTTCCAACAAATCCCTAACTCCGCCCTACCTAATTTAGCAATTTACTATATACCCCTAAATAATTGGGGATAATCTTCACTTCTAATCCCTCACTTGTCTTATTTAATGACTTTGCTAATGTAATTAAGTCATACCTGCAATGGCGTGTTTTCCAGAGGGATAATCTTTGCCAATAATTTTTGTGGGGAAGGTAAAATAATAAGCTAAACAAGCTAGATTTTACGTGAAAAATTAGTAAAGACTGATAGAAACCATGACCTCGAGGAGGGTTTTGATGTAAAATCTAATATGTTGCTAGTTAAACAAGTTTTTGAGTGACTGTAGGATAAGGAAGTAAAGTAGTAGGGTTGCGGATCTGAATAATCTATCATCTACCTATATTTATAGTAGATACAGTCAGTTTACAAAAAAGAAAGAAACAATCTCTTATTTTGGGGGGAGTGGGCAACTTCGCGGATCTCTAACATCTCTATCTTGACCAGTCACAACGACTAATTTTAGTAGGTCGAGGATTTATGGTAACTTTTCGACTGCAGTTTGTCTTCGACTATACAATGCTGAATGTCTTCGACTATGTTAAGCCAGCTTATCTATGCCGAATCTAGAAAATATGCTACTACAATCGCCCCATTCTCGACAGAAGTACTTGTGGTTGTGTAGAAAATAAACTAGAAGCTGAAGAGGTTGTCGAATGTTTTTCAAAGTCTTCTTGTTATCATTTCTGAGGTTAAAGTGAAGTGAACCTGGTCATGTCTTTCCTGAATAACAATTAATGCGGGACATTGGACATGGAAAATTCAAGTAGGGTATAAATAGATGGTGTTAAAAAGGGTTTGGTGGTGGTAGATTATAAAGATGTCACCCTAAGTGTGGCGTAGCCAGTTGCTGGAGAATGAACATAGTATATATGAAAACTAAGCTGAGGTAAGGTGTTTCGCTAAGGATTCTCTTTGCGGTCTAGCAATTGATGTTATCAAGGTGGGGGGAGGTAGAATCAGAGCGTGTATGCATGTGGGGTATCTGTTGGGGTTGGTTTCAGCTGCTCTTGGTGAAGTTATGGAAGCTGACAATAGTATTGAGGAAGGGGCTACGGTTTTTTATTGAAGATGAGGATGTGAAGGTTGGTTGGGCATCCAGGGATCTTGTCGAACGAAGGAGGCTTCTTACAATTTTTTGCTGCCTGTCATCTTGCACTACGTTTTCTGATGGATCACAGGGTCTATGAAATCAAAGACAGCCAAGCAGTAGCATGAATGTGCAAAAATACCATAACCAACCCTCATACAATTAAACTTCTCAAAGTATAGCAACTACGGCACGAAGAACCACCCACATTTGAACAATATGACACCAAGATGGTCAAATTTGTTGAACTCGATAGCCCAGGATGCACAAACTTCATCAGATCCAAATTGTCAATCGACAAAAAAGGGGCCATGATACAGCTACTTAAGATAAACATCGACATCTTTTCCTAGACTTTTCAAGAAATACCTGGCATCGATCCTTAAATCGCTTGCCACCGACTTAACCTTCATCCAGATAGTAAAGTTATCATTCAAAAAATGATAGAATCTAGCTCCCTAACTCCGAAATGCATTCAACAAAAAAATTGATAAACTCCATCGTGTCAGATTTATTCGGGAAGCAAAATATCCGAAGTGGGTTTCTAATATCGTCGTTGTTCTAAAGAAAAATAACAAAATTAGGGTTTGTGTCAACTTCACATAACCCAACTAGTTCATACCCAAAGACAGTTTTCCGTTACCACTAATTCCGCAACTTCTCAACTCGGTCGCAGGACACAAACTTCTTTCTATGATAGATGCAGCCTCCGGCTACAACCAAGTTCCGCTCGCCGAAGAAGATCAGGAAAAAACAACCTTCATAACCGAAAGAGGTCTCTTCTGTTACACAGTAATGCCTTTTGAGTTAAAAAATACTGAAGCTACTTACCAACGACTTGTAACCCAAATTTTCAAAGATCACCTCGGCAAAATCATGGAAGTTTATATCGATGATATGATCTGCAAAAGCCTAAAACAAGAATACCGTTCTAATAATCTCCAAACTATCATCGATATCCTTTGCAAGTACCAGATAAAACTCAACCTGGAAAAATGTCAATTCGGCGTCGCATCTGGAAAATTCCTGGGATATCTAGTCAGCAAAAGAGGAATAAAAATCGATCCAACTCAAATCAAAGCACTCATGGCCATGTCATCTCCTCGAACAAAAAAAGATGTTCAAAAATTTGCCGGTAAGATAGCCGCTCTTCACATATTCATCTCAAAGTCATCTGATCGATGCAAACTCTTTTACCTCCTTCATGGCAACCTGGCAACCCCACTCCTCTTTCAAACAAACAGTAAAAGGATGTCATTTGGATTATCGACTGTGAAATGGTTTTCCAAGATATTAAAAGATACTTGGGGCGTCCTCCTATAATGAGTACTCCAATTGATGGTGAATCACTTACTATGTACTTATCCACAACTAAAGATTTAATCAGTTCCATTCTTATTCAAGAAGATGATGACGTAGAAAAACCAATCTACCTCCTCAGCAAAATACTTATGCCTGCAGAAAAATGATACACAACAGCAGAAAAATGGCTACTCGCCTTGGTCTACAGCTCTCAAAAACTTTGTCCCTGCTTTAAAGCTCATCCCATCAAAGCCATCACCAAGTATCCTCTCAAACTAGTACTCTCCAAAAATAATTTTTTTGCAGAATCCAGCAATGGTCTATTTTTCTTGGAGAATATGACATTTCCTTCGAACCTCAAATATCCATCAAGGGACAAGCAGTGGCCGACTTTTTGGCAGATTTTCTCGTCGAGTACCCCGATTGGGATGAGCTCGAGGAAATCTTCACAGATGATTCAATCGCAGAACCGGACGCATAGTCCAAGAGCTCAGGTTGGCAACTTCCTACAGACGGGTCAGCATAACAACAAGGATTAGGGATTGGCATAGTCCTCGTTACGCCTTCCAACCGCCGAATCGAGAAAGCTATCAAACTAAATTTTTATGCTACCAATAATAAGACCGAATACGAAGTAATCTTACACGGTCTCAATCTTGCACTTACTCTCGGAGTTGAAGAATTAACAGTATACGTCGAATCTTTACTCGTGGCAAATTATTACAACAAAACTTTCAAAACAACGGGCAAAATGGCTGATTATGCAGCTTTGGTCGAAGAAAAGATGAAAAAATTCAAACATGGAACAATATCTTATTTACCTCGACAAGAAAATCTCTAAGCTGATGCGTTAGCTTACATCGCTGTCATGCTGAGAGACAGCAAGAAAAGATCTTTGGAAATCGAGATCATCAAGCATTCTAGCCTCGATATCCTGCCAACACTCCAGATAACCATTACTGAAGATGGCGACCCTGAAGACTGGAGAAGACCATTTTATGCTTACCTCAACTCCAACATCCTCCCCAGTAACAAAGAAGAAGCTCGATCACTATTGGCCAAGTGCCCCAGATTTACTGTCCAAAATAATATCTTATATCGACTTACTGGGGGAGGACCACTTATCGAATGCATCTCACATAAATAGGCTCAGATCAAAATCAGAGAGCTTCACAAGGTTATCTGTGGCGCACATGTTTCAGAAAGATCGCTGGCCCAACGCTCATTCACACAAGGATTATACGGACCCAAGATAAGACTGGACTGCAAAGATTTTGTGTGTAAATGCTGCAAATGTCAAATCCACGCTCAGGACATCAAAATTACAGCCCTCGACTTACATGTTAGCAATGTCCTCTGGCTGTTCAAGCGATGGGGCATCAACATCATTGGCCCATTCCATCCAGCATCGGGAAATATAAGGATCGTCTTAGTCACCACTGATTACTTCACCAAGTGGTTTGAAACAATTCCTCTCTTCCATACTGATGAGAATGAGGTCATCAAGTTCCTTTAGGAACAAATCATCACCAGGTTTGGTTGTCTGCATATGATATGCTCTGATAATGGTAAACAGTTCATCAGCGCTAAAGTACTTGCTTTCCTCCATAAATACAAGATTCAGTTAACATCTACACCATATTATCCCCAAGGCAAGGGACAGGCCGAAGCCATCAACAAAAGCATCAAATCTGGCTTACATAAGTGTCTCGACGACAAAAAGGGCAGATGGGTAGATGAACTACATAGCGTCATCTGGGCCTATCGTACCACTCTTTAAGTTTCAACAGGCTGCACTCCATTCATGATGGCCTTTGGTACCAAAGCAGTCATACCTTCAGACCTCAATCTCCTAAGTACTCGACAAAAAATATCTGATGAGGACAATGAACTCGGTCTACTTTGCAACCTCAATTAGATTAAGGAAACCTGAGACAAAGCCATTGCCAATCTGAGACGATATCATGACATATTAAAAAAAGCGTACAACAAAAAAGTTCAAAAACAAAAATTTGGTATTGGAGACCTTGTCCTACGACGGATCCAAGATAGTACTTGACTTAAGAATTCTATAAAGTTATCAAAAAACTGGGAAGGGACCTACATTGTCAACAACAAAACAGATAGTGGAACTTATTAGCTAATTACTGAAGATGAAGTCCAGCTCGAATATCCATAAAACACTGCTCAGCTGAAACTATTTTACATATGAGACGCTGCAACCATTTTCTTCAAATCAAATAAAAAAATTTTGGTCATCATTTTATTTATTACTATTTTGATTTGATCTCGATCTATTCTTGTCAAGTATACTTCAGACAAACGATGTCCTTACTATTTTGATTTGATCTCGATCTATACTTGTCATGTATACACCAGACAAATGATATCCTTACTATTTTGTTTTGATCTCGCTTTATACTTGTCAAAGTATGCATGAGACTAAAAAATATTATTACTTTATTCATTTGTTCTTCGGTCACTACTTAACCAGTGTACCTCACAACTACAATTCAATTTTATACGAACAAATGTCCAATTACAGGATATTCTACTTTGCGCTCTTTACTTATCGAACAACCCCTTATGAGCTCTTGTTCTTCTTACATCAAAATCCATATACCCATCTCAGGATATACATCTTGTACTCTTACATGCCATTTAATAGTCATCTTTCACATATCACGTACACAAGCATTCCTTACCCATCTGCTCGAATCTCTCATCATATTCGAAAAAATCACTTTATCAAAACTACTACTTGTAATTATTTACAACACACATGCATAAAAGTTTTTCACCAAAATTTTAACAACAAAACAAATATTTTTCGCACACACCAAATAAAATTGTTTCGATCCCACTGGCCATTTATTATATACTATAACTTAACACCACATAGTTTAAACAAGATTTAACATTTCAGAGGGAGATTTTTCTTCATTTAGGGAACCTTCAGGTACCTGCACATCTGCTACTCCCTAGGACGGGGACCATCAACCTCCATCGCCACTTCCTCTTCGATAACATTGATTATTCTATGCACATCAGGAGTCTGGGGTACATTGTCTTCTGAGCTGTCATCGCACACAAGACTACCAGCTTTTACAAGTCCCTTGTAATATCTTTTTCCTTTCTTCTGACTCCTCATACTATCCTCAAAAGTGCATTCTCTCTTCCTTACACATTTCCAATTTCTCTGTATTCATCCGAGCTTTTACCTCATCAAGAAATTTGCCTTGCTCTAGCTCGATTGCTCTACGAGCATTTGCAACTTGCTCCCTAACAAGCGTGGCTTTTCTATAACGCCAAGGACTCCTTCTTCTCTTTCTTCGATGCTTTCTTCGCTTCCAACAATGCAGCTTCCTTCGCCTTCTTCGCTTCCAGTTTGTACCTATATAGCATTGTATTCAACTCAGTATTCTTAGTGCTCAACTCCTTCTCTATATTCTTATAGGCCACAACCTGATTTGCCAACTCACTACTGCCCACAACACGACCCATGGCTTCACCTATCAACTTCTTAATCTGCATGAAAGTCATATAATGAGTATTCAAGTGACCTACGAATGTTTTCATTCAAACCAGTGCATTACAATTTCTCACCTTTGACAAATTCCTCTGACCCACCTTAGCTTAAAAATGTATTCAAGCTATCAATCCCCACCATACAATCCTCCATCTCTATCTTCAAGTAATCCGTCCAAGACATATAGGAATCCATGGCCTTCTGCACTTCCATCTCGACAAATTTTTTCTTCGAGGTCCCACCACCAACACTCTTCTTGGGGAGCACGTTGCTCGAACCCTGTGGAGGTAACCCACCACTCATAACAGATGGTTTGGCGGTACCTTCGACCCCTTCTATTGATGATTATTGAGTAGTCCTGTTATGATGAAGTAACGACAGGACTTCAAAGCTCGCCACCCTCTTTTTCTTATTCCTTCCAAAAGACTCTCCCAGCATAGCATCTATCTCAGTATCAGTGTTGTACCCTGCCAAGGAAGGATTTTCCAGTAGAAAACTTCCATCTGCGACTCTCTTAATCTTTGCCAACATTTTTCCGTCGATAAAAGGCACCTCTGAATCTTTTGCCCTCGACCTTTTTAGCCCTGCTTCTTGGAATAGCGTACTCAAAAGATCTTGATCGATAACTTGGATATCGATCCTACCAAAGAATCATTCTCTTATCTTATACAATTTCTCATCTACTTAGGCTTTCATCCCACTCTCCTTCAAAGCTACAAAATATAGAAACAACACTAGATTACAAACACAAATCTAACTCAAATTTATATCAAAATCAACCATTTACGTTACCTAACCACAAACCTAGATAAAATGCCTTTCTTTTTAACGGCTCCCCAGGGTCTTTTTTATCGAATTCATAATTACCGGATACCAGTAGACGTTCCTCGGTGTATCGACCTCCGGTTGACACCATGTCGTAAAACATCGGCCTCTTCAAAAACCTCGTCAAGTATCGATACCCTTTTAGAGTTTACTTAATTGTATGCCTTAAATAGAGTTTTCTTAAGGGGATACAAAGAAGTATGGGTAGTGTGTGATTCATGTGCAGCTATTAGCTAACTGGAGATTCATCAAAAAGACCTTCATACCTCCTAGAATATGAAAGGTATAGAGGGAGCAAAATTTTAGGGGAGTATTTTGTGTAAGTTCAATGGGTTGGAGAACTTCAATGGTTGGAGGGTAGGCAAGAGTTTACTGCAAACATTGAACTCCCTTTTGTGGAGTATTTTATGTTTCAAATGTAATAGGGATTTCAAATAGGAGTACATGATTTGTGAGGCGGGTGCAAACATAGTTGGGATGTCATGGTAATTCTTTATTTTTTCATGTTAATCTGAACTTTTGTAATACTTTTCTTTTCATTGATAAAAATAAGAAAATTTATATCTTTTTCTTGATTAATAAAACCAAAAATGCTCACTTAGAATGAAAAAAAGGTTATTATTGTTATTTTTTTATGCTCAAAAAAGAAGAAATTTGTTATAGTCCACGGTATTTGGTGGGACCCCCACATGGAGTGGGTTAGGCTACCACCGAACTACTAACCCCCTAGTATTTGGCTAGGGAGAGAGAGACCGAGGAGTCTTCACTATAAATATAGGGAGACTCCCATATTTTGTATCACTAATGTTTAATTGGACATACTCACATATTTGGCTTTATCGAGCCTTAATAGAATCTCTCTACTACCCCCTATATTAGTTAAGTATTATAGATGATTGTACACTTTCAAGCATGCTTATTCTTCATTCGAGTACAAATTCTCGGTATTGGAGCCTATCTTGGGTTGGAATCTCTTGTTATTCATAGCTTTGGATCGAGGTAACCCTAAAAACTCCTCTAAATTTTAAGGTTCAAAATTTTGGATCTTATAATATGCATGTTTTGAGTAATTCTTATGAATATCCATGCTTTGATCTTATATGTTGGAGTGATTTTTGGTAGAGTTGTTTTTTATCTCTACAATTTTTACATACTAATGCCTTGAATATGATGCATAGGCTTGATTGGGTTAATCTTGATTCATGATATAGACTTTGTGATTAAATTTCTTATTACATGTGATTAAGGTTTGCATGATTAAATGTATATGTTAGTCTAGGGTTTTTCTATTTTTAGCCGTAAAATATGTTGAATATGATTTTTTTTTCCATGTTCATTATGGTTTTTAGCACTATATTCATCATAGATAATATGGTTTGATCCAAAATTGTCCCATAAATCGTGTTTTTACGTGTTTCGAGAAACCCTAATATTTTTCTTAATTATTAGGCTATATTCGGATTTATTTTATTAATATTTTTAGAATAAATAATAATTTTAAGTGAGATAATATCTCCTACTTTTGGGAAGCTTAGATTTGATAAGTATCTTAGATGCATCCTTCTATTTCTAGTCTCTATCTCTTATTTTGGGAAGACCCAATAATTTTGGATACTCCTTGATAGGATCTCCTATGTGAGTTGACCTGTGGAGTCTAGACCTAGTTAGGATAGATGCACATGTAGGCTCGTATGTGTATGCGCTTGCCGTAGAGAGGTGTACACATAAATATTCTTTAGACTTTGGTTAGTTTTTGCACTAACAATATTGACCCCGCCACACCTTAGTCAAACCAAGCTCCTAAGTAGAGGGTCCACATAATTTTATTATGTGTATCAGCCTTGTTGAGTAATGCTCCAAGCCATGCCAAACCGGTGGAATTCCCACACTCGGTCAGGCCTAAGGCCTTGAGCCTCAAGCCTAACCTGCATCACAGCCCGCTTGACCATGTACATATATGCAATATTGGATGCAAGTGTAACCCATATTATGTGCACGTATGTGAGGCATGTGGCACATGTAAGGTATTCCGGCATGTTGTGTACGAGTGCACAGTGCGTGCGTGTGACCCTGTGACCACTACTCGTGTGACTGGCACGTGTGCATGTGGTAAGTGCTGACCTCAGTGTCCCGCATGTTATTCACATGTGTGTAGCCTGCGAACCGAGTGTAAACCTGAGTAAGGTGCACATGTTATGTGTGTGTGTAACCCGCGTGACAGGTACGTGTGTGCGGTATATAGGCCACATACGTGTGTGGGTATATGTTGGTGTGTTTGCATACATTACCTCAATACATGTGTATAGGCAGACTTGGCTAAGCCCAAGCCAACCGAGTCCTGCAGACTCTAGGTTGGCCAAGGCCAACCTTGTCGACACCCCTACTTTATCCAGTAATAATCGTAAACCCGATCTAAGGTTGACTTTGGTCAATCAGATCCAGGTCCAACATGTCTTGACGAGACCTTATCCTTACCTGATCCAAACCAAATCCTAGTATCCAACCTTGATCTAGGTTAGACCTCTAGTATAAACCCAATCCAGTCTGACCTGATCCGATATGATCTTGAGATTATTTTTGGGCAGGTAGCCCTGACCCAGCTTAAAGGCCGACCTGAGCACTCCTGGACTAGGGCCTAATAGCTCTAAGCTCTAACTTAAGCTTATGCATATGAGACTTATGGCCCGAATCCTTGATCTCTAGAGTTCCAACCCGAGTGTTAAAACTCGAAGGGCCACATTTGAGCCCACCTTAACGACTTCTGCTTGACTTTTTATCGCAATTCACACACTTAGCTTGGTCTCAAGTGTTGTGGACATCAACTTGAGCCGAGTACACTGATCAGGAATAAAGCGTATCTTAGGCTAGGTTTAGACTGAGTTAACCTAACTACATACTGGTAGCCTACGTCAACTCTAACTCAACCATACACCTTAGTTTTTTGATCTATTGGTTCCACTTGTTTCACTAGAGGTCTCTAGACGAGTTCGCTATCCTTCGTGACTTAATATTTTAGGCAACATTGACCTAGGCTTTCTCGAAGCCTACCCTAAGGTTCTGTGTTTACACAGTCTAAAGATTAATAATGAATGTGTGGTTCAACGTTTGACGCATATAATTGCATCTCTAGGAAACAGATTTTGTTAGAAACTATATTTGCGGAAGCTAAAGCAAATCTCAATTAAACAAAAATCTCTTAAATTGCATAAATTAAAGGTTAAAGACCTAAGGCTTATGAGTTTTACCCAAAACTCTACATCACTTTCTAATGTTAAGCCTCTCCCTCATTCAGAACCAACATAAGAAATAAACTAAGCTTAGGCCCTCTTTTATAGGAGAAGAGACCTAACACAAATAGAAACCATTGTTAGACTCTAGTTAGGAAATTTTTCCTAATTTTAATACAAATTAAATAAACGAATTAAAAATAAACTAAAATAGGGATAATTGTTCTGCAAGGTGGAGAGACGATCACCTACGTGGGTATTATGATATACGCCATGCATCGCGTAACTTGTTGATACACAATCATATAAGGATAAACAATCAAAAACTGCAACTGCCACACCTGTGCCATCTTTGGACAAATCAAAGGCGTTAGTTCTTATACGGCCCCACCTTAAGGAAGACTTGAAAATGGAATGCATTTCTAAGAGTGATCCACTTTCCTTTGGAACAAACTTGACAAGCAATCCATACATCGAAAAATTATTCTTCTTCCTAGTGTAAAGTTTCGATGGTTGAACTTGTGGATATCTAGGATTATTAAAGTGTGAGTGAATATAACTCAGCGGTCTATTGTATCACCTCCACTCTGACTTTATGTAGAAAAAAGGTGACTAAAATCTATATTCCTGAGAAGATGTTGCCTAGGTTTCATTATTCTAACTTGGTGTTAGCTGAGCAATATTGGAAATGTAACTTTAAGGAGAAATCAAATCTGATTACTTATCTATTACATGTTTAACAGAACAACAAACTGCTATTGAAGAATCGCAATTGTAGGCTCGCAAGTAGCCCGCCAGTGCCCGAGGTAAATTATACTGTATCGAATAAGGAAAAACACGATCGAGGTAGCTGCGGTAAGGGTAATATCAACAAAGCAGATACTAGGGGTAGCCGCTAGTAAAACCAAAAGTTTTAGGGGAACCAAAAACCCTATGGCAACCATATACAGAAAAAGGAAGGAACTAAAGGGTTCATAAGCTGAAGACTGACTGAGGTGGTGCATCTCTCATTGGCGCTTGTCAACAATGTGTTAAATGTGGATATTGGGAACGAAATTCCCATTCCTTGAATCAACTCGTGGAAGAATACCTGTTGAGAATGAAGCCTTAAGATCACCATGCACTAATCAAGTATAAATCCCTCACAATAACTATGGATGCTGATGAGGTTGTAGACTATACCCATTTTTCCACGTCAGACTTCTATGCCGACGGGCACAATAACTTCACGTTGAGGTATTTCAAGAGGGAGTAATTAGCAACATATTATGATGTCACCACAAGTTGTTTTTACATTTATGCTTCAGACTAGTATTTAATTATTCGTAGTTTGAAGTAGTATTGAATAAGCCTTTTGGGGAGGAAGTGCAACTTGTTTCCATTTTACAACTTATTGTGCTGAACATCTACTTCTATCTATATATGCGTTTCTTGACATTTTTAATGGTTGATTATGTGCATATCTATTCTCTTAGAATAAAATTATTATATAGATAATAACTAAAATGTTTAATCTTATGCGTTGCCGGAAGCAATAATCGAAATTGAGTATGGATTTGCATGCTTACTACTTGGATCATCTCTGTGGATTCATGTCTTATTGACAGTGGAACAACACATTTGATTCTTCAGGAGAAAGGAATTTTCTTAAAACTAACCATGGGTAACTTAAATGCTATAAATACCACTGGTACAACTAGTATGGTAGAGGGCTTTGGTAGAGCTTCCCTTTTCCTTCCTAGAAGCACAATCTTCCATATCGAGAATGCCCTTAATAGTAGTAACTTTGGTTAGAATTTACTCAACTTCAAGGATATTTATGCCAATGGATATCAGTTTGAAACTTGGAATGATAATAGAAATCCATTCCTGCGTATCACATCTTAGGTAGATGGTCAAAAGCTAGTGTTGGAGTAATACCTAATGCACTCATCAGGTCTTTATATGACCCATATTCAAAAAATAGATACTTATACTATTTCACACGTCCCCATGTATAGTAAAAATCTTTTCCAACTATGGCATGATCGTCGCTCTCATCGCGGATATGACATGCTAAACAAAATAATCAAGAACTCATGAGGCCATTCCTTAAAGGAATAGAAAGTTCTAATTCTCAAGAACCAGTCGTGTCAAGCATATTCTCAAGGAAAAATCCCCTAGATTTCTCCAACGCATCTATGGAGATATCGGTGGTCCTATCCATCCACCTTCAGGCCCATTCAGATAATTTATGGTCATCATCGACACATCTTGTAGATAGTCGCATGTATACTTGCTCTCGACTAGGAACATGGCTTTCGTACGCTTGTTAGTACAGATTATAAAACTAAGGGCACAGTTCCCTGACCACTCTATTTAGTCTATCAGATTTGACAAAGGTGGTGAGTTCACCTCCACACTTTTGATGATTATTGCTTGTCCATGGGAATTGATGTTGAACATCTTGTACCCCATGTGCATACCAAAAACAATATGGTTGAAAATCTAATCAAGAAGATTCAAATGATCGTTCGACCTATGTTACTGCGAAGAAGACACCCAGTCAGTGCTTTAGGCCATGCAGTCTTACACGCCGCTACGCTCATTAGAGTATGGCCGACAGTTTATCATTATTTTTCCCTATTGCAACTAGTAACTACCCAACAGCTATTAGATCACCATCTGGACACTTTTGGTTGTACGGGGTGCCTATTGTACCACTGCAACGTAACAAGATGGGTCCCTAGAGATGCTTTACGATTTACGCGTGGGACATGATTCTTCATCGATCATCCAATACATAGAACCCATGATAGGTGATATTTTACTGCAAGGTTTGCAGACTCTCACTTTGAAGATAAAGTATTTCTACTGTTACGGGAAGATAATAGAAGTTTTATTCGAAGTGAACGGCTTGGAATAACTTGGAATACACCAACAATGTCTCACTAGGACCCGCCAAATTGTCATCGTAATAGATAAATTTAAAGGATCCTTAAGTTTTAACGAATTGCTCATGAAATGTTGGACTCATTCAATTCCGCAGCTAAAGTGACAAAGTCACATATCCCATCAGTAAATACTCTATAATCGAGGTCCTTAAAGGAAATGCTATGGTTGTACAAGCTAATGAGCCTATAGCTCAAAGATTATAAGGTCGTCCTAAAGGATCTAAAAATAGTCCTTGAAAAAGAGTACAGAAGGTTCAACTGACTCCTGGCTTATTCGAGACTCGTTGAGAGTTACCACCCGATAACTTGGCAATATTAGCTACTCGATTACCCAAGCGGATTATCCCTATGGAGACAAGCCCTATAGTGGCAGCCACTAACACGATACTTGACTCGAATATCAAAATACCAGTTTATTATCTCTGCACTGGATCTAAATTTAATCATTCGAAAGTAGTCATCGATGAAATATTCATATTTGTCTCCGCAATTGTTGTCAGAAATGACAATCCCGACCCACAGTCCATTGATGAATATCGTCGTAGACAAGATTGGCCAAAGTGGGAACATGCGATTCAGACAGAGTTATATTCTCTAGTAAAGTATGAGGTATTTGGACTGGTAGACTGATGTAATAATATCATAAGACCAGTTGGATACAAGTGAGTATTTGTAAAGAAACGTGATGAATCCAGGAATGTTGTATGGTATAAAGCGAGCCTCATCACCCAAGGTATCTCTCATAGACCTGGCATCAATTATGATGAAACCTAGTCTCCTATGATGGATACTATAACATTCCACCTCTTAATTAGTCTATCAGCCTCAGAAATACTGGACATGTATCTAATAGATGCAGTCGCAGCTTATCTATAAGGAAAAATAAATACCGAGATAAAAATGCAGATTCCTGAAGGATTTCATTTGCTGAAAGTAACTAAAAATAAACAGTTTGCCAGTACACAGAGTATCGTCGATACAGTAGCATCAGGCATACTAAAGGTATGTACGCTATACAATTGGATAAATTACTTTATGGTCTAAAGCAATCATGATTGATGTGGCATAATTGGCTGACTAAATATTTCAAGAATGAAGAGTTCTTGAATAGCCTGATTAGCCCATGCGTCTTCATTTAGAAGTCTGTCACTAAATTTTTATCATAGCTGTATATGTAGATAATTTAAATATCATCGGGACTCCTGAGGAGATAACCTGCACTGCAATATATCTGGGGAAGGAATTCGAGATGAAAGACCTCGGTCAATCTAAGTTTTACCTTGGTCTTTGAATTGAACATCTTTGTGGTAGAATTCTAGTACACCAGGTGACATACACAGAAAGAGTGTTGAAACACTTTCACATCGATATTGTTCACCTGCTGAGTACACCAATGGTTATTAGACATTTGGATGGTGGCGAAGAACTCCTTGGTCTTGAAATACCATATTTAGAAGCTATTGGTACTTTGTTATATCATGCAAGTTGTACTAAACATGACATTTCATTTGCAGTAAACTTGTTGGCTTGCCACTGTTCCTAGCTGACGCTGAGAAATTGGAATGGATTTTAACACATATTTTGTTATCTGCGCGATACAGTTGATATGGGATTATTCTTTTTGAATAATGTCATAGGCAAGCACGATCTAGTTACTTATACAGATGTAGGATTTTAATCAGATCCACACAAAGGTTATTCATATATAGGATATGTTTTCACTTATAGAGGTACATTGATATCTTGGTGTTTTGTCAAATAGGCAATGGCTGCGACATCCTCGAGCCACTCAGAGATCATTGCTCTACATGAAGTCGGAAGAGAAGTGTTTGGTTGCGCTCCGTGGCAGATTTGATCACCAAGGCACTACCGAAGTAAACATTCCTAAAATTGGTTCCTTACACTGGAATACGAAAGCTGAGTCTACTTGTTTTAGAGGTAGAATCTTCTCTCGAGGGAGATTCCCCATCATTACTTTAACTGATAGGACATATGTGCTTTGTACATTTTCCTGAGTTGGGCTACCACTGAACTACTAACCCCCTAGGGTTCGGCTAGGGAGAGAGAGACCTAGGAGTTTCCACTTAAATATAGGGAGACTCCCCTACTTTGTAACACTAATGTTCTCTTGAACATAGTCACATATTTGGCCTTTTGGAGCCTTAATATAATATATTTACTACTCTCTATATTGACTAAGTGTAGGGACCTATCCCTCGATCTAACCCAATTTGAGCTAAATCCAGTTCAAAATACCTCTATATCTGACTCACACGATCTACACGTGACATCAACAGTCAGCATTAACACCAACCCCCACAAACTGATGAAGAGCGTGGGCCGAGCTCAAACAGATAAACATAAACAAATCAAAGACACCAGTCTCTCATGAACTCAACAGTTACTCAGTCAAATGCCACTAACCACATTGTTAGGAGAATGTACTTCAGCACGATAAAGAACTGCAGAGAAGGCCTATATGAAGAAAAAGTTCCAGAAGAGACAGGGACCAGAATAATATACGAGAAATCACCAAGAAAACTATATTTTCTAGATCCTCAAAATATCAAAACTTCTCATTTACAAGATCAAGTATTTCTAAGTCGAGATATCACTTGTAATAAGATATCAGCCTCAAGCAATAAAAGTTACTATTACAAAAACCCTCAACACGAGGTCGTGGTTTCTTACCTATTCAGAGGTGCTAAATTACCTGTGTTATTTCTTATTTTATGTTAGATTTTGTCACAGGAACATTTGTGTAAGAGCTAATTCCAAGCCATCTCGAGCTTACAGAATTAGGCCATTACATTTGGCACCGCCTGCAGGAAAGAAGATATTTCCACGATATCCTAAGGCATATATTCGTTCTACTACAAATTTCAATCATGGTAACTTCCAGACGACCAACAACTGGAATCCAGCTTGATCTTTCAGTTTAGCAAGAATAACTTACAGAGCTACAGGTGTATCTCAACGCCAAAATAGAGAAGCGCAGTGAGCTCAAACGTCAATTAACTCTTAACCAAGAGCTCTGTGAGAAGGAGCTCGAAGCCGAGTGATAAGCATGTTTGGTAGCATTCAAATGACACGAAGACCAGATGACAACCATGCAAGTTGTGTTACAAGCTCTGTAAAATAATCAACAAGCTCCACCAACAAGGGATCACGATCAATTGCCAAAAACCTCCCTGGTTTCTGCGCGGGAAAGGTTGGGACCTCAAGGAGCCACAAGCAAAGCTATTTCCATAAATAATTAGCACAAACCTCAATAGTCCATTCATTTAGGTGGTGAAGTTTAGTTTGAAATCAGTCGAGGTCACCGATTGTCCAAACATCAGGAGGAAGAACAATGACCTCAACCTCGAGTTCTAGTACGTAATCATTTGAGTAAAGGTACCGGTACTCACAATCCTCATCCTCCACATCAAGCCACTCAATTGACACGTCAATATGTTACACAAGAGCATATGGATCAGTGTATCAAGGAGTTAATCGAAGCACAAGTTCTGGGCACTACGGATGACCTTACCAAGTTACAAGGGAGTCCAATTGCCAAAGAACTCTTTGATATGGAAATACCAAAAGATTTCCATACTCATAAAAATTACAAATATAAAGGTACCGATCCAAAGGAGGGCATTAAATAGTACCGTAATTCATTGGAGTTATATTCCAACCTCAACCACATCCTCTACTGTTTGTTCACAATAAGTCTGCAGGAAGAACCACTCCGCTGGTTCTACTCTTTACCTGAAGACTCCATAAACACATTCGACTAGCTGTAGAAATAATTCATCAAGTCGTATGCTCACAATAGAGATAAAGAGGAGAATTTATATTCTCTTATCAGTCTTAAACAATCATACAGAGAGAAGCTCGAGGCTTTTACGAAGAAGTTTTTGGGGCTTGTGCGTAAAATAGACAATCTCAATCAGAAAATATTTGTAACTGCTTTTACCAACACACTCTAACTCGACTGCAAGGCCAAAGAACACCTCTTCTTCAAAAAACCTGCGACCTTGAAAGATATGATCACAGAGGTCAAAAGTTACGTCGACCTGGAAAAGATGATGCCTAAAAGGTATAAATCTACTAAATCCGTCCTAACCATGAAAGGTCCATCCAAAGATCAAAGTACTGAACCAAAGGAGGTTCAGGGTGATCAAAAGCGCTATAAGGGAAATACTGGTAACCCTCAAAAAGGTGGTTCACTACCCAAACCGGTCCTCCCAAGGATGAATGTTCGAATTTCTATAATTTTTCTAATCCTCTCCAAGGATAAGCTATACCATCTCTCTCAACCATTGAAATCAATCAAGAACCTCACGTACTGCCTGCATCATAAGGTAAACCATCATTCTACTGACAACTATACTGCTTTACAGAGGTTGCTAGAATTCATTTTCAAGGAGGGATAGATGTTCGAATACATTTTTGACCTACAATTATACAAGAATGGCAGCTATAAAAAGTAGCTGGAAGTCATCCAGGTTGAAGATCAAGCTAAAGAGTAGCATCTCTACCATATGCACCACAACAACATGATCGAAATCCATCAAATCACTAACTCTTGCCAATTCAAATGTAGGAGACTGTCAGAATGCTGCGATCTTACATCTCAAGACAAAGAGGCCATGTTCTACCTGAGTCGAGCAATCGTCGGCATGGGATCTCATTCAAAGATTATGACATTAGTCATGTCAAATTTCCACATCATGATACATTAGTCATAATGCTCAAGATGAAGAAGTTTGTCATGCACACAATGATGATTTATACTATAAGCGGTATTGAGATCCTTTTTTAGAGCACTATCGACCAAATGGGATTGGCAGATCAAGTTATTCTAAGCAATACTGATATCAGTGGATTTAATGGTTCTAAAAAGTAGTGAGTAGGCAAGATCATCTTACCTATTACCGCAGGACCAACCACCATCGATGTCATCTTCTACGTAATCAATGCCAAATCTCATTATCTTGGAATTATGAGCCACTGCTGGATTCAAAACATGGAAGCAATCGCTTCCACCTATTATTAAGCACTCTGCTTTAAATACAATGATGGTATTTATGAAATAAAGGGTAGTCAAAAGCTTTCTCGGGCATGCGAAAACACTGTCTCAGCAATTTTAGATACCTCAGATAGATACGCTGTATAGCAATTACAGAATGCTAATTACCTTGATGATCAGTCTTCAACAAAAGAGCCTACAGAATATGTTAATATTGATGGACCTAGTAGAGGTACTTTCGAAGGTACCAAGTTAATCCAGCACAATAAGGATGCTATCATTTAGTTCTTACAAGTAAATCGAGGCGTATTTGCATGGAATTTCAAAGAGATGCTTGGGGTCGATCTGGCCAAGGCGTGTCAGAAATTGGCCATCAACATCAACGCCATGATAGTCAAACAGAAACAACGGCGACTATCACCTTAACTTCAAGAAGAAGTTAACATGGAGATTGAGAATTGATGAAAGTAGGATTCATTCGAGAAGCCAAATATCCAGATTGGATATCCAACATTGTCGTTGTCCCAAAGAAGAATGAAAAAGTCCTAGTTTGCGTAGATTTCACAGATCTAAGTAAACACACTCCAAAGGACAGTTTCCCTCTCCCTAATATCTATCAAATTCTTGATTCTACTGCAAGTCACGAACTTCCATCTATGATAGACGCTACTTTTGGGTACAATAAAATTTTACTCTTGGAAGAAGATCAAGAAAAGACTACTTTCATCACTGAAAGAGGACTTTACTACAACATAGTTATGCCCTTTAGACTCAAAAATGTAGGCACGACTTATCAATAATTTATAACTACTATGTTCAAAGAAAATCTTGGGAAAGACGTGGAAGTTTACATTGATGATCTCTTGTGCAAGAGCATACAGTCAACCAACCACATTACAGATCTCAGCACAATATTTAGCATTCTTTGATCTTATAAGATGCATCTCAATCATGATAAGTGCTAATTCAGAGTACTTTCAGGTCAATTTCTTGGCCATCTCATCAGTAAGAAAAGGATTAAGGCCGATCCATATAAAATTTGGGCTCTCCACAACATGCCATCTTCAAATACGACGAAAGACGTACTGAAACTTACCGGCAAGATTACCGCTATTAATCGATTTATTTCAAAATCTTTAGACCATTGTTATTGGTTGTTCTTACTACTCTATAGTTGTACCAAAAGAGGAAATGTTCAGCAAAATGCAGAGGTCCAATGGACATCAGAATGCGAAGCAGCTTTTTAGGATTTCAAAACCTATTTTGAGAGGTTTTGAAGTTTGAACATGATATCAAGTTTGAACAACGTCATTCTGAAAAGGGTCATTTTGAATACGAAGCTCTCATTTATGAACTCAACCTCGTACTTGAGCTCGGTGTTCGAAAACTCTAAGTTCACACAGATTCACTACTCATTGTCCACCATTACTCTGAACAATTCAAGAAGAATGGCAAGATGATTAAATACGAAGCCCTTGTTGCAGATAGGATGAGTAAGTAAGCGAAAGCAACTCTCGATTATCTTCCTCGAGGTGCAAACAAATATGCCGATTCTTTGGCATATCTAGCCGGGGTCTTGGGACTCGATATCTCCAGATCAAAGTAATTTCAACCCCTAACATTAATCGCATTTATGTATCTACGATCAGCACTGGGAGCGATAAAGGAGAAGACGATGATTGGCGAAAGCCCTTCTTAGCCAACCTTGGTATCGATAACAAATACAAAGGACCCCTTCCAGCTGATTAAAAGGAGCGACAGCTGATCGACAACTCAAAGCGCTACACAAATTAAAATGGTTATTTATATCACCGTTCAGTGACGGGGACTTACCTAATGTGCCTCTCTAGAAAGAAAGCGGACGAGATGCTCCTCGATTTACATAAAGGGACTTATAGCTCCCACGCCACAGGTCGATCACTCGCAAGCAGAGCTATTACACAAGGAGTATTCTGACCAGGCATACGCAAGCAAGCAGAAGAGTACTTACTCAAATGTGATACATGTTAACTGCATGGACAAATGATACGTGCCCCAGCGCTCGAACTACATGCAAGCACGATGTTTTGGCCATTCAAAAGATGGGCACTCGACCTTGTTTGTGAATTTCCTAATTCTCCAGGTAACCACCGATACCTACTTATAGCTACATATTATTTTACAAAATGGGTTGAGGTAGTTCCACTCTGTCAAACAAGAGAAGAAGAGGTCATCTCTTTTATCTAGGAACACATCATCTATCTGTTTGGATGCCTCTACCTAATTTGTATCGATAATGGGCCACAATTCGTTGAAGAAAAAGTCATAACCATCCTTAACAAACAAAATATCATCCACTCACTATCCACCCTATTACCCTCACGACAATGGCCAACCGAAAATTACCAACAAGACCATCGTGGATGGACTCCAAAAAAGCCTCACTCACAGAAAAAAGGGAAATGGGTTCGTGAATTTCTTTACATCTTATGGGCATATCGTATTACTCCTCATCAATCAATCGGCTGCACCCCATTCCTTCTTGCCTATGGGACCAAAGCCGTCATTCCATCTGAATACCATCATCTAGTCAAAGATCACGAGCTAACTAGTGAAGAAAATGAGTTTGAATTGGCCTGCAACCTTAATTGGATCGATGAGACCAGGGAACGAACCATTGCTAACCTAGGTCGATATTACCATATGCTGGCCAGTTCATATAACAGACGAGTACCAAAAACCATACTTTCTAAATTAATGATCTCGTCCTCAAAAAAGTCCCTCAGCACATAAAATAGCCACATGCCAGTAAACTAGCAGAAAACTGGGAAGGTCCATTCCTTATCACTGGTCTTACATGCCTGGGATCATATTACCTCATGACAAAAGAGGGAGTTTACATCTCAAATCCTTAGAATGCTAGGTGACTGAAACGGTACTATCGTTAAGTCCCTCACCACTTAATTTGAAATTCCTATTTTTTTCATTCCAAAAGTAATATTTTCATCTCTATCCAATGTACATCCTTTTCTATTCAATGAAAACTTCTAAGTTTTTTCCCACACAACTCTCTACTTATATAGACAATACATAGATTAAAGCAAAGTTAATACTAGCTTTTAATCAACCTTTATTCCGATTAAAGCAAGGATATAAAGGTAATACTAGCTTTGATCAACTCCATACATACTCCAAGATTATAACAAAGGTAATACTAGTTTTCAATCGAGGAACTCTACCAGACATAAGATAAAGCAAAGGTAAAACTAGCTTTTTCTTCACACTTAATATGGCTGTAACATTATACTCCGAGATTAAAATAAAGGTAATACTAGTTTTCAATAGAGGAACTCTACCAGACATAAGATAAAGTAAAGGTAAAACTAGCTTTCATCTACCTCAATATGGCTGCAACATTATACTCCGTGATTAAAATAAAGGCAATACTAGTTTTCAATCGAGGAACTCTACTAGACATAAGATAAAGTGAAGGTAAAACTAGCTTTCATCTACCTTAATATGGTTGCGACATTACTACTTCGAGATTAAAATAAAGGTAATACTAGCTTTTAATTGAGGAACTCTACCAGACATAAGATAAAGCAAAGGTAAAACTAGCTTTCATCTCACTCAATATGGCTACGACATTACTACTCTATGATTAAAATGAAGGTAATACTAGTTTTCAATCAAAGAACTCTACCAGACATAAGATAAAACATATGTAAAACTAGCTTTCATCTTTCAATATGTCTACGACAGATACTTTTTTAGATCACATTTACAACAACTATAGAGAATTATTTTTTCTTGTTGGGAGGTCAGCCACGCTTTCCCCTACAATAGGAGGACGATCAGCCATAAAATCTCAAGCTCGGGTAGTTGCAGCGACCCTGCCATGCTCTACCAATTCAGCAGGTCGAGGACCTAACTCCATTTCAATGGAGTTAATATAGTTTCCTCGATCTACTTCTACTCTGCAGATGCACCCTGCCATGCTCTACCAATTCAGCAGGTCGAGGACCTAACTTCATTTCCATGGAGTTCATACAGTTTCCTCGATTTACTTCAGCTCTGCAGATGTATCCTTTACCCGACAAACAGTCGTGCTAGGTATTCCTCTCAAACTCGAGCTTTCTAATTTTATTAACAAAATAGGCAATCACTGCCATTAACATCTCTGAGTTCAGAGCCTGTGGCACAACCATCTTAGAGAAATTCTTTCTTGCCATTTTTAGGTACTCTTTTAACCTATTATACCGTGTATCTTGCCATTTTATTTGACTATCTATGCGGGAAGTGAATTTGATGTTCTCCCTCGCCTTCTCAGCAGTTTTAGCTGGCTCAATCTTGTTTATCGCCCTCAAATCTACCACCTGAGTACGAAGTTACTCAAGCTCCCTATTTCAATCTACCCCAGCAAGAGATTTCCTTAATAACTCACCTTTCTTCTTTATCAAAATATCCTTACCCCTGATAACCCACTCTAACTCCTATTCTTTGGCAAGAACACCGTCCAACTAACTTTGGCACTCTCTTAACCGCTCACTTCCTTTTTGCACATGACCTTGAATTCGAGCTATATTTCCCTTCTGCTCTCTTATTTGAGCTGATAGGCTAACTACATCCCCTGGAACAAGGGAGTTCTTGATGTCACTTTTATTCTTTCACGAGCATTCTCCAGCCTCGGTGTTTCTGGCACGCAAATTGGCCTGAACCAAATCGGTCTTTAATTGCGCCACCCTCTCATTCAACTCATCATACTTCCTTTGCGCCATCCGAAACACTATATCCTTAGCAGGTAAGGCTATAGTCAACTGCTTAAACACAACTTCAGAGGTGGATAGGTCATCTCGAGTTTTCATCAGCTCGCTATCTTTCCCAACCATTTTCTTCTTCAACAATTTTGTTAATCATTTGATCCTTTAAACTTATCGTAGATCGGTATAGCCCTTCCTCCGACTTTTCTAAAGCCTTTATACAGTATCGAGCCATGTCAGCATCCCTACTCTTTACCAACAGCACATTATTCTGGCTTTTGAGCTTCGCTGCCTTTTCTTTCATCTCCGTGAGCTATTTTTACCCTTTACTAATTTTGGCATCCTTCTCCTTGATCTTCCGAGTGAGGTCGTCAGCAGTTTGGGTTGCCTCAATAAACTTGAAGTGTACCTATACATGTTAATCTATCTTCATTTGCCTTCCTCATTCTATCAAACTCTGCCATAAATTCATGGTTACATTGGCGTATCTCATCTTCGATCAAGCGAGCTGACTATAATTTGACCTAGACATCACAGATTCAATATATCAAGTTTGATTCAGGATATTCACTCAATACATACATCTCATTTCTAACAAAATTTTTATTTTTTGACATCTACTGTGTGAAATAACTTCTAAACTTAAGGTCGAAGTACAATCTCAGTCGGATGAATAATAACACATAATTCAAATTCTAATGTACACATTATCTATATTTTTATTTGTGAATATTTTGATATTTTCTATACACCATTGAGTACCATAGCTCCTAAACTGATAGCAGGTTTTTGGTCTATCTCTACACTCTATTTTTTACTTTGTAGCTTTAGACTAACGAAGCATAAAAGTCAAATATTTCTTGCACTTTTCTAACCTGTAGCCCCGCTTACGAAGACAGCAGGGTTGCTAAGGCATCCCGCTCCTTAGCGAGCTCAATCTTTAAATCTTTTATTATGAGGTGCATTTCCTTAAGTTCCTACAGCAAGGTTTACATGAACATTTTAACCTACAGAATTCTATCCAACAAACAATATTCTATTAGATTACAACATTACAAAGCATTCATTCAATCACAGAGTCAACATTCTACCCTACCTTCTCATTTCCTTCTTCAGGACGCTCATTGCCATCACCTTAGTTGTCTCGCACCATTTGGGGAGAGACACTGTCCAACCTTCCCACCACTCCAATAGCAACATCTTCCACCACATCATCTTCCTCCTCCTCAACATAGGTGTCCGCCATGATGGCATTCACCTCATCTTCAGAATAACCCTTTGTTATAAGGTAGCGCCCGAGTCTATGGCGCTGAATTACCACCTCTTCCATATTCCTTCTCGCTTCCCCTGATAGATCATTAATATCTACCTCCTGAGAAACATTCAGGACCTCCAGCCACTAGCCCTCCTTAATCAAGTTAGCTTTCAGTCGAGCTACCTTCTTCTCAAGCTTAACTTTCGCCTTCTTTAGCTCAGCTTTCTCCTCCTCAACTCTGAGGCATATCCCCTTCATTAAACGAGTAGCCTACAAATTAAACAGATATCGACCTCACTATTTGCTCGAATCAACATTCAAAATCACATATTCAAGCAAATGAACTTACCATTTTTCTCATCTCCTCCTCCCAATTGAGAACTGCAAGCCTCGCCCTTTCCTCTACCTATTTCGGCTCGTCATCTATAACTGGTCGATCCTCTACGACCTTCACCCCTATCATTTCAGAAAGCTCAATCCTTCGCTTTTTTTCCCCTCCATCAACCTCACCACTTTCTGTATAGAGTTCCAGAGGTCAAACCACGATTCAGCATCTTCATCTTTTGAAATGCCTGAGCAAGCTTGCTCGACGTAGTAGACTCCAGCACACCGCGAAGTCTACTTCAGAGGCCTTGGGCAAGTTCACTCGCCTCTCCCCATCAGTTCCCCTATTCTTGTTGCCATCAGCACCCGTAATTAGCCTCGTTGTTTGAGACTTTTGAACTTTCTCAGACCGGCTGTTTGCACGTTTCGTTCTACTAATACCAAGTTCTTTCAATATAGCCTCGAGCTCGGTCCCTTCCTTACCAACAATACCCAATAAAGGCTCCTTCCTTGTCACCTTTAAGTGAGGACTTGTCAATCAACAACACATTTCATCAGTAGTGCAATATACAATTTCAACATACTAATCTTATACATTACATATTGTTATACTTATTTTGTTTCACAATTCTACACAGAAGTTCCATGGGTTCTTCATCATATCTCTGAAAGCAATCACCCTTCACCCATATCATATTATCATTCCACGTTCGACCTGCTGACTTCAGATCAAAGAAACGAGGCAGAGTCGAACTCATGAAATAATATGCCCCTCCACTTGCAAAAAAGTTTTTTACCCCATAAAACTATAAGACGTCCTCAAAAGATATCCTCCTCTCAGTCTTATCCTCCTCCCACAACTTATTTAAAAATTCACAAACATTTATTACCTCCCACATGTTCCTGTTCAGCTGAACGGGACATGCCCTGATCATATTTATAATCCCTTTCGCCAAATTGCTAAGGGGAAGACTAAACCAGTACTCCAACTGAGATAGGCAACACAAAAACTCTCTGTCAGGTCACCCTGGATGTTTCCATCAAAGTACTCCAAGGAGATCAATTTGTCTAAATCATCTCATTTCTCCTTCCCCAAATTAGCCAACAAAAAAAAGTGTTCATCTCCAGTTGCTATAATACAACTCCTAAAATGCATATCGACATGTTCTAGACAATTACCCCATCTTTCCCCTACAGTAGTCTTGGTTTTACAAAACTCTTTGAAAATATTAGAATTCGGAGGATAGGACACCAACTTTCTAGGGAAATCTGGAAATTGAATAACCCCTACTTCTTCCTCCCTATCAGACATTATAGTCTCAGACTCAACCGATCGACTATAGGTTGACTCCTTATTAATAGGAAAAGTCTCCATATCAACTAATAATCTATAGATGAGGGTTTAATCCTACACAGCACTTCTCATGTTCGAAGTACATACAGGTCCAGGTATCCATTATTATCTTTTACACATGCATCACCCATATACATATATCTTTTACATATCATGTTTAGAAATATATCAAACAAGCTTTTATAGATTGCTGGCAATGGAAATTTTTAGATTTGCCTACCACTGAAAATGATTTTTCAAAAGCAACACGTTAAAAATATTACAAATCCTCTACTAACCTTTTATGTTTGAGTGTGAATCTGACATAGCGCTAAATCTTTCCCTCATAACGCTACTGTATAACCACCTTCGTGACTCAGCCTCTGTAACTCTCTCACGCTTTGATTGTAAATCACTCTCAATTAATTTCTCATGAAATTCTCTACTATTTTTCCTCTTTCCTCTCTCACCGCTCTTCAAGTTTTTAGAAGTTGAGAAACCTTTGAATGACAAAGATGAAACATTGCTTATATTTTCTTTCTCTAACTGCTGGTAGTTATGGTGCCTCGCTCGAGCGGTCCATGGTTTTGGAACCGAGGCATCCCCTCTATAATCAATGTCAGACGTCTTGCACCTTTTCGATTAAAATGTTTTCCCATCATTGCCCTTTGCCCTATATATTGATCTATTTTCATCTCTCTTTTCTATATGTCCCTCTGACTTCCCCACACTCATGATGAATCAATACTTACACACAGACAAACTATCCTGCTATTTATACAAGAGGCAAAATCAAAAGTTTCCTGCCTTTTCTAAATTTTTTTTGCTTCTTCTACTTATAAAAGTAAAGACGTCACTTCTAAAGCTCTTAAAATTTCAAAAAGAAAATATTTAAATTTATTTTTTACAGCAGTCACAAATAGCATTCGCAACAATAGAGGACAGATTCAAACTTTATTCTCATTTCATTTTATTGGCAATTATTCGAGCCAATATATTTATATATACTCTTACCACCCCTATATACATTCACTTTATTATCATTAACCTCTCGCCACAATTCACTTCCTTATATATAATCACATCTAAAACATCCTTGATGTCTAAGGGAACCACATCCAATCAGTTTGCCTCCAACAATCCTCACATCTTCCAATTCGATCTCTTCTTTAGCAATTAATCTCACAAAACTTTTCGAGGTGTAGCTTCCACCATCACTTCCCGAAATAGCTCCTCATAGAAGCGACGTTCGTACTCACGTTCCCTACCCATCAAATCTAAACCTTCAAATTGACACTCCCTCACTGGCTATTTAGCATCATAGTCCAACAAGCCAAAAATCCACTCCCACACTTCAGCTATCTTTATCGTCAACCGCCCCTCAGCGGCATAATGAATTTTATCAGATCGATTCCATATCATTTCTATTCGCTACGACTTGTTTAAAGCTTATTTCCTCCTATTTTATGCAATTTTTTAGATTGCTGCGGATCCCCCATATTTTATAATATTATCCTGTTCTTTCATAGAAGAAAACCCTAGTATCTTGAGAAAACTTATTTGAACATATCTTTCCCTATCGACCTATGTCATTTCGACCAATTCCATATCGAGTTTATTCTTTCTAATTCTAATTTTTCAAAATGACCTCTTTGAGCACAAATTCCCCTACCTAAAGCTTTTACAGTTTTCACTCTCCCCCAATAAATTTCAGCCCCCAGGTCAAACATCATTCCTTACACATATTTCATATTACAAGACCTATTTTTTTACAGCTCGATTATTATAAATAAATTCTAAAGTTCTAAATTTCTACATAACATTTCATCCCCTATCTTATCAATCATCTAATAGCTCGATTTCAAGAGTTATTTTATATATATATATCAACATAGAGTTCGGATTACAAATTTTATTAAACTTAAATATATTACAGTTACTTTACAGATAACAAACCTTTCAGGTACTTTACAGATAACAAGTCTTTCAAGTACTCTGAAATCAAGTACTTTATAGATAATAAGATTTTCAAGTACTTTGCAAATAACAAGTCTTTTAGGCACTCCAAACCATCAAATCCTTCACTTCATATGAATTTAGTGATGTTTCACTCAAAGAAACCTCTTAGGAAATATTGGCATTAGAAGTCACCATCCATCCTTCTCCCTTCATGCCATCGTACTATGACCAGAAATTAGATTTGGAGGAAGTCTGGACATAAAAGTGGAAGACTCAATGCTTGAACCAACTCTTCAAATAGAAGGTCTTCTTAGAGCCAAGAAATGATAAAAGTACAGAAGAAGACTTCCATTTTTTGTCTCCCTTCACCACTTATACCATTGCTTCCTCTATAACCACCACCTCCGCCGAGTTTGTAGAGATAAAGAAGGCCCGACCGTAAAATCCAATCCTATGCAAAACATCAGTGCAACAGCCCCGCAGTTACGCTAACCCCCGTATCTGTCTCCTCAACCTTGTCCTCCACAAGGATGCTGAGACACCTCCAACATTGCTGGCCTATCGAGACAACATGATGAAATATCCACATACAGTAAAAATCTTCCTCAGCTTCAGTCGCTTCTTCTTATGACATACCTTGATACGTCGGTAAAATAGACACGGGGGTAGGCATCTCCAAAAACGGATCACCAAAATATCTCAACTTTAACTTCTGCATCTTAACTGAGATCCTTTCTTCATGAACCATTCTCTAGGTCTTCACCATCATCACTAAGACTTCCAGAGAATTTTTCAACAAATAGCTTACTTTGCCATAATCCTTGGTATAGGTACTATTTATATAGCCCCGATATTTAATTTACATGTACCTTTCCCCAAACGTCATCATTCAATACAGATGAAACTCTTAAAGCCCTAACTGTCGCGTACATCAATATTCTCATTATCATTCAATGAACAAATATCCTCTCATAAAAAATATGCATTTTTCATGCAGTCAAATCAATATCATTATTTCCTTCATTTTCAAAACCCTAATACCCATATATCCATGAATTCTTACTCAGCCAAAGCCACTTGTGACTTTAATTGTGAGGGGGAGATTGTAGAGACCTATCCCTCGATCTAACCCAATTTAAGTCAATTCCAGCTCGAAATACCTTCATATGAGACTCAAACATTCTACACGTGACATTAACAGTCAATATTGATACCTACCTCATAAACTAATAAAGAGCGTGGGTCGAGCCCAAATAGAAAAACATGAACAAATCAAAGGTACCTGCCTCTCACGAACTGAACAGTTACTCAGTCAACCGCCACTAACCACATTATTCGAAGAATGTGCTTCAGCACGATGAAGAACTGCGGAGAAGGCCTATATAAAAAAAAGTTCCAGAGGAGATAGGGACCAGAAAAATATACGAGAAATCACCAAGAAAATAATATTTTTTAGATTTTCAACACATCAAAACTTATTATTTACAAGATCAAGTATTTTTAAGTCGAGAGATCACTTGTAATAAGATATCAGCCTCAAGTAATAAAAGTCGTTATTACAAAAACCCTCAACTCAAGGTCGTGGTTTTTTTACCTATTTAGAGGTTTTACACGCTAAATCAACTTTGTCATTTCTTATTTCATGTTAGTTTTAGTCACAAAAACATTGGTGTAAGAGCTAATTTTAAGCCATCACGAGCTTATGGAATTAGGCCATTATACTAAGTATTATAGAAGATTGCAAAAATGAAGTAAAAGTGATGACGGATTGGCCATCATGTCATTAGATCAAACGTAAGGGGGGGAAATTTACTTTCTCAGGAGAGAGCTCAAATTGAACTTTCACCCTCCACTTATGGCCACATGTCATGTGATAGAGGATATAAATCTCCTACTAACTAACGGGAGAATTCTTTAAGCTTTTAAGGAAAGTGAGAGAGAGAAAGCATATGATTTAAATTTAATTTAATGGATATGCTTCATCAAGAAGATCTACAAATTCAAATTACTAAAACCTATGTTGTAATCACTTTAACAAAATTATGAGTGGCATACTCTTTGTAATGTGTATAAGAATTTATTGAGCTTCAACAAAAGACCTTCTTTGATGATGAGTAATAAATTTGATAAATAATTGTACTCAGTGTATATTGTGTAGAATTCGAGAAATATGGCATCCTCTACAATGTAACTTGTAAAATCTTTGAATCAAAAGAATCAAAACTGAAATCTTTGATTAACCAATGCTACTCTTTTTGCTCCCTAACTCTTGAAGAGAAAAAATCATTTACCCAAACATTCAATAAAAGAAAAGTAAATAAATTAAATATTTCTCTATATACCATCTCAAATTCACAAAATATGGAGCGAATCATGAATCAATCTTTTATAGTAAGAAGGCATCCAAAAGTTCATTAGATCAATTAAATATAGCAAAACTTTAAAATCAGAATACTTTTCAGGAAATGAGTTCAACTTGATATGCCATAGTACTAAATTTTAATAACATGTTCATACTACTTAATGCTTCAACATCTTTGCTAACTTTTTTTGCAGGTAAACAAGGTAATTTCCTGTTATTTATACATGAAATTGATACCCACATATAGTTAAGCAAAGCTCATAGAAAATACAATATAATTTGTGCAAAATCAAATGGTAAAAATTGTAATTTTATTACCTTCCACTGTGTTGAAAGATTTCCAAAGAAAATCTACTCGTCATAAATAGACTGTTGAGTAAGAAGTTCAACAAATCCCTATAAGACAATCAAAGAGATAGTCAAATAAACTATACAACATTCCAAGAAAATCTAATAATAAACAAGGCTTACTTGGGGTTGCATAACGTTACTGTTAAATTGTAATGGATGTTGAAGCATTCCCCCGGCCATATCCTAAAACAAAAATTATAACTAGTTAAGCATCATCTTAAATGAAACAAACATACTATTTACGTAACAATAAACCTACACACCATTTTTTTTTTAGAAAAAAGTTTAGATTATTTATATATGCTCAATTAAGGATTACATGATAATTATAACCCATGGACACATTTTCCCTCAAGCACTCAAAAGAAGAGCTGATCACGCCTCTGTTCGAATAGACTAACAGTCAATTCGAATAAAGATGTATTGGAATAAAGTATAAATCTATTCAAATAAAATTGCCAAGGCATAAATCTATTCGAGCAGAAAGAATTCTATTAGAATAAAATACTCAATATATATTGTATTCGAACAGGATAAGTTTTATTTGAATAAAAAATACTCAGTCTAGAGTGTATTCGAATAGGAAAGGATTTATTCTAATAGAAATTGAAATCCAAGAGATGTCTTGATCAGCTAAATTGAAAGTACTCTGTATGAGGGTCTTCAATTCTTGTTAGAAACTCCGGTCTACCCTCAACCCATTCCTTATTTGGTAGGTCAACTCGGGAGCCTCTCTTAGCTGTGGTGTCTGCCGAGAAATTTACTTCTCTCCGGTTGAGTTGCAGCGGATTGCATGTATGGATATGAGTATGTGCCTCCACTTGCTTCGGAACTTCCAGGGTATCTTACTTGTATTAAAAGCTTTGATGGTTGCCGAGGAGTCCGACATTATCAACGTCATAAGTATTTGGATGAACATGTGACATTACTGCGATCCCCATAATATCATGAGGATGATGTTCCTCATGTATTTATGAACTATTAATACCTTCGTAGTCAAAAAATTTATTTTTCGGTGGCACCCTTCGCAGCCTTAACTCGTGATTATTTCCACCTTTGGTACCTAATCATGAATTCAATAAAATTAATACACAGGATCAAAATAAATGGTAGAATATTGTATAGGCTCCTTTACCAACCATTTTGTGATGGTACACTTTTTCTTTTTCCCTTTCCCTTATTTAAAGAACTTTTTATAAGGCCACCTTTACAATTTGCGATCTTCCGTGGAAGGTTTTGCAATATGATATTTGTACCTGCTAAATCTTGATTTATTGTTTCTCCTACCTCATCGCCATACATACTTTTATCACCTTTCAGATCAATCACTTTTTCTAGGTTCACTTTAAAGAATTTATCCAACTTCTCTTATACTCGAGTTAAACTGATGTATCACAATTCTCACGGCCGCGTGCGTATAGTTAAAAAGATGGCATCTCTCTCAAGGACACCTAGTCGACGCCACTATCTCTACGTTTTTAACTTAATTTAATTTATTTGATGTAAAGGGTAACTATTGGAGAAGGTATCTTTAGTTGAAGCCTAATATTAGTAGAATTAGGGTTAGATGCTTCCTAGTTCTATAAAAGCCTCCTTAGGTTAGTTTTTCTTCACTTATTATTTTAGATATTTTTGGGTTATTGGTTATTTTGGGGTTCTTAATTAGGTTATTTGATTATTCATTAAGAGAGAAAGTTTAAAGTTCAAATTTAATGATGTTCTCAATATTTATAATTACATCATAATGGTACTAGAGTCAATGTCTTAATTGACCACTGTAATGGCCTAATTCTGTAAGCTCGAAGTGGTCTGAAATTAACTTTTACACCAATGTACCTATGACAAAATCTAATGGAAAGTAAGAAATGACACAGGTATTTAGCGTGGAAAACCTATGAATAGGTAAAAATAACTACGACCTTGGGTTAAGGATTTTTTGTAATAGTGACGTTTATTGCTTGAGGCTGATAACTTATTACAAGTTATCTCTAGACTTAGAAATATTTGATCTTGTGAATAAGAAGTTTAAAGTTTTGAGAATCTAGAAAATATAGTTTTCCTGGTAATTTCTCGTGTGATTTTTTGGTCCTTGTCTCTTCTAGAAATTTTTCTTTATATAGGTCGTTTCCGTAGGTCTTCATCGTACTGAAGCACGTTCTCTGAATAATATGGTTAGTGGGGGTTGACTGGGTAATGTAATTGACTAATTCTGTGAGCTCGACGTGGCCTAGAATTAGTCCTTACACAAATGTACCTGTGGCTATAATCTAGTAAACAAGAAATGACATAGGTATTTAGCATGAAAAACCTATGAATAGGATAAAAACCACGACCTCGTATTGAGAGATTTGTAATAGTGACTTTTATTGCTTGAGGATGATGATATCTAATTACAAGTTATTTCTAGACCTAGAAATGTTTGATCTTGTGAATAAAAAGTTTGGAGTGTTGAGAAAATTATAAGATATAGTCCTTCTAGTAATTTTTTGTATGTTTTTCTGGTCCCTGTCTCTTTAGGACCTTTTTTTTTATATAGGCCTCTTCCGCAGCTCTTCATTGTGCTGGAGCACGTCCTCCGAATAATGTGGTTAGTGGCTGTTGACTGAGTAACTATTGAGTTCGTGAGAAACATGTGGTTTTGACTTATTCAAGTTTATCGGTTTGAGCTCGACCAACGTTCTTCATCAGTTCATGGAGTATGTGGTAATGTTAATTGGAGAAGTCATATGGAGAATGCATAAGCCAGATATGAAGATAATTCGAACTGAGGATAACTCGATTTTAAGTCAGATTGAGGGATAGGCCCCTACAATCGCCCCCTCGCAGCCGAAGTTATGAGTGGCTTTGATTGAGAAAAGATTTTGATATATGGGTATTCGGGCTAGAAATTTAAATTGTGAAAGAAGTAATGATGTGTGTTGACTGCATAAAAAATATGCGTGTCGAAGGAGGATGTATGTGCATTAAATGTTGATGGAAATTGATGGACGTGACAGTTAGGGATTGAAGAGTTACGTCAAACTGAATGATGGCGCTTGGGAAAATGTACCTACATAATAAATGTAGGGTTATATAAAGGGTACTTGTACCAAAGATTGTGACAAAGTATGCTGTAGTCTGTTGCAAAATTCTCTATAAGTATATAGAGATGGTAAAGACTCGTAGGATGGTCCTTGAAGAGTAAATTGCTTCAGAAATGCAGAGGTTGAAGTTGAGATTTTTTGGGGACCACCCTTTGGAGGATCCTGTTCCTGCTCCTGCCCCTTCAACGTATAGAGGCATGTCGGCGAACGAAGCGGCTGAAGATGAGGAGGAATTTTACTATAGATAAATATTTCACCATGTTATCTTAACAGGTGAGCAACGTTGGGTTGGTCTCCGCATTCTTGCGGATGACAAAGTTGGGGAGACAGATGTAGGGATAGGCATGACTGCGGGGCAATTGTGTTAATTTCTTCTGTCACAATGTATTATATGGTCGGGTCCTCTTCATCTTTACCAACTCTACAAAGGTGGTGGTTTTAGAGGAGGAGGTGATGGTAGTGGAGGAGGGTGGCAAAAGTGGAAGTTTACTTCTGCATTTACATCACTCTTTTGTGCTAAGAAGACCTTCAATTTAAAGGGTTGGTGTAGGGGCCAAACTTCTTGAGAGAGGAAGTTGACTCCTACACTATGAATTTTATTCTCTACCAGAGGATTTAAACATATAATCAATACTAATCTATTGATAATATACTTGTGTGGAGGCCTAGAATTTGTCACTCCACGACCTCTGATGAGGATTTTTAAGTGTACTATTGTAAATATCAACTAGTCAAAGTATCGAGCATAGGGCATTTATAGGGTATTCGAAGGTAAACTTGTGAGGTCTATCGAGAGAGTTTTTCTAACCCCTTCATAGTTCCTCCTCCCTCCTATTTATTGTACATAGGATGGGCTGAGTCACCATGGGAGGTCAAGTTACATCTGTATCCTCTGGGGACAACTGACTTGTTCTCAGAGTCGGTTCTAATGCTGCAATTTGTCGAGTCTGATACTGTAGCTGTTGATTTTGACATTGTAGTTGTTGGATCTGGCATCGCAGTTATTGAGCGCCGTACTTTACTATTCTGTCTGGTGAGCCTGTCATGTTCCCCTTCGACCATGTGCGCACATGGCCGAAGTATTTCTTGTTCGGCCTTTCCTTCGAGTGTTCGAATAGTCTCGGAAGGTTTTGTGGGTTTTGATTATTGACTTACTAGGCTTTAATTCATCAGGTAGGCTTCGATGTAGCCTTCGAGTGTTCGGCCAGTATTAGAAGGCTGCGAATAGGCTATTACATTCGCCCCCTCTCAGCAGGGGCCACGGAAATTGGTGTAGAGGGCGCTTGCTAAGAAAAGTAGTCAGGCGTTAGAAGTGGAAGGGCTGACTGTTGAATGTGGTAGTTCCGAGGGGGGGTATTTAATACGGGTAATTGATTTTTATTGGTGGTTATGGGGTAATCAATACCCTTAATAGTGGTATAAAATAGGAGTTAGCAGGAGGTAAATCACCACAATCTTCTTCTGCTTCTTCTTCCTTGGTGAGTAACACGCAACATGGAAACCATACCAAACACCCGGCACCAGAAGAGAATGGCTGAACAGGACCGTCGCATAAGACGAAAGACTGCGGAGCTGAAGGTAAAGTTTTTTGGCGACAAGGGGTTGGGCAGGGACATGCCAAAACTGGTCGAGCTAGAGTCCGAAGATCTTATCAATGGGCAGCCGTATACGTACTGGTAGGGGGTCTTGCAGTGGTCATTCCAAATGGCTGACAACTGGTACCACATTCTGCAGAGCTTGGCCGAGCGTATTATGGAAAAGGAGGACCAACTGCTGAAGGATTAGCCAGTGATGTGCAAAAAGAACTTCCCTGTCTATAAATAGAGGGTTCCTCGCAATGTGGTAGTAGGGTGGTGGTAGTTTTTTTTGCTTTAATAATGTTGTACGTCTGCCTTTTTTTTGGTATTGTCGAACCATCGTAATGAAAGAATTGTTCAATGAAATTATTAGTTTTTATTTTACAAGTATGATAGACAAATAGATTCTAGGTACGGGATCAAACTTCCACCTTCGTGCTTGGGGAGAGTTACTTTGAATCGATAATGTAGTGATCGAAACCATAGGTTAACTTTTGACCTTGGAATGAATAAGTGAACCCGAATTCTTGAAGTACTATGTGGAAAATGTTGTGACAGAGTGTAGAGAGGTGTCGTTGGTTTGAGGATAGAGATGTGTCGACTGCAAGACCTCAGAAATTAGTGTAGGTGTCACGTTCTAAGAAAACGGTTGAGTCTGGGAAGTTGAAAAGTTTGACTGCTGCAATTCCAAGAAAGGCAATTGAAGGCTGTGATAAATATGGGTTGTGATTAAGGATGACTTAAATATAGCTGCCTTCAAGTAAAAGTAGGGGTGTTAGGAGAGTTTTTAAACATCTGCACTATCTACTCTGAGTAAAGTGTTTGCCTCTTCTTTTCTTAATAGCTGAACTATGGACACCACTCCTAATACGCGATATCATAAAAGAATAGAAGCTAGAGAGAGTCGAGTAGAGGAGAAGATGCAAGAGCTGATTAAGAAATTCTTTGGGCACCATGAGTTAGACTAGTGATACCTGACTTGGTAGAACTTGAACCAGAAGAGCTGATCTCTGGGATGTCGTATGCTCACTTGTAGAGGGTGTCGCAATAGATGAATCCACTTGCCAGCAACCGGTTCTACATCCTACTGCGTCTGGCTAAAGATTTAATAACTGAAGAAGACCGAGTTGATGAGGAGGTTAGGATTTACAAGAATTACCCTGTCTGTAAATAGGGGCTTCTTGGTTGTGGTAAAGAAGGCTTTTAGCTTTTGGTTGATGTTATTTGCTGTTTGTTGCTTTTTTTTTAAATTGGTGTAAGGACAGTTGCTCGAATGAAATGGAATATATTAAAACAATTGTCTAGGTGTGATATTTAACTGTTTGTGTATAAGTATGACATGCACGATAGACGATGCTAAATTAAGCACAATATCCACTTGTCGAATGTCGATCTTATCGGAATAATGATTAGAAAACTGTAACCAACTGAGATAAAATCAAATAACAAAAATATTTAGGCCGACGTATCAAATATCAAGTATGTATAGACGAATGCTTGACATAAAGTGTAGACGATGGTTCGTAGGTGGGACCAAGAGTGATTTGGAAATTTCCTTGTATTGAAGGTAGATGGGATTCAACTGTAAAGCCAGACAACCGAAATAGCAGGCATGTCAGAAGCGGTACTATTCCTAGGGCAGAGTGCACTGCAGGTCATCATAACATTTTCTTGGGGTATGGGAAAAAGGATGATATGGTATATGAGTTTGACCTAACAACTTCGGGCAGGGTACCAGATGGTTTGACTCAGTAAATATAAAATTGTTTAAATATGTGCATGGGAGGCGCATGAGGGAGTTGTTGAGGGTAAAGGCATCAAAATACCACTCAGCCAAAAATTAGGGGCAGTGGCGGAGTGGTAATGATGGCGGTTTTAGAAATTGAGGTAGTTTTTTATTATTTTGAGGAGGTATTTATAGAGGGAGAAAGAAACCACTATTCTCAATTTATCATATACAAAGAAAAATAGAGAGTCAGAGATGAAAGCATACTCTATTGTTGAGGTGACGCTTGGTCATTACTGAGAGAGAAGAATACTGGGTTATTGCTGAGGGATTAGAGCCATTCAAACGGGTATGTCATCTAACTTCTTGTGAATGATATCTAATTTTCCTTTCAGCCCTGCTGCTTCGTCTTCTGTTTCTGCAAGTGTTATTCGTAGTAGGGTAGAGGCCGCTGGGGTTTATATTTTCGATGATATGACCGAGAAAAGGGGGTAACCCGTTTGGCTAGGGGTCTGGCCCATTGGGATTTTGAGGGTATTGAGGGTTCGACCGGGCTTGGGGTCAAATATTTAACTATGGGTTGAGATGCTTGTAGGGGGAAGAGCAAAATAAGTTATTAAAATGTAATAGTTGAATATATCGATCTAATTTCATGCGTGCCTCTTCTTCTGTAGGGTATAATGCATACCTGTCAATCTTTGAGACTGAGGCTGATAGATGAAGAGACCAAGGTAATTGAGACGAGTGTGTCCGGTCGTGGCTCTAGGGATGAGAGTAGTGATGTAGAGGTGTTAAATATAACAATAAATGTCCCTCTAGCTGTAGTGGTTCCCGAAGGTGGGACTTCGTGTAGGAAATGCCGTAAGAGTCGAGTGACCGAGGAGAAGGATGAAGAGGAAATAGTGGGAGGAGAGAGAAGGGAATACGACGGTGTCGAGCCTTCTGGAAATGAAAGAGAAGAGAGTGGTAGTAGTGAGAGTTTTACAGGTTTGGGGGGACCTGCAGGGTCAGTCTCGGCTCGAGAGAAGCAGAGACTGGATCGATTTATAGCTAAGATGGAGTTATCGAAGGTAGGGGTGGTATTATATGCAGTAGGGTCTACGTATTCCTTCAAGTCTATCCCTCGGGAGGGTTTCATGGCATTTATAGGCCAAATTTGCCTAGGGATGCAACTACCCCTTCGAAGGCTGGTAAAGGAGGTGTGGAACTTCTGAGAAGTTTCCCCGTGCCAAATGAATGGGAACTTCTATGAGATGATGAGGGTAGTCGAAGGTATGAATGTAGAGCTGAGACGTGAGAAGAGGGGTTTGATCGAGTGGTTTGATATTGTATCGTTCTACTCGAAGA
The DNA here is from genome assembly GCA_014058105.1 of Kingdonia uniflora. Classification (NCBI taxonomy): domain Eukaryota; kingdom Viridiplantae; phylum Streptophyta; class Magnoliopsida; order Ranunculales; family Circaeasteraceae; genus Kingdonia; species Kingdonia uniflora. Next base: position 101,025 of record JACGCM010001530.1, on the reverse strand, counting down.
AGGCCAACAAGAAGGTGGATACATACCATATTCAATGTCATGTAGATAAGCCGTGGCTATTTGATTTGTGCTCGACGGATCAATGGTAAGATAAAGACTTGGCTGTAGTGCGAGGTAATTACGAGAATGCCAAAGGGGAGGACGCTTATATGCTGCAACATAGGATCTATGATCCAAGTAAGTTCGTAGTCGAAGATAGTTGAAAAATGGTTGTTGAATAAGCTGTTAACCATGTTTGTTTTTTGTTTTTTTTTTGCAAAACTAGGTACGAGAACTTTGTAGAATCCGCGGAGGTACATTGACAACCTTATTGACTCTGACGAGGAGTGGATAAACCGTGTATTCAGGAAGCTAGGGATTAAGAGGAAGAGGTGGAAGAGAATAGATTTATTGTTTCGAAACGATCCTGTCGTTCATAAGCCCTCAAGGAAGAGGGGAGACAAAGGTGCTTCGAGAGGGGTCGAAGAAATGGAGAAGGTAAGATTGACGCGGAAAGTAAATTATGTTCCAAGGGGGCAGCAAACAGCACCAGTGTCCGAAGTAGTTCGTAATGTACCAAAGCAGGCGTCGATGTAGGCTGACAAGGGGAAGGGAAAGGCCATTCCCAAATCTTCAAAGGTCCTGCAGCCGAAGGTAATTTAGCGTAAGAGGCATAGGGAGCTAGGGGATGATGATGTGAAGATGTGGATAAGGCGCAAGCAGAAGCTGAACTAGAGAAGCATGCTCGAGCCACGACTATTTCGATGGCAACTCTCTGCTGAATGACCCTGAAGAGGCTAGGAGGCATATGAATAAGGCTCTTCATCAGGTAACTGTATTCTAAAATCCTGATATTTTGCTAACGTTTACCATGCTTTGAGAAGTACTTATGGTTCAAGTATTCAAGTAGTCACATGCTTGGTCTCAAGCTTTTATTAAGGCCCAAAAGGTAACAACATGGCAGTTGAGACAGGCGGTTGAAAATCTGAAGCTTGCTGGAGGTACCGAACTGTTGTTGGTGTCCAAGGTTAATACGCTAAAGTGAGTGCAATTGAGAATCAGAGCTGATTATAGGAGGGAACTCAAAGCTCAACATGACAACCATGCTCAAATGCTGAAGGTGCTGGATTCAAAGCTTGCTAAGAAGGAGACAGAGATGAAAGAAAAGAGGGAGACCTTCCAGGGGCATTTTGACGAGGAGTGTGAGACGAGTACCAGGTTGAAGATCTTCATCGAGGATTTGGGGTATGATCCCATAACTCTACAGCGTTTTCCTACACACGAAGGGCCTCCTGTCGAAGGAGTCGGACAGACAAAAATGATGGACGTGGATCCTGCTGGTAGAGGTGAGAAAGAACCTCATGTGCCTAAAGGTACTACTGCTTTACGGGTGTGGCTGGCGTGGCTGACCCTTTGAGGCCAAATCTTAATATTGTAGCTGATAGAGGTATTGCTGTGGAAGAGACTGTGGAAGGAGGTGATGTGGCCATTCCTGTATGAGGTACTATAGTTGTTATCTTGTTGTAACAAAGACTTTTTCTCTGATCTCGTTATGGTGATGGAATACTTTGAGTAATGGTTTGTATTTAAACGTGCTGTAACTTTTTTGAGCTTGAACTGCATGTCTGTGTTTGATTTGAATTGTTCAAATGTAATGGACTTGAGTTGCCTGTAGTTGAATTGTTTATATTCCTGAACACTTGTATTTGTGTATATTGGAGGTATAGATTGCTTGCAATAGGGCTTGAACTAGAACCTTGAGGAGCTTCGAGGTTGCCCCCAAGTACCAGTAAGGCCAAGAAATTAACTGGACTTCGAAGGCCTGATCATAAACGGAGCATAATGTGGTCGTCCCCAATGCATTCCTGAGGGTCCAGTCTTTCGACCATTCGTACCACTCTAGTTTGCTCGAATTTGGAGACTTAAAAAACTCTAGGTCGCCCCTAAGTATTAGTCTGGTCGAACAGTTGACATAATACTTAGGTTAGGCCAAGAAATTTACTAGACTTCGAAGGCCTGAGCCTAAACGAAGCATAACGTGGTTACCCCCAATCCATTTCTGAGGGTCCGGTATGTCGACCATTCATACCCCTCAGGTTTGCTCGAATTTAGAGACTTTAAAAACTTCAAGGCCACCCCCAAGTATCAGTTTGGTCGAAGGATTGACGTGATAATTAGGTTAGGCTAAGAAATTTACTTGAAGACATGATACAAAGTTCAGAGGAAAAACATATTCATTAATTATACTTTATTTACATCAGTTGAACAAGATGGAGGTCGTGGCCTGTTGTATGATACTAACGGTATGGTATTCCACGGATTGGGTAGAGTCTCTTCTGCTTCGGTCATCAAATAATAGGATCCTTTGTTGGTTTTATCATATACGGCATAAGGTCCTTCCCTGGATTTGGCTAGCTTGTAGGCATTGCGAGGCTTTGTAGAGGGTGTGACTCGCCGATGTACCAAATCTCTAATACTGAAACTGCGTAGACAAAATCATTTGTTGTATGACTTCTGAAGAGAGAGATGGTAACAACCGAGGTTTACGAAGGCTCAGTCTCTAGTCTCGTCGATCCATAGCATATTGTATCCGAGTTTAAACTCATTATCTTCATTTGGGAGGCTGGAATCGTGTGTTGATACTTTAAATTGAGTAGGTAGAACCGCTTTGGTACCATAAGCTAGAAGGAACGGTGTGCATCCCGTTGCCTTTCGTAGTATAGTTTGATAAGCCCAGAGTGCATGTTATAGTTCCTAGACCTATTATCCTTTCTTCTCATTGACCCACCTTTTAAGACCGTCGACTATAGTTTTGTCGATAGCTTTGACCTGACCATTTCCCTGAGGATAGTAAGGTGTTGAAAGGGAGAGGATGATGTTGTACTTTTTATGGAAATTGCAGACTTTATTTCCAATGAACTGTGGGCCATTATTACATCGGATCATATAAGGGTAGCCGAAGCGTGTAATGATATTTCCCATAGAAACTTGATGACTTCTTCCCCTCTGGCTGGACATTAAGGTACGGCTTCAACCCATTTGGTAAAGTAATCTGTTGCCACAATAATATTTTCTCTGCTGCCCGAGGCTTTGTGAAAGAGACCCACAAGATCGATGGCCAACCGTTTGAATGGCCAAGAGACTTAACTGTAATGGGAGTCTTGAGAAGGGCTATGGATGTCGTGGGAGTGGGAGTGGCGTTGGCATTTGTCATAGTATTTGGCGTACTCTTCAGCCTATTTCTTCATATTGGGCCAAAACAAACCATGGGATATGGCTCGAAGGGTCATAGATCGACCAGCAGTATGAGCATTGTAGGTACCTTCATGAAGTTTGGCAAGAATTTTAGTGGCTCCATTTTGAGAAATACACTGGAGGTAAACGTCGTTTGGGGATTTGCGATGTAACTTGCCTTTGAGGATGGTGTATCTGCGGCAGTTTTCTAGTAATAAACGTTAAGCTTTGGGGTCCTCTGGGATAGTAGAACTATTGAAGTAAGTAAGAAATGGTGTTCACCAGTTGCCTTGATCGAGACTCTCGCCCCTAGTATTGATGGCATTGACTTCCATCTGGTCGATACTTGGACGTTCGTGTACTTCGATATGCAGTGTTCGAGATTTGGACTGGCCTAACATGGCTGCTATGTAGGCAAGGGCATCGGCATGTCTACTTTTACCTCGAGGGTAATGAGTAATAAAATATTTTGTTGGAAAATAGTTCATGCGCTGGCGGACGAAAGCAACATACTCAGCCATGAGACCATTGGCCTGATTTTCACCGGTGTATTGTATTTACAAAAGTTGGGAGTCCGTAAATACTATAAGTTTAGGGACACCAAGTTCGTGTGCCAGTTCAAGGCCATGGATCAAGGCTTCATACTCAACCTCGTTGTTAGAGCATTTAAAGTTTAACTTAATGCCTTTTTTAATTCAATCATTGGTAGGGGTAACCAGGACAACGCCGATCCTTGAACCATTAGGTCTAGCGGATCCATCTGTAAAGAGGTGTTAACCTGTGTTAGGCTTCTAAGGGTCGATCTGTTCGGGTTGGTCATCGGGTAGGTCATCTTTGTGTTCCTCCCAGTCAATATCTTCTACCGGAAAGTCAGTATGAAAATCGGTGACTGCTTGGCCTTTGTGGGATATCTGCTTCTCAAACATGATGTGGTGTTCACCAGGATAAATAAACCACTGCTGTACCCATCTAGATTTTTCTTTCTTGCCGAGTACTTCTTGAAGGGGGTAACTTGTGATAACGCAGATAGGTTGTGCTTGAAAATATGGTTTGGGTTTTCGAGAAGTGTAGATCAGGATGAGGAACAAACACTTAAGTTTTTTGTATCGAGTCTCTGCAGATGTCAGAGTTTTGTTGATAAAGTATATAAGTTTCTCGATGCTAGATTCGAGTCGAATGAGGACTGAACTGATAGAAGTGTCGGTAACAACGAGGTATATAGAATGCGTTTCACCTTCGATGGGGGTACTAATAATGGGAGGTCGACCAAGGTATGTTTTAAGTTCGAGGAAGGCATATTTACTGTTGGGTGACCAATTGATATCAGGGTTGTTTTTTCTTTTTGGCCTTCTGGGCACCTTAATCGCCTAAGAGGGAGAAAAGCCAAGCACATCGGTCTAAGGATTTCGAAATAAAGCGGTTGAGGGCTATTATCTTACCAGCTACCTTTTGGACATCTTATTTGGTTCGGGGAGAAGGAATATCGATGAGGGGACGCATATAAGTAGGGTTGATCTCGATACCTCTTTTACTGATGAGGTGGCCTACAAATTTGATAGATGTAACACCGAACTGCCATTTGTCTGGGTTAAGTTTCATATTATATGTTCAAAGTATCGAGAAAATTTCGGTTAGGTCTTGAATGTAGGTGTGTTTTTAAAGGCTTTTGAATAACATGTCGTCGATGTAAACTTCAACCAACTTGCCAAGCAAAGGTTTGAACATGGTTGTAACAAGCCATTGGTAAGTGGCCACCATATTTTTTAGGCCGAAAGGCATTACGTTAAAACAATAAAGGCCTTGTTCAGTGATAAAAGAAGCTTTAAGTTGATCCTCGGGGATGAGGGGTACCTGATTGTAACCCAAAGTTGCGTCTATCATTGATAGTCGCTCATGTTCGGCAGTGGCATCCAGGAGTACTAAAATGATTGGTATGGGTATGATGTATTTTGGCGTGTGCCTGTCGAGGTCTGTGAAGTCGACACAGATTTGGATCTTGCCGTTCTTCTTTGGGACCACAACAATATTGGATATCCAGTCAGCCAACTTGACTTCCCAGATGAACCCCGCGGCTAAGAGTTTGTCTACTTCAAGGTTGATAGCATCGTGAAGTCGTGGGGCCAATGTACGCTTCTTCTGCTTTACTGTTATAGAGTGAGGGATGAGATCAAGGCGATGACAGGCTAAGAAGGTATCGATACCAGGCATCTTATGGAAATTACAGGCGAAGACATCTTTATTTACTCGAAGGAAGTTTGCGAGTTTGGGACTTTCGGCCTATTTTAGAAAAGTACCAATGAATGTCCCTCGACCAGGACCGTCAAGTTTGATATAAACAGTGGGTTCGATGGGTGTGGTAGCTGGCGTCGAGGGTATGGGGGTGAAGAGAGGCATTGATTGCTATGGTTGTTTGACAAGTTTTTTGGTCTGATCGATCTCTGGATGCTCACATGAGCGGGTAAGGCATTGGGAACCTTTCAATTTCTACGTACCACAGGGGGTAATAAAACAAAAGGTTTAGTGGTAAGTCGAAGTTATGGCTCGCATGGCATGGAGCTAGTCGCGGCCAAGGATGCCGAGGTATTCAGATTTCTTGTCGATGGCAAGAAAGCTGGTTTGGAGTGTGACTAGCCCTCAAACTGCTGAAATGATAGAGGAGGGCAGGACTGTTGTAATTGCTGGAGCTCAAGAATTCATGGCTAGTCGACCTCCTGTTATAGGGGTAAGCGAAGCGGACACCCCCATAATAGAAAAAACTACATTGTAGTGGTTGCATATAAACCTGAAAAAGAAATATTATGTGTCGCAGACATGTAGAGAGATGAAAGTTAGTTTTACCTATGCTTTTTCTTATGCCTGGTTAATCTCTTCGATTGAAAACTAGTATCACCTTTATTTTAATCAAGGAGTTGAGTAGAGTCAATCAATCAAGCATAACCTTGATCAAACTGATAGAATGTTGTAGACATATTAAAAGAGATAAAAGCTAGTTTTACCTTTGCTTTATCTTATGTCTGGTAGAGTCCTTTGAGTGAAAAAAAAATTTACCTTGTTCTAATAGCATGAGATTTAGTAGAGTCAACCAAACCAAGTATATTACTAATTTAACTGGTATGATGTCGCAGACTTATTGAAAGAGATGAAAGCTAGTGTTACCTTTGCTTTATCTTATGTCTAGTAGAGTCCGTTAATTAAAAGCAAGTGCTACCTTGCTCTAATCGTAGGAGATTTAGTAGAGTCAGCCAAACCAAGTGTATTATTGATTTAGCTACAATGATGTCGATTGAAAGCTAGTATTATCTATGATTTAATCTATGTAATGTCTTCAAAGTAGAGAGATGTATGAAGAAAACTTGCAAGTTTCATTGATTTTAGAAAAAGGATGTACATAAGATGGAGATGGAAATCACACTTTTGGAATGAGAAACGAGAAACTAAAATTGAGTAGTGAGGGACCTAACGATAATATCATTTTGGTCTCCTAGTGTTCCAAGGACTCGAGATGTGGACGCCATCTTCTATCATGAGTTAATATGATCTCAGGCCTGAGAGACCTGTGATAAGGAATGGACCCTCCTAATTGTCTGCAAGTTTCCCAGCATGAGACTTTTTGTGGTGTTGAGGTATTTCTTTGAGTACAAGATCATTGATTTGGAATATACGGCTTCTGACTCATTTAATGTACAAATTGGCTAGCATATGGTGATATCGACCTAGGTTAGCGATTGCGCGTTCCCTGGTTATATCGATCCAATTAAGGCTACAGACCAATTTAAACTCATTTTCCTCGTCAGTTAGCTCGTGATCTTTGACTGAGTGATGATATTCAGAAGGAATGATGGCATTAATGCCATAACCAAGGAGGAATGGAGTACAACTTGCCGACTATCGTTGAGTGGTATGATATGCCAATAACAAATGAGGGAGTTCGCGAACCCAATTCCCTTTTTTCTGGATGGTGAGTGAATGATGCTGTGTTGGCTGAGGAAAGCTGCAACCTTTTCTTCAACAAATTGGGGCCCATTATCGTTACGAATTAGGTAGGGGCACCCAAACTGAGTGATGATGTATTCCCAGGTAAAAGAGATGACATTTTCTTCTCTAGTTCGATTGAGTAGAACTGTTTCTACCCATTTTGTAAAATAATTAGTAGCTACGAGGCGGTGGCGGCGGTTACCTGGAGAATTTGGAAATTTGCCGACGAGATCGAGTGACCATCTTTTAAATGGCCAAAATACCTTTCTTGCATGGAGTTCGAGCGCAGGGGCGCGTATCATCTTTTCATAATGCTGGCATGCATCACATTTGCATGAGTACTCTTCTGCTTGCTTGCGCATGCCAGGCCAGAATACTTCTTGTGCAATGGCTCTGTTTTCTAATGATTGACCTGCGGCATGTGAGCCACAAGTTCCTTTATGTAAATTGCGGAGCATCACGTCCGCTTTCTGCTTGAAGAGGCACTTAAGGTAAGGGCCCATGACTGAACGGCAGTACAAGGTACCGTTTTGATTGGTGTAGCACTTCGAGTTATCAATCCACTGTCGACGCATCTTCGGATCTGCTGGAAGTGGTCCTTCACATTTGTTGTCAATACCGAGATAAACTAAAAAAGGCTTTTGCCAATCATCGTCTCCCCCTTTATCGCCCCCAGTGCTGATCGCGCATACAAAAATGCGACCAATGTTAGGGGTTAAAATCACTTCGATTCTGAGATATCGAACTTCTGTGCCCAAAACCCCGGCTACCTATGGCAAGGAATCGGCATGTCTATTTTTGCCTATTCTAAAATCACTTTGATTAAGAGTTGCTTGCACAAACTTGCTTATCCTATCTGCAATGAGGGCTTCATATTTGATCATCTTGTTATTCTTCTTGTATTGGTCAGAGTAATGGTGGACGATGAGTAGTGAATCTGTATAAATGGAGAGTTTGAGGACACCGACCTCGAGGGCGAGATCGAGTCTATGAATGAGAGCTTTGTACTCGGTAACATTATTTGAGGCCTCAAAATCCAGGCGGATTAATTTTTCAATTCTTTCATTAGAAGGAGTAATCAGTATGATTCTAATTCCTGACCCTGCAGGTCCTTCTGATCCATCAGTAAGAAGTCTCCACCCCTTCCTTGTAATCCATCCTGCTCGCTCGTTAAATGATTTGGGGGGTGGATCTTCTGTAACTTCTTTTAAAAGGTCAAGATCGTGCTCTTTCCACTCGGGATCTTCCACTGGAAAATTCTGGTGGAAATCGGCCACGGCCTGCCCTTTTTTGGAATGACGTTGTTCGAACTTGATATCATGTTCTCTCAAGCTGACTGACCATTGTTGGATTCTTCTCAATTTTTCTTTCTTGGATAGAACTTTCTGAAGTGGGTAGTTCATCATGACTTTGACTGAATGAGCTTGGAAGTAGTGTTTGAGCTTTTGTGAAGTATAAATAAGAGTGAAAATAAGTTTATCCATTTTAGAGTACCTCGTTTTTGTTAAAGTGAGGGTTTTGTTGATGAAGTAGACTGGCTTCTCAATTTTCCCTTTAAGTTGAATAAGAACCAAGCTAGAGTAAAGTATATGTAACTGTGAGGTAGATAATCAGTTCCTCATTATCTATTGGGGTGCTCATGATGGGAGACTTCATCAAATAGGTTGTGAGATCTTAAAAAGCTGCCTCGCATTCTGAATTCCATTGAACCTCTATATTTGGCTGAAATTTTCATCGTATGGTACAACCGCAGAGTAATAGGAACAGCCAACGACAGCAGTCTGATGATTTTAAAATGAAACGGTTGATAGCGTTAATCTTGGCGGTAAGTTTCTGAACGTCTTTTGTTGTTTTTGGAGATGGCATGTTGAGGAGAGCCCGAATCAGATCTGGGTCGGCCTCAATCCCCTTCTTGCTGTTGAGGTGGCCTAGAAATTTACCTGAATGTACTCTGAATTGATACTTATCGGGATTGAGACGCATCCTGTAAGATCGAAGTATGTTAAATATTATGTTGAGATCTGAAATGTGATTGATAGACTGTACGCTCTTATACAAGAGATCGTCAATGTAGACTTCTACAACTTTCCTAAGGTCTGTTTTGAACATAGTAGTTATCAATCGTTGATAAGTTGCACCTGCATTCTTGAGTCCAAAGGGCATGACTTTGTAACAATAAAGTCCTCTTTCAGCGATGAAAGTGGTCTTTTCTAGATTTTCATCTAAGAGTGAAATCTGAATATATTTTGAAATAGCGTACATCATAGATATGACTTCATGACCTGCTGTAGAATCAAGGATCTGATGAATGTTTGGAAGAGGAAAATTATCCTTTGGAGTATGTTTGTTGAGATTGGTAAAATCTGTACAAACACAGACCTTTCCATTCTTCTTTGGGACAGCGACGATGTTAGATATCCAATTTGGATACTTAGCTTCTCGAATGAATCCCACTTTGATCAATTTCTCGAACTCCATGTTAACTTCATTTCATAGTCATGGTGATAGGCATTTCTTTTTTTGTTTGACTGTGGTGGCATTGATGTTGATTGCCAAATTGTGACATGCCTTGGCCGGATCGACCCCAGGCATTTCTTCGAAAGGCCACACAAAAATGTCTTTATTTAGTTGTAAGAACTGAATGAAAGTATATTTTTTGTGTTGAACTAGCTTAGTACCGATGAAAGTACCTCTGCTTGGTCCATCAATGTTGATGTATTCGGTGGGCTCCTCCATTGAAGGCTGATCAACGGGGTGATAAGCTTGCTGCAATTGTTATGCATCATATTTGTCGAAGGTATCTAGAACTGCAAAGACGGTATTTTTGCAAGCTCGAGAAAACTTTTGGCTAACCCTGATTTCATAGATACCATCGTTGTTCTTGAAGCAGAGTGTTTGATGATAGGTAGAAGCAATTGCTTCCATATTATGAATCCAACAGCGACCCATAATCCCGAGATAACGAGATTTGGCGTTGATCACATAGAAGACGACGTTGATGGTGGTTGGTCCTGTAGTAATAGGTAAGATGATCTTCCCTACTCGCTCTTCTTTAGAACCATTGAATCCACTAATATCGGTGTCGCTTTGAATAACTTGATCCGGTAATCCCATTTGGTCGATAGTACTCTGAAAGAGGATCTCAATGCCACTGCCAGTATCAATCATCATTGTGTGCATGACAAACTTTTTCATCTTGAGGATTATGACTAACGGATTATGATGGGGAAATTTGACATGGCAAGTATCGTAATCTTTGAATGATATTCTGAGCCGGTGATTGCTCGACTCAGGCAGAAGTTTAGCTTAATTATGTTGAGGTATGAGATTGCAACATTCTGACACTCTCCTGCATTTGAATCTGCTATAGTTGATGATCTGATTGATCTCGATCATGTTTTTGTGGTGCATATGGTAAAGATGCTTCTCCTCAGCTTAATCTTCGACCTGGACAACTTCAAGCTTCTTCTTATAGTTGCCATCCTTGTATGATTCTAGGTCGATAATATATTCGAGTATCTGTCCCGCTTTAAAAATGTATTCGAGCAACCTCTATAAAGCATAGCAATTATCAGTAGAATGATGCTTTACCTTATGGTGCATGCAGTATGGTCGGCTCTCAATTGGTTACAATGGTTAGGAGAGACGGTAGAGCTTATCCCTTATGAAGATTGGAAATTTTTTGGAGATTTGAACATTCATCTTTGGGAGGACCAGTTTGACTTGTGATCTGCCTTTCCGAGGGTTGCCAGTGCCTCCCTTGGCATATTTTTGTCACACTGGTCCTCCTTAGGTTCTGTGTTTCGATCTTTAGAGGGACCTTTCGTGGTAAGGACAGATTTAGTTGATTTATACCTTTCAGACATCATCATTTCCATGTTGACGTAACTATTAACCTTGGTGATCATATCCTCCAAGGTCGTAGGTTTGTTGAGGAAGAGGCACTCCTTGGATTTGCTGTCTAGTTGGAGTACGTTCGTGAAAGCAGTAACAGCAATTTTCTGATCATGATTATCCACTTTACGCGCGAGCTCCAAGAACTTCTTTGCGAATGCCTCAAGCTTCTCTCCGTTAGATTGCTTGAGACTGATAGGAGAATATAAATTTTATTCTTTGTCTCTGTTGTGAGCATGTCTTGATGAATTGTTTCTGCAGCTAGCCGAATGTTTATATGGAGTCTTCAGGCAGAGAATAGAGCCATCGGAGTGGTTCCTCCTGTAGACTTGTGGCGAACAGACGGTAGAGAATATGGTTTAGATTAGAGTACAATCCCAACGAATCACGGTATTGTTGAATGTGCTCCTTGGGATCGGTACCTTTGTATTTGTGAATTTTCGGAGTATGGAAACCTTTCGGAATATCCATATCAAATAGTTCTTTGGCAATTAGAATTCCTTGTAACTTGGTAAGGTCGTCGGTAGTACCCAGAACTTGTACTTCGATCAACTCCTTAATACGCTAGTCTATATGCTCTTGTGTGACATAGTGACAATCGGTTAAGCAGCTTGAAGAGGAGGTTGCAGATTATGAGTACCGGTACCTTTACACAAATGATCTCGCCCTAAAACTCGAGGCAGAGGTCTCTGTTTATCCTCTTGACAGATGGAACATCGGTGACATTGGCTGATTTGAGATTCAATCTCTGCCCCCCCCCCCCCCAAATGAATGGAAGGTTGAGGTTCATTCTGAATATGTCTGGAAATAGCCTTGTTAGTGGGTACCTTGAGGTCCCAATCTTTCCCGCGTAGAAATTCAGGAGGCTTCTAGCACCTGATCACGATCTCGTATTGGAAGAGCCTGCTGAATGTTCCGCAAAGCTTGTAAGGCAGTCTGTATTGTTGTCATTTGATCTTTAGCTCATTTGAGCACTGTCAAATGAGCTTGTCGTTCGGCGTCGAGTTCTTTCTCACAGAGCTCTCGGTCGCGAGTTAATTATTGTTCGAGCTCATTGCGCTTCTCTACTTCAGTGTTGAGATTCACTCGGAACTCTGAAAGTTGTTCCAGCTTGATTGAGAGATCGGGCTGAGCTCTAGTTGTTGGTCACCTGGATGTGACTGTGATTGAAATGTTGTAATAGAGTGATTGAATATCTTAGGATACGGTGGAAATAATTTATTTCCCACAGACGACGCCAAATGTAATGGCATAATTTCATGAGCTCGACGTGGCCTAGAATTAGTCCTTACACCAATGTACATGTGGCTACAATCTAGTAAATAGGAAATGACACAGGTATTTAGCGTGGAAAACCTATAAATAAGTTAAAAACCATGACCTCGCATTGAGGGTTCTGTAATAGTAACTTTTATTACTTGAGGCTGATGATATCTTATTACAAGTTATTTTTGGACCTAAAAATATTTGATCTTGTGAATAAAAAGTTTGGAGTGTTGAGAAAATTATAAGATATAGCCCTTCTAGTGATTTCTCGTATCTTTTTCTAGTCCTTGTCTCTTCTGGAACTTTTTCTTTATATAGGCCTCTTCTGCAGTTCTCCATCGTGCTGGAGTACGTTCTCCGAACAACGTGGTTAGTGGCTATTAACTGAGTAACTGTTGAGTTCATGAGAAGTAGGTGGTTTTGACTTGTCCAAGTTTTTTGGTTTGAGCTCGACCCATGTAATTCATCAGTTCATGGAGTATGTGGCAATGTTGACTGGAGAAGTCGCGTGGAGAATGCGTGAGCCTGATATGGAGTTAATTTAAACTGGGATAGCTCGATTTTAGGTCAGATTGAGGGATAGGTTTTTTGACTTGTTCAGGCTTTTCTGTTTGAGCTCATCCCATGTTTTTTATCAGTTTGTGGAGTAGGTGGTAACGCTGACCAGAGAAGCCATATGGGGGATGCGTGAGCCTGACATGGAAGTAGCTCAAACTGGAGACAGCTCGATTTAGGTAAGATCGAGGGGTAGGCCCCTACAATCTCCCCCTCACAACCGAAGTCATGAGTGGCCTGGGTTGAGAAATAATATTTGGGTATATGGGTTAGAAATTTGAATGATTGTGTTTGACTGCATGAAAAATGCGCGTGTCAAGGCAGAAGTACGTGCATTGAATGTTGATAGGAATATTAATGTATGTGACGGTTAGAGTTTAAAGAGTTTCGTCCATATTGAATGATGATGCTTGGAAAAATGTACCTGCACAATAATATATAGGGTATATAAATAGTACCTGTACCGAGGTTGGTGACCAAGTACGTTTGTTTTGCTGATTTGTTCTCTGAAATTATAAAGATGGTGAAGACCCATAGGATGGCTCTTGAAGAGAGAATTGCTTCTGAAATGCAGAGGTTGAAGTTGAAGTATTTCAGAGATCAATCCTTGGATAATCTGACTCCTATTCATGTTCCTCCGACGTATCAAGGAATATCGTAAAATGATGCGGCTAAAGCTGAGGAGAAATTTTACTATAGATAGAGCTTTCACCACATTATCTTGACAGGTGAGCAACATTGGGCTTTTCTCTACTTTCTTGCAGAAGATAAGGTTGGCGAGGCAGCTGCGCTAAAGACTTGCGCTCGAATGGATTCTAAGGTCTGGCCCTCTTCATCTCTACCAACTCTGAGGAGGTGATGGTTAGATACGGTGGTAGTAGTGGAGGAGAAAGACGGAGAATGGAAGTCAGCTTCTGCACTTCCATTGCCACTCTGCGATGAGAAAACCAGTTTAAAGAGTTGGTTAAAGCACTGAGTCTCCTGCTCCCATAGTTTCTATTTAAAGTTTATCTAGACTTCGACCAGACTCATGGGAAGGAGGTTACTCATTGTTTCCAATGTCTACATTGTATCATGGTGAAAGATCAGTGAAGTAGATCAAACTGAAGGATTTGACGCTTTGGAGTACCAGAAAGACTTGTTAGATGTAAAAGTACTCGAAAAACATGTAATTGTAAAGTACCTGATGTTGAGTACTTGAAAGACTTGTAATCTATAAATGTACCTGATGTTGAGTACTTGAAAGACTTATTATCTGTAAAAGCACTTGTAATTTTCTTCGAGATGAATAAAATTCGTTATCCAAACTTTGTACTGATACATAATAGAATAACTTTAGAAATTGAGTTGTATGATCTGAATACTTTCAAATATTGTATGAAATGAAATGTATGAGGGAAAAAAGTAAAAATATTTGTAATAATCAAGTTGTTAGAAATTTATCTGTTACAATATGTGTTAAGTGAGAAATATTATTCGGTCTGTGTGCTTGAAATATGGGGGTAAAATAAATTATAAAAGGTTCGGAAGAAAGAATCTATCTTGCAAAGGTCGTTCTAGAATATTAAACTTGGAAAGAATAAGCTCGATCTGAAATAGTATTTAATGACTTAGTTTGATAGGAAGAGATATGTTCAAATAATTTCTCTCAAGATATTGGGGCTTCTGTTATGAGATAATAGGATAATATCATGACTTGTGGGTAATTGGTAGCAAAAATATATAAATAAGAGGGAATAGAATTTGAAGTTTGGGAAAGGAAATAAGAATAGTGTGGACTCGAAGTGCAGGAGCGAATTTTCAGTGTGTTGAATTACGATGTTGAGCTTCCAGTGAGGGAGGTTCAACTAGAAGGTTTAGATGGGATTGGGAGAGAACGTGAGTATGAATGCTATTTTGATGAATAGATGTTTTGAGAGATTGTTGTGAATCCTTCAGCTCGAAAACATTTTGTAATATTGTTTGCTATATAGGAGATCGAATTAGAAGATATGAGGATTGCTGGATGATATTTGATCGGATGTGGTCTACCAGGACATCAAGGTAACTTTTGATGTAATTATATGTGAGGTGATGAAGCGAATGTAAATAGGGGTGACAAAATGTATGTAACTAAATGAGTTTGAATAATTTGAAAGAAATGCTTGTTGAATTGATTCTCTATTTTTGTGAATGTTGCTTGTGACTGTTGTGAAAAATGAATTTGAAAATATTTGAAATTTTGTTATGAGAGCTTCGGAAATGACGTTATTGTTGCTATAATTATAAGAAGAAAGTATAGAAAGAGTAGGGAGCTTCTGATTTTGTCCCTTGTTTAAAAACTGTGAAAACTCGATTGTGTGTAAGCGTGAGTCATCATGAGTGTGGTGAGGTCAGAGGGAGATTTGGAAAAGAAAGATTAAAATATAAGGCAAAGGTTAATGATGGGAAATTATTTTTACTGAAAAGGTGTAATACGACTGACATGGATAGTGAAGGGGATACCTGTGTTCCAAAATTGAGGACGGCTCGTGCGAGGCTTAATAAATGCCAGCAGTTAGAGAAAAAAAATATAAATACAGCTTTATCATCACCAATCAAACGTTTCTCAACTTCTAAAAACTTGAAAAGCAGTGAGAGAGGAAGGAAGAAGAAAAGAAAAAATAGCATAGAAACTCCTAGAGATTTAATTAAAAGTGATCATCAATCAAAGTGTGAGAGAGTCGCTAAAACTGAGTCACGAAGGTGGTTGTACAGCAGTGTGGTGAGGGAAGGATTTGGCGCCGCTGCGGATTTGCATTCGGACATAAAAGGTTAATAGGAGATTTGTGATGCATAGATGTATGTTTGAAGCTCATATTTTGTTTCTAGGTCAAGTAAAAGCTTACTATCCATAGTAATCTATAAAACCCAACTTGATATATGATATATGAAAGATTTTTGTATGTGCTGGACGTATATGTAAAAGATAATGATAGATACCTGAACCTGTTTGTAAGTCAATCTTGAGGAGTGTTTCTATAGGAATAAATCTTTTTCTGTAGTTGATATGGTGAGTTCCCCTGTAAGTGAGGCATCGACCTCTGGTCGGTTGACTAATTTTGAGATTGAAATCTAAAAGGGGGGAAGAAATAGGTGTTGATCAATTTCATAATTTCTCTGGAAGATTGGTATCATATCCTCCTCGCTCTGATGTATTCAAAGAGTTCTGTAAAGCCAAGGCTTCGGTAGGAGGTAGATGGGGTAATTGTATAAAACACACCGATAGGAAATTTAGGGGTCGCACTGTAGCGACGGGGGAGGAATATTTTTATTTATTGGCCGATTTGGCAAAGGAGAAAAGGGATTGGGGTATAGACGAATCAATCTCTCTGGAGTATTTCAATGGGAATGTTCAAAGTAAACTTTTAGAGGGCTTTTTATGTTACCTATCTCAGTAGAAGTACTGGTTGAGTATTCCCCTTAGCAATCTGGTGAAAGGGATTATGAATCTTATCGGGGCATGTCCTGCTCAGATGAACGGGAATATGCGGGAGGTGATATGTGCTTGTAAATCTCTAAATTCACGGTGGGAAGGAGATGGGAGATAGAAGAGGATATCTTTTGAGGATGTTTTGCAGTTTTATAAGGTAAAAAACTATTCTGCAAGTGGAGGGGCATATTTTTGTACGAGCTTGATTCATCCACGCTTCTTCGATCTGAACTCAGCAGGTCAACCACGAAATGACAATGTGATATGAGTGAAGGGTGATTGCCTTCAGAGAGATGATGAAAAACCCATGGAACTTCTGTTTAGAACTGTAAAATAAATTAAGTATAATAATCTATAATGTATGAAATTGATAGTTAAAATTGAATGATGTTCTGTTGATGATAATATTTTGTGAATGAGAGCTCCTAAATCTCAGGCAGCTAGGAAAGAGTCGTTGTTGGATACAGTTGCTCAGAAAAGGGCAGAGCTCGAGGCTGAATTAGAGGATCTTGGAATTAGCAGGAAGAAGCATGTCAACAATCGAGTTGAAAAGTTTAAAAATCACAGTTGAAGATACTAATGACGAGCACTAACGACAGAAAGAAGAAGGGAACTGATGGGGAAAGGTGAGTCAACTCGTCCAAGCCCCTTGGAGTGGATTGCACAGGGCTACCTGTGTCCGCAACGTCGAGCAAATTAGCCCGAACGTTTCCCAAGAAGCAGATGTTAAAGTGCCCTACGACCTCTGGAACCACGAAAAGTGGTGAGGTCGTGAAAAGGAGAAGGATTAAACCTTCTGAGAGGTTGAGGATGAAGGTCGTAGAGAATCGACCTATTGTGGAGGTCGATTTGAAAGAGGTAGAGGAAAAAGCCAGGTTGGCAGCTCTCCACGGGGAGGAGAAGATGAGCAAAATAGTAGGTTCATTTGCTCGAATATGTATTGTGATGAATTTCTATTATGATTTGAGCTAATCAATGAGGTCGATTTGTTTGTTTTTTCCAGGCTGCTCGTCTGATGAAGGGAATATTCAGGGTCGAGGAGGATAGAGCTGAGCTGAAGAGGAAGAAGGTCAAGCTCGAAAGGAACATAGCTCGATTAAAAACTGATATGCTCAAGGAGGGAAACTGGATGGAGGCTCTGAAGGTTTCGCAAGTGGTGGAGATAAACAATCTAAATTTAGAAGCAAGAGCGAATTTGGAGGAGGTGGTAGCTAAGCATGACAGACTCGAGCACTACCTTGTGTCAAAAGGATATTTTGAGGATAAGGTGGATGCCATTAGGGAAGACACCTATGTAGAGGAGGAGGAAGATGAGTAGATTAAAGATGTTGTTGTTGGCATTGTTGGCAGGTTAGATGGTGTGTCTCCTCAGACAGTGAAAGACAACCAAGGGGATGACAACGAGCGTCCAGAAGGGGAAAATGAGAAGGTAGAGTAGTGTGATGGCTTTGTGATTATATGAATATTTGGAAATGTTTGTAATCTGATTGGATATTTTTTTTCTTGGATAGAATTCTATTGGCTAAGCTGTTTTTGTAAACCTTGTTGTATGAACTTAAAGACATACACCTCAGAATAAAAGATTTAAAGGCAGAGCTTGCTATGAAGAGAGACGCCTTATTGTCTATGTTGTCTTCGCAAGTGAAGCTGCAGGTTAGAACAGAGCAAGAAATATTTGATTTGTATACTTCATTAGTATAGAGGAACGAAGTAATAAGTCGAGTATAGAGAGGGACCAAAAACCAGCTATCGCCTTAATGGAAATGGCACTGAAATGGCACACAGGAAATGCCAAAGTATTAATAACATTAAAAAATAAATAATGTGTACCTTAGACTTGGAAGTATATGTTATGGAGCATCCGTCTGAGATTGTACTTTGATCTTAAGTTTAGAAGTAGTCTTATACGATAGATATCAAAAAATAGATATCTTGTTAGAAATGAGTAATATGTGGCGACTAAGTGTTCCAAATCGAACTTGATATAATGTATTTGTAATGTGCAGGTCGAATTGGAGTCAGCTCGCTTGCGCGAGGCAGATGCTCGCCAATGTAACCAAGAATTTGTAGAGAAGTTTAATACGATAAGGGAAGTGAATGAAGACAGAGAAGATTAACATGTAAAAGTGCACTTCAAGTTTGTTGAGGCAGCATAGGCTACTGTCGACCTAGCTCGGAAGATCGAGGAAAAGGATGCCGAAATTAAGAAAGGGCAAAAAAAGCTTGCTGAGTTAAAAGAGCATGCAGCGAAACTCAAAAGCCAAAATGATGCGTTGATTGTAAAGAGTAGGGAGGCTAGCATGGCCAGTTACCGTATACAAGCACTAGAAAGATCAGAGGAAGGTTTAAATCGGCCTATGGCCGGTTAAAAAAATGATTTGATCAAGTCGAATAACAATCAGAAGCAAACATGAACTGATCTAACGAATAGGAGGAGTGAGCTAGAGCGATTGAAGAAGAAATTGGTTGATAAAGATAACGAGCTGAAGAGAGCTCGAGACAATCTATCTGCGTCTGAAGCTACAGTTGATCAACTGGCAATAGCTTTACCTGCCAAAGATTTTAAATTTCGGACGGAACAGCGTAAGTGTGATGAGTTAAACAAAAGTGTGGCACAATTGAAGATTGAATTGGCACAAGCAAATTTACGTGTTAGACACGCCGAGACCGGAGAGCACTTGAGGAAGAATAAAAATGATACCAAGTGTAGGGACCTAACTTCGTTTTGAGCTGAAGTTGGTTCTTACAACGTAAAACCAATCTTCAATCAAAGGGAAGTGAGGTCTCTATAATTGGCGCCGTCTGTGCTTCCCACCCTATCAATCTCCCTTCCTTTTTACCCTCTTTTTGTTTTCCACCCCAACTGATTATCTTCAATGGCACCCATACGCCGTTCCAACTCAACCCAGGCAGGCAACTCTATTGACAGAGTAGCTACCCAAATAGCCTTATTATCTCAAGAAGTCGCTCAGGCAGAGGAGCGCCATCATAACCAATTAAACCAGGAGTGTGAAAGCCACCCCTTGGCACTGGAAACTGAGCAGAATCGCCGCTTGGGTGATGAAAATAGACAGAACAGAGCAATCGATGAACTGCACAACACCATTCGCGAGCTATAGAGATTACAGCCCTTGGAACCTGCTCGCCCGTCCCAGGAACCAGACCCATCGCGTGTATCTGTTCGCGCCTGCCTATGACCTTCACCAAATATCGAGATACCCACCATTCACACTAGTGCCGAAGGTTTTCCCCGTATTATTCCCCCAACCGGCTCCATTCACCTCGGGATTCACCACATAGAAGACTCTTCTGACTCAACTCTCCGCTCCTCCAGATACCCCAGACGGCGTCCTGCTCGGGAACGGCTCGGTGAATGCAGTGCTGATTTTATACCACATACTCGACCTCACAACTTCGAATTCATCAATCTCCCCCACATCCTACATATGTTACACAGCTAGACTTTGACCACAAAATACAACCCGTCATTCACGCTACCACGAGTCCAGCCACAAACTTCTAGAGCCGCCTCAATTACCAGATCTGCCCCAAACTTTTGGCTATCGAAATACCCTCCAACTTCTGTGCCCCCAAACTCAGCAAATACCGTAATACAGACCCCAAATCCCACATTCTTGAATTCCAAAATTCCCTGAGCCTCTACTCTATGGCTGACTACCAGTTATGTCGTCTTTTCCCAACGAGCCTTACTGAAAACCCCCTTTGATGGTACCACAACCTCCCCAATGGCTCGATATGAAGCTTCGAGCAGCTATCACAACTTTTCATTACCCAGTTTGCCTTCAACAAAGACAGAGGTCAAAGTGGACGCTCTATTCAATTTTAGAAAATCTGGCAGTAAGACCCTCGAAGCCTTTACAAGGAGTTTCCTTGATAAATCCTGGAAAATAGAAAATCTCGACTGCTCGAATGTTATTTTGGCATATTCTAATGCCCTGCCCGACCACAGCCGAGTAAAAGAGTGCCTAGTCCTCCACAAACCAAAAATACTCGAAGAGATGCCCTCGAAGGTCAATGGCTATATCGATCTCGAGCACCTTCAAGAGTCCCACAAACAGAGCCAGCCTTCGCAAACAGCAAACTTTAATAAACCTCGGCAACACCCCACTCAGCTCCCACACCCCTTATCGCTCCTGTCTCATAGGATACTGAGAACCGCAAAATACCCCAACATTGATAACAGTACCGAAGCTCGCAAGAAGCGACAAAGGCCTGTTTTACCTACACTCACTGCCACCCTCAGCACCCTTCTACCACATATATAGGCAGACCCCATTTGGTGCATCCCTTTCCCCATCAAAGTCAGACCAGGCGAATCTTACTGCGCCAACCATAAGTGCAACTATCATCATACTAATAAATGCTTCACCCTTCAGTGCTCTCTCAAACTTATCTTCAGAGAAGGACCTTAGCACCAGTATGTTGCTGATCTACCAAGCTACCTCGATGGGTCCTACCTTAAATCTCTATCCACCCCTACTACTGACCCAGCCGATGTGTACATCTATAGAGTCAAGTTTATCGAAGTCAACAACAAAGACATTAGATATTCCAAGAGAAAACGAAAGCGCATCAAAAAATGTTGCAAGCTCACCTATCAGGAGAAATTTCCTACCCTTCTGCCAGAATCAAGTTGTCACCCTTGACTCGAAGGTAATTCTTTCATCGACTGTGACACTTCACACGTTCGTTTCCCCCATTCTGATCTATTAGTCATCATGATTAAGATCGAGAACCTCATCCTCCATACAATGCTCATAGAAACTGGGAGCGCAGCTGATGTCCTCTTTCTCCAAACAATCCAAGCCATGAAGAAAACATACCTCATAACCGCTGCTAACATCAAACTAAAAGGTTTCAATGGATCAACAAAAGTCGTTGCTGGCTGTATCAGCCTACCTGTCACTACAGGCCCCATTACCCTTCAAACCAACTTTATCGTCATTGACAAGAAGTTTGAATACCTCGGTATACTCGGACGAGATTGGCTTCACACCATGCGAGCTATACCTATGACCTACCATCAGACCCTTCGATTCAACAATCACGAGGGTACTTGGAATTTGAAAGGCTCTCAACGCCTTGCCCCCTCATGCGAGTACCCAGAGATCGACCAAACCCAAAAACTTGCCAGCCGCCCATAGCAATCACAACATCTTTCTATCCCTTCGAATTCGACAGATACCACCTCATCCATCGAACCCACTATTTATATCGAACTCAATGGTCCTGGTCGGGGTACATTTATCAGAACCTTCCTCAATGAGTCAGAGCGCCTCAAACTTTCTGAGTTCCTTCGAGCAAATAAAGGCATCTTCGCCTGAACATTTCAAGAGATACCTGATGTCGGCCCTAACCTGGCCTACCATCGCCTCGATCTCATCCCCTATTCCTCAGCAGTAAACAAAAGAAGCACAACCTGGCACCACGACTTCGAGAAGCCGTGAACCTTGAAGTAGACAAGCTCATAGTCGCAGGCTTTATCAGAGAAGTGAAGTACGCAAACTGGATATCAAACATTGTAGCAGTTCCTAAGAAGAATGGAAAGATCTGAATTTGCGTCGACTTAACAGACCTCAACAAGCACACACCGAAGGACAGTTTCCCCCTCCCAACTATCACCACACTCCCCGATGCCACTACTGGACACGAGCGCCTATCCATGATGGACGTGGCTTTGGGTTACAATCAGGTACCCCTCCTCCCCAAAGATTAACTTAAAACTTCATTTATACCTGAACAAGGCCTTTACTGTTTCAATGTTATGGCATTCGGCCTTAAAAATGCTGAAGCCACCTACCAACGCCTTATCACAACCATGTTCAAACTTTTGCTTGGCAAATTTGTCAAAGTCTATATCGACGACATGTTATGTAAGAGCCTTCAGAAAAACACCCATATCCAAGACCTCTCATAAATCTTCTTAATACTTCGCACGTATAATATGAAACTCAACCCAGACAATTGCCAGTTTGGCGCGTCATCCAGAAAAAGTTTGGGTCACCTAATTAGTAAACGCGGGATAGAGATTGACCCCACCCACATTCGAGCCCTCATAGACATGCCTTCGCCCCAAACTAAGAAAGGCGTCCAAAAAGTGGCGGGCAGGATAGCAGCCCTCAATTATTTCATTTCTAAATCCTCAGATCGATATGCTTGGTTATTTTCCCTCTTACGCGATCAGGGCGTCTATAAAGTAAAAAAGAAAAACAATCTCGAGATCGACTGGACCCCTGAGTAGGAAAAAGCCTTCCTTTAACTCAGAACTTATCTTGGCCGTCCACCGATTATCAGCACCCCAATCGAAGGCGTAACACTCTCTTTATACCTTACTGTCACAGAAACCTCTTTTAGTTTATTGCCCATTCGACTTGATTACAACATAAAAAAACCTGTATATTTCATCAACAAAACTCTAACCCTCGCAGAAACTCGATATTCCAAGCTTGAACATTTGCTCCTCACACATGTCTATTCCGCCCATAAGCTCAAACCATATTTTTAGGCTCATCCCATCCGTGTTATTACCAGTTATCCCCTTCGAGAAGTACTTAGCAAAAAAGAAAAATCCAGACGAGTGCAACAGTGGTCCGTATACCTTCGCGAACACGACATTACCTTGGAGAAGCAAATATCCTAGAAAGGCCAAACAGTAGCAGACTTTCTATCTGATTTCCCGGTCAAAGATGTTGATTGGGAAGAACACGAAGACGACCTATCAGAAGACCAACCCAAAATAGCAGATCCCGGGGACCTTCTCACTGGCTGGCGGCTATTCACAGATGGATCGGCAGGACCTAATGGCTCAGGAATTGGTATTGTCTTGGTAACACCCACTAATGACCGCATAGAGAAAGCTGTCAAACTTGCCTTTGAATGTTCCAATAACGAAGCAGAGTATGAAACCTTGATCTACAGCCTCGACCTCATACTTGACCTCGGCATTCTCAAACTTGCAGTCTTTACAGATTCCCAACTTGTTTAGAGACATTACACAGGAGAAAACCATGCTAACGATCGCATGGCTGACTATGCCCTTTTTGTGCGATAGCGCATGGACTGGTTCTCCAAAAAATCCACAATCAGCCATTACCCTCGAGGAGAAAATAGAAATGCAGATGCCCTCGCCTACATAGCAGCTATGCTCGGACAATTAGAATCTCGGACCCTCCATATTGAAGTACTCGAACGCCCAAGTATCGACCAGATGGAAATCAATACCATCAATAGTGGGGGCGAGAGTCACGATCCAGATGATTGGCGAACACCATTTCTTCATTACCTCAATAATGCCACCCTCCCATATGATGCCAAAGCCAAACGGTCTCTGCTAGAAAATTACTGCAGATATACTATCTACAAAAACTAACTACATCAAAAATCCCCAAATGGCATCCTCCTTCGATACATATCCCAAGCCGAAGCCTCTCAAACCTTAGCCGAACTCCATGAAGGAACCTGGGGTGCTCAAACCGCCGGTCATTTTATGGCCCTTCGACCTGCCATCCAAGGATTATTTTGGTCTAATATGAATAAACAAGCTTCAGAGTATGAAAAACATTGTGACAAAAGCAAACGTCACTCCCATGACATTTATTGCCCCTCTCAAGACCTCAATTTCAGTCAAGTTTCCTGGCCATTCAAAAGATGGGCCATCGATCTCATTGGACCCTTCCTAAAAGCCTCGGGTAGCAGAGATAACATTCTCATCGCAACCGATTACTTCACCAAATTGGTCGAAGCGGTACCTCTATGCCGAACCAGAGAAGAGGAGTTATCAAATTTTTATGAGAAAGCATCATCACTCGCTTTGACTATCCCCATATGATTTGATGCGACAATGGTCCCCAATTCATTGGTAACAAAGTCAAAAACATCTTCAAAAAACACAACATCATCCTCTCACCCTCCATACCTTACTATCCTCAGGGCAATGGTCAAGTCGAAGCAATTAACAAAACCATCGTCGATGGTCTTAAGAAGAGAGTCGATGCAAAGAAAGGACGATGGGTTCAAGAGTTACAACATGTCCTCCGGGCCTATTGCACAACCTCAAGAAAATCTACAGGATGCACCCCCTTCCTCCTAACATATGGAACCGAAGTTGTATTACCAACTCAATTCGAAGTACCCACTCGAGACCCTAACCTCCCAGATGAAGATAATGAGTTTGAACTTGCATGCAATATGTTATGGATCGATGAAACCAGAGATTGAGCTACCCCCAACCTTGGTCGGTACCACACATCACTTCAGAAATCCTACAACAAAAGAGTTCGACCACGGAGTTTCAACATTGGAGATCTAGTACTTCGATATGTCAATCAATCTTCAAAACCTCGAAATGCTGGCAAGTTAGCCTCATCAGATAAAACAGATAAGGGTTCTTATTACTTAATGACGGAAGACAAAGAGCCTCTACCAAACCCCTGGAATACAATGCAGCTGGTCTCCTATAGCAGGCCATATCTTCAACCATGTACAACTGATGTAATCCAGAACATTCAATAAACAAGTTTTTCAACCCTTACTTCATCTCCTATTTCATTTTGAATTTCATGATTTAACTCAGGTATCATGTCAACCTTCGACCCGACTGATACTTGAGGGTAATCTCGAGATATTTCAAGCCCCCAACTTTGAGCAAACTCGACGGGCAAGAATGGTCGAAAGGCCAGACCCTCGAGGATGCATTGGGGGCGATCAAATATTATTTTGCTGTGGCCAAGGCCTTTAAAGTCCAATTCTTTTCTTGGTTTACCCCGAGTATCATGTCCACCCTCGCCTCGACTGATACTTGGGTGTGACCTTGAATTGCTCAAGTCTTCAAATTCGAGCAAACTCGAGGGGCAAGGATGGTCGAAGGACTGGACCCTCGAGGATGCATTGGGGGAGATCATATATACTTCAGGTTTTCTCTAGGTATCACGTCCCCTCGGCCGACTGATACTCAGAGGCGACCTAGAAATTTTTCAAAATTTCAAAATCGTTGTGGCCTCGGCCTTTGATGTCCAGCAGATCATTCAGGGTTTGATCACTCTACAGTTATTTGACAAAAATAGTACATACATACCGAGTTTGATCAAAGCATCTTCGACACTCTTCAGAGTTCGATCACACTGCAGTCATTCAAGCCGCAACAGTATACAAAAATACTATCTATAATTCTATCAAGTGCAGAGAACATTCAACATATTATCCATCAGAGAAACAGTGCGGTACAATTCAAAGATCAATCATCAAGAGTCCAAAACAAGCAAAATCAATAGAATACGCATCCAAATTCAAACAATTCAAGGTTAGAGCAAGATAACACAATCAATCAGAAAATCAGATATCAAGTCAGAAGTTCATAATTAGTATGTTCATAATTAATATACGCAGAATTCACTTCAGCAAATATGCATCAATATGTTCAGCATCAACTTTAGAAGTTCAATAGATAACAAAAGCACAAAAAACCTACCACGTTCCGAGACCAACAGAAAAAAACTGTATCGTTCAACATATTACAACTCAACATTATAATCAGCAGAAGAAGATATGAAACCCCAACCCCAAATAGCACATATCGGCGCGGTTATACCATCTTTCACCACAGATCCCCCAGCAGCTTCATTCGAACCTTCGACGACCAAACCATCAACAGTTCTACCAATGGACGCTCCAAAAAGAGAAGTATCTGCACCACCCCCAGTACTTCTAACTGCTTCTTCAATAATGTTCGCCTCTCCTCCCTTCATCTGCAAATCATCCCCATCGACAAGTTTTGGAGACAAAGGATAAGGTTCCAATGTCACGGGGTCATACCCCTTATTATCTATAAAGCTTTTCAACCTAACATTCACCTAGCATTTGCCATCATACTCCCGCTGGAAATTCACGTTTTGTTCTACTTTCTCCCTCTCACACGCCACAAGCTTTGCAGACCACTCTCGCTCCAGCCCCGACCGCTGCAGCTCGAGTTTCTCGCCATAAGAGTCAGTAAGCACCCCCAGATCTTGCTTCAACTTCTTGACTTTAGACACCAGTGATGCCTCTTTCCCACAAGAAAGATTCAGATTGTCCTTTGCTTATTTCAAATTTGCCTTTACTAACTTCATTGCCTTGCTGCAAGTTTGTACCAAAACATCCATCTGCTAAAATATTCAAGAAATTAGTACAACTCGAAACTCAAAGAATTTTCAAGAAATCTCAAAGTACCACAACAGAAAGCCGCATATAGTTACCTGAAGCATGTGCTTCTTTATTTCCTTTGAAGCCTCGTCTGGATCATCTTCCCAGAGCTCAACCATAGAAGCCTACTTTGCCACAGCCTACACTTGTCGTTAAACCTTCGTCATATCTTCATTTTCCTCTAGTGTATCATCCTCCCCCAGTACCTTACGCCTCTTGCGTTGGTCAGCCATCGATTCCTGCATCTTCGGGGTTCGGGAGCTAACCGACCCTTCCCCTTCCCAGTTTGAGTTACTACTGGCCTCGGCCTCAACTTCGACGCATCTCCTGCCACTCCGGGCACTAACGCTGCTTGTTTCGATCCCCTCGCGATCTCGGTACAAACTGGTAGTTCCTTGGAAACTCTTCCCCTCCCATCTCTTTTTGCCCCTTTGAAACACCTTCACCTCTTTTTCTCTTTGGTAGCTTCGGCGTAGCGGGTGCGTTTCGAAGCAGGGAATCCACCTTCTTCTTCCTTTGCCTTTTGATTTTAAGACTACCAAACATAGAATTTACCCAGTCATTACTAGCTTCGAGCAGAGTATCAATATAATTTACCAGATTATCCCTAGATGAACTCTTCAGACTTGTAGATTAAAATAAGAACACAGTTATCACTTATTTTAGATACACATCAACAACAGCCCTTCGACAGTAAACTTACTTTTGTTATAAACCCTATGATATAATTTATACGGGTCATCCTTATCTACATTCTCATAGTTACCCCTTACTATCAGTAAATCTTTATTCCACCCCCGACCTATCGAGCACAAATCAAAGAACCAAGGTTTCTCTGGGTGACATTGGGTGTGATAGGTCCCCGGGTTTGGACTAGCCATCCTTGAGTAAAAGGTAATAATGTCAAACAACTTAATCAAACTTTGACTCTCACCAACCAATTTTACATTCATCCCCTCTATCACCATCATCATCTCATAGAAATTACCGTTCATTTGCACCAGAGCCACCCCCCAAAAATTCAGCACTTCTTTCACCAGTCTTCAGAGAGGTAGCTCCAGTCCCAATCGAATTTGGCCTCTATAAGCCAAAATCCCTTCCCCAGGGTCTGACTTAAAGGTTAACCCTACCCCCGTAACACTCAGATACATCCCCACCTTCGAGAGTTCTAATTTGGCGGCAAACCGATCTAATATAATCCTATCTTTAGCCGAAACGGCACCTTCGACCCATTTTGATTCAGTCGAATCCTCACTATCTTCACTCTGCACCTTATCTCCCTCTCCACCACTCGAAGGCCCTACGTTACCCCCCTCCCCCCATACTGCTTCCTCTTTATCACTATCTTTGGTCACTATCGTCCTTCAACGCCTCTGAACTGAAACTTCCTCAGCCGGCAGAACCATAGACAATAGAGCCTCGGTTAAAACATATAACAATTCTGCATCACTACCCTCATCCATTGGTGCTCGACCAGAAATACTGGCTTTGAATCCTTTGACATTCTAATCTATCTGTCTCCGTCTCGAAGCTTGACGGTTATCTATTTTAGCAAACAGAAGAAGAGGCACGCAATTAGATCGATAAACTCGATAATTTTGTGCTCACACACCCTATCCCGTCTACCCCCTCTAGAAATTTATCAAAACTTCGATCTCAAACCCTATACCTCCTCCAAACCACCTCCAACCCCAGAATGGGTCAAAACCCAGATCTACCAAGTCTCCTTACCCTCAAAAATAATACCTAAACCTCAAACACAGAATGTCTTGCACCCTCAAAAAAAAACTAAGTAAAGTGGGCAGAGATCAAATGACTTATTGGCGATTAGCAGTACTATCCTCGACTCAGCAAGATCAAAACAACAAATGCAGTAACCACCTCCAAGTTCGAAATGGTGTACGTTCTCTTCTCTTTACACTCTTTAATTTATACAGTAAACCATATAGTAACTACTCTCCTCGCACTTATATATATTTCAAAAAACCAAAACCGCCTCAATTTTCTAACCACTATCATTACCACGACCCCACTACCCTGGCTTTTCAGCTACAACGTGCTTTGACCAATTTACCCCTCGTATCTCCCACGTACGAACAACACCTTCACTTTAAACTGCCTTCAAAAAGCCTAAGCTTCTCGAACCTTCTTTCCCCTTACTCGAAACTAAACAATCAAATCCAAACAGTTGCATCATCAACTTTTCCGTAATACGAGTAAAACACCATCATTACTTTTTGCACACTGCCCCAGGCGTACGTACCAGTCTAACAGAGCAGCTGTCCGGGTTGCTAGAACGGCTAGTCTAATCAAGCATAACCTTCGACACAATCCCCGAACTCGAGTACTCGACCGTTCTATGTCTCGAGCAATCCTCAATAGATAGCCTCCAATTCCCTGATCAAATATATCGACCTTCGATGCACAACACACCCTTCAATTCAACAACTTCGACCATTCAAAAATTTATGCTTACAGATAATGTTTTCAGTTTCGACATGCTATATCTATCGCTTCGACAAAATTCATTCTCACCTTCGAATAACACAAACAATACATTCCAACAGTTGTACTATCAATTCAGCGATTCAAGATACTATGACAAGAACTCATATTATATTACTAGTACTCATAGTTCGATAGAACAAGTTATTGCAAGAAGCCATTTTCATTCAGAAAGGAGGCAAACATTACACACCTCGTACAGGGAAGAAAAAAAAGAAAAACATAACAAAGGAAAGAAACAACACCAACATATGACAGAGGACCCTAGTTATTACCGGGATGCTCCTCTACAACCACGGCCGCTGCATCTACATCCTCCTGGTCTACTATATCCTCTGCGATGCCTTTGAGAGGAGACAGCCGATGGCCGGGTAACGACCCCATCATCTATACTATTCACCACCAGTACGCGAAGGGCATGCCGTAGAGCGGTGCCCCGGGTTCAACTTCAAAGAGGTCTGGCAGTTCAGCATTAATATCCTCCTCTATACCGAACCTCCGTTGCAGACCAAACAAGGCCTCCTGGATTCTTCTGGCCCACACCGCCACTTGATTTTCCTGAATGTGTACGTTTCCAGCCATGTTGCTTAAACCAAATTAAAGAAATAGATTAAGAGAATGCTGTAGGACAGATGAAGAAATTCCCTCCACCCTACCCCCTTTTATACCTACAAACCCGCCACAACTTTCCCTCTTCCCTAACTAAATTAATGCCAACCTTTAATTTCCAACCTCAAAAAGTCAACATACAACCTTTCCAGTATCCTAGACATAACTGATCCAAGACTCATTCCCGAGGACTTCTAGTCGAGTGTACCACCAACGTCGAGCATTCGTCCATTTTCACCATCGATAATCAAAAACAGCATCCCATCATAGCCTTCGACTACTATTACCTTCAATCACATCATTATACCTCGATACCACTAATAGTTTGATAACATGTGTGAAGCCTCAGTTTCTCCCACAGATAGGCATAAGGATCACCATTGATGAACTCCTCAGGTCCTATCTCCACAAGGTCTGGCATATCCCAGTTTAGATCATATTGCCCGAAAAACTTCATATGCAGTTCTGCCATCTTTCACCCCACTCGACGATCGTGAGTGAAGCCCATCCTCTTTTGGTAATGCGTGCTTGGCGTGGTATCCATTCAAATGTTCAGAATCAGGAGAAATAGCAAAAGACTACTGCAAAAGGGAGAAGATACAGCATCCCTTCACAATAACCCATCTTTATAGCCTCCACCTCATTTATTACCCCATAACCACCTGTACCACTTAATTACCCTCTTTTATTACCTACCCGAAAACCAACAGTTAAACAGCTCAGATTCCAAGACCGAGCAATTTTCTCAGTGAACACCTCTTCACCTGACTTTGAGACCTCCGCTGAAAGGGGGCGAATATAGTAGCCTACTCGTAGCGTTCGACAGATAATCGAAGCCCACTTCGCAGCCTACTCGAATGTATCGAAGCCTACTCAATCCCTAAAATGGACTCCCTAGATATCCCCCAAAGATAAGGCTATGACACCAGACAAAGCTTCGAGGACGGAGTAACACGTCGCGACAGAAACTCTTCGACCACATCTACACATGGTTGAAATAAGATGGGACAGACGGCCAGCTCACCAGACAAGCCGTCGTAATGATTGGCCTTTACAGCTACAGTGACAGGCCGACCACTGTGCCACAGTGCCAAAGTACAGAGACACATCAGATAGCTGTCACAGTGATAGTGCAGACAGAGCCGGCGCCATAACTCGCCTGGATTTCCTGACATTAATCATGTAATCCTGACCTACATTTGGTGACTCAGCTTCTTATGACTCTATAAATAGAGGAGAGGGGAAACTAAGTGAAGGTTAGAAGAATCACCCCCAGCCCCTTGCATATTACCTTCGACCTCTCAATAATTACTGTATTTGAGCCCTCTAATTACTTTTTAGTAATATAATCTATCTTAAAAATCCTCATCAGAGGTCGTAGAGAGTCACATTCAGGCCTCTACGCAAGTATTTGTCTATAGTTAGTTCTTACTCTAGACCAATTGCTTGCATCCCTTTAATTAAAGATTTATTTTACGTTGTAAGAACCAACTTCACCTCAAAACCAAGTTAGGTCTCTATACCAAGGTCTCTCTTGTGCAAGGGGATGTTGTTAGTCTATCAGGTCAAATAAGAGAGCTGGAGGGGGATGTCACTCGTATTCAAGGTCATGTGAAAAAGGGAAACGAGAAGTCAAGGAAGTGTCAACAAAAGTTGGATGCTACTCTTTCCAGGAGATGTTATTCAACGGAGTGTCAACGGACTATCAGAGGTAAGGATATTTTGATACAACAGAAAGACAAAATTTTATAGAAGATTCTAGATGTGGAAGAACTGAACAGGGAGATTAAGGTACTTCATGCTCAGGTGGCCGATTTAGAAGCGATTAATCGAGCTGAATCAGTAAAAGCCATCAAAAAATTAGAGGAGAACATTGCTTTCACAGATTGGGTAGATAGAGAAATGATATGGCTAAAAGAACGGTATCCAAGGTCGGAAGAATACCTACAGAAGAAAAAAGAAAAAAAATTTAGGCCAGTTGTAACCGAGCGAGTTTTTCTAAATTGCTGAGGGCAGTTATTACCTATTTTGTAGAAGTTGTTAAGATGACTGCGTTAGAAATAGATACCTTGTACAACAGTTTGTCAGACAGGGGATGTATTTTCAGAGCTGATGTAGATTAAGGAAATTGTACGCAGTCCATAGAAATGGATCTAGGCCCTCGTCCTGCTGAATTGATAGAGCATGGAAGGTGTATTGGGACTGCCCAGGCTCAAGAATTTATGGCTGATTGACCTCCTGTTGCAGCGGGAGCTCAAGAATATATGGCTGACTGGCCTCCTATTTCAGGGGAAAGCATAGCTGACATCCAAAAAGCAAAAAGGGATCTATTGTAAAGGTTGTATATATGACCTGAAATAAAAAGTAGTTGTTACAGACAAGTTAAGAGATAAAAGCTAGTATTACCTTTTCTTTTATCTTATGTCTGCTAGAGTCTTTGATGTAAAACAAGTGTTACCCGAGTTTTAATCGCAGAGATTTAGTAGAGTCAGCCAAACCAAGTGTTATCCTTGATCGAACTGGTATGATGTCGCAGCCATATTGAGGTAGATGAAGGCTAGTTTTACCTTTGCTTTATCTTATGTCTGGTAGAGTCTTTGATATAAAAAAAGTATTACCTTAGTTTTAATTGTAGAGATTTCGTAGAGTCAACCAAACCAAGTGTTATCCTTGAACGAATTGGTATAGAGGTTGATTAAAAGCTATTATCATTTATGCTTTAATTTATGAGATGTCTATGAAGTAGAGAGATGTATGGAAAAAACCTTATAAATTTCATTGAATAGAAAATTATGTACATTGGATGGAGGTGAAAATCTCACTTTTGATATGGAAAAAGTGAGAAAGTGAAATGGAGTAGTAAGGGACTTAACGATAATAGCATTTTTGTCACTTAGTTTTCCAAGGACTTAAAATGTGGGTTCCCTCTTCTGTCATGAGGTAATATGATCCCAGGCCAGAGAGACTTATGATAAGGAATGGACCCTCCCAATTGTTTGCAAGTTTCCCATCACGAGGTTCTTTGCGGTGT
Organism: Kingdonia uniflora; assembly: GCA_014058105.1. Taxonomy (NCBI): domain Eukaryota; kingdom Viridiplantae; phylum Streptophyta; class Magnoliopsida; order Ranunculales; family Circaeasteraceae; genus Kingdonia; species Kingdonia uniflora. Next base: position 68,329 of record JACGCM010001530.1, on the reverse strand, counting down.
TGAGGTATTTCTCTGAGGACAAGATCATCGATTTGGAAGGTACGGCTTCTAACTCATTTGTTGTACGAACTGGCCAGCATATGGTGATATCGACCTAGGTTAACAATGGCGTATTCCCTGGTTTTATCGATCCAATTGAGGTTGCAAGCCAATTCAAACATATTTTCCTCGTCAGTTAGCTCATGATCTTTGACTGGATTATGGTATTCGAAGGAAATGACAACCTCGGTGTAGTAGGCAAGGAAGAATGAAGTGTAGCCTATCGACTATCGTGGAGTGGTACAATATGCCCATAAGATATGAGGAAGTTCCCGAATACAATTCCCTTTTTTCTGAGAGTGTAGCCTTTTCTTGAGTCCATCCACGATGGTTTTGTTGGTGATTTCAGCTTGGCCATTGCCTTGAAGATAGTAGGGATTAAATGGTGAGTGGATGATGTTGTATTGATTGAGGAAAGCTATGACTTTTTCTCCAAAAAATTAGGGCCCATTATCGATGCAAATTAGGTGGGGGTACCCAAACTGAGTGAGGATGAGTACCCAGATAAAAGAGATGACCTCTTCTTCCCTGGTTTGACAGAGTGAAATTATTTCTACCCATTTTGTAAAATACTTGGTAGCTACAAGTAGGTGGCATCGATTACCTGGAGAATTAGGAAATTTGCTGACAAGATTGAGTTCCCATCGTTTGAATGGCCAAAATATCTTGTTTGCATGGAGTTCGAGTATAGAGGCACGGATCATCTGTCCATGTCCTTGACATGAATCATATTTGCATAAGTACTCTTCTGCTTGATTGCACATTTTGGGCCAGAATATTCCTTGTGTAATGGCTCTGTTTGCTAGTGATCGACCTGTGGCATGGGAGCTATAAGTCCCTTCACGTAGATCGTAAAGCAACTCGTCCACTTTCTATTGGGAGAGGCATTTGAGGTAAGGCCCCATGACTGAACGGTGGTATAAAGTACTATTTTGATTTGTGTAGCGCATTGAGAATTCTATCAGCTGTTGGCATTCTTTCAGATCTGTTAGAAGTGGACCCTCGCATTTGTTGCCAATACCGAGGTAAACTTATAAACATTTTTGCCAATCGTTGTTTCCCCCTTTATCACCCCCAGTGTTGATCGTGCATATAAAAATGTGATCAATACTGGGGCCTGACATCACTTTAATCTGGAGATATCGAGCTTTTGTGCCTAAGACCCCAGCTAGATATGCCAAGGAATCGGCGTGCCTATTTTTACCTCGAGGAAAATAATTTAGAGTTGCTTGCGCAAACTTTCTTATCCTATCTGCAATGAGCACTACGTATTTGATCATCTCTCCGTTCTTCTTGTATTGCTCAGAGTAATGGTGGACGATGAGTAGCGAATCAATGAATACATAGAGTTTTGGGATGCCGAGCCTAAGAGCGAGATCGAGTCCATGAATGAGAGCTTCGTACTCGGTGATATTATTTGAGGCCTCAAAATCTAAGCAGATTGATTTCTCAATTTTGTCGTTATAATGGGTAATCAATACGATTCCAATTCCTGACCCTGCATGTTCTGCTGATCCATCTGTAAGAAGTCTCTACCCTTTCCTTGCAATCCATTCAGCTCGCTCCTCAAAAGCTTTGGGAGGTGGATCTTTTGTAACTTCCTCTGCAAGATTAGGATCGTTCTCCTCCCACTCGGGATCCTCCACTGGAAAATCTATGAAAAAATCGGCAATGGCCTGACTCTTTTTGGAATGACGTTATTCTAACTTGATATCATGTTCTCCCAAACTGACTGACCACTATTGCACGCTTCTTTATTTTTCTTTCTTGGACAAAACCTCCCGAAATGGGTAGTTCATCATGACTTTGACGAAATGATCTTGGAAGTAGTGCTTGAGTTTCTGTAAAGTATAAACAAGAGTGAGAAGAAGTTTTTTGAATTTAGAGTACCTCGTTTCCGCTAGAGTGAGGGTTTTACTGATGAAGTAGACTGGTTTCTTGATTTTCCCTTCAAGTCAAATAAGAATTGAGCTGAGTAAATTATCTGTAACTGCTAGGTAGATAATCAGTTCCTCATTATCTATTGGGGTGCTCATGATGGGAGACTTCCCCTAATAGGTTTTGAGATCCAGAAAAGCTATTGCGCATTCTGATGTCCATTGAACCTCAGCATTTGGTTAAACTTTTCCTCGTTTGGTACAACCACAGAGTAATAAGAATAGCCAACGACAGCGGTCTGAAGATTTCAAAACAAAATGGTTGATAGCGACAATCTTGCAGGTAAGCTTATGAATGTCTTTCGTCATTTTTGGAGATGGCATGTCGAGGAAAGCCCAAATCAAATCTGGATCGGCCTCAATCCCCTTCTTGCTGATGAGGTGGCCAAAAAATTGACCAGAATATACTTTGAATTGATACTTATTAGGATTATGACGCATCTTGTAAGATCGAAGAATGTTAAATATTGTATTGAGATCTGAGATGTGGTTGATGGACTGCATGCTTTTGCACATCGTCAATGTAGACTTCCATGACTTTCCCAAGATGTACTTTGAACATTGTAGTCATCAACCGTTGATAAGTTGTACCTGCGTTTTTAAGTTCGAAGAGCATGACTTAGTAACAGTAAAGTCCCCTTTTAGCGATAAAAGTAGTCTTTTCTTGATCTTCATCCAAGAGTAAAATCTGATTGTATCCAGAAGCAGCATCCATCATAGATAAGAGTTTGTGACCTCCTATAGAATCAAGGATCTGATAAATATTGGGAAGAAGGAAACTATCATTTGGAGTATATTTGTTTAGATCGGTGAAATCTACACAAACTCAGACTTTTCCATTCTTCTTTGGAATAGCGACGATATTAGATGTCCAATCAAGATATTTGGCTTCCCGAATAAATCCCACTTTGATCAATTTCTCGATCTCCATGTTAACTTCATCTCGGAGTAAAGGTGATAGGCGTCGCTATTTCTGTTTGACCGAAGTGGCGTTGATGTTGATGGCCAATTTGTGACATACCTTGGCCGTATCGACCGCGGGCATCTCCTTGAATGGCCATGCAAAAACGTCTTGATTTAGCCATAAGAACTGAATGAGAGCGTCTTTTTCGTGTTGAACCAGCTTAGTACCGATGAAAGTACCTGTTAGAAGTATCTAGAATCGTAGAGACGATATTTTTGCAAGTTTGAGAAAGCTTTTGACTACCTCTAATCATAGATACCATCGTTGTGTTTGAAGTGAAGTACTTGATGATAGATGTAATTGATAGCTTCCATGTTATGAATCTAGTAACGTCCCATAATCCCGAGATTACAAGATTTGGCGTTGATCACATAGATGATGACGTTGATTGTGGTTGTTGTGGTAATAGGTAAGATGATCTTCCCCACTCGTTCTTCTTTCGAACCATTAAATCTACTGATATCGGTGTCGCTTTGAATGACTTGATTGGCCAAACCCATTTGGTCGATAGTGCTCTGAAAGAGAATCTCAATACCGCTGCCAGTATCAATCATCATTGTGTGCATGAAAAATTTCTTCATCTTGAGCATTATGACTAATGCATCATAATGTAGGAACTTGACATGGCAAGTATCACAATTTTTGAATGATATCCCGAGCCAGCGATTGCTTAATTTTGGCAGAAGTTTGGCTTCTTTGTCTTAAGGTGTGAGATCACAGCATTCTGACAGTCTCCTATATTTGAATCTGTTGAAGTTGGTGATCTGATTGATCTCGATCATATTATTATAGCTCATATGGTAGAGATGTTTTTCCTCAGCTTGATCTTCGACCTGGACAACTTCAGGTTATTTCTTATAACTGCCATCCTTGTATGATTCTAGGTCAATAATATATTTGAACATCCATCCCTCCTTGAAAATGTATTCGAGCAACCTCTGTAAAACATAGCAATTGTCAGTAGAATAATGGTTTTCCTTATGATCCATGCAGTATGGTCGGTTCTCGATTGGTTCCAATGGTTGGGAGAGACAGTAGAGCTTATCCTTTAAGAGGATTAAAAAAATAGTTAAGATTTGAACGTTCATCCTTAGGAGGACAGGCTTGACTTGTGACCTGCCTTTCCAAGGGTTTTCAGTGTTTTTGAAGGGGCCTAACTTTGCAAGGAGGAGAAGTTGACTCTTACACCATGAAATTTATCATCTATCAGAGGATTCAAGCATATAATTAATAATACGACTAATTTACTGGCAATACACTTGCATGAAGGCCTAGAATAGGATACTCCATGACCTCTGATGAGGATTTTTTAGAGTATTAATATAACTCTTGAGTAGTCAAAGTTTTGAGTATAGGGTGATTTACAGGGTGATCAAAGGTAAAATTTAAGGGATCAGAGGAGAGATCTCGTAACCCCTCTTTGGTTCTACCTCCCTCCTATTTATAGAATATAGGAAGGGTTGAGTCACCAAGGGAGGTCAAATTATAAGTGTATCCTCCGGAGACAACGGACTAATACCCGGAGTTAGTTCTGACGCCAAAACATTCGGGTCTGACACTATGGCCGTTGTTGGTTCTGGCACTGTAGTTGTCGAGCGGCGTACCCTACTGTTCTATCTGGTGAGCTGGCTGTCTGACATGTCTGCCTTCAGCCATATACGACCATGGTCAAAATGTTTTTGGTGTTGATGTGGAGCTCATGTGCTGACGTATCTGCCTTTGGGTTCAAAGCCTGTTCGTTGTCGAATGTTTGTATAGTTTTAGAGGGCTTGACCATGGACTTATTAGGCTTCGAGCTATTAGGTAGGATTTTATGTAGCCTTCGAGTATTCGGCTGGAGAAAGAAGGCTGCGAGTAGGCTACTACATTCGCCTCCTCTCAGCAAGGGTCTCAGAAATAGGTGTAGAGGCGTTTGCTGAGAAAGGCTGTTGGTTGTTAGAAGTTCAGCGGTTGATTGTTGCATATTGGATTTCCGAGGAAGGTAATAAAGGAGGGTAATTAAGAAGTTATAGTGATTACGGAGTAATAAATGATGTTAATGAAGGTATAAATATGGCTTATGAGGGGGTAACACTGTATATTCTTCATCTTCACTTCCTTCCTCTGCATTACGTGAAAATAACATGGACACCACTCCCGACACATATTATCAGAGAAGGATGGGACATGCCAGAGACCGCCGAATTGGATGAAAAATGGCTTAACTGAATCAGAAGTTTTTTAGCGACAAGGAGCTCGATTGGGACATACCAGAACTTGTGGAGCTAGAACCTAGGGAGCCAAACAATGGGCAATCCTATGCGTACTTGTGGGGGATGATGCAATGGAGGTTTACGGCTGCCGATGAACGTCACCTCTTCCTGCCGGGCTTGGCCGAGCGTATTATGCAGGAAGAGGATCAGTTATTTTAGGATGAGCAGGGTTCCGCGGGAAGAACTGGTCCATCTAAAATTAGGGCGAGTTCTTCGTAAGGTGGTAAAGGGTTTTGTTTTGTATTACTGTCATCAAAGTTTTATGCTTTTTTTGTTGAAATCGGTACATTTTTCTCTTCTGCCCTTGTCTCCTATTTTGTATGATCGAAGTAATGAAATGAAAAAATTTAATGGAATAATGTATTTTGCATCTGATAAATATGGTAGGCGAATAGACTGTTACACTTTCGAATAAAGCGTAAATGGTAGAAAAAGTAATCTACGTGGGGAAAAGTACTTTGAAATGTCATAGCTATCGAAGACATTGGCTAATATTCGACCTGGAATGAATAATTAACACTAAATTCTCAAAGCTCGATATATATATTCCAAAGAGTTGGGGGAAAAATCATATAGGGTTCGAGGGTTCGAGACTCAGGATGTGTCGACTGCAAAACCTCGAAAATAGGTGTTGAGTACGCATGTTGATAAAACAGTTGAGTCAGGGAAGTTAAAAAGGTTTAACTATTGAGATTCTGAGGGAAACTATTGAAGACTGTGATAAATATGGGGTCTGATTAAGGAGGGTTTAAATGTGCATGCCTTCAGGTATAAGTAGGGTCCTTTGAGAGAACTTCAGACACCTGCATCTTCTCTGAGTAAACATGTCTGCATCTTCAAACCAAAGCAGCGGAAATACACCTAATACTAGGTACCAGAAACGAGTGGCGGCAAGAGACCTTCGCATACAGCAGAAGACCCTCAAACTGAAGCAGAGGTTTTTTGGTGATCGAGGCTTGGATTAGGTTATGCTGGACTTGGTTGAACTGGTGTCAGGGGAACCCATTGGTGGGATGCCCTATTCGCACTGGTGGAGGGTGCTACAATGGATGAGACCGCTCCCCAGTAATCGGTTTTCCTTCCAGGAATCTATAGCTAAGGAGGTGGTGGATAAGGAGGATGCTGAGGTTGGGTTCTGGAAGAAGTGTCCCGTCTGTAAATAGGGGCCTCTTCAATGTGGTAAAAGTACTCGCATAAGATGGTATGTAGGAATGTTTGCAGTTTTTTTTGTTAATGTTGATTGTTTTCTTCTGTGCTTCAGTGTAAGGCCGTATGCCCGAATGAAATTGAAAACCTATGAGGCAACTGTCGAAGTGAGATACTGAATTGTTTGTGTGTAAGTAGGATAACATCTTGTCAAATGTCAAACATGAAAGAAATCGAATGACTGACACATTTTGAAATCAAATATTACGTTATCTATGGATAAATGCTTGAAACTTGATGTAAACGATTATTCGCAGATGGGATGAATGGACTTCAAAGGTAGGTGGGCTTTCACTGTCAGAACTGACAGTCCAAATAGCTGGCATGTCAGAAACAGTACTGAGCCTAAGGCAGAGGTGCCCTGCAGGTATTATGATGTTTACTTGGATTACAGAAAAAGGCTGATTTGATGTAAGGATTTGATTTGACAACTTCGAGTAGGGATTAGAAGGTTCGACTTGGTTTATGTGTAAAATTGTATAAATTTAAGTGTGAGACGCACACATATGGGTAATGGAGGGTAAAGTCGACAAAACACATCTCAGTCGAAAAGTAGGGGTTGTGGGGTAGTGGTAATGATAACGGCTTTGGAAATCGCGGTAGTTTTTAGTTATTTTAAGAAGGAATATATAGTGGTAAGAGTAAAGTTACTATTCCTAGTTACCCACTTATAGAAAAAACTAGAGAGTTAGAGAAGGAAAACATACGCCATTGCTCCATAGAGCTCGATCGTTACTGTGGGATCATCTGATTTATTGGGAGGAAGAAAAAATACTCTACTCAAACAGGTATGTCATCTTACTTCTGTCTTGTTGCTTCATCTTCTATTTTTGTATGTGGAATACATATTACGGTAGAGGGTGTTAGGGTTTATAGTTGTGATAATATGACCGAGGATGGGGGGAAACCATGTATCTGTGGGTCTAGCCTTTTGGAGTTCTGGGGGTATTGACGGTATGATAGGAATTGGAGTAGAACATTTGACTATGATAGTATGAGTTGGAGATGGTAGGTGAAAATAAGTTATTGACACGTAATAGTCGAATATATTAATTTAATTGCGTACCTCTTTCTTTTATAGGGTAAGATGCATACCCGTCAATCTTCGAGGATGAGGCTAATAGACGAGAAGATCGAAGAAAATGAATCGAGTATGTCTGGTCGTGCTCCTGTGGATGAGAGCAGCGACTAGGAGGAGTTAGAAATAGCAACAGGTTCCCCATTAACTGTGGTAGTACCTAAAATGCCAACTTCAAGTAAGAACCGTGGAAAGGCTCGAGTAACCGAAGATAGGGATGGGGAGATGGAGGGAGGAGAAAAAAGAGGATACGAAGGTAGTATCGAGTCTTCATGGGATGAAAGGGATGAGGGGGAAAAGTGGTGATAGTGAGAGTTGGACTGATTTGGGGAAGCTGCAGGGTTGGTCTCAGCTAAAGAGAAGCTGAGATTGGATCGATTTGTGGCTAAATTGGAGTTGTCGAAGGTAGGGGTGGTATTGTATGCATTGGGATCTGGATATACCTTCAAGTCTCGACCTCAAGAGAGTTTTATGGTATTTAGGGGCCAGATTCGGCTAGGGATGCAACTACCCCTTCGAAGGCTAGTGAAAGAGGTGTTGAACTTCTAGGTGGTTGCCCCATGCCAGATGAATGGGAATTTCTATGAAATGATGAGGGTGGTCGAGAGTATAAATGTAGAGCTGAGAAGTAAAGGAAGTTGATTGATCATGTGGTACGATATTGCATTATTCTATTCGAGAAAAACAAACCAAAAAATGGGCACGTACCATATCCAATGTCATACAGACAGGCTGAGAAGACCCTTATCAGTTACAGCATAGGCTTTATAATTCAGGAAAGTTGATGGTCAAAGATTTTTTAACATATTGATCGAATAGACTGATAACCATGTTTTGTTTATTCTGCAGCACCAAGTAACCGAGCTCTGACAAATCCAAAGAATTACATTGATGAGCTGATCAACGCGGAGAAGGAGTGGGTAAATTGTGTTTTTAGGAAACTAGGTATCAAGAGGATGAGGCAGAAGAAGACAAATTCCTTATACCGAAACGTACCCGTTACGCCAAAGCCATCAAAGAAGAGGGGGGTGAAGGTTCATCGAGAGGGGTCGAAGGAATGGAGATGGTGAAGCTGGCGAGGAAGGTAAATTATGTTCACAAGGGATAGCAGGTGCTAAAGAAGGCAGCGCAAGTGGCTGAAGTTATTCCTAACTCGTCGAAGCAGGCGCCGAAGCAGACATCGACGCAGGTTGACAAAGGGAAGGGCACGGTTTTTCCCGAATCCCCGAGGGTACAGTAGCCGAAGGGAACTCAGCGTAAGAGGCGTAGAGCACTGGGGGAGGATTTGAACGAAGAGCTAACAGCAACCGAACTGGAGGAGCATGCTCGAGCTACAGCTGCTTCGATGGCGACACTCTGCGACACTGACCCAGACAAAGCTAGGAGTCGGATGAATAAGACTATGCATCAGGTAACTATTTTTTGAAATTCTGAAATTTTTCTTAAGTGCACCATACTTTGAGAGATACTAATGGCTCGAATACTCCAGCAGATAGATGCTTGGGTGCAGGCTTTCATCAAGGCACAAAAGGTAATGACAAGGCAGTTCAAGCAGGCGGTTGACAATCTGGAGCTTACTCGAGGGGCCAAAGCATCGCTGGTATCTAAGATTAAAGTTTTAAAGTGGGATCAGTTGACTATCAGAGTTGAATGAGAGAAGAGGCTCGAAGCTCAATGGTACAACCATGCGCAAGTGCTGGAGTCAAAGCTAGATGGGAAGGATAGGGTTATTGCAGAATAGAGGGAGACATTCCAAGGGCAGTTCGATGATGAATGTGAAGTTACTGTCAGGCCGAAGACGTTCATAGCATATTTAGGGTATAATCCTAAAACTTTGAATTGCTTTCCCGCAACCAATGATCTTGTTGTTCAAGATGTTGTTCAGACAGAGGGGGTAGAAGTAGATGTTACTGGTATAGGTGTGGGAGGTGGCGTAGAGACTCTTGTAGCTGAAGAAGTTATTGTTAGGGCTGTGACTGTTGGGTCGAACCCTTTTGCTGAAGGTACTAGAAGTGTTGGTGTTGAAGAACCGGATAGGGGAGATGATGTGGCCATACCTATATGAAATATTGTGTTGGGCGTGCCGAACTATTTTTTCAGATTTTTCTGTTGTGTTGCAATATTTGAACAATGTTGAGCTTGCCTTGCACTGGAATTGTGAACTTATGATTGATTGGATTTGCTGATGTATGCTGAACTTGATTTGAGTTGGTTTATTGATTTGTGTTAACCTTGATTCTCTTATATATGTTGTACTAAAACTTCATGGATGTAGTAGCGTTGTTGATATTCTGGTATACTTGTATCTGTATATGTTGTAAGTGTAAAATGCTTGTAGAATTATCAAACCTTGAAGAGCTTCGAGATAGTTCCCCAAGTATCAGTTGAGAGATGGTCGTGACACTTAGGTGAAACCAATAAAATTACAGGACTTCGAAGGCCTGAGCCTTATCGAAGTAGAACATGGTCCCCCCTAATACATTCTCGATGGTCCGATCTCTCGACGATTCATGCCCCTCGAGTTTGATCGAAATTAGGAGACTTGAAAAATTTCAAGGTCGCCCCCAAGTATTAGTGTCTAAGGGTTGACATGATACTTAGGCAAAACTAAGAAATTTACTGGACTTCGAAGGCCTGGGCCTGATCAATGTTGAACGTGGTCACCTCCAATGCATTCTCGAGGGTCCAGTCTCCCGACCATTCATGCCCCTCGAGTTTGCTCAAAAATTGGGAGACTTGAAAATTATCAAGGTCGCCCCCAAGTATCGATCGGGTCGAAGGGTTGGCATGATAATTAGGTTAAACCAAAAAATTCTCTGGAAAATAGGAGACAAAATTCAGAGGAAAAAACCTGCTTATTGTTTATACTGTATTTACATCAATGAAACATGGTGAAGGTCGTGGCCTGTTGTATGATACTAACTGCATTGTCTTCCATAGATTTGGTAGAGGCTCTTCATCTTTTGTCATCAGGTAATATGAACCCTTATCAGTTTTATTGTACACGACATAAAGTCCTTCCTAGGATTTGACTAGCTTGCCGGCATTTCGAGGCTTCAAAGACTGTGTGACACGTCGAAGTACAAGATCTCTAATGTTGAAACTTCATGGTCCAACTCTCTTGTTATATGATTTCTGGAGTGATAGATGGTAACGGCCAAGGTTGGCGATGGCTCGGTCTCTTGTTTCGTTGATCCATAACATATTGTACCCGAGTTTGAACTCATTATCTTCGTCAGGAATGCTGGGGTCGCGTGTTGGTACTTTGAATTGAGTAGGTAGCACTGCTTCAGTACCATAGGCCATAAGAAAAGGGTTACATCCTGATTTTTTCTTGGTGTTGTTCGATAGGCCCAAAGGACGTGCTGTAATTCTTGAACCCATCGTCCTTTCTTTGCGTCACACGCTTCTTGAGACCGTCAATAATAGTTTTATTGATTGCTTCGACCTGACCATTCCCTTGGTGGTAGTAAGGTGCTGAGGGGGAGAGGATGATGTTGTACTTCTTGAGGAAATTTCTGACTTTGTTCCCGACGAATTGTGGACTATTGTCACATCGAATCATATGAGGGTAGCCGAAGCATGTAATAATGTTCTCCAATAGAAATTTGATGACTTCTTCTTCTCTGGCTCGACAGAAAGGTACTGCTTCGACCCATTTAGTAAAATAATATGTTGCAACAAGGATGTTCTCTCAGTTACCTGAAGCTTTGGGAAAAGTACCCACAAGATCGATGGCTCATCGTTTGAATGGCCAAAAGACTTAGCTAAAGTGGAGGTCTTGTGAGGGGTTATGGATGTCATGAGTATGGCACTGGCATTTTTCACAGTGTTTGACATACTCTTCGGCTTGCTTCTTCATATTGGGCCAGAATAAAGCTTGGGAGACGGCTCAGAGGGCCACAGATTGACCAGCGGTATGAGCACTACAGGTACCTTCGTGGAGTTTGGCAAGAATTAAAAAGGCTTCATTTTGTGAAATACATCAAAGGAGGACGCCATTTGGGGATTTGCGACGTAACTCACGTTTGAGGATGGTGTATCTGCGACAGTTTTCTAATAACGATTGTTTAACTTTGGGATCGTCTGAGAAGATAGCATTGTTGAAGTAATTGAGGTATGGTATTCACTAGTCGTCTGGATCGAGACTCTCGCCCCCATTATTGATGGTATTGACTCCCATCTGGTCGATACTTGGGCGTTCGAGTACTTCGATATAAGGAGTTCTGGATTTAGACTGGCCTAACATAGCTGTTATGTAGGCGAGGGTATTTGCGTGTCTGTTTATGCCTCTGGGATAGTGAGCAATATAAGATTTTTTAGGGAAATGGTTCATGCACTGGCAGACGAGAGCAGCATATTCAGCCATACGACCCTTGGCTTGATTTTTACTAGTGTATTGTCTCTGGACGAGTTAGAAATCTGTAAAAATTGCAAGTTTAGGGACGCCGAGGTCGAGTGCGAGATTGAGGCCATGAATCAAGGCTTCATACTCAGCCTCGTTCTTGGAGTATTCAAAGTTTAACTTAACTGCCTTTTTAATTCAATCATTGGTGGGTTTGACCAGGACAATACCGATCCCCAAGCCGTTAGGTCCAGTAGATCCGTCGGTGATGAGGTGCCATCCTGTATTACGGTTCCATGGGTCTGTTGATTCAGGCTGGTCTTCTAGTAGGTCGTCTTCGAGTTCCTCCCAGTCGACATCTTTGACCAAGAAATTATTAAGGAAATCGGCGACTACTTGGCCTTTTGGGGATACTTGCTTCTCAAATGTGATATCGTGTTCCCCAAGATAAATGGACCACTGTTATACTCGTCTGGATTTTTCTTTCGTGTTGAGTACTTCTCAAAGGGGATAACTGGTTATAACATGGACAAGGTGAGCTTGAAAATATAGTTTGAGTTTTCGAGAAATGTAGACGAGGGTAACGAGCAAACCCTCAAGTTTTGTGTATTGAGTTTCTGCAGGTGTCGGTGTTTTGCTGATAAACTATATAGGTTTCTCGATGTTTGATTCAATTCAAATGAGGACTGAGCTGAATAGAAGTGTCAGTAACCACAATGTATAAAGAAATTATTTTACCTTCTACAGTGGTGTTAATGATGGGAGGTCGACCAAGGTATGTTTTAAGTTTGAGGAAGGCCTATTCACAGTCGGGTGTCCAATTGATCTCAGGGCTATTTTTGTTTTTAGCCTTGTGGACGCCTTGGTCGCGTAAGAGAGAAAAGAGCCAAGCACAGCGGTCTAAGGATTTGGAAATGAAATGGTTGAGGACCGCTATATTACCAGCCACCTTTTGGATATCTGTTTTGGCTCAGGCAGAAGGCATATCAATGAGGGCACAAATATGAGAAGGGTCAATCTCGATACCTCGTTTGTTGATAAGGTGGCCTAAAAATTTGCCAGACGAAACACCAAATTGGAATTTGTCTGGGTTAAGTTTCATCTTGCATGTTCGAAGTATCGAAAAGACTGCGGTTAGGTTCTGGAAGTAGGTTTATTTTTGGAAGCTCTTGTATAACATGTCGTCGACGTATACTTCGACCGACTTGCCCAGCAAGGGTTTAAACATGGTTTTAACAAGACGTTGGTAGGTGGAACCCGTATTTTTGAGGCCGAAGGGAATGACGTTAAAATAATAAAGGCCTTGCTCAGTGATAAAAAAAAAATTTAAGTTGATCCTCGGGGAGGAGGGGTACTTGATTGTAACCTGAAGCCGCGTCCATCATCGATAGGTGCTCATGTCCAGCAGTGGCATCTAGGAGTACTGAAATGATTGGGAGAGGGAAGTTGTCCTTCGGTATGTGATTGTTAAGGTTTGTGTAGTCGACGCAGATTCTGAGCTTGCCATTCTTTTTAGGAGCTGCAACAATATTAGATATCTAATTAGCATACTTGACTTCTTTGATGAAACCCGCGGCTATGAGTTGGTCAACCTCGATGTTTATAGCTTCTCAAAGTCGTAGTGTCAAGGTACGCTTCTTTTATTTTACTGCTGCAGAATGGGGGATGAGGTCAAGGTGGTGGCATGCTAAATTGAGGTCGACACCAGGCATCTCCTGAAATGTCCATGCGAAGACGCCTTTGTTTGTTCGAAGGAAGTCTGTGAGTTTAAGGCGCCCGGCCTCATCTAGAAATATTCCAATGAATATACCACAACCAGGACCGTCGAGTTCAATATAGACAGTGGGTTCGATGGGTGAGATGGTAGGTGTCAAAGGTACAGGGATAGATGGAAATAGTTATTTTTATGGTAGTTTAACAAGCTTCTGGGTATGATCGATCTCCAGATGCCCACATGAACAGGGAAGACGTTGAGAACCTTTCTAGTTCCATATTCTATAGGGGGTATTGAAATGAAGGGCCTCATGATAAGTCAAAGGTATGGCGCGCATGGCATGGAGCCAATCACGCCCAAGGATTCCGAGGTACTCAGATTTCTTATCGATGACAAGAAAGCTGGTTTGAAGTATAACTGGGCTGGCAGTAACTGAAAGGTTGATTTGACCAACGGCAGTTTCTGCAGCTCCATTAAAACCTTTCAGTTCGAGATTGGCGGTAGTGATGAGGTCTGCTTTGTTTATGGCTTGGACGGTTTGAAGGAAAAGTACATCGGTTGTAGTTCTTATATTTATAAGCATGGTGTGGATGATGAGGTGTTTGACCTTAATCATTATAACTAAAGGGTCAGAATGGGGAAAACGAATATGTGATGTATCATAGTCAATAAATGAGATACCCTCGGGTCGAGGATATTAACCTGATTTTGGAAGGAGGGCGGGTAGCTTCTCCTGGTAAGTGAGTTTGCAGCATTCTTCGACACGCTTGCGCTTGCTCTTGAAACGACTGTTATTGATATTATTTACCTCGATGAAATGAACTTGGTAGATGTGTACCTCAGCTGGGTTGGCAGCAAAGGCGGGTTAAGGCTTGAGGTATGACCCATCGAGGTAGTTAGGGAGGTCGGCAACGTACTGACGTAGACGACCCGCCTTGAGTATTATTTCAAGAGAGCACTGCAAAGCAAAGCATTTGTTGGTGTGGTGACAGTTATACTTGTGGTTGGCCCAATATGGTGCGTCTGGTTTGACCTCAATGGGGAAAGGGATACGCCATATGAGGTCTACCTGGATCTGTGCTAGAAGGGTGCTGATAGGGGTAGCAAGTTTGGGGAGGACCGGCTTGGGTCGTTTTTTATGGGTTCGGTAGTGTTGTTAGTGTGGGGATGTTTGTGGCTCTCAGTTTATTGTAAGACGGGAGCAATCAGGGGTGTAGGAGTAGAGGGAGGGCCTTCTCGGGGTTTATTTGTAATGGTAGTCGAAGGCTACCCTGTTTATTTGATTCGCGGAGGCGCTCAAGGTCGATATACCCATTGACTTTTGAGAGAATCTCCTCAAGGGATCGCGGTTTGTGGAGGACCAAGTACTCTTTGACACGGCTTTTATCCGGCAAAGTGTTCGAATATGCAAGTACGGCATTCGCGCAGTCAAGGTTTTCGACTTTGCGCGACTCGTCGAAGAACCTCTTGGTGAAGGCCTCAAGGGTTTCACTGGGGGGTTTTCTAAAATTGAATAGGGTATCAACTCAGACTTCACAGTCCTTGTTAAAGGCGAATTGGGCGAGGAAAAGGCTAGATAATTGCCCAAAACTTTGAATTGAGCCATTGGGAAGGTTATGATACCAACGAAGAGGGCTATCTGTGAGGCTGATGAGAAAAAGTTGACACGTCAAGTGGCCTGTCATGGAGTAATGGCTTAGAGCATTTTCGAATTCGAGGATGTGGGAATGAGGATTGATGTTGCGATATTTACTAATTTTGGGGGCTCAAAAATTTGGAGGCACTTCGATAGCGAGGAGTTTGGGTCAGAGGGGGTTGTTTAACCGACTCTACGAGTTCGGTGTTGGGGTCGCACTGATGCGGATGGTAGGGTAGATTTCATAGTCGAGCTCCTGCTATGCACAATAAGCAGGATGAGGGGGGATCGATAGGTTTGAGGGTGATAAGACCTAGTATTCGGTATGTGCCCGGTGCTATGTTCCCCGAGGCATTCTCGAGCAGGGCAGCATTTGGGGTGTCTGTTAGAACGAAGGGTAGAATCAGAGGAATCCTTCGTGGGGTAGATGCCAAGATGGATAGAGCCAGTAGGGGGGATAGTGAGGGGAGAACCCTCGACATCAAGATGGACCGGGGGTAATTCCAGACATGGCAGGGGACCCAGTAGAGCGCGGGTAGACACACGCAACGAGACGGGTGCTCGAGATAGTAGAGGGGGGTCTAGAGGTTGTAGTCGTTGCAACTCACGAACTCTGTTATGTAAATCATCGATGACGCGATATTGTCTGTTGGCGTCATCCAAGCGATGTTGCCATTCGGCTTTAAACTCTTGCCAGTGTTCTTCGCGCTCCTCTTGCAATTACGCTCGGTGTCGCTCCCCAGCCTGAGCTAATTGCAGAGTAAGAAGGGCTAATTGAGCAGCCACTCCATCGGCGGAATTGTCGATGTGGGTGGAAGTGGAGCGGAGGGTGGGGGCCATTGGAAGTGGTTTGGAGGAATTATAAAAATAAAAGTACAAGGTAGGGGGAGACTGGTAGAGTGGGAAAGCACGGACGGTGCCAAATGTAGGGGACTAACTTTGCAAGGAGGAGAAGTTGACTCTTACACCACGAAATTTATCATCTATCAGAGGATTCAAGCATATAATAAATAATACGACTAATTTACTGGCAATACACTTATGTGGAGGCTTAGAATGGGATACTCCACGGCCTCTGATGAGGATTTTTAAGAGTATTGATATATAACTGTTGAGTAGTCGAAGCTTCAAGTATAGGGTGATCGAAGGTAAACTTCAAGGGATCAGGGGAGAGATCCCGTAACCCCTCTTTGGTTCCCCCTCCATCCTATTTATATAACATAAGAAGGGTTGAGTCACTAAGGGAGGTCAAATTACAAGTGTATCCTCCAGGGACAGCTGACTTGAACCCAGAGTTGGTTCTTATGCCAAAACTGTCAGTTCTGACACTGTAGCCATTGGCCTATTTTCTCTGACACTGTGGTCGTTGTTAGTTCTGACACTGTAATTATTGAGCAGCGTGCCCTGCTATTCTTCCTGGTAAGATAGTTGTCTGACATGTCTGCCTTCGACCATGTATAACCATGGTCAAAGTGTTTCTGGTACTGATATGAAGCTCATGCGCTGACGTATCTGCCTTCAGGTTCAAAGCCTGTTCGTTGTCGAATGTTCGTATAGTCGTAGAGGGCTTAACCATGGACTTATTAGGCTCTGAGCTATCAGATAGGCTTCGATGTAGCCTCCGAGTGTTCAGCTGAAGCTAAAAGGCTACGAGTAGGCTACTACAGCTTCCTTTGGCGTGTTTTAGGTCACCCTGATCCTCCTTCGGTTCAGTATATTGATCTGTAGATGGACCTTACATGGTAAGGACGGACTTAGTAGATTTATGCCTTTCGGACATCATCCTTTCCAGGTCGACGTAACTATTGACCTTAATGATCATATCCCCCAAAGTTGTTGGTTTGTTGAGGAAGAGGTGTTCTTTGGCTTTGTAATCGAGCTGGAGTGCATTGGTGAAAGCAGTAATAGCTATTTTCTAATCGAGATTGTGTACTTTACGAGTGAGCTCCAAAAAATTCTTTGCAAAAGCCTCGAGCTTCTCTCTGTGTGACTGTTTAAGACTGATGAGAAAATATAAATTCTCATCTTTATCTCTATTATGAGCATATGCCTTGATGAACTATTTCTACAGCTGGTCGAATGTGTATATAAAGTCTTCAGGTAGCGAGTGAAACCATCAGAGCGGCTCCTCTTGCAGACTTGTGGCGAACAGACGGTAAAGAATGTGGTTGAGATTGGAGTACAAACCCAATACATTGTTGAATGTGCTCCTTTGGATCAGTACCCTTGACTTATAAATTTTTAAAGTATGGAAACCTTTTGGCATTTCTATATCAAATATTTTTTTAGCAATCGAACCCCCTTGTAACTTGGTAAGGTCGTTGGTAGTACCCATAACTTGTACTTCAATCAACTCCTTAATACATTGGTTCATATGCTCTTGTGTTACCTAATGATGTGCCGGTTGACTAACTTGATGAAAAGGTTGCGGATTTTGAGTACCGGTACCTTGACTCAGACGATCTCGTGCTGGAACTTGAGGTTGCGATCAATGTTCCTCCTCTTGACGTATGGAACATTAGTAACCTCGGTTGACCTCAGACTGAACTTCACCACCCAGATAAATGAAAGGTTGAGATTCATTCTGAATATTTCTGGAAATGGCTTTGTTTCTGGCTCCTTGAAGTTCCAATCTTTCCCACGCCAAAACCTGGGAGGCTTCTGGCACTTACACCAATGTACCTGTGACAAAATTTAATAAAAAAACAAGAAATAGCACAGGTGTTTAGCGTGGAAAACCTATGAATAGGTAAAAAACCACAACCTCGGGTTAATGAGTTTTTATAATAGTGGCAATTATTGCTTGAGGCTGATAGCTTATTACAAGTGATCTCTAGACTTAGAAATGCTTGATCTTGTGAATAAGAAGTTTAAAGTTTTGAGAATCTAGAAAATATAGTTTTTCTGGTGATTTTACGTGTGATTTTCTGGTCCTTGTCTCTTCTGGAACTTTTTCTTTATATAGGCCATTTCCGTAATTCTTCATGGTGCTGAAGCACGTTCTCTGAACAATATGGTTAGTGGCGGTTGAATGGGTAACTATTGAGTTCGTGAGAGACAGGTGTTTTGACTTATTCATGATTTTCTATTTGAGCTCGACCCACATTTTTTATTAGTTAGTAAAGTAGGTGGCAACACTGACTGGAGAAGCCATGTGGGGGATACGTGGGCCTGACATGGAGGTAGTTCGAACTAGAGATAGCTCGATTTAAGCAAGATCGAGGGGTAGGCCCATACAACCATCACAATCATGGGCGCAGAATTTTGGGAGGATGATGAATATTGCAAAGGGGGAGAAGATTGGGGAGGGGAATAAGATGAAGATTGCTTTGAACGAGAGGCCAATTGATGTCAAGGTTGTTAGTATGAGAGTGGTAATGAGAATTTAAAGGATGGAAAATTTGGAGACGAAGAAGAAGATGACGAGGAAGACGAGATTGCCCTAATAAGTCAAATTGGGGATCAAACTTCCACTTTTCTCAATGTGAAAAGGGTGATAGAAGATATGCAAGATGTGATGGCCAAAAATTAGTAGGTTAATCGCTACTTCTGGAAGCAAGAAGTCAAATATTTGCAAATACTTAAAACACTAGCAATGGGGGTAGAAGAATCGAAAGTTTATGGATGAGGATCAACGAGAGGGCCGATGGTGAATGTGAGACAATGGTATCTATCTATGATAAAGATCGGCAGGGGTCGGGGAAAAGATCATAATAGCCCCGTCGAACATGATAGTGTCCGGTTAATTCCGTGAACATCAAAAAAATTGCCACCAACAGCGACCCACCGGAGTGGTTGTCAGAGGTAGGAAGAATGGTGTAGAGAGGCATAGATGCAAGTCTTAAAATATTTTATGAAAGATTTAAGCCTTTCAAACTCAGTAGACAAATGCTTTGCAGTATTTTGGTAAATGTGCCAAAGACAGAGATGGTGCCGTATATCCAAAAAAAATCTCTCGACCTGCATTTCCAATTGTCATTGCCTGATCAGTAAATATAGTGATTGGATGCTTCCCATTCATTGCCTCCAAGAAAGTTTGAAAAGGCCAAACAAATGTTTGAGTGGTTTGATCCAACAACAAAGTGCAACCAAAGAAAACTGACTGACCATGGTTGTTCACCCCAATAACTGGTATGCACGGCTTATCATATGTATTGGTTTGATATGTCGTATCAAAACATGAAACATCTCCAAAGGAATTATAATCCACCCTTGACTTAGCATCGGCCCAAAAATTACACATTTGATTGTTTTCATCAATTTGTATTGCGTAAAAAAATGGGGATTCTTCATTTTCATTAACTTGAAGTAATCTAAGAGAATTTGAGCATCTTCTTTTTCCAAAATATCACTACGCCTCATTCTTTGGAAATCATTTGCACAATCTAGAAGTATAAAATTTAAGTTTTGAGGTCCTCCTACTTCTGAGCTCATAAGATCAAACATATCCATCGATCCAATTCCCGCATCATATATATTTTTCATTAATGTTTTTGCGATTCATCTACTTTTCATTGTGATTGGAGATGGTGAACTTGAGATGGATGTACAAGTTTGTAGTTATTCTCTTCTTTGAATTCTACTACATGATAATTGTTCCCAGCCAATGTAATTACCATTTTAGCTTCATAGCTTGTCCTAGTGCTTAAGCGCTTCTTCTCTGAGGTTCCCCTTGAATGTTCTTTATAATGACCCTCCTTGGAATAGCAAAAAACTCTCCTTCTTTCTACTTTATTACAACGCACACTAGAAGAGCCTTTATGTATGCTAAAACCAGCCGATCTCGCATAAAGAATATAAAACTCGTATACTTGTTCCTCTAACTAAAATTCCTTTCAAATTGTTGGTATATTTTGCAAATTCTTGGCATGATGAACCAGGGTTACAATTGATTGAGTATCCATTCCTTCAAATTAATCAAATAAATTAGGGAAGAGTTCTATAAACAGCGAAATAGAGGTAATTATTCTTAATACGAGCAAAAATGTGAGTTTAAATGCATATATGTGAAGGGGAAAATTTCTGTTAAATTTTATTTGGGTACAAAACGCATAAAATCGGGGTTTGATATTAAATTTTGTAAAGAGCAATGGCGATGAAGCTTACAAAGAAAAAATAATAAATGAATTATCATTGATGGGACGACGAGCATACCAAAATTTTGTGAGTTCGAATGACAGATAAATAAAAACTTTAATGGCAACAATGGCAAAAGTTGATTACTATGCTTATTTGGCGGGTTGCTAGTAGTGTTTTGGTGAGAAAATTATAAAAATATCATATTTCATTTGGAGTTTGCCTAAAATAAGGGATTTACTTTCTCTCTCTTTGACTAACGGCTTAAATGTCCAATAGTTTCTTCGTTGGATCGAGATAATAGCCACCCCCACATAAGGCAATACCAACCCCATCACTGAGGTCAAACCAAGTCAAACCTAATGTTGATTTGATCATATGATATACGTCAGTCGAGGAGATAACAACAAAGAAAATAAATTAAAACATAATAATTGTGGCTAATTCTTCTCTTTGCGAATGGGAATTCCTTTTTTTCCTCTACTATCACCTTTCTCTCTCTCTCCACACGACCTATTTTCTCTTAGTATCCTTTCTCTTCTTTCTCGCTGTTATCCCCTTGTGACCACTCAAACTTCTCTAGTAATGCGTAATTTGAAGAGTCAACTTGTACTAAGCCGCAACTCGGACTTTCAGCGACCTATGACAGAATTGGAACATCCTCTCCCAAAATAAACCTCTCTTCATGTCGCTGCAACTCTTCCCTTCTCCCAATTTTGATTTCTCTTAGTTTTTTTGTCACCGTATGGGTAATTATTTAATCGTAACAACCTACTTATGCTGCGGTAAGTTCGTTTGAATGCCTTAACATTACACTTACGTCTTTGTAAGTTACTCTCATCGTCGTAATGGCTTAGTTGCATGGCCATAAAGTTTACTTGCATGCTTACTTTCATTGCCATAATGGGTTACTTGCGTTGTCGTGAAGGTTACTTGCATCTCAATAGAAACTATAGAGAAAATATGAGGAAATGGGCTTCATGGTTAACCAAATAGGAGAGTGAAAGATTAGATAGATTACTCTATCATTTTCCCAAATTTTAAGGATTATTTTATAACAATAATTTTCTCTTAAATATGAGATATAGAAGGAAGCAAAACTATTACGGTAACTATGCCCACTATAGGTAGATACTTGTGATTTTTGATTTTATCTTGCGTTAAAACAAATGATAGATACCAGCCGTAAGTGGCAACTTGTGGTTCTACACAATACGGCAAAAAATAGGATTGGCATCTACCGTAAGTAGAAATTTGTAGCTTTATATTAAGGCCAAACGTAAATCCCTTCCTACAGTAAATATAGTTGGCGTAAGGTAATATTTATGATCAAAACAAAGAAGACTGAAAGTTTGGTGAATGTGTGCTAATGGTAGGAGGGAAAACACTAAATCAAGAAGAAGCGGCATCGATAGAAAGAGTTTGTGCAAAAAAATCAAGTTCTAAAACTCTTTGATATTGGTCTTGAGTAAGAGAAAAATGAGCTCACTAGCAAAATGAGAATTCTAGAAGAGATTATTAGCTTAAAGCAAGACTAGTTTCCCATGTATTCTCTAAGAAACCTAACATCAATTACGATGAGACCTATTCTTTATTCATAGACGTTATTACTTTCCAGTACTTTATAGGTCTGTCAGCTGTTTAGGACAAGCTAGACATGCGTCTTATGTAAGTAATGCATATCTATACGGGATACTAGATGTCAGAAGCTATATGAGCGGTGTAAGCTTCTAAAAGCAATTAAGCCCAATGCATGAGATACGTACGTAATAAACTGGATAAGTCATTGTTGGCTTGAAACAATCAGGGCTCATGTGGCACAGTAAGTTGACTGAATATTTAAAGGTCAGAGACTTTGCAAATAGTTTTATCTACCTATGCGCTCTTACTGAGAGCATAAATACTTGCTTAGTCATCTTAAGAGTATACTAGATGATCTGGATATTATCAAAACTCTAGGGGAGATCACGAGAGCCAATGAATACTTTTGGGAAATAAATTAAAAATGAAAGACCTTGGGAAACCAAGTATTATTACTATTTGCATATCAAACATCTTAGTAGTGGTATACTCATTCAATAGACGATATGGATGCAGCTCATAACTTGAGTATGCCTAATCTAGTTTGTCACCTGATGGTGGAAAAGGACATCTTCCACCTTCCTAATGGGGGGGAACTCCTAGGGCCGATACACCTTATTTAGGAGTAATCAATGTTTTGTTTTACTTAGCCGGGTGTACTGGACCTGATATATCATTCGTTATAAATTGGTTGGCTCGCCATAGTTCTACTACTACCCAAAGGCATTGGAATGGGATCAACACATTTTATAGTACCTAAAACTGGCACAATAGACTTGGGCCTATTCTACCCGATAAATGGTAAACTTAAAATTATAGGGTACGCCGAGGCAGGATACTTATCAGACCCACATAGAGGCCATTGTCAGATGGGAAATATGTTTATGCTTGGATATACAGCAATTTCATGAGGATTAATAAAGCAGGCGGCGGTCGCTAGATCATCGAATCACACAGAGATTCTTGAACTTCAAGAAGCCGGCAGAGAATGTTTTTGGTTATACTCCATAACAAATTACATCAACGAAACTTTTGAACTAAGTTCTATGAAGACAATGATGCACGCATCGCTCAAGACATAGAAGGTTTTATCCAAGACGACAAAACCGTACATATTTTATCTAAGTTATTCCATTCTCACAAATTACAGAAGGTGAATGAAATTGATATTGTTAAAAGCCATTCAGCAGACAACTTAGAAGATCTATTCATAAAGATTATTATACCACCTACGTTCAAGATATTGGTACACGGAATAGATATGCGAAGTTTGTATTCTTTGATATCTCTAGGAGATACATCTCTTGAAGATAGACGTCAAGGGGAGTAGTCTTCACCTGACCTGGGCATATGCATGTTGTACTCTTTTTCCTAATAGCGTAGTTTTTTCCTTTGAGGTTTTACTGGTTGGAGGATTTGATGAGGCAACGTTATACACGCCTACTACCCATCTGTGACATAGGATTGTACTCTTTCCTTGTATAGTTTTTTGCCCAAAGGGTTTTGCTAGACAAAGGTTTTAATGAGGCAAGTTGTCTAGATGTGGGACACCCCAAATGGGGATTGTTATGAACCATTCGATTGGGTCCAATCCGAATTGGGTTTGGAGTGACCCACCGACTCCTAACTCAACCTATAAACCTAGTGTTAATGAGGAAAGTTTTAGAGAACTTATGTAGCCTCCTATATATACACATTTCGGTGGTATTCTCTGTAACCTTAAAGCATGGCCAGCAGTAGGGTGGGTGAATTTACTCACACCCACCCCAAATCCAATCCACCCCACAGCAGTTCTAGTCTAAAACAAGGTAAATATTACACACCGCAGTTCAAAACTACGAGGGAGAACCAACATTTGAGATCTAGCTACGTATCTCCATCATAAGCGTTAAACCATATACGCAGTTCAAAACTACAGGGAGTGATAACCAATCAGATAGTGCCACATAGTTATTTTTTATTTAAATATTATCGCGTAGTTCAGACCTACATGACATCAACTCCAAAGAAAAAGCTACTCCCTCCCCTCACATACTTCATATTTTATTCCCTAACTTTCCCTCTAAACCATAATCATCCAAAACCAACATATTCCTAACCCCCACATTTTCCTACCGAATTCAACGCCATTAATAGAATAACAATGTCGGGAGAGTCTAGTTTACAGCCGGGCTATGTATATCCCAAAATATGACGTAACGTAAGCTCCAAAGTTAAGCGAAGGGGGAAAGAATTGGTAACCAACATGAGGCCATAACATTCATGGAAAATGATCCCACCCTAACCCTTAAGGATTTGTACCGAGGTGATATTCTCCCAGGCAGCTGAGTCCATATTTTCGTTGGATCGGAGAAAATGTCGGTAAGTTTTTTGTGTAAACTTTAAGTGCTATTAGCGTTGTTTGTAAAATGTTTGACAAAATGCCAGAATAAAAATTTAAAAGTGTTAATGTGTTTTTTTTTCAGAACCAAGATCAAATACAATGTATGGGATCACTAGATAAGATATTGAAGTGGCACCAATGGATTGCCAAGTATTCGTCGTTGAAGAGGTTGGTTGACGATATGGGTTTTAATGAGTATTCATGCCCTCGTGGAATGGTGGTGACCTTCCACCTATACATTTCACTTCCTTTGTGGGGAACTTGGCTTTACGCCATTGGACTTCGTCTTGCTAAGGGACTTATTTTATGGGATGAATCTCGAACACCTGTATGATGATAAGTACTCGAGGTTCGATAAAACAGAAAAGATATTCCTCGGAATCACAAGCAATGACATCAGTTATGGTAACATCACTCTCGCGTATTAGAAAGTTTGGAAAGTGATTTTGAATCCTAAACTCAACAATTACAACTAAGACATGGATATAGTATATGTAAGGGCATTTATTGCATATATGATGGGTAATATCTTCTTCTCAAATACTAGCATATCTCTTCCGGTGGGTTATCTTGCAACTTTGACAAACCACCATATTAAAGGTACGTCAAAATTCGACTAGGGTACTCCAATTATGGTGGTTTTGTATAGGGGACTAGATAAAGTGTCAGTTTTGAAGAATAGAAAGGGGAAGAGATCAGTCACAGGCTTCTATGCGATGTTGGAGTTCTGGCTATTTGAATATTGTTGGGTTAGAATATATCTGGTAAAGGTTTTGAACTTTAACCATGTTTATCCCCCCGTATGGGTACGTGGAGAGATAAAAGGGACAATTCAGGATTTGAAATCTAGTATTCTTTTACTGTGATCAGATAAATGATATAATGGAAGGACAAAACCAACATTGATTGGCAACCATGGATGAGGTTTAGACAAGCAATCCGTCCAGAGGTAAGACATGCCAAAATGCTTAGTTTGAAAAGGGTTCCATTAGTTTCAGTCCCATACGGGAACGGTACACTTTCTCTCAAGAGTTCTATCAGGAACTCAATAAATCTGGACTTCTACGATGGAAACAATTATCCCATTGATGATGTGAATTATATATAATATTAGCATTTGGCTCATCCAAATCCCAAGATCGGTAGTACTTTAGTCAAGAGGGCCATAAATATATGGATGGTTGGGCGTGATCTAGTTAGGCCCGATGTACGAGTGCCACCTACTTCGGGTTTAGCTATGCTTTCTCAGGTAGAAAACTATGGTGCTGATACAACCGATAAGGATCATGATATGGGATGGTTCATGGATATGGCAGGAACCAGTGGAGAACGTAGACGGATACCGATCCCAGCCATTCAGGTACCATACCCATGTCCACCTAGGTATACTGTGGATGAGTTGTGACATCAAAACATTAGAATGTAGTATGCGGCATATAAAGAGTCAAGGCAATACGTTGAACACACAGAAGAGTTAGAGGAATAGCTATGCCGATCACAGGATATTATTCGAGTCACGGGAGAGAGACTAGTTGATATATGTCCATCAACTACCAGACAGAGCCAGATGTGCAATGGACCTATGATAAAAGTCTCATAAGTTGCAGACGTGCCCACCAAACAAAGAGAGGTCATCCCACTTAGGCCATAAAATTGATTATGTTATGTTTAAACTATGTTTGATATGTTATGTTTAAACTTTCATATGCTATGTTTTGTTCAGAACTTTGATATGCTATGTTTAAGTTATGTTTAATTGATTATGCATTATGTTTTGAGAATTATATATTATGATAATTGTGCTTGCTTCAAATATTTATGTCCATACTTCATTTCTTTAAGTGTTTGAAGAAATACCCCGCAGAGAGGAGCTCATAAAAAACTAAATGATGATAATTTTGTAATAGAGAGAAGGCGTTTAAGGAAATGCTTAAAAGAGAGAAAGAAAAAAAAACTAAGTATGAAGAGATGCACGCACAATAAAGGGCAAGGGGAGGTGTTTGAGGAAATGCATAAAAGAAAACCACAGCAACAAAAGAACTAATTATAGAGAGGGGAACTCCAAAGATTTCAGACAGGCTCTTTCCGTGCAGTTCTAAACTGTGGCGCAAACATGGGGGACACGTAGCTCCATCTGAGCTATCTATCTAACTCGTAGCTCTAAACTGTGAAGTAAACAAGGAGACCAGATTAAGCCATGTGCCCCCCTTGTTTGCCACGTAGTTCTGAACTGTGCGGCAAGAGTCTCTATAAAATCTTTAGAGTTCCCCTTTCCATACTTCATTTTTTTATGGTCTTCTTTAAGGAATTTCCACAAACACCTTCCCTTGCCCTCTATTGTGTATGCATCATTTCATACTTAGTTTTTTTCTTCCTTTCTTTTAGGCATTTCCTCAAACACCACTCCATACTTAGTTGTTTTATGACCACCTCTCCATACTTGATTGTTTTATGACCTCCTCTCCATACTTAATTGTTTTATGACATCCTCAAAAATTATCATCACTTAGTTATTTTATGACATCCTCATAAATTATCATCACTTAGCTATTTAATGACCACCTCTCTATACTTGATTTTTTTAGTGATCAAAACTGCTATATTTTTTGGGCAAACTTGTTGACCAAGTACCTCAACGACTAGTTTTTAGGGCAAGCTTGTTGACCAAGTAGCTTGGCGGCAAGTTTTTTATGTAAACTTCTTGACTAAGTACCTCAACGGCTAGTTTTTGTACAAACTTGTTGACCAAGTATCTCAATAGCTAGTTTTTTTTCTGCAAACTTGTTGACCAAGTAGCTTAACGACTAGTTTTTTAAACAAGCTTGTTGACCAAGTAGCTCAACGGCTAGTCTTTTGTGTAACCTTGTTGACCAAATATCTTAACAGCTAGTTTTTTTAGCAAACTTGTTGACCAAGTAGCTCCACGGCTAGTTTTTTGTACAAATTTATTGACCAAGTAGTTCAACGGTTAGTTTTTTTTATCTATAAAGGTCATTCATCTTCTACACTCTATGCTCTTAATTTTCTACACTCTCTTCCCTCCTTAGCTTATAAACAAAACAATCATGTCATCCTTGAGCTTCCAATCTAATTCTCAAAACTACTCTTAATCCTCTAATATGAACCAGCAAGGGAACTTATTTCTGACTCAATTTGGCGTATTTGATTCGTCACAAATGCCTAAGTCTTCCCAATATTACGATTACCATATTCGATAACTATTCCCGCCACCTGACATTTATTTTCAATCTCAAATTCATCCCCAAAGAACCAATTATAACCCTCATTACCAAGCCCAAGGATATTATCCTCAATTTAATGTTCATATAGGCTCGTACTCTCAACCGGGGAATCCATATTTTTTAATCTCAAATTGATTTTGCTGGTGGAAGCTCGAGTGCCACGCCGATGAGAGGTACATGGGCTTTAAATAATTTAAACCTCAATGCATCACCAGTTGTATCTCTGGTTGTCTCATCGGTTGTCAATCCGGTTCTCACGAGAAGTAATATGCGTGGAAATGCAAAGCCTTAAAGAAACACGGCACCGACACCTATTATAGTTGAGGATGTAGTTGAGGTTGGGGATGAAGTTGATGATGACAAAAAAGATATAATAACTCCAAAAATTGGACATCTAATGACTTTACGAATCTTGCATGCTCCTGGTCCCAAGTGTCTCAAAACCTCGCTACCACGAACAACAAAAAAACCGCTACATTTTGGTTTAAGGTGTGTGACTAATTCAACTCGTTCTATAATAACCAATCGATGTGGCGATCATACAGCGGTGTCAATTGCGCATATCAGGGGTGCCTAAATAAGGATTGTTCGATCTTTATAAGCATCATTCAAGACCTTGAAAGCCAATATTTTATCGACATTGGATCGGGCGACGTAGTAAATATTTAATTGTTTTTTTCATTTTATTAATTTTGCTAGGTTAATCGTACTCATAAGAATTTGAAACTTTAGGAGGCTTACAAAGTTTTGGATCAATGCCCAAAATGGTCGTAAATATATTACATCGGGCAACCCGGCCACAACGTCCCAAGGAAGTCAAATTTTAACGATAGCCTAGGTAACTCTACCAACACCGAACCCACTACACCTACTTCCGGTACTCAAAATATCATAATTTCAGATGATTCTACCGACATGGATGCACCACTATATGCTTATGGGGAAGTACGATCAGACGACCAAAAAAAATACAAGGTAAAATAAGCGCAAAGTCAAGTATAGATTATTGGGGGAAGAAGATGTTTGAAATGGCGGTAAACATGATGACGGCATGGAATAAGATAGACGAGAAGAAGAAAAAAGAAAATGAAGCTAAAGCTAGAGCACGAGAGGAACAAAAGTTGGCTAGAGATACAAAGATTTAAAGGAGGCGTGAAGCGGAGCTAGCAAGAAAAGAAGTCATCAAAGAACAAATTTTGGTTAAGGTGATGACAACAAACACAACTAACTTACTACCGGCATAAAAGCGTTGGATGAAAAAGCAAATTAAACTTTATTCCAAGAAGATAAAAGAGTAATGTCCAAGTGATGATGACATTTTTAGTGATAAAGATTAATATAATCCTTAGCATTAATAGTAGTTTTTAAGCTCTATGTTATGGTTTATTTAAATAAAATTGTTAACAATCTTTTTATTCTGCAAAACATACTTCAATCAAGTCGATAAAATACATTACAACTTCAAAATCAAACTACAAACTTTGAAACAAAATAGATTATTTTAGAAAATGAAAAGGCAATCATCATGTAGATAAACTCTACATTACTCCGCCCCTTTTGATTCCACAAATGCACGATAAGTACATTTTGTAATTGAAAATGAGCACCATCATTTCTAATTTCATGAATCTTCACGATGTACTATGCCATAGTGTTGAGAGCGTGTGTTGAACTTAACATCTCATTCATCTTATCCACAAATTTTCTAAACTTGGGATCAATATCTACTTGCCAGATGTAAGTATGATATTCATCTTTGACGATCATGTTGTGCATGATTATACATACGTACATAACATTTTCTAGATCACTAGACTTCCAAAATCGTGCATCGTGTACTAATATTTTGAACCTAACTTAAAATACCCAAAAAGCATACTCTATGTCATTCCGACATATTTTTTGTATTTTTGTAAAATGTCTTTCGGCATTGTTGGCCAAATTTCTTATGGTTTGAATAACTGTTTACCATGTGTTAAATAATACCCCATAATGTGCGGAACCGTGCCTATATTGTAATTGCATGGCTACGCAACTCCATCAGACAAATTATTAAAAAGCCACCCTTGATGCAAGATGTTCACGTCGTTGTTAAAACTGGGCACCCCAAAAAATACGTACCATATCCAAATATCTTGCGATATAACCACTTCAAAAATCACCGTTGGATGCTTCTTATACCCGGTATATCGTCCTGCCCACCCGGTAGGACAATTCTTCCATCCAGTGCATACAATCTAAACTACCTAACAACCCTCGGGAAGCCTCACGATTCATTCACTTCTAACAACCGTAATGCATCGTTTTCATCAAAAGATCTAAGGTATTAAGCTTTGAATTATGTTATAATAATTTTGCAAAATTCTTTCTAACTCAAATTACACGTAAATTCTTCAATCTGAACGTATTCATCTTGGGCGTCTGCGCTCGTACCGTAACTATAATGGTGTGCTTTTCGGGAGGATAACTTTGTCAATACTTTAGTAAGGATTGTGCAACTATAAACTTAAGCATATAGGATTTTACATAAAAACTCAGTAAAGCCTGAGAAAAACTATAACCTCTAGGAGGGTTTAGGTACTAAATCTAATAGTTTACTAGTTATTTTAATTGAGATAAATAATAAGGACGTAAGAATGTATAAGTATAGAGTTACAGATCTGATTAATCTATTATCTACCTGTATTTATAGTAGATACAAGCAGTTACAAAAATAAAATAGTTTCCAATTTTGGCGGGTAGTGGGCAAACTTCACGGATCTCCCTGCAACGGCTCTATTTGACCAAGCATAATAGCTACTTTAGTGGGTCGAGAACTGTAGTCATAGATGTGACATCTTCTCGAATGATAGAATATCTTTGACTAAGTTTCATTAGCTTCTCTTTATGGAATCTGGGAAATATGCTATTACAATCGCCCTATTCTCGACACAATTACTTGTTATTGCGTCGAGAAGAACATCAGAATGTGAAAAGGTTATCGAATACTTTAGAAGCCAGTATTTTGTCATTTTTGAGGTTTGAAAGTCAACTGGACCTGGTCATTTTATGTTCCAGATGAGCATTTATGGCAGAATATTGGACTGTGGTAACTGTGAAGGTGAAGGTGATGCTATAAATAGTTTAAGTAGGAGGGAATGGTTGTTCAGCACTTTATAAAGGTAAGGTACATAGTGATGGTGACAACGCGGTTTCAGGCATTGCACAATGGGTTTTTGGAGCGTGTGGATGTGAAGTACGAGGAGTTGAAGAAGTTTTATTTTGGCTGGTTGTCGCTGTCGTCATATTATCCCTTACCAGTAGAGCCGATATATGAAGAAATGACGGAGTTGGAGGTCGAGCGTGCTAGAGAGGAGTTTTTCTTCCGGTGCCAGTTTAATTTTATGTTGTTGACAGCCTCAGAGCGCGTCAAACGTCTTCGCAAAATAGTCATTGCCCATGTGGAACTTAAAGATGCATTGGCGGGTAGGGCTACCTGTGGTGGCTTCTTCGGGCACTGTCGTTTCTGTAATCTCCTTGGGTTATGAGATGGAGGTGGTTATAGAGAAGGAGGGTGTGGCTATTTTTCCTTCGTGGGAGAATATGTCACACGACGGATATAAAGTAACTTATAGTATGAGTTTTATTGCAATTAAAATAAAGATCCTTGAATGTAAATGTAACAGTTACCTTTATGAAATAAAATATTCTCGTGGATTGTGTATCGATAAAATATCTTGTTATCCCAAATGAAATGGAAAACTAGTATCTCGAAGAAAACTGTCAAGTTATGTTGCTTTGAATTGCAATAGGATCTTGAAGTGGGAAGTGTTGACTGTGTAGGGCCCGTAATCGGTTTCTTAGGAGGTGTAATTGACTAGGTAGTTGGGAGTCAATTGGTAGCTATTGATATTTGTGACTCTTGGGAGTTATGTCACTTGGAGTTATCATATAAATACCCATTATAGTTGGAGAGAGTCATTTGCAGGATTGTGAGATGGTGAGGACGAGGGCGCAGCTACGTAAGGAGTTTTCCAATCGGGTGTATTTCAACTATTGGGAACTGCTGGAGCGTTATTTCAGTAAACTTTGTATAAATGGGCGACCGTTGGTACCGATGGAGCTGAGCTATGAGGGGATGGGTGAAGCGAAGGCGAAGGAGGCAGAAGAGGATTACTTGTTTTACTGCCAACTGTAATCTCTGAGTCCTCTAGAGCGTGATGGAAATATAAGAAACCATGCGAAGGTAATGGTGAAGAAGGAAGATGTTCTCGCTGATTGGAAGTCTGAAGGGTTGCTTTAAATTTTGTTACAATAAATGAATAAATTTGTACTGCGTTGTTTGGAATGAAATTAATGTCAGTATTTATTGTCAATTCTTGTTGTCGACTGGTACAATGATAAACTGTTCTCGAAGTATAGTTTTGTATATTGTGACCATCGATGTTGAGTGTAATTTGAATTGTGATGGATAAAAATTATGGTAGTTGTATGGTCGAACTTATTTTGAATTTTGAATTGTTGTTATAACTATCCCAAATATATAGGAGGGGATTAAAAAAGGAAAGATGTGTGCAATTTTATATAAAAATGGTTAGGTGTTCACTTATAGGTGATGTTCTGAGGTAAAACGAATTGGATGTACAATCTCTTTTTGTTATCATAAGAGTCGCTTTGGCGAGGATGGATATATTAGATGATTTAAAGGGATATATGGAAGGTTTGGAGCAGCAGTGCATGGGCCTTTTGGCTTTCAGGAGGCGAAGGGTGAAAAACTTTAAGAAGAGGCGATCAAGGTGTTATGCTTGAGTACTCAAACAGTCGCGAAGGGGTATGATGAACAGTGGTGTGGGGCCTATAAATAGCCCCATGGTTGGCGACTATTCACACACTATTTGTCTAAGTTCCAATTCGTTGTGTTTGCCTCTTGCGTCATTGTCAACCATTGGTAACGAGGAGATTAATGTATTGATCCAGAGGGTTAAACTTACAAAGTAAAGGGACACAGAAGCAGCGCGACGTAAAGATTAGTGACTATGTTA
Source organism: Kingdonia uniflora (assembly GCA_014058105.1). Lineage (NCBI taxonomy): Eukaryota > Viridiplantae > Streptophyta > Magnoliopsida > Ranunculales > Circaeasteraceae > Kingdonia > Kingdonia uniflora. Next base: position 35,855 of record JACGCM010001530.1, on the reverse strand, counting down.
AGATTTTCTTTGTATTTGAATATTTGTTTGAATATTAAGCAATTCTGTTAAAACCCTATGTAGATATGAACATGGAAGATAGAATGTTCAAAGTAATTTGAATTTTATTGTGTATATTAGAAGAAATTGAAAAAACACAGTTCTATGGTTTGTATGGGGATGTGATTGATGGTGAAATGGTGTCGAAAGTGATCAAGGAATGTTTTGGAAAGAGGGGTTTAAGGTAATGAATGATGATGAGGGGAGAGATTATATTTTGGTCACCGCTGAGATTACGGCACGACTCTTTTTTTGTCTGTCGTGATATTGATATTGGATTATGTTTGGTAGTTGCAGCATCAGATTTCCTGCTAAATGGACCAGATTTTATGTCGGAGAGTGCTTAAATTTGAAATTTTTGAACTCGGCTTGCTTTGGCAGGAAATCTTGGTATTGCCGAAGTGTCTTCGAGAAGCTACTGGTTCCCGAACTTCGAGTAAAAGATGTTAGGGGCATATAGATTGTTCTCGATGATTGAACTTAGTGAAAATATGAAATAAATCTTGTATCGATAACTGAATGTAGTAACGTTTGAATCAGATAGCAATAAAAAGAATGATGAGTTAGAGATTAAACTCAACAACAATATCGATACTACCATATGAACTTATAGTGTATCATATATGATAGTATACTAACTTAAAAAAGGGATTCTGATTTTCTGGCTCATAAAATGGCTGAACTCATTCAAAACAATGATAAAGAAGGAATCTTCGATAGCCTCGTGGATGTAGAGCCACTCCTAATCGATGAAACAACATGTATCTAAAGGTTAGGTGGGAGGTATAGGGTTGGTTCGAGTAGTGCGGATGTGGCGAGTGTCGATCAATTTAAAGTGGTGCCCAGGGTGGTGAGAGTGTCTGACGAGGAGGGGACCGAGATAGACGTGGATCACGAGCCGCAAGCAAGTAATCGAGAAGGTAATGATGGTGGAGATGAAGATATCGAGGGGGAAGGAGGGGAGTGTTATTGGGAGGCTCCAGAAATAAGTAAAATTTTGAGCTTTAAAGCGAAGTATGGTATTCCTAAGGACATTAGGTTAAAGGAATACCATTATGAGATGACAGATTAGGACGTTCCTTTGGATGAATTTCTTGTCCATCAAGAATAGATAAATAAGAGGTTAAAGTTGCCTCTTCGAGCTGACCAGAAGAGGTTTTTGAACTTTTTTTTATGTTGCGCCTAGCCAGTTCAACCCAAATGTATATGATCCATTTCGTGTGGTTAACGTGATAAATAGTCGAATAAAGTAGAGAAGGGAAGAGTTAATCATGGTGGAGGATCTGTGAATGTATTACACACTCAAATATAATCTATAAAAGCTAGAGCATAGGAACTTAGCGAGGTTTCTGAGGAGACTCCTCTTCTATGAAATGGTATCGACAGGAGGGCAGTATTTTGCTGATTGTCTTCATGTTTTAGGAAATTATGAATTTGATAAGAAAGATACGGGGGAGCCTTTGAAAAGAAAGACTTTCAACTTAGGTGTGTGTTTAGGTAATTTGTATGACAAAGTTTGTTGACCTACATTCTGGTTGAAATTGGTGGCTAACTTGTTGTTTGTCTTCGTGCAGCTTTGAAGGAGATTGATAGAAATTCAATGGTGTCAGAAAAGTTGTACAACATCAAGAAGGATTTTTTCGGTCGGATCGACACTATGGTTGTCGACCAAGAGAAGGTGGACAGTCTTTTTCAAGAAGCCGGACTAAAGAGAACATGAACTAAAGGAGTTGAAATCCTGTTTATCGACGGTAAAATATCTGCTCGAATAAGAGGGTCGCGGATTCGAGCTTGCCTCTTGAGAATCCTTCTCTCAGTGGTTACACCATAAATTCTGCGACAACAGAAAGAAAAGTGTTGCTAAGTAAAACCTTCGAGAAAGGCAAGAAAAGAAGGGCTGTCAGCCAGCCTGCTGCTCCAATTCCTCCCCCAAATAGGGAATCTCGACGATTTCCTATTAAGAAGGGAGAGAAGGTCGATGTTACGGTATCAGAGATTGCGGTTGGTCGACCTCAAAAATCAGCTACTTATTTGCAGGTGAAGAAGAAATTATCCTCGGGCCTGACGAAGAATTAGTCAGGCGAGGAGTCCAAGGCTGGGGTTCAATGAACCATTGAGTCTTATACCGCTGAGACGACTTCTTTTGAGGAGGAGTTTGCTGACTGCTTGGTGAGGGCAGAAAGGCTATCATCCTTCCTCATCGAAGGCTACCGAACCATAAACAAGGTTATAAATTTCTCAACTTTGCTTCGACTAAAGAATTTGGTCCCTCATTCGAGAACTCATATTATGACTGTAATGCAGATCAAGAAGCTTCTGATCGAGGGTAAACCCCATATTCTCGGTGTTGGCACTCTGGCAAACCAGCTTTTTATGTACAAGAATATCGAGAAGGAGCTGGTGAAGGAGAAAGAGGATCTGGCCCAAAAGATAGAAAGCCTGGAGGCAAAGGTAGAGAAGCTAAAGTATGGGGCCAATAAGGTGAAGTATGTGGCCATTTGCGAGGCGAAAAAGGCATGGGATATGGAGAAGAAAAAATAGGTCGAGCTTATAAGGGCCGACCTAGCTAAAGAGAGGGATGAAGCATTGGCTTTGCAGAAGGCCAATTTTGAGGGAGACATTCGAGAAAAGATTCTTGCTGCCCGAAGGGAAATGGAGGTGGAGCATTCCAAGGTCCTCGATTGAGTGAAAGCAGAAGCAGACTGAGTCAATATCAACTCCCAGAAGCGTATGAAGGTTAATTTCTCTGGGCAATTTGATGTTATGGAAGAGAAAAAGGACTTTTATAAAGGGTTAGCTATCACTGCGAGGGTGTTCTTTCTAGAATTGGATGCGGAGGACGAAACTCTTGAGGCACTAGCAGTTACCATTCCTGAGGGTATTGTTTCTGAGGGAGTGTTGGATGATCTTACTCCTAGTCTCCCAGTGAAGGTTGATACCCCGATCTCTCCTCCTGAAGAATAAAAAGTTTGTTTGAAAAGTTTTTATTTAATGAATGATGTACAAGTGGTCGATGGGACCGAAACAATTTCTTGTTTTACTTTTGGAATGCTTAATTTATGATATAGTTATTGTCGAATGATGTGTTTGAAGTAACTAATCCAGATGCATAGATTTTTAACAAAAAATAATAATCTTAAGTGTTTTGTTTCGACAAGATGGATAGCATTATATAGTAATGTAGATGAAATGTATAGTGTTGCTTTATGAAAGAAATTGAGTTGATGTAAAGAGGGCCATGTAAGGGCTCCGCGAATGAAGAATGGTGACCAGATGTTGTTTCTCTATGGGATATCTGGGTTTTGAGAAAAATGACAAAACATGACATATTTTGTTCAATAAGTAATGAATTGCAAACAAAGTTATCCTGTAATTGGATAAATGTTTCTCGAAGAGATGAAAGTTAGTTTTGGTTAATATTGGAGAAGTATGTACCAATAATGAGAAATGTAAAGTGGAAAGATGTAATTGACAGCAAAGATATCTTTATTTGAATTATTAGAAAGAGGTTACAGCAGTTATCTATAAAATATTTTTAGATGGGCTATATTTCATGGATATTCGAGTTGTACTTCATCTCTAGTCATCAACCACTATATCCCAGTGCCATTCTTGTCGCTTATAATATATGGCCCTTCCCAGTTTTTAGATAACTTGCCAGAATTTTTAGGTTGAGTACTGTCCTGGATGCGTCGAAGGACAAGGTCACCAATGCCAAATGTTTGTTTTTTGACCTTCTTGTTATAAGCTTTTTTTAGAGTGTCATAGTATCGCCTAAAGTTTACAATAGTGTGATCCCAAGTTTTTTCGATCCTGTTGAGGTTACTGAAAAATCCCAGTTCATTTTCTTCTTCTGCTACTCTTCTCCGGGTACTTGGTAGATCAAGGTCTGAAGGTATTACCGCTTTAGTACATAAGGCCATCATGAATGGTGTACAACCAGTGGATGTCTGAGGAGTTGTTTGGTATGCCCATAAAATACTTAGTAGTTCAACAACCCATCTGCCCTTTTTCTCTTCAAGGTAATTGCGTAGCCCCGACTTGATGCTCTTGTTGATGGCTTCAGCTTGGCCATTACCTTGAGGGTAGTATGGTGTCGAAGTAGACAGTTGAATCTTATATTTGTGGAGGAAACTGAGCACTTCGCTACTGATAAATTGATGGCCGTTATCAGATCGTATTATTTGTGGGCAGGCAAATCTGGTGATAATGCGTTCTTAAAGAAATTTGATGACTTCGTTCTCGTCAGTGTGACATAGCATTATTGCTTCAACCAACTTGGTGAAGGAGCTTGTTACGACAATAACAAACTTTCGATTTCCCGATGTTGGGTGGAAAGGTTCAATGATATTGATTGCCCATCTCTAGAATGTCCAGAAGACATTGCTAACGCGTCAGACGAGGGTTAAGCTTTTGATATCTTGAGCATGGATTTGGTACATGTTGCATTTTCGGACAAAGTCTTCACAATCTTGTCACATTTTGGGCCAATATAACCTTGGGTGAATGCCCTTTGTACCAATGACCGTCCTGAGATGTGAGCTACGCAGATACCTTCATGAAGTTCCCTGATTTTGACTTGTGTTTGTTTTTGTTATATACATTTGATAAGTGGTCCTCCCCCAGTGATTCGATATAGGACCCCATCTTGGACTTTAAATCTTGGACATTTAGCTAAGAGTGATCGAGCATCTTCCTTGCTGTTCGGAAGGATATTATAATTGAGGTATGCATAGAATGGCCTTCTCCAATCTTCAAGATCTTCGTCTTCAGTAACATTGATCTACATTTTGTGGCTTATGTCGAGACTAGAATTCACGATGACCTCGATATCTAAGGTTCTTGTTTTACTATCTTTGAGTATTGCAACAATGTATGCTAGGGCGTCAACGTAGCGATTATCGGCTCGAGGGAGATAAGAGATTGTTGCTATTTTGATTTTTTTCATTTTTTCTTTGACCAGAGTTGTATAATCAACTAATTTGCCTGATGTTTTGAATATTTTATTGTAATGGTTGGCTACGAGTAAGAAATCGACGTAAACAACTATTTCTTCCGCTCCAAGTATGATAGCGAGATCCAGTCCGTATAAGATAGATTTATACTTTATTTCATTGTTGGTGCTATAGATTTTGAGCTTGATAGCTTTTTCAATGTGATAGTTGGATGGTGTAACGAGAACGATACCGATCTCTAATCCTCGTGGTCCAACAGATCCGTCAGTAAAGAGTTTTCATCTTGTACTTCGTGACCATGTATCTGGTTCTTCTATTGAATCGTCAGCCAGGACTTCTTCGAGTTCCTCCCATTTGAGCTCTTTGATCAAAAAATCTGCCTAAAAGTCAGCTACTACTTGCCCTTTGATCAATATCTACGGTTCGAATGAAATATCATATTCGCCTAGGAAGACAGACCATTGCTGAACTCTCCGAGACTTTTCTATTTTATAGAGAACGAGTTTAAGGGGAAACTTTGTGATGACTTTGATGAGATAGACTTAGAAATAAGGCTGAAGCTTTTGAGAACTATACACTAAAGTCATAAACTATTTCTCTGTAGTTGTATATTTTTTCAGGCGGCATGAGAGTTTTGTTAATGAAGTACATGGGCTTTTCCACACCATCATCTTCTTGAATGAGGACGAAGCTAATAGAGTTATATATAGTCAATAAGTACATTATTAACATTTCACCGTCAACAGGAGTACTCATTATGGAAGGATGCCCCAAGTATCTTTTGAAATCTTGGAAAGCTAGTTCGCAGTCAGGGGTCCAAATGATTTCTTTGGGATATTTTTTAGATAGTAGAGCTGGATTTCCACGAAGAAGGAGGTAAAGAAGTTTGCATCGATCAGATAACTTGGAGATGAACCTGTAAAGGGTTGCGATCTTGCTAGCAAGCTTTTGTATATCTTTTCAAGTTTAAGGTGATGGCATTGCCATGAGTGCTTTAATTTGTGCCAGATCAATTTCTATTCCCCTCTTACAAACTAGATGTCCTAGAAACTTCCCCGATAGGACACCAAATTGGCATTTTTCTGGGTTAAGTTTCATTTGGTAAGTACGAAGGATGTCGAAAATGGTATGTAGATTGTTACAATGATCTTCTCATTTAAAGCTTTTGAAAATTATATCGTCAATGTGTACTTTTATGATTTTTCCCAAATGATCTTTAAACATTTTAGTGACAAGTCGTCGACAAATGGCTCCTGTATTCTTTAATCCAAAAAGTATAACTATATAACAATAAAGACCTCTTTTCGTAAAAAATATTGTCTTTTCTTGGTCATTTTCAACAAGAGGAACCTGATTGTCACCGGAAGCTATATTCATCATTGAGAGAAGTTTGTGCCCTGCTACAAAGTCAAGGAGTTGAGGAATTAGAGGGAGAGGAAAATTATCCTTTGGTGTGAACTTGTTTGGCTCTGTAAAGTCGACACAGACCCTGATTTTTCCATTATTCTTTAAGACTGCCATAATATTTGAGACCTATTTGGGACATTTGGCTTCTCAAATGAATCCAACACGAAGGAGTTTATCTATTTCTTCATTAACGGCTTCGCGAAGGTGGGGGGTTAAATTGCAATGCTTCTACATAACTGTTTTACTGTCTGGGAGGAGATTGAGCTTGTGGCATGCTATCAAGGGATCGTTGTCGGGCATTTCTTGAAAAGACCATGCAAAGATATCGACTTTTTTCTTCAAAAGTTGTACCAAGCTCTCCTTTTGTCAGAAGATAGTTTTGATCCAATAAAAGTATTTCTTCCCTATCCATCAAATTCGACGGATTCCACCACCTCCATTGCATGTTGCTCAAATGTTGGAGGTATCTCCAGCTGTAATTGTTATGCTTTCAAAAGTTTTGCTATGTGAGAGTTGGTGGTGAAATTTTTTCACATGCGTGCTACAGCTAGACTTCTTCTGATTTCATACACTCCGTGGTCTATTAGAAATCACAAGGCCATATGATATGTCGAAGATACTGCCTTAATAGAATGTAACCAACTTCGACCTAAGATTCCCAAATACTTTGATTCAGCATCTATGATAATGAATTTAACGAAAGTGGTTCTGGTCCTGTTTGAACTGGCAGTGTGATTTCTCCCATGGCAGACTCATTAGAACCGTTAAACCCTATGATGGTTATTGTCAAAACCTTGACCGAATCCTTGAGGCCCAGAATATTGATAGCTCTTTTGAATAAAATGTTTGCAGCACTTCCTGTATAGATAAAAAGTGCTTGTAAGTAGTCCTGACCTACTTTGAGAATTATGACTAAGGGGTCATCATGAGGGTACTTGACATGGTTGGTGTCGCAATCTTTGAAAGAAATGTGATATGGACATTTAGCTGTGTTGAAGTTGGGTAAAAGTTTTGCAGATTTGTCGGATGATGTTATCTTGCAGGAAGACGTAATTCTATCATCTTTCTTTCTCTTCTTTCCCTTCCCAATTTCAATCATGTAAAGATGGCGAGCTTGGCCTTGTCCTTGCTCTTATTTGACTTCCTTTCTTTTAGTTTCTTCTTCAAAGAACTTCTGGATGTCGACTACATACTCGTGTAGCCTCCCTGTGAGTAGAATACAGTGAAAGATTCGTTTCAGAGAATAACAATTGTCAATTTTATGGTTATGCACATTGTGGTACTGACACACAGGTTTGTTGGGCACATTAAGAATTGTTTGTGCTTCGCAAAACAAGTCGTCCCCCTTTATCATTGGTAAGATAGCGGAGAGTGTAGTTGTCATATGAGGCATGACTTGAACAGTTCTGTCTAATTTCCTGTCTCTTTTCCTGACGTTGTCGGTGTTCTTCCCACGTTGTCTGGGAGTTACATTACTTGCAGACTTCAAAGGTGGCGATGAAAATGCTTTGTTGGAGTAAATGACTGAGGAGCTTTTCATTTAATCCTTTTTAGACTGTTTTAATTCGATGTAATTATTAACTACATCGATAATTTTTGTCACTATTTTGGGTTTGTGCAAGGTAAGCTCTTCTCGAACCTTAGAATCGATATGAAGTGCGAAGGTGAATGCTGGAACGACAATTTTGGGATCTAAATTCCCAATCTTCCTTGTTTTTTGCAAAAAAAGTTTATAGAAGCTCGTTAAATTTCTTTCGCACCTTGCTCGAAAAAGAATAAATAATTAACTGTTATTTTTTCGCTCCTTAGCATGAGCATAGTTTAACTCAAAGATCCGCTCTAACTGGCTGAATGTAGTGATAGAACCTTCGGGAATAGTATGAAACCATAGGAAAGGTTCTTCCTTAAGGCTCATGTCAAATAATCTACATAGTATGTGATAGAGTTTGGAGTACAGTCCAACTGCTACTTTAAAATGTCAGACGTGGGTGAGAGGGTCAGTGAGGCCTCCATATTAATAAAACTTTGGCATGTGGAAATTCTCTGGAATAGACACGACTTCGAGATGAAGAAAAATAGGATTCATCTCAGTCCTGTCGAGAACAGATCTTTGACCTAGATTTTCAGAGTGTATGGCTTGGATCCTATTGTTCAGGTCATCCAGGGTAATAAATTACTGCAGAGTATTTGGTGCGGCTACAACTTGAGGATCAAAGTTACCTTATCCTTTACATCCCAACCATTCTCTGGTCGCCTCATCGGTGGAGGCAGAGTTTGGTGGCATGTGCATCGACTTCCTTGAGTTGTCGACGCTGAGGACGTAAGTCCAAAATGTTAAAAAGCTCTGTCTGGATTCCTTAATCTAGATCAAGAAGTTTAAACTCGTTCCTCCCTTGGAAGGTTTTCTCTCTGGGTTACCCTGGAGCGATGATCACTTTAGGCTTGAGGAAATGTTGTTTGACAGCCAGTAAGCCGATTTTGATGTCTTCATAAATTCTCTAATTCTTTCCAATGTGTCTGACTCTATTAATCCAGGGCTTTTCTCATCTCGTCTCTTTCGACTTGAAGAGTTAGAGCGTGGATTCGCTGATCTTCAAGCCTCTCGACTCGGTCAAACTCCATTTACTTTTGAAGTTCGATCACGGTACTGTACAGATCAATAATTTCTGGTATGGGATTGATCTCATGGTTCCTCTTAGTATTGGAGGCACTTCGGAGATTCATATTTGTTATTGGATTGTCTAGGATCACAGTAGAAAAAGAAAAAGTGTGGTATTACTACAAATGGCGCCAATTGTAATAGTATATTTTTCAGGAGGATAACTTTATCAATACTATAGTAAGGATTGTGCAACTGTAAACTTAAGTACACAAGATTTTACGTGGAAACTCAGTAAAGCCTGAGAAAAATCACGACCTCGAGGAGGGTTTAGATATAAAATCCAATAGTTTGTTAGTTATTACAATTGTGATAAATAATAAGGACGTAAGAATGTATGAAGTGTAGAGTTGTTTATCTAATTAATCTATTCTTTGCCTATATTTATAGTGGATACAAGAAGTTACAAATATAAAACAGTTTCCTATTTTGGCGGGTAGTGGGCAAACTTCGTGGATCTCCCTGCAATAGCTTTATTTGACCAAGCATAACGGCTACTTTAGTGGGTCAAGAACTGTAGTCGCAGATGTGACATCTTCTCGAATAATGGAATATCTTCAACTGAGTTCCGTTAGTTTCTACTTATCGAATCTGGGAAATATGCTACTACAGTAACATAACATGCAACGATAAACCCATCATTGTAATGGCATTTTCTTTTGGAACAAAATAGGTGTTCGAAGAAGTAACTTGATCATGAATGCGTTGATACACACCTTCGCTCATACGAAATCGATGACGAAATGGGATGCATTTGAAGACTGGGTTGGAACCAAAATAATCTCGATTAAGGCTAAACTCACCCAATTTATGATCACATTTTTCTGCTTGTCAATCTTTCCCATTTTAATACCCCCCCCCCCCCCCCCCCTTCGCCTTCATAATGATGTCGCCTCTTACTTTCTTTCTTCTACTTCTCTCATCTCAATGAGAACCTTGCTATAGTTATGCATCATCATAATTTTACGTCGGAAGAGCTCTTCGGCTCTGGACGACGATGATAATGATAAAAGTGATAGGTCAAACATGATTAGGCTAAATTGATAACTATAAAATATAGTAGAGTGTAGAAGAGTAAGATAATAGAGTATAGTGGATGAATGGCTTTTATAGATGAAAAAAACTAGCCGCTGAGCTTCTTGTTGAACAAGTTTATAAAATAAACTAGCCGTTGAGCTGCTTGTCAAACAAGTTTGCCAAAAAATAGAGCCATTGAGATTCTTGTCCAATAAACTTTCCAAAAAAACCAGTCGTTGAGTTTTTTGTCAAATAAGTTTGTTCATGGATATATACGTTTTGATTACCAAAAAAATCAAGTATGGAGAGGAGAACAAAGAAGATTTTATGCAGGACCTAGCCGCGTTGTTCTGAACTGCGCGACATGAACTAGCCATTACAAACTATGTTTAAACTACAGCTGTCCACGTGTCTCCATCATAATCGTATATATGCCCCGCAGTTCTGAACTGTGGGGCATGAAAGTCACTAAAATCTTAGCAAGTATCATCATGTAATTGGTTTATAGCCTACGCGTAGTTTAGAACTACGGGGCATCAATCCACCAAAAATCTACCCTACTCAAGGGGGATTTTTGAGTGGTCAGCTCAGCAGATTCACCTAGCTGTTGTGGGTGGATTGGTAAGGTGAAGGATGGTTTTCACCTTGCCATGTCATCCTTTACCTAGCTTCTAGCAATGCTCTTACAAGTTTATCAATAAATGTTCTCTCTCTCTTCTCTCTCTATATTATGTTATATCCATGGTTTTAAATAACCGTTATAACAACGGTAACGCCTTGAACCCGTTCCGTTATACTCCATGTTCCGTTCTAAAAAATAGCACTAGTTATTTGTTGTCACATACCGTTATTTTATACTATAACGATTGTTGTTACAACTATAACAATACATTATTTTTAATGTTTTTCTTCACCTTTAACGAATGTTATACACTGTTATACACCGTTATATGTCGTTATATTATTCTTGAGGAAAATAATTTCTTATGATATGATATGAAATAACCACTAAGGTGAGGAAATCTTTTTTTATGATATGATATGAAAGAAGAAAGGAAGATAGACATCGACGTTATCGTATAGACCCCATAAGTGTGTCTGTTATTTTATTAAAAGGTTCATTATGTGAATGGATTGTTGGAGATGACGATGAGCCTTTGCTGCCAACACATGAAGAATGGGCAGAAGAGCTTGAAAGAGAATTATCAGTTGAAGACCTGGAGGTCAATGAGGAAAGGAGGTACTCTACTTCTGTTATTAACACAGATTTCCCAAAAAATTGGTCACAAGCACCTATGTATCAAACACCAATGGAACCTTTGCCTGAGGCGCATTTTGATTTTGATTTTAGCCAAATCAATCTTGAGCATGACCAACCTTTGAACTACTCTGAATTTGATATCAATAAGTTCGACTCCGTTTACCAGTGAATGCAATATCGCATTCCAGAATAATCATTTTCCATTTGATGTTTATGTAATTTTTAATGCTCAGGTGTGATGTTTAATGCTTTGGTATGATGTTTAATTTGTCGGTATAGTGTGGTGTGTAGTTTCAATGTTATAATAAGTAATAACTTCAATAATAATAAGTACTTTAGTTTTTCCTTTATTATCCTTTTAAATATAGAAAATAACGTCTATAACGGTGTTATAACGGTATTATTTGTAAAATAACGTCTATAACGGTTGTTATAATTGAAAATTAATATTCATATATAGAGAAAATCAAAACACAACCGTTATTTTAATATAATATCGTTATAGGACAAATAACAACCGTTATAACGTTTATTTCTTGTCATCTAGCCAAAAATAACGTAACACCGTTATAACGTACCCTTTTAAACCTTGGTTTATCTTATGTAGGTGCATGTGTAGATGCATGATATTATATTAGTGTAGATAAGATTGCTTTTATTCTCAACAATAGTAAAATGATTTGGAATTGTTAAATGTATTTTCAAGGGGAAAATTCGGAATTCAAAAATGACGTGGTGCAGTTACTTGCTAAGGTGAGCTGACTTTGTTGGCTCACCTAGCCAATTTTAAAGTAGAATGATGCTCCAATTAGAGCATATCCAGCAGAGTAGGAGTTTGAGTTGGGTTTGCAAACCCAAACTCACCCTTTGAGCCTCCCAGGAGCCCAAAAATAGGTGTGGGTTTGCAGAGGTGTACATGCTAGAACATTACCGAGTGTTAGGAGCTCAAACTCTAAAAAAATGATTTTGGCAGTATTTGGATTACCGCGCGGTGTTCCTTTTACCGCCCGTATTTTCCACGCAGTAAAAGGAACACCGCGCAGTAATCCAAACTCCTCCAATCTCAATTATTTCTCTAAATCACTCCCTGACTACTACTTCTCCCCCAAAACCAATTACAAAGCATAGAGCCAAAGGCGAACTACGGCACCAGTAGTAATAACTCTACACCGTCGACCCCATTCTCCCATAACCCACCTTCAGCACCATTCGCTCAACACCCATCATTACAATTCACTCCATACCTCTACCACAATCTATTACAATTCCGACCTCAATTCTAATCACAGACCCCACCTCAGTTTACCGTATCGCAAGGGGATCCCAGTTATGGACAATATCAAAATCCATTTACACTTTCTCAACCGTAACCTTAAGCATTTAGCCCGTACTATCAACCCTATCCGCTCACTCAACCTTAAGGTTTTTAACCTCCAAATTACTTTTAGAACTACCTATTCCATGGTGAATTTACTCAGCACAGTCAAAGTGACGCAAATGCATCAATACATGTTGAAGTGGCGGTGCCCCAGAAAAAAAAAGGAAAAGGTAGAAAGAAAAAAACACCCGCAAAACAAAGATAAAGCGTGCAAGTGCCAAAAGATGTTAAGTTTTTGGACGAGACGGATGATACTAGACTGCATTAGACGGAATAAGCCACAATACGGTAGAGAAGCTCTAGTTAGCAGAAAAAATACGAAGAACACCAATTGGTTGGGAAAATAAGAGATTTAATTGCAAAAAATAAAGTAATTACAATGATAATTGTCTAAACCCTAAGTTCATCATCAAAACTTTTTCTAGATCTAACATAGGTAGAAAAATAGCCTAAGTTTTCTTTATATACTAGGGAACTCAAAATAATAAAAGAATGAATCTCGAGGCAAATTTATGCCTAAAAATCACAAACTACACCAAAGTCGTTCGAACGGCTTCTAAACTCGTTTGAACGACTTTACGCCTAATTGGTCTAAAATCCTAGAAAGTTGACAACTCGCTCGAACGGTATGACAATTCGCTCGAACAAAAATTCTCTATAGGCCAAATTCCAGAGAGCATGAAAAAGGTCATTCGAACGAAACTGGGAGTCGTTCGAACGACTTAGGTTTTCTGGGTCAAATTTTAGAGAGGTGAAATTGGGTCATTCGAACGACTCTCAACCTCGTTCGAATGACTTTAGGTAATTTTCCAATTTTCTTAGATCCTCCTAGATCATGGCTCCCCTCTTTAGGAGCCTTGAGCTCTTATTCAAGATAGAATTGGAGATGTGGGAATGAGGTCATGTCCAATTTCCTGTTGTACCACTTTGACTTACTAGGTAGCTGACCCTTCTTCCCAATGCGGAATGACTCAATACCACCCCATCATGTAGTATGAACTTTCCTCTCTAGAATCCCATCCTCCTACAACGGATCTACTTCATCCATCCATAAGTTATTAATTGACGGTAGGCGAGTGTCGATTGTAGAGTCTTCATCTAAAAGAGATGGCTTAAACAGCTTCAAATATTCGGCAGTAATCACTGAATGCATCTGCATAGAAGGCGGTAAATCTAATTCATACTCACATGTCTTACCTTACAGTAATTTATGGCAAAACACACTACGCCCCTTGGGATCATTATATTCTGCAACATACCTTAACCTAACAAAAGGTTGTATCTGCATAGAAACCAACATAGCAAAAGTAGTTAGTAATGGGGGTCGAGATAACCTATCAGCCATTTTGCTGTCTACTCCCTTCTTATATTGTATAATCAAGGGGAATTGTTAGAGATATGACATCCCCTTCATCTGGCGAGCTTGCTGTAGCTTGGACTGTGTAGCTAAAAACTAGAATGGTTTATGATCAGAATGTACCCCAACCTCCTCTTGTAACTTCCATATGTCGGTTTATTACTTATAAGACATTGTTATTGGAGACAACACGCTAGCCGACGTACCCTCTTGAACCGATCGTACCAATAACACAAACTTGCCTCTCGCATTAACCAACCGCTTCACGTGAGTCGCCGTTACTAAATTAGACGTAGTGACATGCTCCTTACAAGCATTGATATGGAACTCCTTTCCCTCCTTCACAAGACAATACTTACGAGCTCTACGGTAATGAATCACATCTTGGTCCCAAAGATAAGGGCTACCCAAGATGACCTGACACACATCCAAAGGAACCACCTTACATGTTACCTCATCAAAAAACCTTTCAGTGATCGCAAACTTGAATATACACTACTTCGTGATCATCAAATCCATATCTTTATGAATCCACCCTAAACCATACGGCTTAGGATGAGTTGTAGTCGTCAAACCCATCTTCTTCACCAACGCCTCAAAAATAAAAAATTTCTGACTACCCGGATCCACGATGGCCTCGACTAAACTTTGCTTCACCTAAATACTTACATGAAAAAGTTCTTCCCGACTCTCCTCCTCGATAGCTAGAGTTTGCTTAAACATAAGTATAAGCTTAGGGTTTCGTTTATCTAAATCTAGGAGGTCAACAACCTCTGCGATTAGTGCATATCTCTTTTTATTGCTCTTCTCCTTCTTCGGCCTAAGCTCTAGGTGAAATTTCCAACAATAATCAGAAATATGCCCACTCGCCTTATAATGATTGTAATAAAACTCCTTGGACAAAGACCCCTCTCCTTTGGCCTCTCCCTTATGCTCGTGTATCTAACTAGACTTGTACCCCGACTTGATCTTATCGCCTTCTTTATCACTCTTCAAGTACTTGTCTTCAATGGCAATTGCCTTCATGGTAGCATCCTCAATATTGGCCACAGTAAAGAGCTTCAACACTCTCCTAATGGACTCCGGCAAACCCCCTGTGTACTTTATGAATACCTCATACTAGTCCACATCAATGTCCAAAACCAAAGCTTGGCTATAAAACGTTGTAGTGTACTCCTGTACGGATTGCTCAAACTTTTGGCACAAATTGTGCCATTTATACCATCTTTTTTACTCATACCCAATCGGATAAAACTACTTTCGGACTAATACCTAGAATTCTTTCCAACCCAAAATTCCTACATCGTGGCGCTTCCGATAAGATTTCCACCACATGAGTGCATGACTTGCGAATTTCATCGCAGGAAAGCATATTTGCTGAGCATTGGAGTATTCATAAAAGAAAAAATAAGTTTCTAACCTATCTTACCAATTATCCAACTTCTCGGCATCGATCGAACAGTCGAATACCAGAATTTCAATCTTAAAATTGATACAAAGATTACGAATAGGATTCGATGACTTACCAATACCCGATCGCTCCTTGTCGAATTCGGCATCACCAGAATTACTATTGATCTTCACAAAATTATTGTCTCCATCAACCTCCATAACCCCTTTCTTTCTTAAGCGGCCTCGCCGATGAGAGCGGCCTCACCGTGTCGCCGAAGCGGAAGCCTTCACGAGGTTCATGAGACACGATTGTTCTACCAACTCCCCTACAGTAGAAGTTAGGTCAGAAACTGTCATTTCTAAAGTTATGAGTTGAATGTTGGAATCGCCCATCTCCAAATCGCCTTTCTTCTTCGAATTAGATTTGCGATGAATCGTTAATGGACTCATTAGCTTCTCCTTCGTTTGTTTGAGATGGTCACATGTAAAGACCATAAACCATAATCAACCCCTGAAGATCGTAACTAAAAAACTGATACTACTTAATCCATAATATGATAGAAAAGCTCTAGTTAGCAGAAAAATTATGAAGAACACCAATTGGTTGGGAAAATAGGAGATTCAATTGCTAAAAATAAAGTAATTATGGTGATAATTCTCTAAACCCTAAGTTCTTCCTCAGAATTTTTTCTAGATCTAACATAGGTATAAAAATAACCTAAGTTCCCTTTATATACTAGGGAACTCAAAATAATAAAAGAACGGATCTCGAGGCAAAACTACGCCTAAAAATCATAAATTACGCCAAAGTCGTTCAAACGGCTTCTAAACTTATTCGAACGACTTTATGCCTAATTGGTCTAAAACTCTATAAATTTGGCAACTTGTTCGAATGAAACTGGGAGTCGTTCGAACGACTTGGGTTTCCTAGGCTAAATTCTAGAAAAGTAGAATTGGGTCATTCAAACAACTCTCAACCTTGTTCGAACGACTTTAGGTAATTTTCCAATTTCCCAAGATCCTCCTGGATCACGGAAGTAGACTTTACGTGTTTCGCAAGGGCGTGGGTAACAGCTTTTATCCAGACAGTGGGCTGCACAAAGAGTTTCACTTTCTATCAAAAGATCAACATTGCCTTTAACAGTGACCCCGAGTGCCCCACACGACGATCAAGTGGGTTGACCAAATCTCAGTAGTATACCCTTAATGCATAATGTGTAGCGTACAAGAAGATAATTGCTCAAGAACAATTTAAGAATAGCAACGGGAAAACAGTAGAAGATCGGGTACGTTCCCCATTTGGTTTAACTCAATTTTGTTTATTTCTCGTGGATATACACATTATTTATTTATATTTGGTAATTTTGTAAATTGGAGGAAAACAATGCACACAAGATCTATCAAGGCTTGAATGGCGGCAATGACTTCAAACAGCGTGAAACGTATAAGATTTTGGCGCGAGAACCGCGATGGGCCAACCTAAAGGATGATGGGTTGAACCATGTGGGGAATGTACCAAGAAATATAGCCAGAAGAACATCGGACAATTAAACTCTAGGGAACTCAGTCGGATTAAATAATCTATCAGAGGACCCCGACAACCCACCTACACCTCAATCAATAGGCCCAAATTCTTAATTATATGGCTCATTGTATGAGGGTGGAAGCAGGCCCATCGGCCAAAAACTCTTTAGAAATAACCTTGTAGCACAAAAGGCATTAGATGGTATTATTGTATCTGGCAGTGGTATTCAAACAATACTGAATGAACTATGGTTAGAGAAGAGACAAGCGAAAGAAGAAAAAGAAAGAAGAAGAGCGGAAGCAAATCAACAATGTCAAGCCAAAATGGAACTGGAACAAGCAAAATCATGGATAAAGACCTGAGTAATCTTTCTGGACCTGTATTGCAATACTATCTGCAAAGGCAAGCGGAGGTCATGGAACGTCTGACCAAGATGGGCAAGTACTTGAAGTGGTGATAAAATGTAATTTAACTTTGCTATATATAAAAGTTTTCTTTCCAAGAATATAGTTTACCTTCTAATAATGTAATCGTTTGGATAATGTACTTTGCTATTGAAGAATACAATATTGCTTTCGAAATGTTTATTTCCGATAATATTGCGTTAAAACAAATACAAGATTTATGCAATATCAAAAACTTGTTTAATAAACTTGTACGACAAGAAACATTAAATTACATGAAGAACACTCATAAAATATAAGAAATGGAGTACCAGGTTTGAAGATTTCCCTTCACGGCCCACAAATGCCCGATTAGATCATCCTTTAGATCAAAGTGCAGTTTTCGACTTCGAATGTAGTTCATTTTCGATATAAAAGATTATATTGTTTTGCGTTCGCGTACAATATTAAACCGTTCGCCTTCGATGGTTAAAGGATCGGCCGGATTGTAGTCTAAGTATGATGGGAATGAACCTCATTCCTCTTCGACGATCATATTGTACATTATCACGCACGCCTTCATGACATTGTTCAAAACCTCGGGTTCCACAATTTAACAAGATTTTTTACAACAATGAACCGAGATTGTAAAATCCCAAACGCCCTTTCTATGTCTTTTCGGTAACTTTCTTGTTGTTGAAAAGAAAAAAATTTGTTTCGCTGTAACCGAATTGGTAATGGTTTGGACAAGTGTTCCCCATTTGGAGCATATGTCATCCGCTAGGTAATACCCCATATCATAAGTTTTTCCGGCAATTGTATAATTGCAAGGTGGGGTGATACCATTGGCCAGGTCGGTGAAAAGATGTGATTGTTGAAGGACATTGATATAATTGTTAGACCCTGGTAACCCAAAAAAAGCATGGCAAATCCAAAGGTCGTGTGAAGCTACCACTTCAAGAATCAGTATTGCCTTGGGGTAATGACCAGTAAATTGATCGTGCCAAGCTATGGGATAATTTTTCCATATCCAATGCATGCAATCAAGGCTTCCTAATATACAGAGAAATCCTCGTGACTCTCCGATCGCTTTTAACCTTTCAACGTCGGGCGCGTTTGGGGCTCGAAGATATTCCTCGCCAAAAATTTGTATAACCGCAACATAAAACATTTCTACACATTAGAAGGTTGTGCTTTCACCTATTCGGATATACTAGTCAAAATGATCTGCAATCAAAGATAAGATCATTAGAGGAGGACGACGATATATGTGGAGGATCACCAATGGATGAATTAGATGATGAAGAAGACATTTAAGGGTGTGGAGTTGAGAGAAGGGTGTAATACCAGATGGGGAACAAGTTTCCAATTAAAGAGATGAGTATAAAAAGGGAAAAAAAGAGATATGGGTCTTGAAAATTAGGGATTTGGCGGTAAAAGGAACGCCGCGCGGTGTTCTTTTCGCCGCCAAATCCCTGATTTTCTTTGAGTAAATATAAGGTCTATTTGAATAAAATAGCTCAGGCTAAAATCTGTTCGAATAGACTTTGGGTTTATTCAAATAAAACTGCTCAAGTGGAAAATTTGTTGGAATTAAAAGGGGTCTGTTCGAACAGACAAATAGTCTGTTCGAATAGACATTGGAAAAACTCATTTTTAAATTTAATACTCAAACAATAACGGTTACATCCTCTGGTGGGTCCTTCATAACGGGCTACTTATTTTGGATCACAACGGCTACTGTTTGCTTTATATATATGTTGGCTGGAGATGCTCTAATAACATTTCTCTACTTGAACTTAACAATGCTAAATTTTTTCGCTCTAATACAAGATTCTTCGGTGATATTTGGCTAGAATGAAGACTGCGCCCTGGCAGCGTCCTGGCAGTATTTTGTTGATAATCCACCTCTCCGACAACTCAACTTCAATCAGTTATGGAATATAATTTATGTCCAATTTAGGATGCACACTGAACTTTGATACCCTCCTGGAGATTTATACAATAGGTGGAATGTTATTAAGGCTAAGTATGATGAGTTTCATAAGATATGGATGAGTATTGATATACGGGTCAGAGCACTAGCCTATATTCTTCGTGAAGCCAGAGATGAAATATATGTCAAATACAACCAGCCTTTTCCGTTCGAGACTCCATACGATATTTTTTACCGGAACTACATCCCGCCTGATCCTCCTGTAAATTATCGGCTAAAAAACTATGGACGGGATCCGCTCCCCCTTATTGAATGGTCCGAGTTTATTCCTTACATCAGACGCGAACGATGAATTAAATTTAATTGTATATATTTTGAGTTATATTTCGTGCGAAGAACTACTATTTCAAGAATTGTAATTGCATTTCTATTTAAATTCAAGACTCAAAATAAATTGATTTATATAAAGAAATGTGACATCAGGTCGTACAAGTACTGATATAGAGAAACAAACCCAAAATTAACAATAGAATTTGTTTAACATTGATATTTACAATAAAAAATTACGTATACAAAAACATCAAAAACGCCTATATCTACTAAGACGGGTCAAAATCATCTCCAGTACCCCGCCTCCTGCGGCTAGTACCTCCTCCCCTGGTGAGCAGACCAGATTCACGTTGCCTCATCTTTGCGCCACCTCCAGGTGGTAGCGGCACCATCCGTACGTCACGCCCCTCCTCAGATGTAGGTCCTGAACAGGATAAAGAAAATTTATAAATATTTTGACAAAATAAATATGACATTAAGAAAAAAAAATACATAAATAAATTACTTACATGCGCATATAGCTGGTCGTTTACATTGTCCAAGTGCCTCCTCAGAGTAGTTACCTCATCAGTAAACTCTTATATCCTCTCGATGTCCCGCGCAGACTCTCTAAGGCAAAGCCACCGCATACCATGAGTCAGGTTCTACAACTCCTCTGCGCTATTGGAGGCATACATCTCTGGCGGGTCCCTTAAGCGGTGGATGGAGAGCAGCTCACGCCTCCTTGTCTACTCCATGTGCCACCCTGGATCTGGCCCCTTGGGCTCGCCAGGTAAACTGAAGTCCTGGGAGAAGCTATGAACCGACGCTAACGTCACCACCACGGGTGTAATACCAGCCCTGAGTACAGAGGGTCCAAACATATTTATATTTCCCATCCTCTGGGAATTTGTCAACATAAGACTACCTCTACAGTTTGGTTAGCCCAGTATGAAGCGTAAGTCTCTCACTCCTCCCCTATCACAAACTGCTCACAGTCAACAAAGCCGGCCTGTCTCATCGCCTGTAAATCTGTTGGACTAAGATGTAGCGACATGCTAAGAGGAGGATCCAAAGGAATACCTGCAGTGCCAGTCAACCGCCTCCAACATCTATCCCCCAAGTAATACTCGTACGGGACATAAGCGACGCTCTCCGTACGTCATCTAACTCAGTCACCGCAAATTCCAGCCAAGGTCGTCAGGTGATCGTCACAATAGTCTGGTGGTCAATGTGGTATCTGACTAGCATAAACAAATTGCCTACCTGATCATTTGTTTTCTTCCTGTACCCCCTCTCCCATGCTCTGAGGTGCGAATAGGCTGAGAACTTAACATCTTCCCTGATAATTGGGTGACCAACCCCACAATACTCGTAAAACCAATACTGTATTTTGGAACAACATAAAAAATAATTAAAAATTATATTTAAGACGTTTATTGGAAGATATTTGATTTGTATAAGGAAAAAAGTGCTTGTGTACCATCAGAAGTTGGGCAAATCCAGTGATGGCACCCCCGGTCGTGACTGCGGTATCCAAACTATGGTATAGGGAAGCAAGAATAGCAGAACCCTAGTCATATTGGGCAGCCTCATCCAAATCGGCCACGGTCGCGAGATATCCAAGCGGGACGGTGTCGTTGGCCATTTGGAACCACAAATGTCCCATCATGAAGAGGATAAAAGTACGAGCAATAGTAATATTATCCTCCCGATCAGCTGAGATGGTCAAGTACATCCTCAAATATGAAATGCTGACGTTTCTACTCTTTATATGGCTGGAATCAATGTTGGGGAGCAATTGCCTCGCATTGGATAAAAATACTCCATACGTCGTCATACGACACCTACGCCAGATATCAGCCGATTGACAATGATGTCAACATTTGGAAATCGAGAGGAGTGACCCCTATTTCCGCACACGGGAATAAAAACGTGTGCGTGGTCGGCCACCAACGCTCTGTAAGCGCCTGAATTAGGCGATTATAAGAATTGCCTAAGCGTATATCCATAAACTGCCCAAATATATTCACCGCAGCATCCCTTACAGGTGGAATTATGAAAATCTCCTTCCACACTTTGATCACCGTAGTGAATGTGCCGTGCACACGCATCGAATCCCGATTTTGTTATTGGAGCATTTTGTCAAACACTTGATTTATGGAAATAACAAATTCACAATTACACTAAAACTTACCGTGTGCTCCTTGCCAGTGTAATAGATATGAGTGACGCCGTATGGAAGTTGGGTAATAAACCTCAGCGGGTAGTTTTCTTCGGGTGGGTTTGGTATAGGTTGTTGGGTATCTTCAAATTCTACTAGCTTTTTCTTCATTCCGGGCCTCGACCGAGTTACGGCTCACTCTGGATCTCTTGTTACTCTAAATCCAGGTAATGTACTGGAGTGTGGGTCATCCTCTGGCATATGTATTGTGTTTTGAAAGAAATTGGGAAAATTTTCAGGTATAGCTTCAATTTGAGATAAAGAGAGAGGAAGAAAATTTGTTAAAAACTCGAGTTGGGTTTTATTTGGGGTTAACAGTGCAAACAACGGTAAAAGAAATACCGCGCGGTGTTTTGATCTCTTCTAAATATAAAAAAAAAAATACACGTCACTAACTGCAACTGGCTACTGGGAGAGGCCGGGTGAGGGTTTGGTTTTTTGTGGGCCCCCTCCCCACTGTTAAAGCCCACACCCAAACTGTCCCAAACTGTAACTGGCTGCTAGAGATGCTCTCAATGGAGCAAAAGATAGTAGCTGATACTAATCGACTCTGTAATGGAGAAATATCTAAAAGAAAACTTCGAGACCGATTACAAGAACTCCTCCGAAGAGTCATTGAGGAGATGGAGATCAACAGTCAGCATAGTCAAGAATCCTCGCAGAAGGTTTCGTATGGTTGCCGATCTCTCCAAGAGGTTTGAAGCCGAAAAAAAGAAGTTTCAAATCCAGGTTAGTAGTATCTACAATTGTTGTTAGTAGAGTAGTAATGACTCTTGGATTGTGCATCCCTAAGAAAGAGGCGTGGAGTAATTAGAGTAGTAAGCCTGTAAAGGCGTAAACCTAAAATAAATAAACGAAAAGCAATAAAGCATTATCAAAGTCTGAATTGTGGACGTTGATGGCGTTGGTGGGCGGCGTCTATCAGATATACATGCTTCTGTCTGATGGGTACCCCCCATACATGGAGTTTAACTTCCCTCCATTTCTTGGAGCAAATGCAGAGAGAGGGGGATGAATTCCAATGCTTATTGTAGAGTATAGGCTGTGTTTGGTTCACTGCACCCCCATGCATTCTGCAAGCAATTACGATTGCACCGAGGTGCGATAGACCATCTTGCATTGCACTGTAAAAGGGTGATTGGTTCGTCACTTTGCAATGCGTTCTATCTTAGCAGCTCTTTACCTCCATTACTGGCTGAAAAGCGAATACTCCAACTCTATAATATATATATATATATATATTTAAATATATATATAGATCACAATGGGGGGAATTGTGAGATCTGAGAAAATGAGTGATGGGTAAATAACATCACTGCAACACTGGGTTCCAGCCCAATTTAAGCTGCAAGCAAGTGCAAAATATTGGTAACGGAATTTGATCTCGCTGCAACCTGCTACAGTGCACGGCGGTGCATTAGCTCGAACAGTCGAACCAATCATTTGTAAGACTCAAATTGGCGCAGGCCGGTGCATCTGCAAAGTGGTGCAGCGAACCAAGTACAACTTAAGCTTTAGCTTTTTCTTTATTGAGTTTCTGTGAACTTATGATTGCTGCTTATTTTGGATTACAGGAGAAAATAAGAGTTGCTTTGTTCGTTCAGAAAGCAGCTTTGCAATTTATTGATGGTATAGTCTCGATTAAATTCAGGCCTCTTTGTAACAATATGCCATTGATGTATATGTAAATACAATATTTTATATTAATTTATTACGACCGATAAAAGAGTTATCTTCTCTTCTACAGGGGGTATTCGACAAAGATACACACCCTCAATTAAAGTTAGAGAAGCTGGTTTTGGTATTGATCTGAATGATGTTGCAGCTATTGTTCAGAAACGTGACAATAAAACTTTAAGTGCATTTAAAGGAGTGGAAGGAATTGCGAGAAACCTCTCCGTGTTGCTCGAGAAAGGAGTTGAGACAAGTGAACTACCTAAAAGGGAGGAGATCTATGGAAACAACCACTTTATTGGGAAACTTCCGAAATGTTTTTGGGTATTTGTATGGGAGGCGCTGCAAGACTTGACTCTAATTATCTTATTTGTTTGTGCTATAATTTCTATAGGTCTTGGTATTTCCGTAGAAGGGTGGCCAAGTGGTATGTATAATGGGTTGGGAATCATACTTTGCATTTTCTTGGTAATAACCATTACTGCGGTCAGTGATTATAAACAATACCTGCAGTTCAAGGATTTGGATAGAGAAAAGAAAAACATATTGGTTAAGGTTACGAGAGATGGATACAGCCAGACGGTACCTAAAACTGATTTGGTGGTCGGAGACGTTGCTCATTTGTTCACCGGAGATTACATTCCAGCTGATGGTATTTACATATATGGTTCTATGTTGTTAATTGACGAGTCAAGCTTGACAGGTGAGAGTGATCCTGTCCATGTAAACAGGCACAATCCTTTTCTTCTTTCGGGGACAACTGTGCAAGATGGAAAGGTTGTTATGTTGGTTACAGCTGTTGGTATGAGCACTGAATGGGGAAGATTGATGGATACTCTGAATGAGGGGGGAGATGACGAAACACCATTGCAGGTAAAGCTAAATGGCGTCACCACAATTATTGCAAAGTTTGGATTGGTGTTCGCCTTTCTGTCATTTGTGGTTCTGATGACAAGGTTTCTAGTAGAGAAGACACTTCACAATGAGTTCCGAAAATGGTTTGCCAGTGATGCATTGGACATTCTGAACTACATTGCTATTGCGGTGACTCTAGTAGTGATTGCAGTTCCAGAAGGCTTACCTTTGGCTGTAACACTGAGTCTCGCCTATGCAATGAAGAAGATAATGAATGATAAGGCGCTTGTGAGGCATCTTTCAGCTTGTGAGGCAATGGGTTCTGCTAGTTGCATTTGCACAGATAAAACCGGAACATTAACGACCAGTCATATGGTGGTTGATAAAGTATGGATCTGTGAAAAAAGTATCTCTTTAAGTGGAAACTCCGATGGGGGTAATCTGAAGTCTGCAGTATCTAAATCAGTATTAACTATCCTCTTACAGTCTATATTCAAAAATACTAATGCGGAGGTGGTGAAAGGAAAGGGTGGAAAACAAAGTGTTTTGGGTACTCCTACAGAGTCTGCACTGTTGGATTTTGGCTTGCTTTTGGGAGGTGACTTCTTTGCCCAACGTCAGGAGTCTAGGACAGTGATGTTTGAGCCTTTTATTTCAGATAGGAAGAAAACGTCCATTCTAGTATATTTTCCAGATGGCTTGTATCAAGCATTCTGCAATGGTGCACCGGAAGTTATTGTGAAAATGTGCGACAAGATTATTGATGGTTCTGGATCATCTGTGCCACTATCAGAAGCAGAACTGGTGAATGTAATGGGTGTCGTTAATGCTTTTGCCTGTGAAGCTCTGAGAATTCTGTGTTTCGCTTTTAGGGATATGAATGAGAGTTTCGATGGCCGTCAAATTCCTGTTGGAGGTTATACATTATTAGCAGTTATTGGAATCAAGAATCCAGTGCGACCTGGAGTTAAAAATGCTGTTCAGACTTGTATAGCTGCGGGCATAACCGTGAGAATGATCACTGGGGACAATATTCATACTGCTATAGCGATAGCTAAAGAATGTGGCATCCTTACAGATGGCGGTTTGGCCATAGAGGGACCAGATTTTCGCTCTAAAACTCCTCAAGAAATGAATGATTTGATACCAAGAATTCAGGTTCTTATTTCTGTTGCTTCATGTAACTATTGGCTTTCATGTGTACTTCAGAATATTGATCTTAAAAAATATTAAAATCTTGTTTTCAGGTGATGGCTCGGTCCTCGCCCTTGGACAAATACACCTTGGTTACACATTTGAGGAAATTCGGGGAAGTTGTTGCTGTTACTGGAGATGGGACAAATGATGTCCCCGCTCTGCATGAAGCTGATATTGGACTAGCTATGGGTATTGCAGGAACAGAGGTTTGTCTAACATTTGTTAGCCTAGGTCATCATCTGAACTTGTTTTTTCCGTAAGAGCATCTTTAATATGGTAGTTAGAAACCTCAAATTTAAAATGCGTATAGAAACTCTGCAGTGTTTCAGTGGAAACATTTGCAAATGCGCGCTTAAGACACGTATGCGAACAGTATGCCATCTAAGTTGTAAGTCGTTTCGGAGGAAGTCTTCCAGAGTATAACTTGATGATGACACGTACGATGATCATATATAAGGATTCGGCTGAGTGGAGGACCGTTGGTTGAAGTATCTCAAAATCAGTATGGGGGAATAAGCAATTAGCTCAATGAGCAATCAGCTCTTTACTGAAAGCCATTAGCTTTTAATGCTGCCAGATCAATAGCATACTTGATCAGTGAGGGTTTGCTCAGTTGGCAGCGCTAGTGCTTGGAAATCGAAGAGGTACTAGGATCAATTCCCATCTCAAGCAGCTTCCAACTTAAAAAAAAAATCCTACATCTTTCAGCAGTCAAAACATAGCTAAGAATAGCTGGATGTTGCCCTTCATGAGATGAAAATAGAGTTATCAGGTAGTGTTTTATTACTCAGGTACCATCCACGTTCTATAAGTGGAGGAGGTCTTTGGTTATAGGTTTAGTTGGCATGTATTTAGCTATATGTAAGTGTGTCAATGTTAGCTATGAAATTTTATACATGAGGAGAGGGAGAGTATACATTTACGAAAAGGCACTCTGCCTTAATTACGCCTTATGCATCTTGAAGGTTTTGCGTACGTCAGTTGCACCTACAACCTATAATTGAAATTAAGCCTCAAGGTGGATATGTAACTTTTTATTTACTGTTATTTTCTAAAAATACCCTTTGGAAGTTTTGCTTAACGACAATCACTAGATAACAAACATACAATTGCCATTTTTTTAACAAATTATTGCAGGATATTTTGATTGTGTCAAAGCTGCGGAAGCGAAGCTTTTGATAATAATCAAGGGAACTCAAAAATTAAGAAAGCTAATTTTATTAATCTCAATAAAACCAAGTACAATTTACATTTAATTCTTCTCCAATCAACCTCATCAAATGGATATACTAGAATCCCCTATTATAGACTAAGGGTGATCCAGGAGGATCTATACCCCTTTATTTCTGACTCCGTATTTCGGCGCAGATTGGGCCAAAGGAATTGTGGTTCGCTTTGATATTTTACACTACGACCGACCTATTTTTGGGTCTGAATCCATGTATTTAGCATAGGCATAGTTTAGGTATTTTGCATAGCAAAAACCTAATTTTTATTATGAGTAGGATTCTAACTGCATTCTATAAATAGGTATTGTAACCCTAAAAGGGGCAATCAAGCCTCTTTATATTGTAATCGAGTTTGAGCAATAAAGAGAAAACCCTATAGGAAGATTTCCTCGAATTTGTTCTTGTGTTCTTTTCTTTCAATTACTGTTCTTCTACAAGATTGCGGATTAAGTGGTATCAGAGTAGATTTCGTTCAACTGGGAATTATTGTGGTTTATAGTCTCAAAGCGTGATCGTCTCAAACAATTTGGTGAAAGACCTATTGAAAGGTTGAAGATTCATAGGAAGTCGAGTTCAAAGAAGAAGACGTACAACATGCCTGGAGACGATGGCGCTAGGTTTGCCTACCAACGAAGCCTCTACGGCTTCCACTTTTGGAAAATGGCAAAGTCGTGGGGAGAAGAAGGGGGTTGAGAAGAAAGAGGAGGGAGACAACGAATCTAGAGGTTCTAGCGACGCCGAGTCTGTGGAAGATGCAAAAGTTGGTAAGTCCATGAATCTCATGAAAAATCTTAGAATTGATTTTAAGATTGATATCCCAGTTTTTGATGGATTTGTGGATGCTGAAAATTTGGATAATTGGATTGATAGATTGGAAACGTATTATACCATCTATCAATACTCTAATTTTCAAAGGATCAGTTTTTCAACTTTAAAATTTCTAGTCACGTTCTTTCATGGTGGAAGTCTTATCGAAAATGTCAGAATGTGTCAAAATTGACTTGGAAGAAATTCAAGGTATTGGTCCAAAAACAGTTCTATCTTATTGGGTTTGAACAAGATCGGTGGTTTTAGTGGCAACACTTCTGACAAAAATTTGGGCAGTCAGTGAAAGAGTACACCACCGAATTCCACAATCAAGCTTTGTTTTGAATATTGATGTTGATGAGTACGATATCTTCATGAAGTATACGGGAGGTCTTGCAGAGTTTATATAGAAAGAACCGAAATTGTTCACCGTTGATACAATTGAAGATGCTACTGTGAAGGCGATTGCCAATAAAGGCAAAAATCTTAAAGTTGAGAAGAAGGAAGACAAGCAAAAATTTGGCAATAAAGCAGGTTAGAAGAAGGGTAAACAAGGAAAAAAAACGGAGATGGTTCTGTTTGGAAGAAGAAATATTGTAACAACTGCGAGATTAGTGGGCACGTCCAAGAGAAGTGTTGGAAACTCCACCCTGAGCTCAAACGGAAGGAGAAGGGGAAAAGGGGGAAGAAAACACTAGCGACGCAGGTTGCTGAAGAACTTCAAGACGTACAAAAGCCTAACACCAAACTTACTCTTATGTTTAAACAACCAGCGGTTTCCGTGGAAGCCAGTTGTGAAAAGCTCTTTTATGTCAACATACAGGTTAAACAGAGTGTGGTAGAAGCAATAATTGATCCTAGAAGTCAGAAAAATTAGATCTCAGAAGATGTGGTAAAGAAGTTGGGTTTGGCTACAAACCCTAAACCGTACGGATTGAGATGGATTCAGAAAGATGCAAAGTTAAAGATCACCAAGCAGTGTACTTTTAAATTTGTAATCACTGATCGGTACATTGATGAAGTTATGTGTGAGGTGGTTCCCTTGAATATGTGTAAGGTTATTTTTGGTAGTCCATACCTTTGGGACCGAAATGCTATTCTTTATTGTAGATTACATAAGTATCGTCTTGTGAAGGAAAGGTAAAAGCTTCATATAAATGCTTCTAAACAGCACGCTACTGCAAAAAATTTAGTTATGGCGACTCAGGTTAAGAAGATGGTTAATGCAAGCGGGAAGTTTGTGTTGCTGATGATATTAGAGTTCGCCGGCTAGGGTTTTGTCTACTGTGACATTATCTCCTAAGCAACAAACCGATATTGGTGAGTTGCAAGCCGAGTTTGAGGAGTTGTTTCGTAGTGTATTGGGTATGACCTCCTAGGAGGGCAGTAGAGCATGATATCCAGTTACTCAGTGATACACCCTTACCTTATTTTGGGTTGTATCGTACTGAATCCGATGAGATTAAGAAACAGATACAAGAACTTCTTGAACAAGGAGTAATCCAGCCTAGTTGTTCACCTTGTGGGTCTCCAGTGTTGTTGGTGCCAATGAAGGATAGGACGTGACAGATGTATGTGGATTATAAGGCGCTCAACAAAATTACTGTGAAGAATCGGTACCCGTTACCAAGGATTGATGATCTTTTAGATCAGTTGTAGAGTGCTCGGTAATTTACTAAATTGGATATGAAGTCATTTGAAGTCAGGTCATCACCAAGTCAGAATCCGGGAAGAAGATATATGGAAAACAATTTTCAAGACTAAACAGGGACTTTTCGAGTAGATGGTATTGCCGTTTGATGAATGAGGTACTTCGTGAGTTTATTAATGATTTGTTATTGTATATTTTGATTATATCTTGATATAGAGTAAAACATAGGGATAACATCTTGTTCACATCCGGAGGGTATGGGAAGCATTGAAAGCAAACTAATTATGCCTTAATGGGAAAAAGTGCGAGTTTGGGAAGGAAGAACTTGTGTACTTGGGGTTCATTATTGGTGGAGGAAAACTAAAGGTAGATCCAGAGAAGGTTCAGGTCATCACTAATTGGCCTAGGCCCCATACAGTGACTGAAGTTAGGAGTTTCATGGACTCGTGTTAGTATCTACGTAAGTTCATCAGACATTTTTCACAGATTTCAACACCTTTGCACTCTTTGACAAAGACAAATCTAAAGTTTGAGTGGACTGATCAGCATGAGAAGACCTTTCAGTTATTAAAGCAAAAGATCTCAGAAGCACCAGTGTTAGCATTGCTGAATTTGCAGAGATCATTTGAGGTGGAAGCAGATGCGTCCAACTATGCTTTAGGGGCAGTGTTATTTTAGGATGGGAAGCCGGTTGTATATCATTCTGAGATGTTTGGTGGATCTGTACTCAACTATCCTACTTATGATAAAGAGCTCTACGCGTTGCATCAATCTATGAAGTATTGGTATATCTACTTATTAGAGAAAAAAGTTGTTATGCACTCAGTTCACAGGCCACTACAATTTTTGACTACACAGTCTAAGTTGCTTGTCATACCTACAACAATTTACCGTCATTATCAAGTATAAGAAGGACGCGAACAATAAGCTGGTAGATATGTTATCTCGACTCCCAGTGCCAGTAAGTTCCATATTACTGGTGACTATGCAGATTCAGCCTATTATACCTTCAGATTATGTTAAAGGGTATAACGCAGATGTAGAGTTTGGGGTGGTAAGCTGCTACAGGGAAAGACTAGTGAGTACTGGCTGAAGGATGATTTGATTTGGAAGGGCAGTTTATTGTGCATTTCAGAGGATGGAGATCATTTACAATGGATTCATGAGGCTCATACTTCTAGAGTATTGAGCATTTTGGGGTTGAGAAGACTTATGAATCTTAGGCGTTATGTTTAATGGCCGAAGATGCATTTTGATGTTGCTCATGTGGTTTGTGGTTGTATTTTATGCAACACTTTGAAGCCTTCCAATCGTAAGTTAAGGATGTACCTTCCTTGACCAGTGCCTAACTAACCTTGGGGGAATATTTCGATGGATTTTATGGGCAGATTGCCTTATTACCAAGTCTGGGAACGATTATTTGTTCGTGGTGGTAGATCGCTTCAGTAAGATGATAGTCCTTATTTCGTGCAAGAAGACAGTTACAGGTTAAGAGGCAGCTAAGTTATTTTTCATATATGTGTGGAAGTACTTTACGCTACCTTCTTCTATAATATCAGATAGAGATTGGCGTTTTCTTAGCCATTTCTGGAGTTCTTTGTGGGGGATGATAGATACGAGATTGAAGAGGAGCACTGCTTTTCATCCGCAGACAGATGGACATACAGAAGTTGTTAACAGGACTTTGGTACATTTATTGAGGGGATTCCATTTTAAGCATCCTAAAACTTGGGGATGAGAGTCTACCTTATCTTCAGTTTACTTTTAACCGAGCAATACATGGTTCTACACTGAAAGCTCCTTTTAAAGTATGTTTGGGGTACTTACCTCATAGTCCTTTTGATATGGCATTCAGTCTTGTTGACAAGCAGGTGACAGGGAATGAGGAAAAGAATCAGGTTAAAGCTCATCGTTCATTGGAGAGGATCAACAAACTTCACAGTGAAGTTGAAGCACAATTGATCAAAACTCAGACAAAGTATAAAGCTTGACATGATAAGCATCGCGTAGAGTGTACTTTTCAGGAGGGCGACCTTCTGTGGTTACACTTAAGTAAAGAGCGGCTAAAGGGAGAATGGAAGAAATTAAAGCCTATTCCTTATTGACCGTTCACTATCCTCAAGAAAATGGTGACAATGCTTTTCAGCTTGATTTGCCACCATTTATGAAGATGTATTTGGTTATTAATGCCGAGCACTTCAAGCTTTTTGAAGCATCTCTACTTGATGAAGACTCCATAATAGACACTTGTTTACCATCAGTTGATGATCTATGGATTCAACGAGAAGATCCTTTGGAGGATGGTATTCTAGAGAGGAAGGTGATTGCAACTAGGAGGAAGAGCATTGAGTCTTTCAGGATTGATAGAAAGGGCCAGATTCTTAACAAGTCCAAGTGGTACAGTCGTGATAAAGGGACTTCTGAGTTCCCTCATCTCCAGCTCTAGCTTGAGTAGGAGCTCAAGGCTCCTAAAGGGGAAGCCATGAAACAAGATGATCAATACCCCTTAATTTATGACTTCGTATTTCGGCACAGATTAAGGACTTTTTGATCAATTCGATGTAATATTTACACTATGACCGGCCTATTTTTGGGCCTGAATCCATGTATTCAGCTTAGGCCTATTTAGTTATTTGGCATAGCAAAAACCTAATATCTATTATGAGTAGGATTCTAGCTTTACTCTATAAATAGGTATTGTAACTCTAAAATGGGAAATCAAGCCTCTCTATTTTGTAATCATGTTTGAACAATAAAGAGAAAATCCTTGAGGAGATATCCTCGAATTTGATTTTGTGTTCTTCTTTTCTTTCAATTACTGTTCTTCACAATTGTGGATTAAAGGGGTCCTCACAAATAGAAATCACTAATTTGAATTAAAGACTTCCTAAATGCAAAATACTAAATATTTTAAAGTGAAAATTGAAAAAGATCTAAGGGTGAGAGAGACACAATCTAGTGGTCACTATGTGGGTGGGTAAATCACCGTTTGTCGTATTTAATTTTCTTATGCAGAAAAGAGAAAAAGTAAAGCTCCCCCTTTTTAGTGAGGCTTACTTCTCACACTACCTTCTGTCCCGCCAATTTCGTTAAGCCTCCGCCCTTTTGAATCTTGGAAGTAACTTATATCTCTTTTTCTCTCTCTCTGGTATATTCTCTTTGAATCTTGGAAACTTCCATCAGTGTTATGTGTGTTAGTACTTTTGAAGTAGTTGTGGGGAAAAAATAATGCAATACCAACCCTTGGCTACACATATGGAGGAATACAAGGATATAGAGACGAGTTTTGATAAGTTACATGGTCGTAACCATGACCACACGTAGCATGTTTCGTACGTCGTATGTGCACCTTTTTATTTAGTTATTTTTATTTATTTAATTTCTAGAATAATAGGATTAGTTTCCTAATTAGATAATATTAGGGTTTCTATTTGTGCTACGTCTCTTCTCCTATAAAAGAGCCTATGCTTAGTTTATTTTCAATATTGGGTTTAGTGAGAGAAAAAGCTTAGAGAGTTATGTAGAGTTTGGGGTAAAACTCATAAACCCTAGGTCTCTGACCTTTATTTTTAAGCGATTAAGTGTGTTCAAGGCGAGTTTTAGGTTAGTTTAATTGTGATGTAGATCGTTGTTTCCGCGTAGTTTTTAACAAGTTTCATGTTGCTTTATTGCTCTTCAAATTGAAGTGACTACAGTAAGAATCTGGCTTGTGAGGCGCTTACCATTTCTACTCAGGCTATTCTCGGCTTCAGAGAAGGTCTCTAAAGCATCTATATTGCTCCCTGACATCCACATAGTAATCCACTTATTGTGTTTCGAGTTGACGTGGTATCGTAGTGGCTGCGTAGGTCGTGGTACATATCACGGTGATCATGGGAGCGATAAGAGTATGTGATAGCTATGGTGGTTGTTGTAATAAGGTAATTATTATCGTCGTAGCTTTGGTCATACCTAGACTAATGCTGAAACCAGGGGAGGAAGCCTACATATGCCAAGTTGCGGTTGATATCTCTAAGTCCTGGCACTCCAGTGCTTTTGCAGATCGAGCTTCATGTTTGGGGCAAGTTTCTTTATCTTCAGATCCTCATGATAGTTTTTTGTCACTCTACTTTGTTAGTTTTTTTTTCTCTTCACTTAGCTGACTTATGTGTAAGTTAAAACTCCAGCCCTTATTCATTATATACTATCACAAAATTAGTTCTCAGTTCCCCAGATATCATATTGCTTAAGAAGATGCAAACGATGTGGTATCTGAGATGCATGATACCAAGACTCATTCTCCTTTGGCATAATCCTTCCCATATAACTTTGTACGTCTGTAAGCCAGATTTCGAATTGGTTAAAATGTTCGATGATATTAACTCCATCTGGTCGCACTTTCAGGAGCCCTTAGAATGAAGAAGGTTATTGATATAGGACATCATAGGCATTATTTGTATTCAATCCCGGTGAACCTGCTTCTACTTTGAGTGCTAATGTCTCTCCAATCTTGTCACCCCACCCTGGCATTACCGTTGATGGCACCCCGTGTTCACATAAATTGATCGCAATATTATTCTAAATTTGGGTTCAGTATGACTCTATGGGTGTTAGAATGTAGCTTACCAATTAGGAAAGTGTATCACTTAGCGCTTTTCCTCCTAAGGTTGAGAGTTATTAGTTGAGAGACTTTGATGTAGTGCATGTAGACAATTAAGGACCCTCAAGAGTTTAACTTCGTTTATGGATTTGATTGTTTTCTTATATTCGTAGATAACTTTCTAGAATGACATCTTTATCAATAATAAGAAAATAACAACTTTCTAAGATGATGTAACCTTTTCTAGGGAAAGATTGTTATGCAATGTCGGGAGTCATTTTTATTTCTAGAATGAAATTGTTCTTAGTTTGATAAACCTATGAAAATTCATCGTTCTGATCCTTGGAGTTTGTTTAGTAATTCATTTCATGTAGAATGTGAAATTATCCATCAACTTTCTTGTCCCATACATCCATAATTCTCCATAAAACAAGATTGCGAAACAAAACGTATAAATAAGGGCACCCCTATCTTTGAATTAGGTTTATGTTCAGGTAGTGGTTATGATCGATTCGATATAAAAGAAGGAATCTAATTAAATAAAATCAGGAGTGTTTTCTCGATTTGAGTGGGATTTAAGGATTTCTTCTAAAACCACAACTTAATTTTATTTATGTGACTTCTATATAATTGCTTCCGTGAGTTTAGATGCATCAAATTGTTATGAGTGGGATACTAGCATCATTGGAGGACTAACCTTTAATGGTGGGAAATCTATAGTGAGAAGCCCAACCCAAATTGATCACTCAAGACTTGAGTTAGGACGATAGAGAAGAAGCTGAGAGGTTTGCTAACCGAAATGAAGCAAGGACCTGACTTCCTCGTACACAAGTCCCCGCTCGTAATGCCCGTGTTGTCATTCTCATCTTCACACTGTAACCCCAGTTGCACGATGCCAATTTTTTTTTCCGGTACTCCTCTCCAATACCAGTCTTGATACACGGCATGCGTAGGATCTAAAATGATTCATGTAAAAGAAATACCAAAAATATAGTTATGATGTTCCAATACCCCAAAGAGGACATCAATCCTGGATAAAAATAAAGTTAAAACTGGATCATTTAGGTAGAAACTAACCTCTGAAGTCGTGTGTTGTACATTGGAATTGATGGACACTGCCTCCTTGGGAAAAAGTAGCTTCATGGTGATTTTGTTACTAGTTTTGGCAATATGGAGATTATTCCACCAGTTGTTTGGGGAAAACCCACATTGTTTGATTATTAGCATTACAGGGATTCCTATTAAAATATGAAGCAAATTAGGTGTGGGTTATTGCAAGCAGAATTGGTTTGATGGCGATTTAGTACCCCCACTTCTGGGTACTTTTGTCCATTATAGCATGCAGGGGCGGAGCCAAAACTTAAGTTCAGTGGGGTCAAAGATTAGTTAAGGGATTTGGGGACGGGAGCCCCTGAGAAAATATTTAATATACAGTAATGGTGTTTTTAAATTTTTTCTATGGCTACACTATAAACACTTTTTAAGCATATACAAAATACATTGAATTAATTATTGCCTGCAAATGTATTAGAACCTTAGAGGTGATTATAATTGGATATTTTGTTTAAAATTAAAAATAATTAAGAATAAGAGGAATTGAACTGTGGCCAAGCTGCTAAAACAAATACACTCAGCCACCAATGCCTTTCGACTGTTCAATGTTGAGTGGTGTCAATTATACTCTACTACCAAACAAAAAATCCAAAGCTAAGCAAAATGTTGATTTTGTCGAAAGTGAGTGGTCAAATGACCCCACCGGTCCCCCTAGCTCTGCCCTGATGGCATGTTCAACATTTGTTGATTATTTGCTTTCATCCGTATGGATTCTTATTAAGTGATTGATGTAGTATGAGTACAAGTTATAAGAGTGTCATCTCTAGCAGTTGGGTGTTGGTTCCTCATATGGCCCCCACGTCAGACGCAAAAAAAAAAAAAAACCCAACTTCCAGCAGTTGGTGTGGGTTTCTTCTCGTGCCCAACTTTCTATATATGCGGTGTTTCAAACACCGTCTCTCCCTCGT